>JBBGZY010000392.1:4357500-5565000 GCA_037952925.1 Lithobates clamitans
AGTGCCGCCTCATCAGTGCCACCTTATCAGTGCCAACTCATCAGTGCCCATCAGTGCCGACTCATCAGCGCCCGTCAGTGAAGGAGAAAACTAAATTTTATAATAGAAACAAAGAAAAACGTTTTTTTTTCAAAAGTGTCGGTCTTTTTTAGTTTGTTTAGCAAAAAACAAAAACCGCAGAGGTGATCAAATACCACCAAAAGAAAGCTCTATTTGTGGGAGGAAAATGATAAAAATGTAGTTTGGGTACAGTCCTGGGCAGGAAGGGGTGAAAGTGCCTGGTATTAAAGTGGTTAAGGGATTTCCTTGGGGACCCCCAGGTCACCAGAACTAGTGTCCCCTTTGGAAGATTTTCCCTCTATTACTTTTCTGGGGACAATCAAAAATTTGGGATTCTCTTTTACTTTCACTTTCAATGATAATGGTGAACAGGACAAATAGAGGGGCCGTCTCCCTAATAGGGGCACAGACAGCAATAAAAACTGAAAGAAGTTCTAATCCCTCTCCACGCTATCCAACATCAAAAAATATGTTTTCCCTATAGTTAAACTTTAAGGGACTCCCTTAGAGCCCCCAACGTCACCAGAACTAGTGTCCCCATTGGAAGATTTCTCCTCTCCTTTTCTGGAGACAACCCAAAAGTAGCTGCTGACTTTTAATATTAGGACACTTACCTGCCCTGGAATCCAGCAATGTCGGCACCGCAGCCAATGTTTAGATCGGCTGTCGGGTGCTTCCGCCATTGCCAGCAAGGGAACCTGACAGTGAAGCCTTGGGGCTTCACAGCCGGGTCCCTACTGTCTTACTGGCCCGGCAGAAGGGAAAGAAGGAGGAGGGGACTGAACTTGTGACGTACCTCACTGCAGTGAGGTCTGACGGAAGTGGGGACAGGGTACCTGTCAAAAACAGGTATCCACTCCCCCCCCCCGAAAGGTGCCAAATGTGGGAGGGGGGGAGGAATCAGATAAGCTGAAGTTCTTTTGGGTGGAACTTCGCTTTAATTTCTGTGACACGTAGTCACTATGTCCTTTGGTAGGGACTACTGTGTCACTCATTTCACAGAGCCTGCCTTCTGACTACAGACGGGCTGAGAGGAGGAGAATCAGGAGGGGGAGTGAGTACAGGAATCACTGCTTGCAGGCAGCAGGTACCATGGGATAATGGAAGTTGAAATTGTAAGTAAACTGCAGAGGAGAAGCTGCAAAGCATGCGGGAAGTTGTGAAAAGAGATGACCAGCAGGCAGGCAGCACTTACAACATGACAGGAGATTTTTCAAGTAAGCTTATGTAGCACCCTGATGTTTAGGCAGGGTTACTATTAAATTTATTTGCCAAGTGATAGTTGCCTTGGCCAATTGTTAGGAGGTCAATTGATTTCGCCCTAACTCTGTAATTGCTGCACTTCTCTCTTCTGTCACTAGATGGCCGGGTATCTGGTGACATTAGATAAGACAATTGCAAGGACAGATTAGGAATAAATGGGTCCCTTGGCCTGCTGGGAGAACCGATTTATATGGGTGGAGTCAGGTGATCGGGGTTCTGTGCCACACAGATGGCTGTCTGGGTGGACGTGTGTCGTATTGCCCCGGGCTGCTAGGCTGGAAACCTAAGGGCCTGTCCCAGGACATCTGTCTGCTAGGCTGTCTGAGGGCTTATCCAGAAGTAGTGCAGGGTTGGGACTGTGGGCTTGTAGTCCAACCAGAAGCAACGGTTCCGCCGGCCGGGAAACCCATTGTGGTTGGAGGTAGAGAGGAAGCCTAACGTATCAGCAGCAGTGAAGCTTGAGGAGTATCTGTGAGTGCCAAGCCAGGGACCCAGCAGTGATGGAAGATAGGAAGGAAGTTACGGAGTGCTACAGTGAAAGAGCTCAGGGGATCCAGTGGCTAGTGGATCTGAAGTCTAGTGAGAGAGACTGGGAGCTCGTTGGGTGAAGACCCACAGTGAGTGAGTGTGGGGTAAAGAGAACTGTTCGTGTTGCAAATAGTTGAATACCTTTACTGTAAGTAACAGCTACAAGATTGTTGGAGATAGCGGTCCTACCTATACAGACGTAGTGTCAGGCTGGAGGCCTTCACCTGTATATCTGTCTACCTATAGAAGTCTCGGAGTCTGCCAATTAACATTGCATCTACCTAAGGGTCTCCTGGCCCTAATCCTCTCTCCCGCAGTTCTGTTTAAGAGACAATAAATCTCTTTGCATTCAAAAAGTGTCTGGTGCCCACCTGTTCATCTTACATTACACCCACCATGCCTTGCAACCCACTCTACACTGAAGGATGTCAGCTGTCCTTAACTCTGGAGGTCACCATTGGGCTTCGGGGCCCCCCCGGGACTTTGCTACACTTGTATTTAATTTTTTGTTTGTATTATTATTACAATGCTGATGTTATAAAATGTAAAAGTGTATGATGTGAGCACCATTTTCCTGTAATCTTGTTTTGTTGCCACACAGGCTGACTGTGTGAACAAATGTATACACACCTGGCAGATATTATACAATTAAAGTGTATGCTGTGTCTATTCATCATCTTATCATATTATACAATTAAAGTGTATGATGTGTCTATTCATCAATTTGAATGATCTACAGTATATTGCCAGATCTCACAGAGCTCCTCACATGTATGTCTGCTTCCTGAAGCCCGTACCTTGTTTCATATACCAACACTCTCCCCTTAGATTAGTGTCCTATTGGCGGTCCCCCTCCGGAGTCTGGGCGGCATGTCTCAATGCAGGGCGGAAGGGAGGCAGAGCAAGTCTAGACAGGAGGAGAAAGTTACATGCTGTGTCTGTGCAAGCACTCAATTGGTTGCTAGGACACTAAGCGGTCCTAGCAACCAATAGTTTGGCAGGGTGGGCAGCAGGAAAGATTTCAGAAGACACATCCCAGCACAGCACACAAGGCTGCAGATCACTCTACCAGCAGGCAGGCAGGCATTTCAGTGACTGTGGGCGGCGTTGGCCAGACCTTTAGACCAGGCATCGACAAATGAGGCCGCCGCTGCCTGTGTGCACAATAAAAGAGAAATCGCCAAAGCTGCTGCCCATGTACACACTTCAGGGACCCAGCAGAAATGTGATTTAATTGCATTTTTGTTACTCCATGTGGGCAGAGAGTGACAGGGCACAGTGGGCCCCCCTGGCCTTGGGGGCCCGTGTGCGTGGCACACCCTGCACCCATGGATGATACGCCACTGGGCTGGAGTTCTGCTGTACATGAGCTCCTTTCTGCTCTGTGTGTACCAGACCTCTGGCAACTAACTAAAAAAATTACTGCAGAATTAAGACATTGCTTCCTTATAAATCAAATGCATAAAAATGCATTAACGCTAATAAGGATTTAGCTTTGCCAAGATTATAACAAAAAATATGAATATAACCTCATACTTTTTTTAATACACCAGCCTGTATTTTATTCCATGAATAGAATGAAAAGACAGTTAATAATGATATGTAAATCACTAGCTTAGTCACTCAGATTATCGCACCTTGTGTCAAGTAAAATTCTACCACCATCTTGGGGCTCGTACTTTAATTCTGCATATTGGACAGCATTTCAGGGCTCTATCAAAAAAATATCAGCGAGAACAGGGGCTGCAGTGATCTCAGCACACATTGCAGCTCTTGTTCAATAAAATAAACACTTCAGCGCCCATTCACACTTAGAGGGGTCTATTTATAAAACATTTGATGCAGCGATGTCGGAAACATTCCTGCAAGCTGAACTAAATTTCACTGTTTGATTTCTAATATATTCATTCTTGTATCATCTGCTCTATATAGTGGCCAAAAGGTGGTATATTTTCTCATTGAAGTAGTTCACAAAACAATTTGGCCACTAGCTGGCGCTAATGACACAGGAATTTATCTATTAGAAAACATACTGTAAAATTTTGTTTAGCTTGCATGAATGTTTCTGACATTTGAGTAACAGATGTTTTATAAATTGACTCCTTAAAGGGGTTGTAAATGTAAAAATTTTTTCACCTTAATGCATTATATGCATTAAGGTGAAAAAACTTTTGACAATACCGCCGCCCCCAGCCCCCTCGTTTTACTTACTGACACCTCGAATCTCCGCTGCTCGTTCCCGTCATCTCTATTGAAGCTCAGCCTGGTCGCTGATTGGCTGCAGTGGATGGATTGAAAGCAGCACAGCCATTGGCTCGCGCTGCTGTCAATCACATCCGATGACGCGGCGCGCCGGGGGGCGGGGCCGAGTGATACAGTGAGCGGCTATAGCCGCCGGCTGTATCACGGGAGCGCGCCCGCATTAACTAACCACCATGCGAGGGAGCTCGCATTAAGGTGGATAGTTCTTGCGGGGAGGAGCTGAAACAGCCGCCGAGGGACCCCAGAGGACCAGGTTCGGGGCCACTCTGTGCAGAAGGAGCTGCACAGTGAAGGTAAGTATGACATGTTAGTTATTTTAAAAAGAAAAAAAAAATTACCTTTACAACCCCTTTAAGCCTCGTACACACGATCGGATTTTCCGACTGGAAATGTGTGATGACAGGCTGTTGGCGGAAAATCCGACTGCGTGTATGCTCCATCGGACAATTGTCGGATTTTCCGCTGACAAATGTTGGATGGCAGGTTTTAAAATTTTCCGTGGACAGATGTGTGTTGTCGGATTTTCCGATCGTGTGTACACAAGTCCGTCGGACAAAAGTCCAAAGTACAAACATGCATGCTCGGAAGCAAGGACGAGCCGGAAGCGGTCTTGTCTTGTAAAATAGCGTTCGTAATGGAGAATTAACATTTGTGACGTGGCAAATTATGAAGTCTCGAAATGCAGAGCACAATTCTCTTCTTCTTTAGTGGGATAATAATGAAGCTGCTTTGCTGGTGATACTGATGGAGTTATTGCAAACAAATTTTCAAAGCCTTTTTTTTTCTAGTGAAATCAAGAATATTTATTATGCTTTTTTTTTTTTTTTGGGCAAGTTACCACAACACTATTATTCCGTAGTTTTTAATATCAAAGATACAACTATGTTGGTGTCCCTTGTCAATTTTACATTGTATTTTATTAAACGTAACTGTCTACTCCCAAACTGTCATTTGAAGTAAAACACATAGCCATGTATTATTCTGCACAGTTTTTTTTATTGTGCATTAAAAAAAGAAAACAAATAAAATTAGACATGATATCTGCCAATAGAACTTAACCAAAAAGTGCATTCTATGCATCCAAAAATATAGAAAATATACCAAATCAAATCATTATTATTCAACCAAAAAATAATGTCAAAGCAATAATTCCAAGGCCAATAATAAATAACACGTTATCTCCTCCAATTCCGTAACATGGGTGGTTGAAGAACGGCCGTTCTGAAACGAAGTGAATAGCATGAAATGAAAAGCGCAAACTGAAAAGCTCGAAATGAAAAGTGCGAACTGAAAAGCACAAAATGAAAAGCGTGAAATGAAAAGCGCTAAATAAAAAGCGCGAATCAACACTCACCAAACTTCTACTAACACAAAATTAGCAGAACGAATCCAAAGGGTGGCGCTAAAGAGCTGAAAAACCATGTAGTACGTCACTACGTTCAGGTTTTTTGGCTGACAATTCCTTGTCGTTTGTATGCAAGACAAGTTTGGGCCAACGCCCTTCAGACAAAAGTCCACAGTTTTGTTGGCCAACAATCCGATTGTGTGTACGAGGCTTTAGCGTGAGCAAAGCCAGGTGATTTAGAAGAGTTTTTTTGTGTGCACAGCTTGTAGTACAGCAGCAGAATCGCTTGTTATTTTCCCCATAGGCTTTAAAATAGCAGCACATGAAAAACATGCCTAAACACACGTTTTCCAATGTTTTACGTGCTCCCAATTAATTGTTATTTGGCCAAAAACTTGTGATTTTGCCCCAAAGAAGTGTACTTTTTTTGAGCTTCTAGGTAAATATATTACTAAAGGTGATATTGACATGAAATTTTCACCACATGTCGGTAACAACCCATGCAATCCATACATACAAAGAAACCAAAACAAATACGTTAAGAAATTAAGTTATGTGTAATAAAATGGAATGACACAGGAAAAAGTATTGAACATGCTAACTGAAATTTTTTTAAAACTTTTTACAAAATTCTTTGTTGGTAATGACAGCTTCAAGGCGCCTCCTGTTTGGAGGAACTAGTCACATACATTGCTCAGGTGTGATTTTGGCCCATTCTTCCACACAAACAGTCCTCAAATCTTGAAGGTTCTGTGGGCCTCTTCTATGAACTCTGATCTTTAGTTCTTTCCATAGATTTTCAATTGGATTCAAGTCAGGTGATTGGCTGGGCCATTCTAGCATCTTTATTTTCTTTCTTTGAAACCAACTGAGCGTTTTCTTGGATTTGTGTTTGGGATCATTGTCCTGAAATGTCCATCCTTGTTTCATCTCATCATCCTGGTAGATGGCAGCAGTTTTCTTAGGAATGTCTTCTATGTCTACATTTTTCCATTAATCCTATCCTCAATGGCATGAAGTTTGCCAGTACTGTATGCTGATAAAGAGCCCCACGCCCAGGGTGGAAAAAAATCAATGATTTTAAAAACAAAACAAAAAAGAAAAAAAGTTTTTTGTTTTTTTTTAATTTAAATGTGATTTTTTTTCGATTTTTATCAAATTTATTTTAATGAAATGCTTTTGGGGTAAAAATCTATCTAAAGATAGTTTTCTATTTAAGATACATTAATAATTCAGTTTATTCAGCATGAAATGGAGCTTAGTTATGTAGCGTTAGGCTGTATATTCTGCAATATTTACATTTTTGGTAAACTCATTCAGTTTATTCAAGCTCTGCAAGATGAGATAACATGCACTGCATTGATGCATTCACACAATTTCACAGTAACCATGAGATAAAACAAAGTTCAGGAATATTCCTTTATCCCATTGTTTTGCAAACCTATGTACACTACAAACCGTATGATTAAATCGGTTCTGATATCGCTGTTTTACAAACCTGACAGCTTATTATTCTAATTAGGAAACCCTTATTTTGTTTGCAAATATTAAAGATTCTAACTACCAGCAAGAATGAGTCGTTATACTTAAAGAGCACCTGTCATTCCAGATCCATCATGGCAGCGCCTGTTAGCGGGCATCCACTCACCTGTTGCCGCCACGTCCCTCACCTTGTTGTGTCACTGCCGCATCACCAGCCGCCCCATTAAAGTAAATGGGAATGATTTCAATCGAGTTGATTTAAATCAAGCCTTTTTACTAGTGATTTAAATCATGATTTAAATCGACTTGATTTAAATCAAATCCACCCTGCCCATACCATGATGTTCCCACTTCCAAACTTCACTGTTGGTATGGGGTGTTTTTGGGGTGCTGTGCAGTGCCATTTGACCTCCAAACATGGTGTGTATTATGGCATCCAAAGAGTTACATTTTGGTCTCATCTCACCAAACTATATTCTCTCAGTATTTCACAGGCTTGTCTAAATGTTGTGCAACAAACTTTAAACAAGCTTCAACTTGTTGGCTCTTGGCTCTTGGACAACTTGTGTGATAATTCTTTTCACACCTCTGTCAGAAATATTGTGAGGAGCACCGGTCATGGCTGCTTTATGGTGAAATGATGTTCTTTTCACTTTCTGTGATTATGGCCCCAACAGTGCTCACTTGAACATTCAGAAGTTTAGAAATCCTTCTGTAACCAATGCCATTGGTATGTTTTGCAACAATATGGTTGCGAAGGTCTTGAGAGAACTTTTTGCTTTTACTCATCATGAGATGTTTCTTGTGTGACACCTTGGTAATGAGACACCTTTTTATAGGCCATCAGATGAGAATGAACCAGCTGATATTAATTTGCATATTAATTTGCACTGACAAGGGCAGTATTGCTTTCTAATTACTGATAGATTTCAGCTGGTGTCTTGGCTTTCCATGCCTTTTTTGCACCTCCCTTTCTTCATGTGTTCAATACTTTTTCCCTGTGTCGTTCCATTTTATTACACATAACTTAATTTCTGAACTTATTTGTTTTGGTTACTTTGTATGTATGGATTGCATGGGTTGTTACCGACATGTGTGGACAATTTCATGTCAATAGCACCTTTATAAATATATTTACCTAGAACAGTGATGGCGAACCTTGGCACCCCAGATGTTTTGGACCTACATTTCCCATGATGCTCAACTACACTGCAGAGTGCATGAGCATCATGGGAAATGTAGTTCCAAAACATATGGGGTGCCGAGGTATGCCATCACTGACCTAGAAAAATGGTGACGTGTTCAATGCTTATTTTACCCTAAATATATTCCTGAATTTGCACAAATATTGGGAGATTTTAGTGAAATACATTAGAATCGATGCAGAATGGTTTTTAAGGTGGTATCTAAAGGCTAGTTTACACTTTCTACAAAACATGGCTTTGAAGACGCTTTGAAGCACCACTGAAGCTACATGGGGTATAATTTTTGAAGCAAAGCCAAAGCGAAGCAAAAACAAGGTGTAAATAGGACTGTAAGGGCTTATTTACACTTGCTTCGCCTTCAACACACATTAACGGCTACTTTACATTTGCTTCAAAACATGGTTTCAGACACGCTTTGTTAAAGCTCTCTTAACGCCATTCAAAACCCCTGTACTAAATAAAATGGTTAGCTTACAGTCCTGTTTACACCTTACTTTTGCTTGGTGCTTCGATGAGGCTTTGGTAGAGCTTCGGTGGGGCTTCGGTGAGGCTTCGGTGGGGCTTCATGCGAGCTTTGCCATAGACTTCTATGGAGGCTTTGAAGACGCTTTGAAGCACCACTAAAGCATGGGATATAATTTTTGAGGCGATGCCTAAGCAAAGCAAAGCAAAAGTGGGTGTAAACAGGACTGTAAGCTAACCATTTTATTTAGTGACAGGAGCTTTGACTAGCATTCAGAGAGCTTTAACAAAGCCTGTCCGAAGCCATGTTTTGAAGCAAGTGTAAACTAGCCGTTAATGTGTGTTGAAGGCGAAGCAAGGGTAAATGAGCCCTTACAGTCCTGTTTACACCTATTTTTTGCTTTGTTTTGGCTTTGCTTCAAAAATTATATCCCATGTAGCTTCAGTGGTGCTTCAAAGAGTCTTCAAAGCCTTCATAGAACTCTATGACAAAGCTCGCTTGAAGCACCTGAAGTTTTTGAGAAGCTTTAATTCAGCTTTAGCTTCGCTTTGTTTTGAAGAAATTGCAGGTAAGAGATATACATACGAAGGGCATCTGTCAAGCTTTAACAAAGCTTCAAAAGAGCATCACCGACGCTCCACCAAAGCATCACCAAAACGTCATCGAAGCACCACCGAAGCATTAAAAACACATCATAAAAGCATGTTGAAGCGGTAGGCGCTTTAAGGTGTGTTGAAGCCGAAACAATTGTAAATGCAGATGGCTTTTAATGGCTCCAGAGTGTTAGAACATTTTTCTTCAAATGGGCTCCTAAAACTGGCCACATATGGATCGAAATTTAGCAGGTTCAGTAGGGACCACCCAAATTTATGGGAAGGCTGACTGTACAGAAGTTGATCTACCAATCGGCTTCTGTAAATCCACCCTGCCGGGCTTTCCCCACTCTATCAGCTCCGCAGGCTTTAGCCGGCAGTGCCGATCATTGTATTCTGATGGTGCGGAAGTCTCCCCGCTGTCAGAATACGATAGCTCAGCGGGTAGCATTCCACATGGGAGAAACTCATTTTTATTATTCAACCAGCAATGAATCATCTATGGGCTGCAAAATTTAGCACACTCCAAGTACCAGTGAGCACACGGCAGGTGCTATTATTATCTCTGACAATGGTAACTATCACATTAAGAAAAGTTGATTGATGGTCAGTAAGGCTTCCCCTATGTACGGGTGTTATGGGGCACATGCCTGGACGTGTGTTTTATTGAACTTGGTCACATGCGCTATACATGCATTTTTGTTGTGCCTCCATTCCTTTCCAATGAGTCACTACAACAAACAAACCAAAAGACGCGTTGTAGAAAAGGGGTTATGTGTGTTACTTAAAGTGATTGTAAAGGATCGTTTTTTTTTTTTTTTAAATAACAAACATGTCATACCTCCACTGTGCAGCTTGTTTTGCACAGAGTGGCCCCAAATATCCTCTTCTGGGGTCCCCCGGTGGCTCTCGCTGCTCCTCCCCGCATCAGGTAGCCCCCTAGGAGAAGCGCTCCCGCGAGGGGGTTACCTTTTGGGCGCGCTCCCGAGTCCAGCATTTGCGACCATAGAAGCCGCATGTATGACTAGGCCCCGCCCCCCGGTGCCTGGGTCATTGGATTTGATTGACAGCAGCGGGAGCCAATGGGTGCGCTGCTATTAATCTATCCAATCGAAGCCGGGATTCCGTGGAGAGAGGGACATCGCATCCCCGACAAAGAGATGAAGGGGCTTAGGTAAGAAAAACGGAGGGGGGGGGGGGCGGCGACTGCCAAGTGTTTCTTCACCTAAATGCATAGGATGCATTTAGGTGAAAAAACATGGGGGTTTACAACCCCTTTAAAGGCTGGCCAAAAAAGGCAAAATATAGATGCACATAAAACAAAAATTCACAAAAAACAAAAATTATGTTTATAAAAAAATCCATAATTTTTCACACAGGAGCCTGCAAAGCGTTGCACCCACAATCAGTGGATCATAGGTGCAATGTCAGGCCCTGCAGACGCTTCCTACTTGTACTGAGCTACTGTGTATTAAGCACATGTTTTTACTGTCCACTGGCCACCCTTGTAAAAGAAGCCTAAAGGCATAGCTCTCAACTGTCCCTGATTTGGAGCAATGTCCCTCTGTCCCTCTTTCCTCCTCATTTGTCCCTCATTTTGGTCTGATCTATATAGATGTATATAAAATGCACTTTTTATCTATCAAAAAGTGTTTTCCAGCTCTAAACCTTTCATCTGATTTCTAAATTGCTGCATTGGTAAATTCCAAAAGCCAATATAAAGGAATAGTAGTGGTTAAAAAAGCACTTGTAGGTTTAACCAAGTTTTTTTTTGTACAATTCTCCTTTAACCACTTGCTCACTGGGCACTTAAACCCCCCTCCTGTCCAGATAAATTTTCAGCTTTTAGTGCTGTCACTCTTTGAATGACAATTGCGCGGTCATACATCACTGTACCCAAATGAAATTTTTATCATTTTTTCCCACAAATAGAGCTTTCTTTTGGTGGTATTTGATCACCTCTGGGTTTTTTATTTTTTTGTTATAAAAATTAAAAAAGACCGAATTTTTTTTTTTTCCAAATTATTTTTATTAAATTTTCAGTTTACAAATATAGGTAATACTTCTTGTCATACAGTGAAATACATTCTTTCAGGATTCTTTAAACAAGAAAAACAAAGTGTGACAATATAGCGCCTATTCTATTGTGATGAGCTTAAACTGTGAGATATGTAAAAAAAACAGTAAAAGTTCAGGATGCTTTCCTGCAGCTCCGGTCACCCCAGTTGGGAAAAGACCGAATTTTTATTGAAAAAAAATATAAAAACCATTTTTGATTTGTTAATACATTTAGCAAACAGGTATTTTTTTCTCCTTCATTGATGTACGCTGATGAGGCTACACTGATGGGCACTGATAGGCTGTATCGATGGGCACTGATAGGCTGCACTGATGGGCACTGATAAGGCGGCACTGATGGGCACTAATAGGCGGCACTGGTGGGCACTGATAGGTGGCATTGGTGGGCACTGAGAGGTGGCACTGATGGGTGGCACTGATGAGCCACACTGGAGGGCATTGATAGGTGGCACTGAAGGGCACCAAAAGGTGGCACTGATGGGCACTGATGGGTGGCAGTGATGGGCACTGATCGGCACTGGTAAGTGACACTGATAGGCAGCACTGCTAGATGGCACTGATGAGGCACTGATTGGCACCACTGGTGGACTATGATAGGTGGCACTGATTGCTGGCACTTAAGTAATGTCAGCACTGATGGCACCGATTTTTGGCACTGATTTGTGGCACTGGCAGGCGGTACTGGTGGGCGCATAACTTGCTGCTCCTCTTTGGGACCAATGTCCCTGCAAACTGAAGCCGGTGACCGATCCTCTGTTTACATCACGTGATCAGCTGTCATTGGCTGACAGCTGATCACGTGGTAAGGGGTCGGGATCGGCCCCCTACTCGGATCTGTGATCACCCGAGTCTCATTGACTCAGGTGATCACAGCGCGTGCCGCGTGCCCCCCTCAGGGGTGCATGGCGAGGCTGCAAAGGGGAGGACATCAATAGACGTACTTCTGGCAAAGCAGATCCGCGCTGTAGCCGTCATTCGGTTAAGGCGGCGTGGAAAGGGGTGTGTCCTATGCCTGCATACTTTTGCTGATAGGTGTCCTTTATTCCCATCTCAAAAAGTTGGGAGGTATGCTAAAGGTGCGGAGACAGCGCAGAGTCCCAGAACAGCACAAAGACAGCTGAAGGCCTCCAGGGGGCGAGGTCTCCAGGGGGCGAGGTCTCCAGGGTGCGAGGTCTCCAGGGTGCGAGGTCTCCAGGGGGTGACGTCTCCAGGGGGCGAGGTCTCCAGGGTGCAAGGTCTCCACGGTGCGAGGTCTCCACGGTGCGAGGTCTCCAGGGGGAGAGGCCTCCAGGGGGAGAGGCCTCCAGGGGGAGAGGTCTCCAGGGTGCGAGGTCTCCAGGGTGCGAGGTCTCCAGGGGGAGAGGCCTCCAGGGTGCGAGGTCTCCAGGGTGCGAGGTCTCCAGGGTGCGAGGTCTCCAGGGTGCGAGGTCTCCAGGGGGAGAGGCCTCCAGGGTGCGAGGTCTCCAGGGTGCGAGGTCTCCAGGGTGCTAGGTCTCCAGGGTGCGAGGTCTCCAGGGGGAGAGGCCTCCAGGGTGCGGGGTCTCCAGGGGTAGAGGTCTCCAGGGTGCTAGGTCTCCAGGGTGCATAGGCGTGCGCACAGGGTGTGTGCCAGGTGTGCCTGGGCACACCCTAATCATCCCGTGTGGTGTATATTTCCAATGTTTAGGCCCCTGATATTTCACCAAATAAAATAAAAAATCTATCTTCTCCTAAAAAAATGCAAAAAAACTACAATTAAAATAAGATTGTAACTGCCCTACTGACACCACCAATATCTGCCCTTATGACACCATTCACTGCTCTACTGACACCTTCCGTATATATACACACGCACACATACGCATATGTGTTTGAGCTTTGAGGTGCACACCCTAATGCAATAGGCTGTGCACACCTATGCCAGGGTGTGAGGTCTCCAGGGTGTGAGGTCTCCAGGGTGCTAGGTCTCCAGGGTGCGAGGTCTCCAGGGTGCGAGGTCTCCAGGGTGCGAGGTCTCAAGGGTGCGAGGTCTCCAGGGTGCTAGGTCTCCAGGGTGCGAGGTCTCCAGGGTGCGAGGTCTCCAGGGTGCGAGGTCTCCAGGGTGCGAGGTCTCCAGGGTGCGAGGTCTCCAGGGTGCTAGGTCTCCAAGGTGCGAGGTCTCCAGGGTGCGAGGTCTCCAGGGTGCTAGGTCCCCAGGGTGCGAGGTCTCCAGGGTGCGAGGTCTCCAGGGTGCGAGGTCTCCAGGGTGCGAGGTTTCCAGGGTGCGAGGTCTCCAGGGTGCGAGGTCTCCAGGGTGCGAGGTCTCCAGGGTGCGAGGTCTCCAGGGTGCGAGGTCTCCAGGGTGCTAGGTCTCCAGGGTGCGAGGTCTCCAGGGTGCGAGGTCTCCAGGGTGCGAGGTCTCCAGGGTGCTAGGTCTCCAGGGTGCTAGGTCTCCAGGGTGCGAGGTCTCCAGGGTGCGAGGTCTCCAAGGTGCGAGGTCTCCAGGGTGCGAGGTCTCCAGGGTGCTAGGTCCCCAGGGTGCGAGGTCTCCAGGGTGCGAGGTCTCCAGGGTGCGAGGTCTCCAGGGTGCGAGGTCTCCAGGGTGCTAGGTCTCCAGGGTGCGAGGTCTCCAGGGTGCGAGGTCTCCAGGGTGCGAGGTCTCCAGGCCTCCATCTTTTTAAAGCAAAGCGCATGTTTCCAGAACACTTACCAGCCAGTCAGCTAATGAATTTAACACTGTGTATGAATGTCACAAGACGGGGTTACATTAATATTTTGGGGTGCTGGTGACAGTCACAGCCAAGAACTAATGTTCCTCATCCTTAGGGCTTTTTAAAATGTGCTTTGGTCCTCTGAAGAGCGATCTGTGTTTGGTGTATTGCCTCCTCACTGCCTGCTTGGACCCTGCACTAGCGCGCCACAACTGCCTGCATTGCACATGTTCGGGAGACGGTTGCAGAGCACCCGCTGAAAGCCACAGGCAGTATAAATGCTGTTGCAGCTTGTTTACTCCCCAGCCACTGCCTCTGCAGCTAAAGGGGGAGCGATTGAGGTGGCAGTAAAACTGGCGCACAACCACAGGGTTTTACCGCCCCCACTTGTGTGAATGAGCTCTCAGTCATTAGGTTACTTAGCAGGGGGATTGTACATGATCCAGCAGCTGAATATTATTAGGTATCTTTACCGATATACATTGGGGGGGGGGGGGGTAACCATTAGGATCCCTATCTGGACTATTAATACATTGTCGCTGTATCACTAACACATAATATTCCTTGTGTAAACTTGTGAAAAATGACCCGAATTAACCTCCTCCCAGCAGGAAAGCAATGTAGTACAAAAACGCATGTGATGTCTGCGGAATGTACAGGCAGTTGCCATGGCAGCAGAGCCTCATGGAATACAAGATCGTCGTATAGGAAGCCGATTGTTGAGAGATACTTTCTCATTAGTCAGTCACAGACCCTGAATCATCTTGGATGCAAATTTAATCCAGTCTTATCAGTTCCAGATAGGAGAACTGTCGGAATATAAAATCTAGTGAAGCTATAATTTTATTATTACGTTTTCTAGGTCTGTTGTAGCTGCAGACTTTTAAAAAAAAAAGCTTTTTTGAGGGTGGAACTCCACTTTAAGCCATCTGTCAATAAAGGGCCGCATACACTTTCTGTTATTTAGGTCGTATTTAACCCTCATGGTTTAACACATAGAGCACAATAAAACAAACATTCCTCGATAATGATTTGTCAAAATTCTTACCTCAGCATTGCAGTTTACAATTTTCAATGCTGCTGGCTCCTGCTCATTCAGTGTTGCTTCCCTGAACTTCCGGCCTTCTTAGGAAAATTTAAGAGGAAACAGCGCAGTATCCAGTCAGTATTTTGTTTTGGTGAAGGGAGAGTGAGGAGAATAGAGGAACAGGGAAGTGTCTGGTCATCCTAGGCTATGGGGCTGTATGTTTCTATTGATGCACACAGTGTAGTTAGACACAGCTGTGGTCCTTGGTGTGACTCCATAGGATGCTGCAATAGAAAGGAGCAAGCCTGAAATAGAACACCTGGGCAGTGATTGTGGCAACAGCTTAAACCAGAGCAATAGACCAGGGGTCTAAAAGTATCAGGGCAGATTCGGGGGGGGGGGGGCAACGGGGCATTTGCCCCCTCTGAGAAAATACAGCAGCATAATGAAATCAAACTGTTAGCACTTGCCACTCATCAGCCAGCACCTGGCCCACGTGGCACCCACAATAGAGAATTACACAAGCCACAGTGTGTGCGTACATGTGTGTGTGTGTGTGTCATATATACACATGTAGCCAGGAGCCGGCTATTTTGCCTGCAATTCAGGGACAGTATGTAGTGTTATTGATGTGGGGCTGTCTCCCTCTAGTGTTGGATGGACTCCATATGTCATTTCCTGACAACAGAACTTAGAGCTGAGCAAAGCATCATGGGATGTGTAGTTCAGAATGCTGGGGTTTCAATTTCAGCAGGACTGGCTTGAACTACCACGACCAGATTGCTGAGAAGAGCAGAACAGACTGCTGGGAAAGGATATAAAAAGACTGGTTCCGGCCTAGGTCACTCTCTTGGGACATCGGCTTGGATCTGCTAGCAGGAGCTCTGTGCCAGTGTGGGCTGTGGCCGGACCGCGGTCTGCATAGGAGAGAGCTATCTACAGCTGCATACAGAGGGACATCTGTGGACTGCAGCACTTCCTATTTCCCACAGTCTGGAGACTGTTCCTATTTCTTCAGTGTTACCTGCACTTCAGATCCGGGTAGGCCACAGCGCAGTGTGACGGAGGTCAGACCCCATCCTCTGAGCCAGGATCCAGAGGGAGTTCCTGAAAGAGTCTTTATCATCATCTGCATCGCTACCAGCAACATCTGTTGTGCTGTGGGTGAGCAGGCCACTTAGTACCATAGACACTGCATATAGACATCATTGTCTCTGCAGGCATTCCTGATACTTGTAGTGCTACCGAATATGAAGTTCCGTCAATCCCATAGACGCTGTATGCAGACATCTGTGCTTTGCTCACATCCCTATCATCAGTAGTTCCACTGGATACAATATTAGTAAAACAGCTTACATGTGTACCACTTGTGTTTAGGTCATGAAGGAAAATTCTGCATTTTTAAAGTGGCCAATCACCTATCGGTTAAAGTTGCTTTGCTCTAACATCAAGGATTATTTCTTTCATCATACTCATCATATAAGTGCTAGCTGAAGGTTTGCCGGATTCTGCGGGGTTGCCATTAACCCCTTTTATCCTCTCCTTAGTGTCACAAGTGACTAAGTGTTGTCTAACACAAGGGAACTTGCTCTCATTCTTTGGAACTCTGCTTAAAGGAGCCAGCCAGTTTGACCACAACAGAGTTGCTAATGTGTGTGAAGGGGGCTGAGTATGTACAGGTTTGAGGGGGCTGAGTGCATACAGGTGTGAGGGGGGCTGAGTATGTACAGGTTTGAGGGGGCTGAGTGCATACAGGTGTGAGGGGGGCTGAGTGCATACAGGTGTGAGGGGGGCTGAGTGTATACAGGTGCGAGGGGGGCTGAGTATGTACAGGTTTGAGGGGGCTGAGTGCATACAGGTGTGAGGGGGGCTGAGTATGTACAGGTTTGAGGGGGCTGAGTGCATACAGGTGTGAGGGGGGCTGAGTGCATACAGGTGTGAGGGGGGCTGAGTGTATACAGGTGTGAGGGGGGCTGAGTGCATACAGGTGTGAGGAGGGCTGAGTGTATACAGGTGTGAGGGGGACTGAGTGCATACAGGTGTGAGGGGGCTGAGTGCGTACGGGTGTGAGGGGTGCTGAGTGCATACAGGTGTGAGGGGGGCTGAGTGTGTACGGGTGTGAGGGGGGCTGAGTGCGTACGGGTGTGAGGGGGGCTGAGTGCGTACGGGTGTAAGGGGGCTGAGTGCGTACGGGTGTGAGGGGGGCTGAGTGCGTACGGGTGTGAGGGGGGCTGAGTGCATACAAGTGTGAGGGGGGCTGAGTGCATACAAGTGTGAGGGGGGCTGAGTGCATACAAGTGAGAAGGGGCTGAGTGTATACAGGTGTGAGGGGGGCTGAGTGCGACCCCCCTCCTCCTCCTCCAGTGCAGACCCCCCTTAGTGCAGACACCCCCCTCCATCAGTGCAAACCCTCCTCAGTGCAGACACCCCTCCTCCATCAGTGCAGACATCCCCTTCTCCTCCAGTGCAGACCCCCCTCAGTGCAGACCCCCCCTCCTCCTCCTCCAGTGCAGACACCCCCCTCCTCCTCCTCCAGTGCAGACCCCCCACTCCTCCTCCTCCTCCTCCAGTGCAGACCCCCACAGTGCAGACACCCCCCCTCCTCCTCCATCAATACAGACCCCCCTCAGTGCAGACACCCCCCCTCCTCCTCCATCAGTGCAGACCCCCCTCAGTCCAGACCCTCCACACCTCCTCCTCCTCCAGTGCAGACCTCCCCTCCTCCTCCTCCAGTGCAGACCCCCCCAGTGCAGACACCCCCCCTCCTCCTCCTCCTCCAGTGTAGACCCCCCTCAGTGCATACATTAAACTTTACAGACCACAGAACAGCGTGGGATACAGTGGTGTGTCCTTTGGACTCCCTCTCACACAGCGGAGCGAACCGAAGCTGCCTCCCCCTCCTGTAGATGTAAACAGAGAGGAGGCGGCTTCGGTCCACTCCGCTGTGCGAGACACAGATCAGTGAGGACCGTGCGGCGTTAGCGGTGCGGCTGCCCACAGGTGTCACCCCTCTCGCGGGTGTCACCCGGTGCGGCCCGTATCCCCGCCCCCCCTAGCGACTTCACTGGTCTGTGGCCCTGTTGGTCTGTGGCCCTGTACAAAATGAATCTGTATGGGAGTGGTTTCATAATTAGCAATCAGCTGCTGCACCTGCAGGGCTCTAATGAGGAAAGCTGCAGGTTCAGCATTCTTTTAGACATGATTTCTCTTTGGGAGTATCTCACCAAAAACTACATTTTTGTTGCAGGGGATGCAAAAAATCTGATTTGTATCTTAGTGCAGACTTCTTGGAAAATCTTTACGCCAATCACACAGGCAGGAAATTACATATGGGGGGGGGTCTGTACACCATCTGTGTACAGGACACCTCCAGGTAGCCATATTATTGCATTGCATTTTACAGAAAATTATAGCACTGCAGACTGAAAAGTAAAGGTAGTTTCTAACAACATTCAATTACAATATGACTTGTGTCCCGATTGTATACGCTATATTCAAAAAAACGTATTTGTTAATTTTTATTCTCATAAACATGGAATTGCCCTTTAAGTACAACCTATGTAACCACCTGAATTTACCTTTATTATAGCCTCTTGCAATCACCTGTATAGTGGCACTTAGACTGGAGGAAGTAGGGGGACAGTATTGTGAGCCAATCAGATATGCAACATACTAATATTGCAGGAAGATACAAGCTGACCAACCCCCCCCCCCCAAAAAAAAAAAACCCATACAGAGCAGTGAGATAACCTTATCAGTCTCTTGCTGCTTCTTCACTGTCCAATCAGCAGGCTGGGAGCCAGCGACGTTACACAATTGAATTTCTAACTGTAAAGACAGTGGTTATGGTAAGGATCGTGAAATGGGGATCAGTTATTTAATTATGAAAAATAACCTGATAAACACTCAAACACCCTGCTACATCAATGGTAGTTCTGCCTCTGCTCCCTTATCATTGCATACCTCCCAACATTTTGAGATGGGAATGAGGGACACCTACTAACAAGCGTATGTAGGCATAGGACACGCCCCCTGCCACACCCCCTTAAAGGAGAATTAACAAAAAAAAGGTTAATTAAATCCACAAGGGCTTTTTTTTACCACTACTATTCCTTTATATTGGCTTTTAAAATGTACAGTTGCAGCAATTTAGAAATTGGATGAAAGGTTTAACACTGGGAAACACTTTTTGAAAGATAAAAAGTGCATTTTATATACAACTATACGAATCAGACCAAAATGAGGGACAAATTAGGGGGGAAGAGGGACATTGCTCCAACTCAGGGACAGTCCTTCGAAATCAGGGACAGCTGTCATTGCTTAAATTACATGTTCCTGGTTTTTCTTATCTTTTTTAATAAACTTAACCAGATCATTTCCTCCATCACTGGAATAAAATGACTCCAGCTTTTGCTACACTGCCAACGGTGCTCCTGATTTTGATCTTCATTTTCTTTTCCTCCCTGTGATCTCTAATGTTCTAATACAAACGAGACACGGTTCACTGGCAGATAGCTTGCAAAATGTTTTTAATTATCTGCAAAGCAATCGAGAAGGGAAATCAAGGGAGCCTCTGGATAAGACGGGACATCAAGAAGATCATTTGCATATCTTAATAATAAAACGGCGCTGTAAGTTGCTGGGAAGTTCTTAAAGTGAAAGATCACAAAGGGTTAATTAGCTCCTCTGAAGTCTCTGCTCTGGACAATGTCCTAAATTTCCATGGAAATGTTCTCCGGTGATAGAAGAAGGTTGGCATCTGAAGAATGATTCGTAACTTTGATTGCACTGCCTGGGATAATAAATATATATATATATTTTAGATGAGTGCATGAAACTGATTTTTATTGATAGAAAAAAATTCTAGAGTTGGGCTTTAAGGTTTCCCGGCATCCAATTCGCATAGCAGGAGAATGTGACTGGCTCCCTATGGAGCCAGTTCACATATCTCCGCTGCGGCTGCGGAGCGCACTGTACAGAAACGCTGTGCGTCTTTGGCTCTGTTTCAGGGCCAAATTCAGGCATAGGCCCTGATTCGTCCCTGAAACGGGGAACAGGGACACACAGCGCTCCTGTGCGATCCACAGCGGGTTACAGTGTGAACCCGGCCTTATTATACTGTTATTGGGTAGCAACCCCAAATGTGCTTTTGAGTGCTTTATCATTCCTCATACCTTAAAAAGGAACTTCACCCTAAAGGGGAAGTTCTGCTTTATGTCCCCCCCCCCCCCCTCTTCTTTCGGACTTTTTTTTGGAGGTGGAGCGGGTACCTAGTTTTAGTAGGTACCCGCTCCTACTTCAGGGCAGATCGTTGAGGCTTTTCTACCAGAAGATGGTCACCCCGTCCTCCCTGTCCGCAGCCTTCTGGGACACATCACAGGTCCCACCCAGCAGGTTGCAGTACTATTCACAGAGCACAGCTGGCTGTGAAGCCACAAGGAGTCATTCTAGACATGCCAGCGCCATGGACCCAAAGACTGGCGAAGAACTGGCCCAGGTGAGGACGGCACTGGATCCCTGGACAGGTAAGTGTCCCTTATTAAAAGTCAGGAGTTACAGTATTTGTAGCTTCTAAGTTTTCATTGTTTTTTTTTTTTTCAAATAGAGTGAAGAACAGCTTTAACGTGTATGTAACCCCCAAAGATAATTTTTGGTATGTTTGGCATCATGTCTCCCTATATACAGTTGTCATCATTTTTTATGTTATCTACCTAGAGATCCTGCCAATATTAACACTTCCTGTTGCAGGCTGACAATGCTAAGCCAGTGTCTCCCAATTAGTAGCACATTGTCTGTGTTTGTAATCCTTCACTGTCTAGCAGATAGGCAGACCAATGGCCAATGGCAGACCAATAGCCAATGGCAGACCAATGGCCAATGGCAGACCAATGGCCAAAACTCACATATTTGGCTGGCAATGAAGCTGCTAATTACAAGACAGTGGCTTAGCATTGGCAGTCTGCAACAGGAAGTGCTGTTACTGACAGGATTCCCAGGTAAGAAATTTTGCAACAGATTTCCGAAAAATAATTTGCTTAACCACTTCCTGCCCAGGCCAATTTTCATCTTTCAGCGCTGTCGCAATTTGAATGACAATTGCGCGGTCATGCTACACTGTACCCAAACCAATTTTTTATCATTTTGTTCCCACAAATAGAGCTTTCTTTTGGTGGTATTTGATCACCTCTGGGGTTTTTATTTTTTGCGCAACAAAAAAAAAAAGATCGGAAATTTTGAAAAAAAAAAGTTTTCTTTGTTTCTGTTAAATATTTTTGTAAACAAGTACGTTTTCTTCATCAATGACGGGCACTGATATGGCTGCACTGACAGGCACTGTATAAGGCGGCACTGATGGGCACTGATGAGGTGGCACCAATGAGGTGGCACTGATAGGCACTGATAGGCGGCACTGATGGGAACTGATAGGCGGCACTGATGGGCACTGATAGGTGGCACTGATGGGCACTGATAGGTGGCATTGGTATGCAGCACTGATGGGCACTCATAGGCGGCGCTGATAGGCACTCATAGGCGGCACTGATAGGTGGCACGGATAGGCACTGATAGATGGGCACTGATAGGCACGGATGGGCACTGATAGGTGGCATTGATGACACTGATGGGTGGCACAGATGACACTGATGGGTGGCATTGCTGGGCATCACTGAATTTTTTTGCTTTCATAATGCTTCCAGTCAGTGCCCATTTGTGGGCACTGATTGGCATTGATTTGGCATATGTTGACACATGTGGATGGCCATGGGGGATGTACCTGGCCATCCACATGTTATGTGCTTCCCTGGTGGTCCTGGCGGCTTCCCTGGTGGTCTGAAGTGGGCATCCGAGGGGGGGCTGTGCTGATAAACAATCAGCACAGACCCCCCCTTCAGGAGAGCCGCCGATCAGCTCTCCTCTACTCGCGTCTGTCGCGAATGAGGAAAAGCCGATCAACGGCTCTTCCTGTTTACATCGTGATCAGCCGTGATTGGACATGGCTGATCACGTGGTAAAGAGCCTCCGCCAATCTCTTTACCGAGTCGGGATAGCAGTGTGTCAGACTGACACACCG
Source organism: Lithobates clamitans (assembly GCA_037952925.1). Classification (NCBI taxonomy): domain Eukaryota; kingdom Metazoa; phylum Chordata; class Amphibia; order Anura; family Ranidae; genus Lithobates; species Lithobates clamitans. The sequence continues at coordinate 4,379,546 of JBBGZY010000392.1, forward strand.
CACCAATGATCGTCCTGATGCGCACCCCCACGGGCACGCGGCGGCTGTTATCCTGCACGGCGTCACATGACGCCCAGTCAGGATAACTGAACCACCGCCCGGCCGTCATTCTGCTATAGGCCGGGCGGGAAGTGGTTAAGATAACTGTATACGGTGAGGCTTGATGCCAAACATACTGAACATTAGATTTTGAGTTTACATCTGCTTTAAAGTGGTAGTAAACTGCATAAAAAAAAGTTGGACCCTTGGCAATTTAAAGTCATAATGTGCTACCATGCATCGCATACTAGCCCATTATGACAGACCTACGTAAAAACGAAGCCTTCCAGCGGTGCGCTGTCTCCGCTGCAGGTGCTTCCATCTTCACCCAGTCTTCTTTCCAGGTACATGGGCTTTGGCCATATGAATGGCGAGTCGCGCAGGAGTCGCTGTTTTTGGCACGGCTCTGAAGGCACGACATGGGTATGCCGTTCCTTCAGAGAGCAAGCGCCGGTGACATCACCGGTTGCATCTACAGCAAATATCTAAAGCAAATAACTCCTAAACCTATTTACTGCACCTATAGGTAAAGATCATACATGGGAGTTTACTCCCTATTTTTGCATTAATAAGCTTTCAGTGGCAGCAATACAACTTCCAGGTTGGGTTTGTTGATAAACAAAGCCAAATCACACCAAGAGAGCAAAAATTATTTTTAAGGCCCCTTTCACCCAGGCTTTCCGATTAGGTCCGCCTGTCAGTTTCTCAGGCGGACCTGATTGGATGCTCTATGCACCTATATGGAGCGGCAGGTGTCAGCGGTGACATGTCCGCTGACATCCGCCAGTATCCGATCCTGTCCGTGAAATTCTATCCATCTGGAGGATCGGATTGGTTTGGATGAAAACAGACAGGCGGTCTATTTTCATCCGATCTCCCCTTAGAGGAGAGCGGGGCTCTGACAGGTCTGTCTCAGCACAGTGAGCGGAGACGGAACGTCCATCTGATCAACGGATCGACTCCCCGCTGAGTAAAGTGTAGTCCATCAGGCGGAAAGCCCATGTGAAAGGACCCTAAAGCTAGGGTCTTGGTAAAGGGGGGAATTAAATTTCAGTCCATCAGCAGTAACCCCGAGCCACACTTGGGATTGCATTGCAGGATCCTGGTGCGGTATACTTACCTTGTCCCCAGGATCCTGCGATATCCCCCCGTGGTGTCCGTGGGCTCTGTCCTCCTCCCGAAGCCTCTATGTGCCAGGCTCCATTCCCTGCGAGCGTCGCAACGCATGGGGGCGGAGCCTGGCGGCAAGTTCAAAAAGATGTGAAAACAATCATAACATATACAGTACTGTATGAAATCATTTCACATCCCTTTTGTCCCCAATGCTTTGTCCTATGCCCTGCATGCAGTTTTATGTTATATATACTGTTCTTTCTGCCTGGAAGCTTGAGATTGTCCATAGCAACCAAAAAGTGTCTCTTTACGTCAAAAGTGGTTTTAGACCAGCTGGAAAACAGCGATAGTAAATTAGAACACTTGCAGAATTGAGCGATAGTGAATTGTGGGGAAATTTATTTTATTATTATTATATTATTATTTTTTTAAATTATTATTTTTTTAATTATTTACATTTATTTATTATATTATAATTTATGACTTTGTGTTTCAAACTTCATCATACCCGGGATATCTACTAGACTCTTGTTTGGACAGATTTAAGTGTGTTATTGCTAAGAATTACAGGCCTACAATATAAAACACCAAATTTCCATGCCAAACGCTTTCAGCGCCTAAAATCCGACATAATCAAACCGCCAGGGAGGTTAAATGAAGCGTGTAGCTGCAAAAGAGTACAATGATTGTATAGAAACATATTTATTAATTGATAAGATCAATAACATGGGTAAAAAGATAATGCATGATGATAATAAATTCCATGATGCAATTTATATATACAGTCATACTAAAAGATACAAATATTCTATAAATAACAGGATAATAAACAATCATACATGATTATATTGATTGGCTTGTTGTAGTTCATATATATACAATTATGCACATATGGGGATAATACAATTCAACAGCAAGCTAGAAAGCTAGGGTCTAGCAGTGGTATTACAAAACTAGTGGGGCTTCTTGTTCTTTGGCCCTGTTTCTACGGCTGATCACAGAGGAGATGGAGGAACATCTGCTCACCGTTCTCCTCTGTGATGAATAAAGCCAGAAGCATTGAGGATTTCATCACTTCTGTTCTCAGTGCAGTGTTTACCTGGCTGGCACCAGCCAGAGAAGCAGCCAATCAAACAGATCTTCGTTTGATCAGCTGCCTTGGAGGATAGAGGAGGTATCAGGGGTCTAATAGAACATGCTCTTTCCTTAAAAAGTACCTGCCTCTGCCAAAAGCTGACACAAAGGGTGTTGGTCATCTCTTGTGGTAACAATAAAGCTTAATAAAACAAAAAAGGTGTTAAAAATAAATTTAAATAAAATAAATGTAAAACATTTTAAAGCCCCCTCTCTGTGCTCATGCGCAAATGAAAACGCGAACGTAGGTCCTGCTTGCATGTGTAAACGGTGATCATACCGCGCATGTGAGGTTATGTCGCTAAAGTCAAAGTGCGAAGAATAATTCTAGTGCCAGAGCTCATGTTTAACTTTAAACTGGCAACCTATAAAGGCTTTTAACCGCTTGCCGACATACTGTATATATATACCGTATACTGTATATATACACGGCAGCAAGGCAGCTCTCCTGTGCAAAATCACGTACCTGTACGTGATTCTGCACTTTCGGGTCTGGGGCATGCCGCTGGCGACCTGCTCCCGCTGTCAATGGACACAGTGAGAGCCAATCAGTGGGTCCAGCAGATGCAATGTCCGCCGGCTCCCGACGATTGTTTGGGACACAGGCAGAGCGACGGTATGTAAACAAGGCAGATCGCCATTCTGTGAAAAGGGAAAGTTGTGATCCTGTGTTCCTACAAAGCAGGAATACGGATCTCTGCCTTCCCATCGTACAAGCACCCCCCCCCACCACACGGTTAGCAAGCACTCCCTAGGCACACATTTAACCCTTTGATCGCCCCTGATGTTAACCCCTTCCCGGCCCTGTATCATTACATTACAGTACAGTGACAGTGCATATTTTTAGCACTGATCACTGTGTTAGTGTCACTGGTCCTTAAAAAGTGTCACTTATCATCCAATTTGTCCGCCGCAATGTCGCAGTCTTGCTATAAGTTGCTGATTGCTGCCATTACTAGTGAAAATAAATAAATGACAATTCTGTTAATCTATCCCATAGTTTGTAGATGCTATAACTTTTTTGCGCAAATCAATCAATATACACCTATTGGGATTTATTTTGATAAAAACATGTAGCAGAATAAATATTGGACTAAATTGATGAAGAAATTAGATTTTTTACATTTTTTATTGGATATGTTTTATAGCAGAAATAAGAAATATTGTTTTGTTTTTTTCAAAATTGTCGGAATTTTTGTTTATAGCGCAAAAAATAAAAACCGCAGAGGTTATCAGATACCACCAAAAGAAAGGTCTACTTGTTGGAAAAAAAGGGATATACATTTTATTTGGGTACAGCGTTGCATGGCCGCGCAATTGTCAGTTAAAGTAGCGCAGTACCGTATCGCAAAAAATCGCCTGGTCAGGAAGGGGGTAAACCTTCCAGGGGGCAAGTGGTTAAAGAGTCGCTTATGGATAATTTTAGGCTAAGTAGGTTTGTCACCTTTTCACAGGTGTGCGCAGTTTTAAATCTTGACATGTTTGGTGTCTATTTACTAAAATTGCAACAGTCCCCATTTTATTCTCCAGAGCCTTTGCTTTTAGAAAATATACAATATTTGGGAGTTCTAAGTAATTTTCTAGCAAAAAAACGCTGATTTGACAAGTTTGTTTTAGAAATGTTAAAATACAACTGAAGACAAACCTTTTTTTTTAGTTTTGGATAGAGTAGAGATGGATTAGAACGCCTGTCAGTTATTTTGTCTGTGCCCGCATTAGGGAGATTCCCGTTCTCTGTGTGTCCTGTTTACCATTATCATTGAAAGTGAAGGTAAAAAAGAATCCCAAAATTTGGGTTGTCTCTAGAAAAGTAATAGAAGAAAAATCTTCCAATAGGGAGGGACACTAGTGCTGAAGGCCTGGGGGTCCCCAAAGGATTTCCTTAATTTGCAGGGATTTCCTTTCGCTTCCTGTTTTGTCTATGGGACAGGAAGTGAAGCTAAATCTCCGCAGTGGGACACAGATGGCAAAAAATTGACTGGCAGGGGTTTTAAGCCTCCCTTACTCTATCCAAAATGAATAAACATTTTTGCCTATAATTCTACTTTAAAGTTGCCCCAGACAGCAAGTGTTAAAAAAAAAAAAAAAATGGTGAGGCAAAATTGCTGTTTTCCTGGTAAAGTCAAGTTCAACAAAATCACTCGCTTAGCCCTATTACAGAGATAGAAGGCCAATTAAGACTCTGCAGCAAATGATGAACGATCACCACCTTTTTATGAGTTGCCTTATTGTCGATTGGAAGTTTACAAATGGTTATCAGAGTATTGTTTGTTCACAATAGAATGTGTTTCTCTCTATAAAACACATTATTGAACACTCTCATAATTACTAGCCCTGTAAAAAAAAAATTGCTGCATTAGATAGACTCACTTTTGTAACTGTTTCTAAGCAAAACTGCATTGAAACCAGATTTTCCTATAAAATAGAGTAATGCAATGTCTGATCCCCTATTAGGGCATTAAATCTTTTTTAAGCTCTTTGTGACTACTATGAGGACCCCCCCCCCCCCGATGGCTGTAACAGCTAATGATTGGCTTTACAGCTGAGCCTCAAATATCACCAGTTAGCACTTCATATACAGTTTTCCCATGGAGAGTTGTACTGTATGCCTGGGTACTGTGGCTTCTACTGAAACCCCTGTAGAAATACACAGAGAACTTATAGACCACTCTCAACCTCCCACTACAGTGCCTAGAGGTGGGGATGGTGTCCTTGCTGGAGTACCAGTAATTTCCAAAGAACTGTTGAGAGATCAAACGTTGTTACACTCCACCCAAAGCAAAAAAATACATTTTTGGAGCAGTTCTTCTCAAATGTCGGCAAGTTTTCCAAGTGTCTGTTATAGTACAGATTCATTTCAAAATGTATTGCCTTCTTCTGCAACAATTCCACATGCAGTGTTACAGACAAACTTTGATAAATAAGCTTTGCCTCTGTCTGAGATAAATTGGCAGACAATTCATCTGTCATTTTCTGGCACAATCGTTTGCAACAGATGGCGTTACAATACCTATTCAGGCAACAATTTTTATACTGTGTTCATCGAAACTCAGAAATTCCAAAATTACCGTAATGAAAAGATTGATTTGCTGCAAAGCCAGTTAAAAGGGTACTGTTATGTGGTTGATGAAGAAGTAAGGTGCAAGTAAAATTTGTATTGAAGTAATGTTGCAACAGTTCCCAACAAACCCAGTAGGAAGGCTACCCAGGTGGGGGCACTCCCAGTTTCCAACAACATGGAGGAGCAGATTCCAGTTAGACTGACAGCGTCTGTTGAGAGGGAGCAGAATGTGGCTTGTTCGTTTCGCTCCCAATCGTGAAGGTATCCACAAAAGATGCGACCCTGTGCTTTCTCTCCTCATCAGGTACCTTTTCCTAGTGCTAGTACTGTTCCTCACAGTCGGTGTATTTGTCCCTACTCTACCAACTTGCCAAATGCACACCAAACCTGGGAGCCAGGGCCTTAAAAAGGCTCTGCCTGATCCAAGATGGTTGGCACTGTCATGTGCTTGATGAAGAGGTAATGGATCTGTGAATGACACATTCTGAGGAGGCAAAGTCAAGTTAGAACCAGAAATATCACTAGAAATAAAGTTGTACTGGAATGCATTAGTAGACATGGTGGATGGTGAACAGGGCTTAAGGACAGGTAGGTAGGGTGCAGCATATGCAGCTGCAATAATTCACACAGTCGGGTGCAATGTAAAAATTGTATTGAAGTAATATTGCAGCAGTTTACAACAAACCCCGTAGGAAGGCTACCCAGCCAGGGCACTCACAGTTTCCAACAATGTGAAGGAGCAGATTCCAGCCAGACTCACAGCGTCTGTTGAGAGGGGGGCAGAATGTGGCCTGGCCATTTTGCGCCCAATCGGGAAGGTGTCTGGAAGAGATGCGACCCTACGCTTTCTCTTCTCATCAGGAATCTTTCCCTAGTGCTAGTACTATTCCTAACAGGTGGTGTACCTGACCCTACTGTACCAACTTGCTAAATGTGCAACAAACCTGGTAGCCAGGGCCTTAAAAATGAGCTGCCTGATCCAAGATGGTAGCCAGAGTCACATGGGGCAGCAGCATCCAATCGGATTGTTTCCCCATTGACCCAGGAAACCGCAAAGGGACCATGTTTCTCATGACTTCTATTCCAACTGCAGTGCCGCTGCAGTGGAGAAAGTAGACTGCCCCTGCCGACAGAGAGGTAGTCAAAATTGTCATATTTTGGTATTTGGAAAGAATACTCAAAGCCCATTTTGGAATGCTGAGCATTCTACTCTAATCCAGAAGAGTGAATATATAGAAATGGCTTGGAGAATGTTTCTTTTTTCCAAGATGCTTTGAACATTGACTGCTGCAATCAAAACCACCGTGCTTCAAGGTTTTACCCCTCCCCTTCATCAGGACTTTTTATGAGAATTATCAAAGTAAAGTGCAAGGTGCCATCATTGGTAACTTGCTTGATGTACAGTATGTATTACAGTGCTGGGCCGATAAAAGTGAAAATTGGTTCTGATGGATATACCCTGAGCTATGTTTTCCTTCAAAGAAGCAGATCCGTGATGTATGTGATCCTTGTTCTGGTCCTAGGCTTCTATCTCTCTACAAGGTTGCCTTTAGTACCATCATAAGATGCTAGTCTTTATCAAGCCTTAAAACATGTCCCTTAGTGTATTGACTACACAAGCCTTGAAGATGGGGGAAGAGTTTTTTCCCCCAAGACTTGTTGGCTGTAGTTGATGATTTTAAACATTTCAAAAAGTTCTCCAGTTGAACTGTTGTACCAAGCGCTTCTCTGTTTACATCCAACAATTTACCGTCATTAGTAACATATTAGTCTTTGTACAGGATAAATGTGGTCACCTCCAAGAAAAGGATCTGCACACATGCACAAAGTAGGATGTCGTTTGATGAAGGAACTTTTACAAACAATATGTTTCTGTATCTGTGAATGTTTATTACCAGATTTTCCTGAAAGGCAGGATTAGCTTCCCCTCATCGCTGAGAAGGCAGCACTGTGTTATTTGTTTCGCAGCGCTGACTTTTATAATTAGTAATTATCAGAAAAAAACAATTAAGTGCTTTCTGAACATTTCCACAATCTTGGGGCCATTTTGGTAATTGTCTAAATTAGTCTCAGAAGGAACTTCAAGATCTTCTGCCACGTACTAAAGCATAGAGACACACTGGCGTTAATCTTTATTTACGGGCCTGACACCGCCGTGCCATAACACACTTTGTATTAATCTTTAATTTGCAAAGTGTAAAATGCAGACCGCAGTTTAAACACCAGACAAGTGGAAAGCAGCTGTAATCTCTGACCCAGATGAGCTTTAGCCCAGAAAGAATTTATGCTACATCGGGAAAGATGTATGAAGATTGCAAGAAAGAAAACTAAGTTGTCCATAGCAATCAGTCCAGTACTGGTACAGTATGTGCTGCACTAGAAAATAATCTGGAATCGGATTGGGAAGGTCTTACCAATTGACAGCAGTATTCAGTATTGTCAAGTGGTGGCTCGTGGAAGTCTTTGCCTAATTGCTAGGGGTTGACCTAAATTGCTAGGGGTTGACCTAGACTGGTTAATAGGAAAGATAGGTAAAGTCAGAAGTCATTACCAGCATGCTTGTTTTGAAATAGTTTATCAGAGTTTTGAAGCAGAAGCATCAGCATGACAGCCAGGAAACTAGCATTGTCAGTAGAAAAGATCAGAAATGGTACCCTACCATAGTTTCTTTCATTAAAGGTCTATTTAAAGCAAAACTGTGCCCAGTATAAATAAATCATGATCAATATTAGATATAGTGTTTGCTTAGATAGTTTGCCTTCTGGCCTCCTAACAGCTTACCAACCCTGGCTTTTAAAAAAAAATATGTTTGTGTGTGTGTGTATATATATATATATATATATATATATATATATATATATATATATATATATATATATATATATATATATATATACTAGATTACCAAAAGTATTGTGATGCCTGCCTTCACATGCACATGAACATGATGACATCCCGGTCTTAGTCCATAGTTGGCCCGACCTTTGCAGCTATAACAGATTCAACTCTTCTAGGAAGGTTGTCCACAAGGTTTAGGAGGGTGTCTATGGGAATGTTTGACCATTCTTCCAGAAGCGCATTTGTGAGTTCAGGCACTGATGTTGGATTGTAAGGCCTGGCTCGCAATCTCCACTCAAATTCATCCCAAAAGGTGTTCTATGTGCAAGCCAGTCAAGTTCCTCCACCCCAAACTCGCTCATCCATGTCTTCATAGTTCTTGCTTTGTACACTGGTTCAAATCATTTGGTGGAGGATTGTTTTTCAGGGCTTGGGCTTGGCCCCCTAGTTCCGGTGAAAGGAACTCTTAAGGTGTCAGTATATCAAGACATCGGAACAGTTTGGGGATGGCCCCTTCCTGTTCCAACATGACTGTGCACCAGTGCACAAAGCAAGGTCCACAAAGACGTGGGGTGGAGGAACTTGACTGGCCTTCGCAGAGTCCTGACCTTTGGGGTGAATTAGAGCGGAGATTGTGAGCCAGGCCTTCTCATCCACATCAGTGCCTGACCTCACAAATGCACTTGTGCGTGTAAAGGCAGGTGTCCCAAGACTTTTGACAATTATATATATATATACTTTTTTCTGGGTTACTTCAGATGGGACCTCTTTGCCCTTTTCTTCCTTTGGTAGTTTCACGACTTTCTGCAGAGTTCCTCCTGTCCAGGGGCAGTGCCTTGATATCACGTGCCAGAATAGAATTGGTACTGCATCACTAGATTGGTAAATCTGCAATAGCACAATTTACTCACTATACTCAGATGCAGGCCACTTTAACTCCATTTCCTTCAACTCCCTTGGTTTCTGGACAAGCCCAGGGAAGATCATTTTCTCTGCTTCCCTCCTTCAGCAGCTCTGAAAGCTCACACCCAATGAGATAGAGGTAACTGGACAAGTGATCTGCAGCCAGGTGAGGGGCTCTCCACTGACAGAACTGGTGTGCAAACACAAGAACAAATGGGGTATCAGGACTCAGATTGACAGACTGAGGACACCCAGTGGCAGAAATAAATTACTGCAGGACAGCTCCAAATTGAATTTCAGTAGTGCAGCAAAATCTTTTTATTGTTTACTATTATTCTACTATTCATTTTTTTTTCTTAGCTAGCTTTAATTTATTAGAAAAGCTTCACAAGAACCTGCATTGAAGGTTTTAAATCACCTCTCAGCTTTGTAGATTTAAAATAAACAGTATCAGCGTGGCTCTGCTGCTGGAGTGAATTATTTTATGTGAAATGGCTAAATGTGTATGCAGCTTGTATAGGCAAGCTGGCGTCATCAAGGAGGTTTTGGACCCTACTGGTTTTAAATGGGTTCAGATCACAGTTTGGCCACCAGGAAAGATAATATACTATTAGGATGTACACTTTGTCAGATCCACTGTAAAAATGCCTGAATACCTTCTTAAATGTTACTTGAACATTTTCATTGTGGGAAATTGAAAGAAATAACTATAAATATCCTTTTGAAAGAACAGGCATGAATTCCAATTACAAACATTTCAAATGAATATTGCTTTAGCTCTACCATGACAACTGGCAAATAATGACCTGTATGGCAGAATTTGTGACGTCTATCTGCAATTGTAGCTGTATGTCTATGACTCAAAGCGCCATCAAGGTTGCTAACCCGCCTGCAAAGGGGTTTAAAGGGATGACAGAAATATGGAATCTGTTGTTGCCAGGAGCATCTTATGCAAATGCTGGATACCTGGCTGCCCCTGCAACAGTGCTTTTAGGTCAGGAAAAGCTTCAAATTTACATACTATTTTTAGGTCACTGGCTAAGAAAGAACTGAAGCCACTGGATCAACATTAAAACTGGGGCACTAGTATTTTCTGGTACAATGTATTTTATTGAAATGCAAAAGAGAAAATACAACCACAATAATCCTACGCATGGGGTATAAGCAATAGACAAATTGTAGAATAGCATGAGTAACATAGGATGTTCAGAAGAATATGAACTGTCAAACAACAAAAACAAGGCGGAAAGTAAAGAAAGAGAGGAAGCAAGGCAGAAGAAGGGAGTTTCCCCTAGGCTAGAGGGCGGGCAAGATTAACCAGGAACTGGTCGGGTGAAGAGTTGTAAGAGTGTAAGACCATTATGGAGCCCACACCTTGAGGAACTTTGAGTGGGAGTCATGGAGGATAGTGGTCATCTTTTCAATGACCATGGTCATCAGGATGCTCTTCACTTCCACAAAGGAACAGTGTTTTTTTTCCAGGCCCTGGCTATTACACACTTGGCGGTGATAAATAGGTAAGTGGCTGCTGCTGATAGGAAAAATGGACAGTGAAGGAGTGTTAATTTGGCATTCCTGAAAACGGGTATATGGAAGAGAGTGAACAAAAGTCCAATAACCCTCAATCAGAATCAGAATAAACTAGGACAGGACCACCAAACATCAATTTTGCCCCCTCGCTGACCACAACCCGGGAAACATATATCACCGCATGAGGGATTTGAGTTAGCAATGCAGCCTGGGACCCAGTACCAGCGGAGGAGGCCCTTTAGGTAGCCTCTAACGTGACAGCATTAAAAGAACACTTCACTATACTTGACCAGGCTTTGCTCCCACAGTACTAGTATTTTCAAAAGGGGAAATCAGCTACGGAAGAATGTTTCCTCAGTAAAGTTAGTAGTAATTCATCATATTCAACTGGGCTTGGCCTGTAATGTTCATAACATTTTATCCCTCATCCAAATGGCTTCTTCTTTTCAAATGAGGGTCAGGAATAGGGATGAGCCGAACACCCCCCCGATTCGGTTCGCAGCAGATCATGCGAACAGGCAAAAAATTTGTGCGAATACGCAAACACTGTTAGTGTCTATGAGACACGAATGTGAGAAATCAAAAGTGCTCATTTTAAAGGCTTATATGTATGTTATTGCCATAAAAAGTGTATGGGGACCCGGGTCCTGCCCCAGGGGACATGTATCAATGCAAAAAAAAAGTTTTAAAAACTGCAGTTTTTTCAGGAGCAGTGATTTTATTAATGCTTAAAGTGAAACAATAAAAATGAAATATTCCTTTAAATATCGTGCCTGGGGGTCTCCTTAGTCTGCCTGTAAAGTAGCACATCTTTCCCATGTTCATAACAGAACCACAGCAAAATGACATTTCTAAAGGAAAAAATGTCAATTAAAACTGCTCGCGGCTGTAATGCATTGTCGGATCCCAGCGTTATAGATAAAAATCATTGCAAAAACGGTGTCAAAATGTAAAAACAAAAATAGCGTGAGGGTCCCCCCCAAAATCCATACCAGACCCTTATCCGAGCATGCAACCTAGCAGGCCATGGGAAAATGGGGAGGGGACAAGAGAGTGCCCCCCTCCTCCTGAACAGGCCACATGCCCTCAACATGGGGAGGGTGCTTTGGGGTCACCCCAAAACACCTTGTGCCCATGTTGATGGGGACAAGGACCTCATCCCCACAACCCTTGCCCGGTGGTTGTGGGGGTCTGCGGGCGGGGGGCTTATCGGAATCTAGAAGCCCCCTTTAACAAGGGGGACCCCAGATCCCGGCCCCCCCATGTGAATGGGTATCGGGTACATTGTACCCCTACTCATTCACCAAAAAAAGTGTCAAAACCGTAAAATTGACAGGAAAAAGTTTTGGACAATTCCTTTATTAAAAAAAACTGTGCCGCAATGTAATTCCATCTTCAATCACAGTGCAGGCGAACTGAAAAAACATCCAAAAAATGGGAAAACAGTCTCCATGGGACGCGTCCCGCCGACTGCAGCCTTTTCACGATGACAGCTGTTATATAGCAGAGGGCGGGCCACCCGGTGACTTAACTGGGTGACCCCCGCCTCCTCCTGATGTCATATGATGACACGTGATGTTAGTGGGGGCAGGGGTCACCTGTTTACATCACCGGGTGGCCCCGCCTTCAGCTATATAACAGCTGTCATCGCAAAAAGGCTGCAGTCGACAGGACGCCTCCCCTGGAGGTGGAGTTTTTCCGTTTTGTTTCTTTTCTCTGGACCATCGGACGCCATGATTGATTTTTTTTTCTTTTTTTTTTTATAAAGGAATTGTCCAAAACTGTCTCCTGTCATTTTTAATTTTTTGGTGAATGAGCAGGAGTACAATGTACCCCATACCCATTCACTTGGGGGGCAGGATCTGGGGACCCTAGATGTCTCCAGAATTCCAGATTCTGATAAGCCCTCCTCCCGCAGATGCCCAAAACCACCAGGCAAGGGTTGTGGGCAAGAGGCCTTTGTCCCCATCAACATGGGGACAAGGTGTTTTGGGGGGACCCCATGGCACCCTCCCCATGTTGAAGGCATGTGGCCTGGTACGGTTCATGGGGGGGACTCTATCGTCCCCCCCTCTTTTCCAGTGGCCTGCCAGATTAAAGGACTTTTATACACTTGACCCAAACCCCCAAATCCTCATCTTGCCCTCTAGAGCAGGGGTTTTCAACTTTTTAAGTATGAGAGCCACATTTTACAAATATTCATGGCCCAGAATATTTTTTTAGAAAATAATTAATTACATTTTAATGAATGTATAAGCACCCTCCAAGAAATATCGGAAGTCCCTCATCACATCAGAAGTCCTCCTACACATCAGAAGCTCCCCATCACATCAAAAGTCCATCTTTACATCAAAAGCCTCCCTACTGCATCAATGCCCCTCCCTCACATCAGAGCCCCCCTTTCACATCAGAAGCTCCCCCACCACTTCACAGCCCTCCTTCAGTCCTCCCATTCATCAGGGTTCCCCCATACTTAAGGGTCCCCATCAGAGTTCCTCCCTTAAATCAGGATCCCCATCAGAAGTGGAGACCAATCGATCTGAATCCTTAGTCTGTACACTGAGTCTGAGGATATGCCACTGAACCTGCAGGCCAGATAAAACCTATGGCCTAAGGGCCATAATTCGGATATCTCTGCTCTAGAACTCAGAACTCTCAGCATTCATTTTTTTCTTTCCCCTTTTTTTCAGTTGGAGAAACAACTTTTATTGCTCCCTGTTACTTCACCTGGATTGGTATATTCTTCCAGTGGGAGCTCAGTTCAGTTCCTATAGGCATAGGCATGCCCATAACTACATCTCCTAAGAGCTGTTTTCCCTGTGTGGGCAAACTCTTGGAAGTCAGGGAAACAATATTATTTTACTAGGAAAGAAATAAAGGTATGAATATGTAGAAGGCAGAGAGGGGTAGAGATAGGCAGAATTCTGTAGTTCAGCAGGAAAACTGACAATGCTACTTGGGATTTGAGAGCAGCAGAGGCACAGGGGTTGATTTACTAAAGGGAAATGGGCGGTTCACTTTGCAGGGGAATTTTCACTTTGCAGTGGGAAAGTTCCCTTAGCTTAATGATTGAGGGGAAGCTCTAATGACTTACATGATCTAATCATATGCAAGCAAAAATAACGGTTTACATTTTGACCATAGATACACTTTGAACACTGCAATTACAGAAAAATAAACTGTTGATCCGCCAAAAATAAAGTGTGCCCTAACTTCCTATTTAAGCTGTCAACCCAGATGGGTTGATTTACTAAAGGTAAATTAGCTATTTACTTTTCAAGTGAATTTTTCCTTTGCTTAGTGAATGCAATTAAAATTCACTTTTCAAAGAATACCCAATCATGTTCAAGCAAAACCAGATTATTTTTTTTCACGTTGTATTTCAATGATTTCTAGCATGCTATTAAGCTAAATGATCTTTTAGTTTGTAAACTAATGTTAACAAATGAAAGTATATTCTGTGACCATAGATTTCCTTTAGGGTTTAAAACTTAGGAAATGTGTATTGTGACAGAGAGAAGAATATAGGAAAATGTGACACAGGATTCACATTTAGGGTTAATGCGAGGTTCAGAATGATCATTTCTGAGTGGACATCCCAGTGTTTTGTGAGACGTCTGCAACCTGGCTGAATACACAGGTGTGCAGGGTCATTATTTAATCAGGTCTGAGAATAGCTCAGAGCTCCCAGTTTGGAGGCTGCTCTCAGTATGGGAGACGAGAGGTCTCAGGAGACCCCAGCCAGAAGCCACAAGACAGAGGTCTCATTAAGAGGTCAGAGGTCCCAGTCAGAAGCCAAGAGACAGAGGGTATCATCGAGGGGTCAGAGGGCCCAGACAGAAGCCAAGAGACAGAGTGTTTCATCGAGGGGTCAGAGGGCCCAGCTGGAAGCCAAGAGACAGAGAGAGAGAGAGTTTTATCGAGGGGTCAGGGGGCCCAGCCAGAAACCAAGAGAGACAGCAGGTCTCAGTTCTAGGAGTCAGATCGGCTCCTATCAGGGGTGTCAGGAGAACCCCAATCTATAGGCCAGAGGTGGGCCATGCAGTGGGGCTCTGCGACTAAAGGCTAGAGACCCAAGTGTACCAGGAGAGCTGGACAACACAGTCAATAGTGTTGCCAAGTGAGCCAGATGGCTCAATATTTTTGTTTGTGCACATTGTGTGGAAGAAACCTCTGTGTGGGCAACTGATGTACATTTGAACTTTCCGTTGATTGAATAAACATGGACTGGCGCAACTCATTGCAAATGCAACTACTGCTTGAGTTTAATCACCCCAATCTCACAGTATGTATAGCAGAGATATACTTAAATTTTTTAAAATTATTTTGCCCTGGTGATCCAATCTCCTAATGCTGCGTACACACGGTCGGACATCTCATCAGAAAAAGATATGACGGCTTTTCCGACGGGATTCTTTTCAAGTTTGCCTTGCATACACACGGTCACGCAAAAGTTCGCTGAACTTACGACCGTCAAGAACGCGGTGACGTACAACACTTCGACAAGCCGAGAAAGTGAAGTTCAATGCTTCCGAGCATGCGTCGAATTATTTCCGAGCATGCATAGGAATTTTGCGCGTCAGAATTGCCACAGACGGTCGCATTTTTGGATAGGAACTTTTTCCGACCGAAAAATTGAGAGCATGGTCTCAATCTTTTGCTGGCTGGAATTCGGCCAGCAAAAGTCCGATGGAGCATACACACGGTCGCATTTTCCGATGAAAAACTCTCATCGGTCTTTTGCGGGCCGAAATTCAGATCGTGTGTACACGGCATTACACTCTTGAGCTGAGGAAACCACTTGGTAAGTGGTGAAATATCTTCTGAATTAGAGAACAAGTCCAATTAAAAATTACTAACTACTGCTAGCTATACAAGGATCTAGAAGTTGAATAAAAACTTTTACAGACATGCGTCTCTGTACAGGATATATATCTTTATTTCCAATGTATTATATGTGTCCCACCAATTAATGGCTAATGAATGGTTAATACAGTAGTTATTTTTGCCCAAGGTTAACTTTTTAATTATTGGTGACTGCTGGACGATTTAAAGGGCAGCTCTCACAAAAAGCTATTACCTAATTGGTGGCTGCGGTCAACACAAACACCTTTCATTTTTCATTTTACCTCCTATTATTATTGATTATTTTATTCTTACTGTTGTGACTTATTGAGCTACTTCTTGTCGCATTCAGGCTATTTAGCCTTTTTAGATCATAAGCTGAATGTATAATATTGTGGCAGTCTTTCCTGTTCTCCATCTGGACATGCCAAGCTATCCTTGTTATCCTGTGGACTCAGCTTTTGGCATTGTGTCATTTATGTAAAATAGTCAGCAATGGCAGTGACCAGCTGCTAACCAATTGGTCTTGAAATGCTTAGATCAGAGATGGGCCAGATTTTTTTCTAAAGTAGCTTCAGACCTACTATTTGTGAAATAGTAAGTACACACCATGGATATTGTTAACTTTTTCAATTTATTTGAACAGGCAGATTTTAGATTCTAATTTAAACAGTGCCTGGAAATAAAGGTAATATATTTAAATACAGTAAATGATACATAAAATTGACATGGTGTATAAATTCTCATAATCATAATCCAGATCTAATCTAGATTTGTCACAAGCAAAAAAGTATATATCGATATAGAACAACAAATACAGACCAGACCAATTATCTTTCTTTTTGCATAATTATATTTATGCTTCTGTCTGCTACTGCAATCTAAAATATACAAATGTGCTTGTCATTACAGGTTTATTAATGACAACAGATGAAAGCATCTTAACAAGTGAAGTGTGGCCTTCTGAAGAACCGTCCCTTTTCTCTGCAACGGGTGAAGTGCTCAGTGCAATGGAACAAACAGCAGAGACTGGGAATGTTAATTTTCATGACAACACTACACAATCCAGCATTGATGTCAAGGATAATTTTACAAGTCCAGCTGACAATGTGCAGGACAATACAACAGTACAGTTGGGGGATAGCAACCCTTCAGAATCTTCACCTTTATCTTCACTCCAGCCTACAGACTCAGGTCTAAGTGATACCAGCACATCACCCCTATTGATGTTCCCCTATTCAGCATCCTCATATGCATCCACATTACCTGCAACGGGTCATTCCATTCCTCTTTCATCCTCATCACCATTGTCATCATCATTGCCAAACCAGTCTTCTCTGTCAGATAGATCTTCCACTAATGTGCCTTACACTGACATAGAAGGTTTAGTAGCAATAGGAACCAATGAGCAGGAAACAATAAATCAGGACACAGTTACAAATATTATACATTCTACCTACATGCAAACTAGCAATATCTTGATTCCTCAAACCACCAGCTTGCCAGGAGACACAAATTCAGAAACAGGGATGCTTATGGAGGGTTCTACAACTGTAGAACTTACCTCTAGAATTCTATCAACAAAACCATTTATAGAGGTAACCAATGTAGAGCAAACCTACAGTTCAGTGGAGCCTACGGCTACAGTGTATACCAGTACTCCAGTAACACCATCTATAGAAGCCCAGAGCATAACCAATCTACCTGTAACTATAGGGCTTGAAAACACCGCCACAGATGTAAGTACTTTAGATTCAGAAACGGGTACATCTCAAACAACTATCACCTTAAATACCAACCCTCTAACTACCAATCAAGTTTCCAAGTCTTCAGCAATCATGGATTATTTAAATACTCAAACTATAGACACACACATTTTTACTGAGATAAACACAGCCAGAACCACTAAGGAAACAATTTCAGAAACTTTAGGTATAACGGTAACCACACCTTTCCATTACACTACCACAGAAATTGGAGAAACCCAGGGGATCACCGGGACAGCAAATGAGTTGAGTTCAAATGTTCAATCAGACGTCTTGCAATCTACAACTCCTCCTGAGCTACCCACAACTTCAGAAAGTAGTAATGAAGTACATACCTCTATAAAAGGTCCTATGATAAGTGAGGTATTTACATCTTTAAGTTCATCACCAACAGAGCAGTCTTCAACCTTCACAACATTAGAATACACATCAAGCTCATATTTTTATATAGATACTGTATCACGCACTATCCAGCCAACCACAGTTTCAAAGCTATTGTCTGTTGAGACCATGGGCTCTGCAACAGAGTTCACCAATTCTGAGAGTGCCATGACTATCATAGTTGCCACAGACAATGTTGACACCACTTTTTCAAGTACATCAGTAGCTTCTCCTATCATGTTGACATTATTTCCTTCTCAGTCAAGTGAAGCTAACACACACAGCAGTGTGACCAGTTTTACATTTGCTCCCTTTGTCAGTTCAACAGCTAACTCAGATATCACTGAAAGTATTACTGAAGAAAGTACCTACTTAGTTTCTACCAACACCAAGTCCACAACATTATCAAATATTGTGTCATCGTCAACAACTTCTCATACTGAAGAAATTACATCTAAGGTTAGTATTGGACCTGACACAACTGCCAATACACCAACTGCTGTGACATTAACAGATGATACAACAGTGTCTACACCAGATGCCATCCAAAATAAAACAACAATCTGGAATGTCACTGAAATTCCTAGTTTCACATCAAAAACATTAAATATCTCCTCAATACCATCCTTTACAGAGTCAGCAACAGAAACATCTTCATCTATCACAACATTTGTGACCAGCGCCCCTGGTGACAACACAGAGATCTACCCGACAGATTCAACAGGTGTCACAAACAATCCAACAGTAAGCGAAAAGTATACAGTCTTTATAACAGCAATAACAAATGCGAAACCCACGGCCAGCAACATGTCACCTTCTGATGAGTTGACTACCAGTGCTAATAATATTGTGGAACTGAATACCAATGAACTGATAACAACATCACCTTTAGGGCAAACAAATACATCGCCTTTAACAAATGCAATCAGTGATAGCCTCACAACTTGGGTTATTCCAGATGTTTCTACCAATTCGTCACCAGTTGAGGTGAGTGCATCAACACTGACCACTTCAGAAACAGTGTCAGAAACATTTGCACCTTCTATGTCCACAGATATACCTGTTTCCAATCAAGAAAATACAGTTTCATTATCAACAATGACAGATTTTGGAACCTCAACAAACAACACAACTACTTCCAGTCAAAAAAGTCCAGTTTCTTTACCAACAATGACAGATTTTGGAACCTCAAAAAACAACGCCTTTTTAACTACTTCAAGTCAAGAAAGTCCAGTTTCTTTAACCTCGACAGATTTTGGAACCTCAAAAAGCAATGACTTTTTAACTACTTCTAGTCAAGAAAGTCCAGTGTCTTTATCAACAATGACAGATATTGGAAGTTCAAAAAACAATGACTTTTTAACTACTTCCAGTCAAGAAAGTCCAGTTTACTTATCAACATTGACAGATTTTGGAACGTCAAAAAACAATGACTTTTTAACTACTTCCAGTCAAGAAAGTACAATTTCTTTATCAACAATGACAGACTTTAAAACCTCAAAAAGCGATGCCTCTTTAACTAATTCTAGTCAAGAAAGTCCAGTTTCTTTATCAACAATGACAGATTTTGGAACCTCAAAAAACAATGACTTTTTAACTACTTCTAGTCAAGAAAGTCCAGTGTCTTTATCAACAATGACAGATATTGGAACCTCAAAAAAAAATTACTTTGTAACTACTTCTAGTCAAGAAAGTACAGTTTCTTTACCAACAATGACAGATTTTGGAACCTCAAAAAACAATGACTTTTTAACTACTTCCAATCAAGAAAGTCCAGTTTCCTTATCAACATTGACAGATTTTGGAACCTCAAAAAACAATGACTTTTTAACTACTACTAGTCAAGAAAGTACAATTTCTTTATCAACAATGACAGACTTTAAAACTTCAAAAAACGACGACTCTTTAACTAATTCTAGTCAAGAAAGTCAAGTTTCTTTATCAACAATGACAGATTTTGGAACCTCAAAAAACAATGACTTTGTAACTACTTCTAGACAAGAAAGTCCAGTGTCTTTATCAACAATGACAGATATTGGAACCTCAAAAAACAATAACTTTGTAACTACTTCTAGTCAACAAAGTACAATTTCTTTATCAACAATGACAAATTCTGGAACCTCAAAAAACAATGACTTTTTAACTACTTCCAGTCAAGAAAGTCCAGTTTCCTTATCAACAATGACAGATTTTGGAACCTCAAAAAACAATGACTTTTTAACTACTGATAGCCAAGAAAGTACTATTTCTTTATCAACAATGACAGACTTTGAAACCTCAAAAAATGACGCCTCTTTAACTAATTCTAGTCAAGAAAGTCCAGTTTCTTTATCAACAATGACAGATTTTGGAACCTCAAAAAACAATGACTTTTTAACTACTTCAAGTCAAGAAAATCCAGTGTCTTTATCAACAATGACAGATATTGGAACCTCAAAAAACAATGACTTTGTAACTACTTCTAGTCAAGAAAGTACGATTTCTTTATCAACAATAACAGATTTTGGGACCTCAAAAAACAATGACTTTTTAACTACTTTTAATCAAGAAAGTTTGGTTTCTTTATCAACAATGACAGATTTTGAAACCTCAAAAAATGACACCTTTTTAACTACTTCCGAATTAACTTCAAATCTTGGTACAAGTATGGAGCAAAATACTATTGCACCTCAATTAACTACAAAAATTGATGAAATAGCCACCAGTAATCTGATGACATTGCAGACTAATAATAAAATTAGTACTGAAGACTCTGATCTTACATCACCATCACATTTGTTAAACAGTCTTACAACGTCTTTCTCATCCCCATCCAAAGCTACTAGTGCTGCTACAACTTTTGTGTCTACCTTAACATCCAGTGCTACATCTGAGTCTGAAGCTGACACCAGCCCAGAGCATAATACTGAAAGAAGTTCATTTTCTAGCATAACACAGACTGGGCCTGGGACCTCAACCTCAACAGTATCTTCGATGCCTTCTTTTTCTGACCTGAGCACCTATCCTAATACTGATGCTGAGCAAAGTATCACAACAACAGTTTCAGATGTAACATCAGTGGAGACGACCCCAATAAATATATTAACATCAGTGACTGTAATAGATTATAATACTGAAATATCTACTACAGCATTGCCTAGCACATTAAACACAACAGCATTTTCTTCTTCTCAGGGCTCTTACACGGCTGTTGTTGAAACATCAACACAAGCAAATATACAGCCAACATTAACTGCAGGGGTGATATCTGAATCTGCTGTTTATACCTCCACAAACACAATTACAAAGTTGCCAGATATATTTTCAACAGTATCCTCTTTTCAGACCAGTTCCACAAGTTCTGCTGAATCACAAACAGAAGAATCTAATGAGACAGTTACATATAACACTGTTACAGCAGCAACACAGATTTTGCAGACATCCACTGAGCCAAGTCAGCAATCTTATTCTAGTAGCAGAACAATTGCACATCTTTCTATGTCAACTCAGACTTCTCTATCCCCAAGCATAACATCCAGTGGTAAGCAAGAATATATAAATCAGACAAGCCAAGAAACTTCACCAAGCACCATCAATAAGACCTTCTCCACTACTGAATCTTCAGTTTCTCAGCCAACATCTGGAAAATTGATAGAGCCAGAAGCTACTTCTACAAACACCTATTCATTATCTCCTACAAACCCTTCAAACACTTTCAACTTGGCTCTTAGTTCTGAAAGCATGACATCCTCAACACACATGCAAACGACTGGAGGTAAAATCACAATTACTCAACATAACACAACAGACACAGCTGAAACCTTGACATACTCAGGGTCCACAACATATAGAGAAACATTATCTACAGTCACTGAAAGTATTACTAAGGCCATTTCAAACACTATGTCTTCAACTACATCTCATTTGCCATCCCCATCCATAACATCTCCTTTTTCATCAACCTTTCCATATAAAACTGCAATCGTTCCAACAAACATATCTGGTTCTTTCTCTACAGTCTCTACTATGTCATCTTCTGCTGAGGTTTCAAGTGTTTCACCTGCAGGAAATGCAACTAAAAACTTTACAACAGTGCCATCTTCTTCTTACATAACTCACACGGTCGCCACAAGCCATGCATCAGTAGCAAACACATTGCTGACCGCTCTGATTACAAGGACTCCACAAGTTCAGACATCAAATTTTGTTACTTCAAAGCCAACTAACTTTACAATAGCAAATCACACAACATATACACCTGTAACCGTTGTTCCTCAAACTGCAATGACAAGTAGTACAGTATTAGTGCCCCCTTCAAGTACTAACACTACTACTTCTTCTACTAGTACTACTACTACACATGCACCTACAACACATGTGCCTACTACAATCACTGCTACCACTCTTTTAGATACCAACACTAGGTCAACTGCTCACACTGGAAGCATTACTATGTCAGCTGTAACCTCCATATTGATGTCCACCAAGACAACAAAAGCTTCTTTGGTGCCAGTGCCAAATGCTACTACTGTTTTGAGTACAATACTGAGTACCATACTTTCTACACCAGCAACAACACCTGCGCAATTTGGATGCCAGCCCTCATCAGAAACTATGATCAGAACAGGTAACCTCTTTCAGAGTTCTCCGTCTTTTATTATTCTTACCCAATAATGTAGAACAAGCTGAAGTTACAATACAACTTGAATGATACCTGAAAAGAACATACTGTTAGATTTTACGATTTGTATATACTATTTTTTCTGTTTAATTAATTTTGTTGGGAATAGTTAAATCATTTATATAACTATAGCTCTGAGCAATGGTTACTTACACTGGGCATACACTAGTATAATTTCTTTAACCTCCCTGGCGGTATGATTATTTCTGATTTTAGGTGCTGAAAGCGGTACAATTATTTTGCACAGAAATTTGGCGTTTTATATTGTAGGCCTGTAATTCTTAGGAATAGTTCACTTAAATCTGTCCAAGAGTCTAGTAGACATCCCGGGTATGATAAAGTTTGAAAAACGAAATAAAAAATTATAATATAATAAATAACTATAAATAATTATAACAAATAATAATATAATAATAATAAAAATTATATAATAATGTAATCAAATCAAAAACACTGAAATTTGCTCAGTTGCAGAATTGTCGCTTTTGTTACTTTTAGTGTTTGGTGACGGATTTCCCCACAAATCACTATCACTCAATTCTGCGAGTGAGTCTAATTTATTATCGCTTTTTTCTAGCTGGTCTAAAAGCACTTTTGATGTAAAGAGACAGTTTTGGTTGCTATGGACAATCTCCAGTTTCCTGGCAGAAAGAACAGTTTTATATATATAAAACTGCATGCAGGACACTGGGCAGACCACTAGGGACCAAGGGGGATGTGTAGTTATTTGATACAGTACTGTAATCTGTAAGATTACAGTATGCTGTATCTGTACTGTGTGTTTCACTTTTGAATTTACCGCCGAACTCCGTCCCCGTGCGTCGCACCGCTCGCAGGGAACGGAGCTCGGCACTGTGAATCGAGCGAGACACGGCGGCTCGCCGATCACAGCGGGGAGACATCGCAGGATCCAGGGGACAAGGTAAGTATGCTCTTCCTGGATCCTGCGATGCAAGCCCGAGTCTGGCTCGGGGATACCGCTTTTGGTATGGAAAAATCCAACCCGAGCCAGACTCGGGAATACCGCCAGGGGGGTTAATAAACCTTTGTTTTTGGAACATTGGTTTTATTTTTTAATTCTTGTGGGTTCAAATTAACGTTAGTTTTCAATCCTAGTGACTAGAAAAGTTGAAGGAACTGGATGGGAATATTTCTCACACAAACAAACTTCTAACAGTGAATGTGGTTTTCATTTGGGAAATTCCATTCAAACCAAATTGAAAGTTTAAAGCAAATCAAATTTTTAGGTACTTTAAAATGAAAAGTCAAGTTTCTGTTGGCATTATTGAATGTACTGATGAGATTTTTCATACAAACATTAATTTGAAAATCTACCAGTTTATTGTCAGCTTTAGGAGATGGAAGACATATTGGGGTTGATTTACTAAAGGCAAATAAACTGTGCACTTTGCAAGTGCAGTTGCACTCTTCAAGGACATTTGCTACAGAGCTTGGTAAATGAGGGGAAGCTTCACTGACTTTCATCATCCAATCGTGTGCAAGCAAAAATTGTTGTTTCTTTAAATATTTTCTTGCATGGACTTGGGTATTCTTTGCGAAGTGAAGCTTCACTTCATTTTTTTTTTAACCTTTGGAGCAAATGCCCATGCAGAATGCAGTTCATTTGCCTTTAGTAAAGCCACCCCAATATGTTACCAACATGGGTTCAGTCATTTGACAACACAACTCTCAGACCTCAGGCGACCTATCTTCTTTTATTCCCATCCTGTAAAGCAAAAAAAAGTGGGTTGATATTATAAAGCGGATAAGCTGACATTCACCAAAAATTCACTACAGATGAATCTTCTGGATGCATGTGTTTTTAAACGAAAATGAATAATTCATCACCATTGAATGTCACATTAATTAACACTTCAGCCCTGAAAGATTTCCCCAGGCCATTTTTTGCGATACAGCACTGCATCGCTTTAAGTGACAATTGCGCGGTCGTGCGATGCTGACAAATGCAATGCAAACAAAATTGACGTCCTCTTTTTTCCACAAATAGAGCTTACTTTTGGCAGTATTTGATCACCTCTGTGGTTCTTATTTTTTGCGCTATAAACAAAAAAAAGCAACAATTTTGGAAAAAAAAATATTTTTTACTTTTTGCTATAATAAATATTAAAAAAAAATGTAAAAAACAAATTTCTTCTTCAGTTTAGGCCAATATGTATTCTTCTACATATTTTTGGGCAAAAAAATCGCATTAAGCGTATATTGATTGGTTTGTGCAAAAGTTCTAGCATCTACAAAATAGGAGATAGATTTATGGCATTTTTATTATTATTATTTTTTTCCTTGTAATGGTGGCGATCTGTGATTTTTAGCGAGACTACGACATTGTGGCAGACAGATCGGACACTTTTGCAACTTTTTTGGGACCATTGACATTTTTACAGCTATCAGTGCTATAAAAATCCACTGATTACCGTGAAAATGTCACTGGCAGGGAAGGGGTTAACACTAGACATGTGCACACTGAAATATTTCGTTTCAGAATTTTGTTTTCGTCCGAAAAATAAATTTATTTAGTTACTCCCGAAATTCATTTTTATTTATTTTGTTTCGTTAAAAAATGCATTCGTCCGAAATCCCGAAATAATTAAGGTCGAATCTGTCATTGAAGGCTTATGGTGTCTGTCGAATGTTCTAAGAAAATTCGACGGAGCAGCTAAACTGTACAACGCCGCAATCGTACATTTCCGGTCGAACGTTCCGCCTACATGCTATAGTAGAATTCTACTGTTGTATGCGTCGTCGAATCTTCATGTCGAATCTTTTCTCTCTATGTCGAATAATCTTGGACTAATAGAGTTAGGTTAGGCACATTCGACCTTTTTTGCTATTGTCTCTATAATGTCGAATCGTTTCTGTCTATGTCAAATCTTTTCTCTCTATGTAGAAAAATCTTGGACTAATAGAGCTAAGGTTAGGCACATTAGACCACAGGTTGATGGACACAGATCACTATTGTCAGCGTCATGTCGAATCTCCTATCTATATCGAACTGCTGTCTCAACCAAAACGAAAATAAAGCATTTGTTTATGTCGGATATTTTGGTTTTCGGATTCTGCACGTTCGTTATTGTTTGTTAAAACGATAACGAAAATACCCGAAATTCGGACGAAAATGCATTCTGACGAAAACGAATGCACATGTCTAGTTAACACCAGGGGGCGATCAAGGGGTTAAGTGTTCCCTAGGGAGGTGTTTCTAACTGTGGGGGAATGTGACTTACTGGAGGAGAAGACAGATCACTGTTCCTAATTACTAGGACAGCAGATCTGTCTCTCCTCCCCTGTCAGAACGGGGATTTGTGTGTTTACACACACAAATCCCCATTCTGGCTCTCGTGCCCGTGATCGCGGGTGGCCGGCTGACATCACAGCCACCGGCAACGCGCATCGGGGCCCCCATCTCGCAGCGGGCACGCGCGTGCGCCTGCTATGACTTTTAAAGGAGCCCACGTACCAGTACGTAGATACGCAGGAATGAGCCATCCTGCCGCTGTATAATGACTTTGTTAGTTTGAATTTGTTCGTTTAAAATTATTCTAAAAAATCACATTAGAATAAATAAAATAGGGTATGTCTTGAAAACCACAGAAAATTTATGGAAATTGGTTTTACAACTGCAATTGCTGGTCAATAAATAATGTATATATTGGGTAAACCAACAAAATTATCATTATTTGCTGGTAAAAGCCTAAGGTCATGCTTCAGTGTTTCATTTCTTCCTTTCAAATGCAACATTCAGTTGCTCAAGCAGAGAATGAAAGAGCGGGAAGCTAGACTATAGATTTTATTTTCTCAGTGAAGCATTTCAGAGATGAAAACTTTTTTTTTGTAAAAGGACATTTCATATTGGCTGCAGGAAGCCAAAAATTCTTAAAAAATTTTAATGCAAAACTTTAATTTTGCACCGTTTGTCGCTGTGTATTTGCATGCAAAGATGAGATCAGAACATCTTAGAAATTAGAACATTTCATTTATTCATGTCAAACATTAGGGGTAGTGAAGAATGGATTATGCACTCATGGTTGATTGTCTCCTCTTATTAGTTCTCACCCTGTCGAGTTTGCCAACAAGTGATGAACCACAGAGGCTGAGGGACTTCCTCATCAGTACTCTTAGTCAAGCATTGAATATGACAGTTCAAGTCCTAAATCTAACAGTAGTAACTGTAAGTATCATGTAAACAAGCTGTATATAGCTGTTAATCTTAAAAGGAAAGTATTGATAGAATTCTATATGGAATGCGATGTTCATATAAAAATATGTTTCTTTCTTTATTTCAAGTGACACTTAACTCTTAACACTTAAGTTTAAATAAAACGTTTTTAAAGTACCGTATGTATTCTTAACTCAAAAATCTTCTATTCCTCTCAGCCTCCTCCAGATCTCCTAATTCCTATTTTATTTTAATTGTTTTGCTGCTGTGATCTGACTTCCGGTTAGAAGGTGACTACGTTTATTCTCCATGGTCCCATTGTATGTAGGAGGGTAGGCCATCCTCTCTTGCTCCCCTCCCCAAGATAGACTATGGACTATAGACTATGGGATGTATAGTGTATATAGAGCACTGCACATGACCAAAGATAATGAGCATTGCTCATTCCAAACGGAGAACGAGAAGTTCATATTACAAAGTGGCAGAAAAACACAGTAAGAAACAATTCATAAAAAATAGATTACAGGGCTATTAAGTAGTGGATGTATATGTGTTTTTTTTGGATAAGGATATTGTTTAGTGTCCTTGTCAGTGGAGTGATAAATTGTACCTCTGAAAAGACTAGTAATTAAATACCTTAACATTTCAATGTTATTTGAGCAGGTACATGGGTTACTTAATATGAGTGGTTAACCTGCCTTGCTGCCCTCTGGAAGGTCTCCGGTGGGCAGATTGCTCATAGCTGTTGCCATTCTCTACTGTTTTGACATGCTGACGTATCCCCATTCATGGTTCATTGGGGTAGCTTCTGTTTGTACCTTATCATAATGCTGCATGTTTTTACCTCTCTGACATGTTTGTATATAGATGATGTATGCAATTAAATTTTGAATCATAAAAAAAAAAAAAAAAAAGAAGACTGGTAATCCATCTTCAAATGTTTCTGGGTTGTAACACATATGTATCAGGAGAAATTCTGCTTCTAGCAGTAGCTGTTAAGGACCTGTTCAGTTTGCCCACGACTGATGACAGGCTAATGAGGGACTAGGCCTTTGCTTGAGTCTGACCAGTATGACTCTAGAACTGAAAGGCAAAGGATCAATCTTCTCCGATCTTTTTGGCTGTGGCTTGATTGGGAAATGAGTGTATGTTTGTGTGCGCTTCCTAACCTGGCCCGATGTTCCATAGTTCAGTATTATAAACTGTTATTGGCTGGGTTGGATTTACTGGCCAATTGTTACTGTATAGGATAAGACAGGATAGATCTGTGACAAAGATATCTGTTGAGTTCTTCCAATCTGACGTTGGTAAAGATGTTTGTGGAAAGACATTTCATATTCATATTGAGCCTATAAGAGCTTAGTGAAGCTTCACTTTGTAAAGAATACCCAGTCAGGTGCAATGCAAATTAAAAAAAACATTTTTGCTCACACATGATTGGATAATGGAAATCAGCAGAGCTCACCCATTTCACTAGGCTCTGGGGAAAATTAGTGCAACTGTACTTCCTAATTCCTAATTTAGTAAATCAACACCAATATGTCTAACCGCCATCTAACGTCTGTTGGTATCTTGTGGTATTTCATGCAAAAAATACAGACACAAGAAGAAAAAGAAGAAAGTACTTTTGGTGCGGGGTATATTAGATGGGGCCCAGATCAACCATTCAGAACAGCATCTTTGTGCCTGTGGGTAGCAAAGACAAAAAAAAAAATATTGACATTTTATTGGCCATTAGCATTAGAAATACTGTACATTTCCTCTAGGTTTATTTGCACTTTTACAATATTCTTAGGCAGTTAACACCTATAAAAATGGAAATTGTTGCATGTAAAAGAGGTGATCATATAAAGGGAGTGTTGTATGGGCATCAAAGGTTGCGCCTGCCGGCCCCACTGATATTAGGTGTGTGTTTATTGAGACATTTATTTGTTAATTAATGGTGTTTATATGGTGCCAACAATTTACGCAGTGCATTGCATATTGTATGGTCATATCAGTCTCTGCCCTCAAGGAGCTTACAATCTAAGGTTCCTGTCTCACATGCATACACACACATACTAGGGCCAATTTAGACCCGAAATTAGTTAACCTACCAGTATGTCTTTGGAGTGTGGGAGGAAACAAGCACACAGGGAACATGCAAACTCCATACAGGTGTTGTCCTGGTTGGGATTTGAACCAAGGACCGCAAGGCAGGAGTCATAAGCATTAGGACACTGTACTACTGACAATACTGTACTTGTTTGGATCATTACATAATCTCAAAGTTGAACGGTTCTTTATAATCATAGATTCATTTCCCATTTACAGTGGCAACACCCTTTAAAAAACAGATGCTATTTTAACTCTTCATCATATATTTACAGCCCCCGTCAACGAATCTGACTGTTGGATATTCAGTATCTGTGAACTCCATGCTTTACATCCCTTCAGCCATTGTATCTGTCCTCACAAGAAATGATGTGTTCGATATCTCTCGCCTCAAAACTATCATTCCAACCCTTCAGTCAGTGCCAGTAATAGCGGAAACATGGAAAGCAGAACCTGCCATCAACTTTAGGCTAAGAACAGGTAAGTGGAAAGATGTGAAAAAAAAAACCCCACAAATGTTCTAAAAGTAGTAAGGTAATGGAAAACTATACCTATTTAATTGCTGTCCCTAGTGGAATAAAAATTCACTTTAGACATTCACTTTAAGGGGAGACTACAGTGAATTGTCAGCAAGTACACTTTCAGGCTGGGTTCACACTAGTGCAAATTGGATGTGGGTTTCTCCACATCTAATTTGCACAGCAGGAGAATGTGACCGGCTCTCTATAGAGCCACTTCACATATCTCCGCAGTGGATCGCGTGCGATTTGCACAGGAGTCCTGTGCGTCTTTTGGTCTGTTTCAGGTCCGAATTCAGACTAAAATTCAGGCCTGAAATCGGACCTGAAGCGGTGAACGAGGACGCACCAGACTCCTGCTGTGAGCCGCTGTGTGCTCATATGTGAACCCAGCCTCATAGTTAATCTCAAAGTATTTGGTGTGATAGCCATGTCTATTCATTTTTTTTTTTTATTATATTCTTCCTCATGTCCCATATTTTTATAATACAGATCATACAGATTTGTATATTCTTTCTCTAATGGCTACTGTAATATAGAAAGTGAGTCAGAACCTCACCTATACATTTGCAGAGAGTTAATCAATAAAGTCATATAGAGAGACCATTGTGTTCAATCTATTAAAAATGACAAACCTGTTTTGAGACAGGAACAATGAAGCATAATCACTAAGGCATTATGAAACAGCCT
This sequence comes from Lithobates clamitans, assembly GCA_037952925.1. Taxonomy (NCBI): domain Eukaryota; kingdom Metazoa; phylum Chordata; class Amphibia; order Anura; family Ranidae; genus Lithobates; species Lithobates clamitans. The sequence continues at coordinate 4,409,292 of JBBGZY010000392.1, forward strand.
GCATATACAGTATGTGTCTCCATAACTCCATATTTTTGTATTTGATGACTCCATAAAAAGTTTTGGTTGGCTGTGTGCCCATTCTTTCTATCTCTTGTTTTCCCTTTGTAGGCCAGAGCCGAATCTAACCTCTGTGGTATGGGGTGCAGTAAAAAATGTCAGGGGGGGGGCAGATAATGGAAGGTCAGCAGGCAGAGGGGGGGCTTTGGGGGCTCGACTGAAATGGGGGGCCTCAACTGAAATTTGGGGGGGAGGGTGCAGCCCAGCCCAGCACCCCCCTAGATCTGGCAATGTTGTAGCCTCAGATTATACAGGGTTTCAAACTATGCACTACACAGACAAATGTTTGTGGATACCTGACCATTGCACCAAGCCAAAAATACAGTGCATCTGGAAAATATTCACAGAGCTTCACTTTTTCCCCATTATTATGATACAGCCTTATTCCAAAATGTGTTAAATTCATTATTTTCCCCAAACAATACCTCATAATGACAATGTGAGAGAAGTTTGTTTGAAATTTTAGTGAATTTATATAAAAAAACAAAAAAAAATAAAAACAGATGTACACAGCCTTTGCTCAATACTTTGTCGAAGCACCTTTGGCACCAATTAAAGCCTCAAGTCTTTTTGAGTATGATGCATTCTTCTTTGCAGGACCTCTCAAGCTCCATCAGGTTGGATGAGGAGGATCAGTGCACAGCCATTTTCAGATCTCTCAAGAGATTTTCAATCGGGTTAAAGTCTGGGCTCTGGCTGGGCCACTTAAGGACATTCACAGAGTTGTCCCGTTGCCACTCCTTTGTTATCTTGGCTGTGTGCTTAATGTCATTGTCCTGTTGGAAGATGAACCCAGTCTAGGGTCCAGAGAGCTCTGGAGCAGGTTTTCATCAAGGATGTCTCTGTACATTGCTGCATTCATTTTTCCCTCGATCCTGACTAGTCTCCCAATTCCTGCCGCTGAAAACATCCTGACAGCATGATACTGCTACTACCGTGCTTCACTGTAGGGATGGAATTAGTCTGGTGATGAGCGGTGCCTGGTTTCCTCCAGACATGACGCTTGCCATTTAGGCCAAAGAGTTCAATCTTTGTTCCATCAGACCACAGAATTTTGTTTCTCATGGTCTGAGAATCCTTCAGGTGCCTTTTAGCAAACTCCAAGCAGACTGTCATGTGCCTTTTACTGAGGAGTGGTTTCCGTCTGGTCACTCTACCGTACAGGCCTGATTGGTGGAGTGCTGCAGAGATTTTTGCTCTTCTGGAAGGTTCCCCTCTCTACACAGAGAAATGCTGGAGCTCTCTCAGAGTGACCATCGGGTTCTTGGTCACCTCCCTGACTAAGTTTGGTTTGTGCTCTGACATGCACTGTTAACTGTGGGACCTTATATAGACAGGTGTGTGCCTTTCCAAATCATGTCCAATCAGCTGCATTTACCACAGGTGGACTCCAATCAAGTCGTAGAAACATCTCAAGAATTATCAGTGGAAACAAGATGCTCCTGAGCTCAATTTTGAGTGTCATGGCAAATGCTGTGAATACTTAGGTACATGTGATTTTTGTATTTTTAAGAAATTTGCAAAGATGTCAGACAAACTTCTTTTGTGTTGTCATTATGGGGTATTGTTTGTAGAATAATGAGGAAAATAATGAATTTATTCCATTTTGGAATAAGGCTGTAACATAACAAAACATGGAATAAGTGAAGTTCTGTGAATACTTTCCAAATGCACTGTATATGGCCACCCCTGAAAATTGTTGAGGTCGGGTGTTTTAAGTGAAGGGTACTGTTAATGCTACAGCATAGAAAGGCATTTTAGACTTTTGCGCTCTACCAACCTTATGGCAACAGTTTGGACAAGGCCCTTTTATGTTCGAGCATGAACAAAGCCTGCTCCATATAGATGTGGTTTAATGAGTTTAATGTGAAGGCACCTGGGTGGCCTACAGAGGGCTCTTTCCTCAACTCTACTGAATACCTTTGAGATGAATAGGAACAAGGACTGCAAACCAGGGCTTCTTGCCCAATATCAATACCTGACCTCACAAATTATATTTTGGCTCAAAGGGCACACATTCCTACAGATACAATCTGAAATCCTGTGGAAAGCCTACATAGTAGAGTGGAGGTTGTTATAGCTCTAAAGGGGGCACCATCTCCATATTCATGCCCATGCATCTGGAATTGGATCATCTTTTAAAGACCCTTCCTTCCACTAACAAGTTCTATATAATGCTGGACATTGTGGGGTTATAGCATAGTTTGTATCAACTTTTTTTTCTTTAATTCAGGTCTACATAACCTTTTTTCAGTCTAAAATTATAAGTTCATCTTTGAGATGATGTTACGTGTTCCCATTCCTACAGCCGCTCCCCAGTGATAGCGAGCCAGGGATCTTCTCCCCGAAGTCGCCGCCACAATAAAAAAAAAACGGCCGCCCGGCTGCGTCATTCATTCAGAGAATTCTCTGAATGAGAGAGCTACAAGTACTGGCAGCCTTTGTGGCTGTCGGCTTGTAGTTTTCAATGAACTGCCAGGAGCTCTTTTGAGCTCTCAAGGTAGTTCATTGTCTCTTCCTGTCAGTGTGTTACTGCCTGCTTGTATGAGGTACAAGCTTACACTGACAGTCTGCAGAAGTCATGAATGGCACCTGTGATCTACTGATCATGGGTGCAATGCTATCCAGGCACCCAGTGGCTCAGCAGGTGCTAAAAAAAATGTGTTTGCTGCACTATTTACATCCACTTTGGCACTGCCCCCTAAAGACTGAATACGCTATTCCACACCTGTCCTTATCCAGGTTGAATTATGGCCAGAGTCATACAACCCACCAGGCCATCATGGACATTCCACTTGAGGGTGTGTCAATACATCAGTCTGGACTTACAGTACCCCTTGACAGTGGGGTGCTCACGTGGCTTTAACCACTTAAGGTCCATCATATAGGAGCTTTACTGCTACAGCGCAGGACCTCTGCGATGGGGGAGGGGGCGTACATGCGCGCCGCCAGGTTGCTCCCGCTGTGGTTACACACAGAGGGAGCCTATCGGTAGGTACCGCGGACTTGATGTCCACCGGCACCTGCCGATCATCCTGCAGAGAGACAGAACAGCGGTCTGCCTATGTAAACAAGGCAGATCTGTACTGACTGGAGGGCAGGCATGGATCTTGTGTCTCTGCAAAGCAGGGACTAGGATTCATGTCTTCCCCTAGTAAAAGCACCTCCCACAGTGTAGAAGACATTGGTTAGGCACACAGTTAACCCTTTGATCGCCCCTGATGTTAACCCCTTCTCAGTCAGTGTCATTAGTATAGTGGCAGTGCATATTTTTTAGCACTGATCACTGTATTAGTGTCACTGGTCCCCAAAAAGTGTCAAACGTGTCAATTAGTGTCCGAATGTCCACCACCATATCGCAGTCCTGCTATAAGTCACTGATCGCCGCCATTACTAGTAAAAAAAAAAACTAAACTAAAAAAAAAATATCCCATAGTTTGTAGACATAACTTTTGCACAAACTAATCAATATACACTTATTGGGATTTTTTTTCCAAAAATGTGTAGAAAAAATACATATTAGCCTAAATTGATGAAGAAATTCGATTTTTAAAATTTTTTATTGCATATGTTTTATAGCAGAAAGTAAAAATATTGTTTCTTTTTTCAAAATTGTCCATCTTTTTTTGATTATAATAAAAAAATAAAAAACGCAGAGGTGATCAAATACCACCAAAAGAAAGCTCCATCTGTGGGGAAAAAAGGACCTGAATTAAATAAATAAATAGCCTCTCACGATTGTCAGTTAAAGTAATGCAGTGCCGTATCGCAAAAACGGCCTGGTCATGAAGGGGGGTAAATCTTCTGGAGGTTAAATTGAGTATTGGGGTAAAAAAAAAAAAGTTGGAGTTGGGCTTTAAACATAGGTGACAGGACATCTCTCTAGCTCTAATCGCTGGAATTTCTGTAAAAAAAATTTTCCTTGAACTTTTGCGCTATTTTTTGTACTTCAATTTTTAGATCCATTAGTACATAATAGGGATTCCAAATTCCTGCAGTGTTTTATATAATGTTTCCTTTTTATAGGCCTGTTGTAATCAATATGGTGGTGGTGCAAGTTGATATAATATTCACTGCATTTATACAGCATTATTGTAACAAGAAAATCTGATCTCTGTTTTTCTGAGAGCCACATCGATGGTCTCCCACAAGCTATACCACATAACATAAGGCTTTAATCTCATTGACAAACATTTTATTGATTCATTACATTATATGTGATATTTAGCTAGGAGATAACCATGATAGTTCTTACTGGTTACTTTTCAGGACAGGGTAAGTTATTCTGAAAATACTCTTTTCTTGACTTTGTTCCTTGAGTACTGCATGTAACTTTTTATTTGCACCAACAGTACATTTTTTTAGAATAAACTTTCTAGGTCTTCCCATTTCCTATTCCCATAGGACTTTCGACTATCTCCTAATCCACATGTGTCAAACTCAAGGCCCAGGGTCCGTCCCGCCAGGCCATTTCTCGTGGCCCTCGCACCCAGGGCTTTTTTTCAATGAGGACATGGCGGAACTGTGTTCCGTCACCCGCGGCCCTCTCCCTCCACTCCCCTCTCACCACTGTGACTTGCAAACACAGAAGTCTTCTGTGTTTACAAGAAAAAGATCAAGGGGTTAATATAGCGCACAATGGAGGTAGCCGAGTACATATAACTAAAAATGGTGGGGGGAAGGGGGTGGGTTGGGGGTTCCTGAGAGGGGGAACTTGATGGTGGTAGTTAATGTTTCACAACAAGTTCGGGTATTAGTCCATGTAAGGATAAAATGATGCTGAATAAATGGAAGGCAGCCAGTCTATAAAAGCTAGAAGAAGCTCTAGAACAAATAAAAAAGAAAGAAGGACGGCGCCCTCTAAGTGCAGCATGTATGTTAAAAATATTTATTACAATAGATAAAAACACTCACATTTGAGTTGCTAAAAACCAGCATGTAAAGTAGTTTCATCCGCATGCTCTCGGGGGATGTGGGTGTCACGGGCTAGTGGAGGGGTTCCTGGGATGTGAGTCCTGTAACCTGGGTCCTGGTAGCTGTTCCGGTGGTGCCGAGGGTCCTCAGAGCCTCCGGGCGGCCAGGATGTCGGTCATGAGCGGAAGCTCAGGCTATATAGCCTGATGAAGGAGCACGCATGCTCCGAACGCGAAGCACCGCCCGCCTCACCCCGCTCCTGGAAGTGAAGACGCAGGTCAGCACGGCGCTCCACGGAGGATCCATGACCGACATCCTGGCCGCCCGGAGGCTCTGAGGACCCTCGGCACCACCGGAACAGCTACCAGGACCCAGGTTACAGGACTCACATCCCAGGAACCCCTCCACTGGCCCGTGACACCCACATCCCCCGAGAGCACGCGGATGAAACTACTTTACATGCTGGTTTTTAGCAACTCAAATGTGAGTGTTTTTATCTATTGTAATAAATATTTTTAATATACATGCTGCACTTAGAGGGCGCCGTCCTTCTTTCTTTTTTCTGTGTTTACAAGGACAGCTTTCCTCTCGGTGGCTGTCACAGACCCCTGCCTGCCCTGCATTCACAGCAGAGACAAGGGAGGGTTTGATGTTCGGTATCTATGTAGTGCACTCCTCAACCCTGCACTCTGTACACAGTGCAACCCTGACCTCTGCACATAACGCCCTCCTGATATTTATTGCCCTTTTAAGATCCTCCCACTGTTCAGGAGCATGGTGGAGTTCCTCCACCTATTCTCTAAACAAGAATGGATACATTTTTATAGTCCTACAGATACAATTGGCACTTTGAGGGCAACCATAATGCTGATAAAATTGAGTTAGACACCCCTGTCCTAATCCATCTTTAGACAATCCCTAAAAACCCTTCTCTTTAAAGAAGCCTATCCTGCTTTTAACTAATACACTGTGGTTTTGTTTTCTCCATCAGCTCATCCCCCACAGTTATTACATTTTGTATCATTTGACCCTCCTCTTATGCCCCATACACACGATCGGATTTTTCGACAACAAATGTTGGATGTGAGCTTGTTGGCGGAAAGTCTGACCGTGTGTATGCTCCATCGGACATTTGTTGTCGGACTTTCCGCCAACAAATGTTGGCTAGCATGTTCTCAAATTTTCCGCCAACAAATGTGTGTTGTTGGACTTTCCGATCATTTGTACACAAGTCCGTCGGACAAAAGTCCAAAGTTCAAACACGCATGCTCGGAATCAGTGTTGGCCAACATTTGTGTGACCGTGTGTATGCAAGACAAGTTGGAGCCAAACAAAATTCCATGGTTTTGTTGTCGGAAAGTCCGATCGTGTATAAGATTGTAAGCTCCAATGAGCAGGGCCCTCTGATTCCTCTTATACCAAATTGTATTGTAACTGTACTTTCTGCCTTCATTTTTCAAAGCGCTGGGTAAACTGTTGGCGCTATATAAATCCTGTATAATAATAAGATAATAATTTTTCTTGGTCCAAGCAGTATGGATACACAAAGAATTAGCAACATTCAAATTGTCTAATTGGCAATTGACGTCTAAATTTAATTAAAGATTTATGTTTAAAAATCAGCATAAGGGACAACATTCACAGTAAAGTGGCTGGTCTGTCAGTTGCATTTAAAAGTCTTCTACCTCTCTTCACCCCCAAACCCCAAAACTGTCATTTTCCGATGCTGTGTGGGTTAGTACAATTGGCTGGACCTGTCATAGGCACTCATCAAGAATGCCAACTATGCCCGCTTTTTCTGCCCCTTCTCCTGCATTCTTAGAAACCATACTGTAGATTCCATCAATGAAATACAAGCTATAAATTGAGAAGGTGGACCTTTCGTTCACCTGCCTGTAATAGTACAGCTACTATGAATTGAGGAGGGGGGCAGAAAGGGCGAGCATAGTCATCACTTTTGACAGGTCCAGCTTGTTCTAACCCTCGCAGCACCAGAAGATCACAGCTTCTGGGGTATGAGGATTTAGGGAGAATTCAGATTTCAAATTAAAAGACCTAGCCAGCCACACAAGGAACACTTTGCATTGAATGTAAGTACTTGAGCTGAAAATTTAACTAAAGTTAAGCTTTCATTTACTAATCCTCCTTGTATCTGCTTGGACCAAGAAGATGTACTCTTTGAAGACTTATTCTGAAAACCGAACTGTAAATGCAATTTTAAAAAAGAATGTAACACACCCAAATTTGTTCCTACAAGTGTCACCTATATGACTTATATAGCTGCAATCCCTCCATTATTTGTTCATGTGTGCACCTATCTAAAGTCATTTTTGTTTTGTTTTAAAGGGTCCAAACTTAATCCCTCCCTTCTGGTTCTTTATTCTCTTTCAACTGTTTGTTGTCTATTCCGATGTTATCATTTAATGGGACTTCCATCTTTATTTCCGCACAATAAAATAAGATTTCAATTTTCAAGTTCATCAGATTAGACACCAGCCTAATATTTTGTCTACCTTCCCAGTCCCAGTTTTTATCTCTGTACATTGTCATTCGCAGTTGAAACCACCTCATTGAATTAATCTTTACCTTTCTTTAGTTCTCTGGTATATCTTCCTTTTCTCTTTCCTTTCAAATTTTTCGACCATTTTTCTCTTTCCATTACATCCTTCTATACTTGATATTGTTTTTTCTCTGGCAGATTAGACCTGGATATGTTCGACCCTTCTATTGCCTTTCTACATACAGTCTCATTATCAAGGACTTTTCTTTGCAGATTCTCTTTATTTCCATCTTCATTTTTCTTGTTCATTAACCTAATTTTCTTAATTTCTTCTTGATATTTTAGCTTTATACCCCAATCTGTATGTAGCTTAGTAACGTCAAATCTCTTTCATACATTCTTCCAAAATGACCATGCAATTTCACTGTGGGCTTCATTTTGAAACAGGGGCATGCACATTTTTTCTGTGGGAAATACAGGCACGGCAGCCCATTCAAATAAAGTAATAAACGCAGAGATATGGAGATTCACCCTCATTATTTGTCCTGTTTACTATTATCATTGAAAAGTGAAACTAAAAGAAAATCACAAATTTTGGGTTGTCTCCAAAACAGTAATAAAGGGGAAATATTCCAATGGGGACACTAGCTCTGGTGATCTGGGGGCCCCCAGGAGATTCTACTTCCTGTTTTGACTATGGGACAGGAAGTGAAGGAAAATCTTCCCATTGGGACACAGATGGAAAAAAAACTGAAAGGATTCCCTCCCTTTCACTATCCAAAAAAACATTTTGCCTCTAGTTCTACAGTGAGGGAAACTGATTTTGTACGTTTGCCCACTGACAAAGAAATAATCAGTCTATATTTTTAATGGTAAGATCAATCAGCAAGATTTCTGGTGTTTTTCTGCTAAGGGGAATGGACAACTTAGCTGCATCAAAGGGACAATGGACAGGGCCATGTACTGTCAAATCTTGGGTGAGAACCTCCTTCTCTCAGCCAGGGCATTGAGAATGAGTCATGGATGAGTATTTCAGCATGACAATGACCCAAAACACACGGCCAAGACAACAAAGGAGTGGCTCAATAAGAAACACATTAAGGTCCTGGAGTGGCCTAGCCAGTCTCCACACCTAATCCCATAGAAAATATGTGGCGGGAGCTGAGGGTTTGAGTTACCAAACGTCAGCCTCAAAACCTGACCTCTGTGATTGCCAACAAGGGTTTTGCCACCAAGTAATAAGTCATGTTTTGCAAAGGGATCAAATACTTATTTCACTCATTAAAATGCAAATCAATTTTTAACTTTTTTAAATGCGTTTTTCTAGATATATATTTTTTTGTTGTTCTGTCTCTCATTGTTAAAATAAACCTACCATTAAATTATAGACCATTTCTTTGTCGGTGGGCAAACGTACAAAATCAGCAGGGGATCAAATACTTTTTTCCACTCACTGTACTTTAAGATGTGGAAACATGATGTATAATGCAGAGATCCCTCCAATAGGACAAATAGAGGATGTTTAATTTACAGCATCTATTAAAAAAACAAGATATGAGTTTTGGGCAGGCTGTCCTTATCACATTTTTCTTGTTATTAATATTGTCGTGATTATTTTTATTAACAGTGTTGAAGTTGATGGGGACAGGAGGGGATGTGAACACTTGTGTCTATGTTCGGAGCATGGAGCAGAAGTTACAGAAGGCTTTTGCGATAGCAGAGTTGAACAGCATGGGTACCCAGAGCAACCTCTCAGTCCAGGTGAGAAACATTAAATCATATATAATACAGAAGTAGAAGTGAACTGTTTCCTGGCAATGTTATCTGTTATTTATAAAAATTCTTTAGAGTGCTGTTAAATGTATGGGAAGGTAAACTTAAAGCAGAACATTTCCTATAAATTTCCTGAAACTTGAAGCCCTGCTGATTCACTCCCAGCTCCCAGCCTGTAACTAAGGCTCCCTCTTTTTTTTCATTCAACCAGATCCGATTCCCACATCAGCACATTCAAGGTGGATGGGGGATTCCTTCCCACTGTTGTATTGTATTCTGATATTGGGGAGACTTCCCCACAGTCAGAATACAGTGATCAGCATTGCCAGCTATAGTTGGCAGCACTGATCATTTGGTAAAAACTCAACAGGCTGGTTGTACACAAGTCGATCTATTGCCTGCCCATACTTGGATCGAAATTTGGCAGGTCGTTGCTGAACTGGCTGAATTTTGATCCATGTATGGGCAGCTTACGTTACAGGTTTTTTTGGGGGGAGAGGGGAAGTGAGTCCCGTTTTTTTTTTTTATCAGCTCCCACTTCTGCAAGAAAAACAAACAAACTGAAGTTTCTCATTAAGCAATAAAGGTATTTCAAAGCAAATCATTAAAGCTGAACTATAGAAATTATTTGTATTGGATACGTACATCTGGCACATTGTAATCTCAAACCTGATGGGCTGCTGGGGAAGCTGACAATCACTGTAGTATAAAGTGCAGAATATAAGTGCAGCGCAATCGTATAGTGAAGTAAATGTGTGTATACAGTATCTCACAAAAGTGAGTACACCCCTCACATTTTTGTAAATATTTTATTCTATCTTGTCATGTGACAACACTGAAGAAATGACACTTTGCTACAATGTAAAGTAGTGAGTGTACAGCTTGTATAACAGTGTAAATGTGCTGTCCCCTCAAAATTACTCAACACACAGCCATTAATGTCTAAAACGCTGGCAACAAAAGTGAGTATACCCCTAAGTGAAAATGTCCAAATTGTGCCACATTAGCCAGTTTCCCTCCCCACTGTCAAGTGACTTGCTAGTGTTACAAAGTCTCAGGTGTGAATGGGGAGCAGGTGTGTTAAATTTGGTGTTATTACTCTCAATCTCTCATACTGGTCACGGGAAGATCAATATGGCACCTCATGGCAAAGATCTCTCGGAGGATATGAAAAAAAGAATTGTTGCTCTACATAAATATGGCCTAGGCTAGAAGAAAATTGCCAAGACCCTGAAACTGAGCTGCAGCCTGGTGGCCAAGACCATACAGTGGTTTAACAGGACAGGTTCTACTTAGAAAAGGCCTCGCCATGGTCGACCAAAGAAGTTGAGTGCACATGCTCAGCGTCATATCCAGAGGTTGTCTTTGGGAAATAGACGTATGAGTGCTGCCAGTATTGCTGCAGAGGTTGAAGGGGTGGGGGGTCAGCCTGTCAGTGCTCAGACCATACACCGCACACTGCATCAAATTGGTCTGCATGGCTGTCATCCCAGAAGGAAGCCTCTTCTAAAGATGATGCACAAGATAGCCTGCAAAGAGTTTGCTGAAGACAAGCAGACTAGGGGCATGTATTACTGGAACCATGTCCTGTGGTCTGATGAGACTAAGATAAATTTATTTGGTTCAGATGAAGTCAAGCATGTGTGGTGGCAACCGGGTGAGGAGTACAAAGACAAGTGTGTCTTGCCTACAGTCAAGCATGGTGGTGGGAGTATCATGGTCTGGGGCTACATGAGTGCTGCCGACACTGGGGAGCTACAGTTCATTGAGGGAACAATGAATGCCAACATGTACTGTGACATGCTGAAGCTGAACATGATCCCCTGCCTTCGGAGACTGAGCCGCAGGGCAGTATTCCAACATGATAACGACCCCAAACACACCTCCAAGACGACCACTGCCTTGCTAAAGAAGCTGAGGGTAAAAGTGATGGACTGGCCAAGTATGTCTCCAGATCTAAACCCTATTGAGCATCTGTGGGGCATCCTCAGACGGAAGGGGGAGCAATGCAAGGTCTCTAACATCCACCAGCTCTGTCGTGTTGTCATGGAGGAGTGGAAGAAGACTCTAGTGGCAACCTGTGAAGCTCTGGTGAACTCCATGCCCAAGAAGGTCAAGGCAGTTTGGAAAATAATGGTGGCCACACAAAATATTGACACTTTGGGCCCAATTTGGACATTTTTCACTTAGGGGTATACTCACTTTTGTTGCCAGCGGTTTAGACATTAATGGCTGTGTGTTGGGTTATTTTGAGGGGACAGCAAATTTACACTGTTATACAAGCTGTACACTCACTACTTTACATTGTAGCAAAGTGTCATTTCTTCAGTGTTGTCACATGAAAAGATATAATAAAATATTTACAAAAATGTGAGGGGTGTACTCACTTTTGTGAGATACTGTATATATATAAAAACAAAGACAGTAAAACTCAATAGTTCTTGTAGTGACAAAATATGCCAAAAACACAATGTAGCTAAACAGCTAATGTGATAACAAAAATTGTGCCAATTCAAAGTCCCAAAATATAACTACACCGTAGTGATAAACAAAGTAAAAAGTAAACGCATCCAGAGTGTTTGGTGCCCACCACTTTCAGATAAAGTGCCTGCTCACCCTCAGTATCTGACCCCACAACAAAGCCAGAGTGAACGGCTGCCCCACTGCTAGAATGTCCTGTATATTTTCAACAAATATAAGGTGTTCTCTGATTGGATGAGGTGGAGAGTAGAAGAGGTGAGGTCACAATCTTGGGGTAGCCTGTGTTTGAGTGGAGATTTGGGCAACCATCTTGGAACAGGAGAGGCTTTATATAGCCTGTGCTGGGCCTTGTTGGTATATCCGCAGTGTGGGAAGTGCATACCTTCCAAGTTTTTTGAGATGGAAACGAGGGACATTTACTAGCAAAAGTATGTAGGCATAGGGCACACCCCTGCCACGCCCCCTTAAAGGAAAATTATATTAAATAAGTGTTTTTTTTTTTAACCACTATTATTACTTTATATTGGCTTTTGAAATTTACCAATGCAGCAAGTTAGAAATTGGATGAAAGGTTTAGCACTGGGAAACACTTTTTGGAAAATGGATTGTGCATTTTATATACAACTATATAGATCAGTTCAAAATGAGGGACAAATGAGGAGGAATGAGGGACTTTGTTCAAAATCAGGGACAGTCCCTCGAAAGTGTATAGACAGTGACAGACCCCCTTGTTAGGGAAAGGTAGGCTAAGCCTAGGGGAAGGTTCCTGAGTAGAAGGGATAGATTAGTGATGGTCTTGCATGTCTCTGGGAGACTACCTGGTGTTAGTGTAAGGACCTCCTTTCTGCTCAGACTGCTATTTAGATTGGTGCTTCCTGCAAACTATTCTGCCAGCACAACACCCCTTCTGGAAGGTCTCATGTTATTAGCCTCAAGGGAAGCCACCTGAAGAAGAAATTTTCGATCACCCTGCCGCATTTAGATCTTGCATTATTGCACAGGATTGTGGCAGATGTGTATTCCATAGGGCAACTTTGGCAAACCAAATGCATTGTTGTAACTATTGACTATTTGTTAGGTAAACAAGAAAACCAAAGTAAGGTGTAGTCTCGCCTGTTCCCTTTGAAGTGTTTGTAAAGGCATTTTTTTTTTTAAATTAAAATATTAAACATGTTTTACTCACCTTCTCTGAGCAATGGCTTTGCACAGAGCAGCCCTGAACCTTCTTTTCTGGGGTCCCCTTCTGGCGATCTTGGCTCCTCCTCTTCTGTGTCTGTACTTATAGCAAGCGCTTGCTACGGGGGCAGATGTGTGGGCTCGATCCTGAGCCAGGCTATGTGTGTCCATTGTCCACACACAGCACTGCTCAGCCCCCCCTCCCCCTCGCTCTCTGCTCACAAGATATAACTGATGGCATCAGGAGCCAATGGGCCGCTCTCAGCCAAGCTTGAACTGAAGTTGGGCACAGCTCTGGATCGACACAGGAAACAGGTAAGTATTTGGAGGGGGAAGGGCACAGCAAGAGGCAAAACGCAGTAATGTTTAGACTCCCTGCTCAAGGCTATAACAGAAAAGTTAAGGTAACACTATAGAAAATTAGAGGTTGGTACAATATCTGTAGTGGAGGCCCCATTTACTCACCACGATCAGATGCAGGTGCAGGCCTTTTAACTCCATGTCCCACAATGCCCTAGGATCCTGGACATGCCAAGGGAAGATACATTCCTTAGCTTTCCTCCTGTAGCAGCTTGGAAAGGCCACTCCTGATAAAGCTAAGGTAGCTGGGCAAGTGATCTGCAGCCAGGTAAGAGGTTCTCCACTGTCAGAACTGGCATGTGGACAGCCAGACCAAAGTCTAATAGCAAGCAGCCTCTTCAATTGCTATCAGAGTATTCCAGTTCCAGTGGATTTGACCTTCATCTTTGGGCTCTTGGATCTCTGCGTTACCAGAGCTACTCTGGACTTTAGAGAGAGGGATAATGTTTATAACGATAATCACAAGTAGCTGTGTTTTGAACTGATTTATTGAAGCAGTGATTCTCTGCATAAGTCTCTGTTAACGTTTCTATAGCCAAATGTTACCCTGATTGAGTCTTAGGGATATTGCTGGGAAGCAGTGGCGAAGCTAGGGATTCTTTCACGCGGGGCAAAGACTCAGTTCTGCAGGGCTGGTTTTGTGTGTGTTTGAACCCGCTCTTAGACACGGCCAAAACCCACCGTTTAACACACTCAATCTGTCGTGCAACAGACAGAAAACACGCCATTCAATACAGTCAAAACCCGCCCCGCAACAGTGAGACAGAATCTGACCATTTCATTCTTTCTCTTTCTCTCTTTCATTCTTTTTAGCGTCAGATACTGCCTCCGAGGATCTGTGCATGCGCCGCGTTGACGTCACGCCAGTTGATCAACATAACAGCTGGAGTGACATTGCGTACTGCGCACGTGCAGACCCATTGAAGGGATTTTTCGACAAAGGGCATTTCTCGATAGAACATCAGCTCCCCGCGTCATGTATCCTCCTCCAGACCTCAAATCCACTTGGTCTCATCCCAGAACAGGTGCCTCACACTGCCCACATTTCCCTAGAGAGCGGACACGGCAGCTCTGGGGTAGAGCTGGCCTTACCGTGCCAATTGCATCCAGTCACTGGCCAACTTGGGCGTGTCCTCCCTTCAAATACTACTATCACTGGGTCCTAGTGCCTGGAGCCACCTTAGAGGCCGGGGAGAGACACTGCAGGGTTCATGCTGATAGCGTTGAAATGATTACCGGCACCAATCTGCTGCTTGCAGAGCTGATTGGACCCGGAGGTAGTCAAGTCTGTTTATATCTGCCTGTCCACAGAGATGCATGGACCATCCGATCAGGTCTGCCTAAAAAACTGACATGTGGACCCAATTGGATCTGTTTGATCATTCAGCTTATTACCATTTTGTTAATTATCTGTCTGCATAATAATTTCTGTGTCCTTTAGAAGAAAAAAATATATCAGTGTCTACCTTCTTATTTGCAGCACAAAGCTTGCTACAAATACACAGATGAGCTTTAGTATTTCAGTACATATCTTGAAATATCCACATTTTTTCAGCTTTGCACATCTAATATTTATCTCAGCACTTTCCTTTATGTACGAGCTGAAGCCCTCATCAAACACATAGCTTTCATGTGACTGTGGGGTTTTGGCTGGCTTTGTATCTTCTTGCTGGTGTTGCACCTGTTCGCAGTCATGACTGTGCCATTGCAGGTGCCGTAGCTGGCAGATGATTTGGCTTTGGAATGCCCGTCTAAAATATCTGCAGAAAAGCTTAAAGTGCAACTGTAGTTATGAAGAGGCAAAGTGAATACATATACCGTATATCTGAATCTGATTTTAGTTGTTGGTGGGTTCAGGACAGCACATAAATTCCATTCTGTAGTGATTCTTCTGCCATACAGTGCCTTGAAAAAGTATTCCCACCCCTTGAAATTTTCCACATTTTATCATGTTACAATCAAAAACGTAAATGTATATTATTGGGATTTTATGTGATAGGCCAACACAAAGTGGCACATAATTGTGAAGTGAAAGGAAAATATGCAAAATTTTAGTAATGAGAACGATATCATTAGCAGTAATCAGCATGGATTCATGAAGAATCGTTCTTGCCAAACCAACCTATTAACCTTCTATGAGGAGGTAAGTTGCCAGCTAGATAAAGTAAGGCCGGTAGATGCGGTGTATCTGGATTTTGCAAAAGCATTTGACACAGTTCCCCATAAACGTTTACTATACAAAATAAGGTCAGTTGGCATGGACCATAGGGTGAGTACATGGATTGAAAACTGGCTACAAGGGCAAGTTCAGAGGGTGGTGATAAATGGGGAGTACTCGGAATGGTCAGGGGTGCGTAGTGGGGTCGCCCAGGGTTCTGTGCTATGACCAATCCTGTTTAATTTGCTCATAAACGACCTGGAGGATGGGGTAAACAGTTCAATCTCTGTATTTGCGGACAATACTAAACTAAGCAGGGCAATAATTTCTCCGCAGGATGTGGAAACGTTGCAAAAATTAATGGGGTGGGCAACAATATGGAAAATGAAGTTTAATGTAGAAAAATGTAAATTAATGCATTTGGGTGTCAAAAATATGAATGCAATCTATACACTGGGGGGAGAACCTCTGGGGGTATCTAGGATGGAAAAGGACCTGAGGGTCCTAGTAGATGATAGGCTCAGCAATGGCATGCAATGCCAAGCTGCTGCTAACAAAGCAAACAGAATATTGGTATGCATTAAAAAGGGATTAACTCCAGAGATAAAACTATAATTCTCCCACTCTACAAAACTCTGGTCTGGCCGCACCTAGAGCATACTGTCTAGTTCTGGGCACCAGTCCTCAGGAAGGATGTATTGGAAATGGAGCGAGTACAAAGAAGGGCAACAAAGCTTATAAAGGGTCTGGAGGATATTAGTTATGAGGAAAGGTTGCGAGCACTGAACTTATTCTGTCTGGAGAAGAGACGTTTGAGAGGGGATATGATTTCAATATACAAATACCATACTGGTGACCCCACAATATGGATAAAACTTTTTCGCAGAAGAGAGTTTAACAAGACTTATGGCCACTCATTAAAATTAGAAGAAAAGAGGTTTAACCTTAAACTATGTAGAGGGTTCTTTACTGTAAAAGCAGCAAGGATGTGGAATTCCCTTCCACAGGTGGTGGTCTCAGCGGCGGGCATTGATCGTTTCAAGAAACTATTAGAAAAGCACTTGAACGACCGCAACATACAGGGATATACAATGTGATACTGACTATGTAAAATAATAATTGGTTTTCAATTTTTTTTTTTTTTACATGCATTTGTATTCAGCCCCCTTTACTCTGATACCACTAACTAAAATCTAGTGGAACCAATTGCCTTCAGAAGTTACCTAATTAGCTATGAGTGGTGGAAAACTAACACTGCACATCACCCTGAACACACCATCCCCATCGTGAAACATGGTGGTGGCAACATCATGTTGTGGGGGTGCTTTTCTTCAGCATGGACAGGGAAGCTGGTCAGAGTTGATGGGAAGATGGATGGAGCCACATACAGGGCAATATTAGAAGAAAACCTGTAAAGCTGGTACACACGATCAGGTTATCTGATGAATTTTAGTCCGTTTTTCATTGCATGCTAGTCTCATATCGAAAGTGAAGAGGTTACTCAACATACGAAAATTCTCCCCCGATCGAATTCAGTTTCAGAAATGATATAATCTGTTTAATTGTTTTGTGTGTGTTCTTTAGTTTCTAAACATGCGCAGTCTTGCTCTTACGATTTTTTTCCGGACGAAAACTGTACTAATTAAACAAAAATCGGAATGTTGTGTTCACATACGACAAAAATTTTATAGCCTGCACATCCAGATTTTGTCGTCTGAAAATTCAGAATCGGCTGTCGAAAGCACCATACTAAGGGTCTGAAAATCGACAGATCGTTCATCGGATGAAATTTTACTTCCGATTTTCTGATCGTGTGTACGGGTCTTTAGAGTCTGCAAAAGACTTAAGACTGGGGCAGTGGTTCACCTTTCAGCAGGACAACGACCCTAAACATACAGCCAGAGCTACAATGGAATGGTTTAAATCAAAGAATATTATTCATGTGTTATAATAGCCCAGTCAAAGTCCAGACCTCAATCCAATTGAGAATCTGTGGCAAGACTGCTAAATTGCTGTTCACAGACGATCTCCATCCAATCTGACAGAGCTTAAGCTATTTTGCAAAGAAGATTGGGCAAACATGTCACTCTCTAGATGTGCAAAGCTGATAGAGACATCCCCAAAAAAGACTTGCAGCTGTACTTGCAGGAAAATAGGGATGGGTTCGAGGTTTGAGCCGAACGTAAGTTCAGCTCGAACATCAGGTATTCACCCGTTCACCGAATAGCGAACATTATGGGGCATTTACTGCAAATTGAAGCGCCGCAGAGCGCCACGTAATGCACCGCAAGATCGCAGTGCATTGACGGCTGCTGATTAGCCAAAGCATGCACCTGACCTGCATGCTTTGGCCAATCACATGGCTCAGGGGGCTAAGTCCATGCCCCACACTATGTAAAGTTGCGTACACGGCGGCCATGTATAGTGTGATAATAATGTGGAGAGGAGAACCAAATATTTGTATACAGTGCAGTCAATGCAGAGTATATAATAGTGCATTGAAGTGGTTAAGGGGAACCCAATGACAGAATTAAGAAAAAAAACGGAATGGGATTCCCCCCAAAATCCATACCAAGTGCTTTGGGTCTGGCATTGAATTTAAGGGGAACTCCACACCAAAATTTAAAAAAAAATTGGCGTGGGGTCCCCTCAAAAATCCATACCAGACCCTTATCGGAGCAAGCAGCCTGGCAGGCCAGGAAAGGGGGGGGGGGACAAGGGCCTCGTCTCCACAACCCTGGCCCGGTGGTTGTGGGGGTCTGTGGGTGGGGGGCTTATCGGAATCTGTAAGCCCCCTTTAACTACCTTTAACAAGGGGTCCCCCAGATCCTGGCTCCCCCTATGTAAATGGGTATCGGGTACATTGTACCCCTACCCATTCACCAAAAAAAGTATCAAAAAGTAAAAACCACAATAGACAGTTTCTGACAATTTGACAAAAAAAAAAAAGTGTCCCACGATGTCCATCCATCTTCAATCGCACCACCCGACGGACCCAAAAAATAGAAAAAATAAATAAAAAATCTCTGCCTCGATGGGAGGCCTCCCGCTGACTGCTGTCCCTTGGCTGTGACAGCTGTTATATAGGCAAGGGCGGGGCAGCCCGGTGACCTAACCGAGTGACCCACCCCCTTCTGACATCATGTGACGTCAGAGGGGCGGGGTAATCTGGTTTATATTTGTCAAGTCCATTGGGCGGCGTGATTGAAGATGGATGTACACCGCAGGATACTTTTTATTCATTTTATTTTTTTTAAATAAAGGAATTGTCAAAAACTGTCTATTGTGGTTTTAACTTTTTGACACTTTTTTGGGTGAATGGGTAGGGGTACAATGTACCCAAAACCCATTCACATGGGGGGGGGTCTGGGGGCCTTGTTAAAGGGGGCTTCCAGATTCCCGTAAGCCCCCCATCTGCAGACCCCCACAACCACCGGGAGTGTGTCCATGGGAATGTTTGACCATTCTTCCAGAAGCGCGTTTGTGAGGTCAGGCATTGATGTTGGACGAGAAGGCCTGGCTCGCAGTCTCCGCTCTAATTCATCCCAAAGGTGTTCTATTGGGTTGAGATCCATTGTCTTTATTGAGTTGAAGCTGTTATAGCTGCCAAGGGTGGGCCAATTAGCCCTACGGACTAAGACTGGGATGCCAATAAAGTTCATGTGCATGTAAAGGCAGGAGTCCCAATACTTTTGACAATATGATGTATATTGACAGCCCAGATTCTGATTTTGTAGCTTTTTACGTTGTCATAACATCAGTGTTCATAATGATATGTATTGTATCTCTTAATAGATTCTGAGTACATCGAAGGTGAGCCAGTCTCTGACTCTGATCTATGTTGTGAAGAATAACAGTCAACCACTGGATGGTACAACAGCCAGCAGCCTTCTAAATGTCCTGTCAGGAGAGGTAGTCGGCTACTATCTAGGAGACCCTCTCTCTGTTATTGCAGAACGTAAGTCTTCCAAGCTTCTACTGCTGGTATCTACTGCTTTTAGCTAGCCATAGATGGATCGTTGACCAGTTCAGCGGGGACCATCTGAATTTTGATCCATCTATGGCTGTTCATAACCAACAGCCAATCAGGTGCAATCAGTGTATTCTCACCGTACAGGAATCTCCCCGCTGTCAGAATACATTAGCACAGCAGGGAGAATTCCTCCATTCATCTTACTTGTGTTAATGAAGGAATCCATTCATTTTTGCTGGCCGACCGACAAAAATGACCCATCTATTGGTAGCTTTATAGTTGACTGTGTCACTTCAGTTTAGCAATTTTTTTAGTTACATTGTAGTGTGATGATAAAAATTGCCCGACATGAAAATCATGGTAGTGCTGGTTATACTATATAAAAGTATAACAAAAAGTGTACAGTATGTACAGGTAAACCTTTTTTATTCATTTTGGATAAAGTAGGGTTACAACCTCTGCCAGGTTTTTTTTTTTTAAATCATTGGGGAAATCTCCCATCACTTCCTGTCAAAGTGAGTGGAATTCCCCTTTTAGGCCTTTTAGGTCCCTGAACTCACACATCCCGCTTCCGAATAAACTGACCATTGTCACCAGAACTAAAAATGCAAATGAATTTCAAATTTTGAGTTGTCACCAGAACATCAATAGAGGAGAAAACTTCCAATGGGGACACTATTGGTGAGATAAAACAGAACTCAACTGTATCTGAGCACCACAAACTGAAACTGCTACAGTATTCAATTTATTACCCATCCATCCATGTCTCCAAGCTTTTTCTTGTTGAGTAATCACTTTGAACCCTTTAAAAGCAGCGGCAAGCCTGCTGATCTCACAGGTTTGCTGATCTAACAGAACACCGCTGCTTTTAAAATTCAACATCAAAACAGTCTGACGGATTTCAAAATACTGTATTTCACTATATAAACAGAGTTTACTGGTAAAAATAAGTGTGAAATACAAGACTTGGGTCAGTGTAAAAAGGTATCCGCTGCCACCTTCTGACTGCAGGCTTACTGCGGCGGAGTGCGGGGTGTACCAAGATGACCGTCGCGGTGTAGTGATGCAACGTCACTTCTGTTACCTATTCTGATGGGTCGCCGATTCTGACGGAACACAGGCAGGAAAGTGTGTTTAGCTGAGAAAGCCCCATCCTCCAGATGAAAGAAAAAAATGCTAATGAAGACTCCAGGGATGTATGACATCATTTTGGCCTAGGCTAGAAACCAGGAAGCAACTGAAGAAATGTAAAAAAAAAGTCTAAAATAAGTAAATATAATATCCCTCCCTATCTACTGTATTTATGAATGCTAGAAGCATAAGAATTAATAATAGTAAATTTTGACTGCAAGAGTTTAGCTCCACTTTGAGAATTACTTCTCTCTAGAGCAATTTCTTCGCACTTCCTTTTGTGTGTACAAAAAAAAAAAAAAAACCCTTCAACCCTTAACCCCTTGCTACACTATCCAAAAAAAAAAAAAAGTTTTGCCTTTTATGCAAATAAATATATCTACGATCAGTCAATATATAGACGTATATATGGTATTTAGTAGTAGTTCAGCTTGATGGACAGATAGTTAGAACTCTTGGTTTACAGTGTGGGGTTCTGGGGTCGAATAGGAAGATTGCGTGTATAATGTTTTTTGGGTTTCCCCAGATTTTCTGAGTTACTCACCTAACATTCCAATTGCTTGAAGTGGTTGTAAACCCTTATATATACCCAGTAAAATTACTGGCCTCCAAGATGAAACAAATCTTCCTACATAAGTTGTACCTATTTGTCTGCTGCTCTTCTTAAAGTCCAGATTTTTTAAAGCTTGTCTGAGCTTTCAAAAGCAGAGGGCAGAGAGCAGAAGTTACACCAGTGAGGAGAGCTCTGAAAGGTGATCGGAATGAAGGGACAAAAACTCTGCAGCAGTGTCCGGTCCATATGGGATGCAGGGGTGCCGCCCCCCTAATCTCCATGTAGGGCATCGGACGCATAGATTTCTACGAGGCTTTTTTTTTTTTTAAGCACATTATTAGAGCCTGAGGCTCTAATTGGCTTCAAAAAGGTTGGACTCGGGTGCAGAACTCTGTGCCCCAAGCCCATCCACTTGTGACATTAGCAAATCCACATTCGCTATTGTCTTCCTGCTTCTCCTCCCGGCCAATGAGGACAGGAAGCGGGTCCTAAGACCGGAGTGACCAGGAAGAGAAGCAACCTGATTGGCCGGGAGAAGAAGCCAGGGAAGCCACCCGCGACCTTGATGGGGTAAGTGCGGACCTGACAGGAGGGCGAGCGAGCGGGCAGGTGGGCGGCCGGGGGGGGGTTGTTACCCCCCCCCAAAAAAAAATTGGAGCACCAGTAGCCACTGCTACTCTGTCACTTTTTTTCTCATGGTGTCAGGGAAACTTGTCAGAAGTGATTTATGCTGATAGCAGAGGAACGGAGGAACAGAGAGAAACGACACCTAATGCTCTTAATTGAGACACACTATGTACACACTATGAGGGGATGTGCTTTGTTCATATTTCATGTCTGAGGTTTAAAATCACTTAACTGGCTTCTTAAAATATACATTTGTCTGTATGACTGTAGTAGGCAAATTAGATTGTAAGCTCCTGGGAAATCAAAGACTGATATAAAAATAGTTTAATTGTAAAGCAGCGCTATATAAATGTGGCAGTATAGGTATACAAATGCGTAAAGTAAAAGTTATTTGCCAATTTCTATATTATAATTCAGAGATAAACAGATATTCATGTTTTATTTCTTTCTTCTTCCTTTTAGCACTATATTATCCAACTCTTGACACCTCAGATTCAACAAAGAAAAACTGGGTGACCACAGGTAACTTATGTTATAAATATAATTTTAAATATAGATATGTAAAATTTTTAATAATTACTTTAATATCTCATTTTACATTTGGGCTTACTTTAGCTTAAGAAGAACTATTCTTTATACTATACTATCAACTCCACCAGCCAAGAGGCTTATTTATTTAGGATTAAATGTAATGTTCTAAGCACAGTAACCCATAGAAAGCAGTCTTGTCTTTGTAGGATAAACCTCTATTGCTTATGGCATTATCGAATTATAAATTCACATTCTAGTCTGTACACGTAAGAAAAAATTATGACTTAAAGCAGTATTAAACCCAAAAGCAAACTGTATTGCAGCTGACCAATTATATGACAGCTGCATTTGTTTTCTTTTTTGGGTGTTCTTTCCTTTATTTTCACTTGGTGATCCAGCAGGTAAGTCTTTTGTTTTTCAACTGAACAATGCAGAGGTAACAGTTAGGGGTTTGAGACAAACCATTTACCACTGACGGGTGATTTTGCAATGGTCAGCTTTTATTTATTTATGTAAAATTTTTATCCCAAAAAGGGGAAAAAAATGAAAATTGTTTCATACTTACCGTAATTTTCTTTTCCTGGTGCCTATCCATGGCAGCATACCTATGACAAGCTCCACCTTGGCTCCTCCCTTTAGGACCAGTGACTATTACAAAAGAAAAGGATTAGTGCACTCCCAGCATTCTATGTAATATAGCATACCGAGAGTGGGATTGTATGCTGCCATGGATAGGCACCAGGAAAAGAAAATTGCCATAAGTATGAAACAATTTTCTGTTTTCCTGGTGCCTCCATGGCAGCATACCTGACAAATAACTAGCTGAAATGGGTGGGATGATGCATAGTGAAAGATTTATTTGAAAAAGGATTTAAAATAGGCAAATGCCGGCCTGATAGCCTGTCTGCCAGTTTCTACAGATGAGAAAGCTGCCGGGTCTACTCTAATGCCTCATAAAACGCATGTTGGGATGACCATGATACTTCCCTTTAGATCGTTTTGATGGATACGTCTGCTCTGGCCATCCAAGAAGCAGAAATAAACCGGGTGGCATAGAGCCCAACTGAAGAGGGGGTTGCAGTCCCCTATCCCTGTATACCTTCTTGATTATCCAGGAAACTATTGTACTAGAGCAGGGATCTGCAAACTATGGCTCCCCTGCTGCCACAGAAGCACATGTCCTATGAGGTATTGTAAAGCTCTGATATCCACTGACATGACTAGGCATGATGGATACTGCAGTTCCAGAATGGCTGGATGGCCCTAGATGATGCTTCTTTGCACCTGTCTTTTTTTTTTTTTTGGAGTCTTCGTGAAGAAGGTCAAAATTGGATCTGAAAAGATTGGCAGGGCCAAAGGCTCAGAGATAGTAGAGGAAGAGAAGAACTTAGGGATGAATCCATGTACCGTTCTAAGTTCCACTCTATTCGAGTCCAAAAAATAATATTATTGTCTTCCGATCCCAAAGCCTGAAGTTCCCCTAGCCCGATGCCATCGCTACAAAGAAAAATAGTTTCCAAGTGAGATTCCACAAGGATGCTGAATCAGATGGGGCAAAAAGCTGTTTGGATAAGGGCTCCAGAGTGATAGAGAGATCCCAAGTGGGAAAGATTTGTTTTAGAGGGTGGGTTTATCTTCTTGACTGTCTTGAAGAATTTGATTATTAAAAGATCTTCGGCTCATCTCTTGTTGTCACAGCAGAGATTGCCACCAGCTGTACCTTTAAATTGCTTAATCCTAATCCTAAATCAAGGTCTACTTGCAGGAAATCAAGGAGTTGGGAATAAGAGGGTACATCAGGATTGAAGTTTTGCAGTTCACTAAAGATCTAAACTTATTCCAAACCTTGTGACACGTATTGTTCATTGAAGGCTCCTGTGCTTTGAGCAGAATTGAAAAAAACTCTAGAGGAACATCCTAATTATTAAAGCCTCTATTTTAACATTCTAATGTGAAGGTTCAGTCTGTGAGGATTCTAATGGGTGTGATGCCTCAAGCCAGAAGAAAGGGTATCAGAGGAATATTTACCCGAGGCTGAACACTAAGAAATATTGCCCTAGGGAATCATGGGTCTCCCTGCAAATATGGCAGGACTGTTATCACCGTTTATTGTTGATATTGCAAGTCTCAAGAGAATTTTCGAGGTAGGAGGCCGGAGGAGGCCTAAATTAGATTGCACGTCCAGGGACTTGACAGGGCATCTATTGCTTCTGCCCAAGGGTGAGGTAGATGTGAAATAAACCTCCGCAGCTTGGTATTGCTTGCTGTAGCAAAAGGATGCAGTTCAGGAAAGGTCCACTGGCCCACAATCCAACTGAATAACTTCGGTTGTAGGGACCATTTGTTGGGATACAGAAATCCTTGGGATAGGTGATCGGCGTCTGTATTTAAGTAGGCTGGAAGATAAACTACTCTTAGGTCCTTCAGATTCCCCTCTGCCCAAATGAAGATGGGTTCCACTTCCCTTAGTAAGGAACTGTTATGGGTTCCGCCTTGGTGGTGTATGTATGATATTGCAGCTCTATTGTCTATCCAAATCAGAACTGATTTGTCCTTGATTTGATAGAGAAAATGCTGTCGATGCGAGATAAGCCGCCTGGATTTTCAGGATATTTGCGATCATATCTGCCTCATTGAACGCCCATCTCTCCTGAACCAACATCTGGTTGCAATGTGCCTACTAGCCTATTTCATTGGCGTCTGTGGTAACTGTGGTCCAGAAGACATGCCTTAATGGACGTGGCTTTACCGGCATCTCCCTCTTTGTCCACTAGTGCAGACCCCTGTGCATCAAACTTGTTTGATATAGAGACTGGGATAGACGGTTTGCTCTATTGCTTCAGGAATTATAGATAAAATGTGCCTGAGGTATCCATGTGTCCATAGGACCATCTGGATACAAATAGACAAAAATCCCTATTAAGTTGAGTTAGCTTGAGGCTGTTATGTAGGACCATGTCCTCACTCTCCTTACTTTCTGAATGATCGCCCACACTTTCTCAGATGGCAGGGACACCGTCCCTTTGCAGTGTTGAATAAGGTGCCTAAACTGGAGAAAAGATGACTAGTTTGATGATTTATAATCCAACCATATCTTGATAGTTTAGGCCACAGCATCCACCTGTGTTCCACTAGCTGGGCTGGATCTTTTGATAAAAGGAGGATATTGTCTCGTTAGTGATAAGAACTGAGACCCAGTTCTCGTAAAGAAGCTTGGATTGTGATCCAAGCCTTCGTGAGGGCTCTGAGGGAAGTGCAGGGTCCAAAGGGGAGACTCTGGAATTGTAGATGGACCTGGTCGACCGAAAATCTCAGATACTTCTGTAACAGTTGTAGTAAGGGTGCGTGCACTTGGGGAATCAAGTCTGACTTTCCTCCTGTGACGTGGGAAATGGCCTTCTGTAACCTTTCTCAGAGTGATTTACCATAAATAAATACAAAAATACAGTATTTATGCTAATTTTGTTTTGACACAGTGTCAGCTGCCCGTAGTTCTGACCACAATACCCATATGGCTATCACAAGTAGTGACAATGATCTTGCGAAGTATCGAATTGTATCCATTGCCGTCTCACCAGTGAAGTCTGCTGAGAGCCATAATTTGTCCAAAGCTTTGACTTTATTTTCCCTAGGGACATTTTGATGAATCACTGTTTCCATATTTTCGGTTCTTTCCCCGTCAGGGCTTTGGATACAGATGATAAGGCAATTGCTGACTTCCAGGCATTTACCCGCCATTTGGTGAGCTCCTTTAAGTTAGGGACTATTCGTCAGTCTAAAGGATCCTCATTTGAGGCTGAATCATCGATTGGTGAGATGAAATTCTTTGTTATACGAACAACTGCCGTGTCTACCTCCGGTGGACCATCTGGCATTGTAGAATCTTGTTCGGACAGTGGATAAAGTTTTCCTAGGCAATTGAGAGGAAAACTTTATTTTTTTATTTATTTTTTCTTCAACAATGTCTCTGACATCATCCATCAGAGTAAGCCTATGTTTCTACTATAGCGACCTGAAAGTTGTGCGATTTTGAGGCAATGTTTTTGCTGCGATTTTGATGCGACTTGAACAATGCCTGTGTATTCTTGAGGTGTATAGACCTCAAGTTGCATCAAAGTGCGACCAAAGTAGTGCAGGGACTACTTTGATGCTTGAAGTCACACAGATATGAATGGTACTCATTGGAAATCATGGGGTACGACCTGTCATGCGACTTTGCAGTCCCAAGTCGCATGACAAGTTGCACCAGTGGAAACCGAGCCAAAAGAAGGAAACCTGCTTCTTTAGAAATGGGAAGTACATCTTTGACTTCTCAGATGTAGTGTCGGCTTCCTCCTAGCCAATAGCTGGCTTTACAGGCTGGACATAGGGCTGAACTAGGAAAAAGTTGAAGTCCGAGGGCTGAGCTCTTCTGAGGTATCCTCAGTTGGCCCCCCATCATCCAGATGTCTGGGAGGGATACTTGCTGTGTGGTGAGAGGATTCTCTCGAGGATGGGCCAGGAAGAGTTAATTTCTCTGGAGAAGATTGAGCCAATTGCTGCAGTGGAACTGCTGTTGCTCGTTTCACTATGTATCCGATGCCCATCTTTGAGTAGGACAGTTAGCTGTTAACCCTCTGACTCTCTGTCTGCTGCATAGACTCTAAAACAGCTTTTGCAGACCAATTGGCTTGTAATGGGATGACCTCGCATGCTCGGCATTTAGGGATTTGGGAGTTGGTGAATGTGAAGATCTATGTCTTTTCACAGATGAACCCTCGCGGCTTGCATGGTATCCTGATCTGGTTGGGGCCTTCATAGGTTTGTTTATGTAGCCTTGATGTCCGCTTGGACTTCTTCTGGCGTACGAGGCTGAAATACATAAACGTACCAGCATAAGTGCTCTCTTTTTTTTCTTGTTTACTCACCTGGATGACGGTCCCTACCTAAACTGTTGGAGAGGGTCTTGGTCGGGTGGCGTACTGCTTATTTTAGGCATCAGACAGAAAAAGCAGCTAGAGAAAGATAAGGAGCTAGCAACTGGTATTTCAGCTGGAGCAAGAAAACAATATTCCTGAGTAAAGAAAAAGTAAAAACCACATTTACCGTTGTCAAAAAACAGGGTCCCATCCAGGGGCTCCCCGCATAGGCAACCTTCTCAGATGACAACAGCCTGCCATGCAGAAAGCCCCTAGTAATAAACAATGGAGAGGGGAGGAACATCTTGTGGAAGATACAACCCTAATTGGCTTCAAAAAAGGTGGGCTCAGGGCGCAGAGCACTGCACCCTGAGCCTAACCAGTTGTGTGACAATAGCAAATTAATATATTAAATGTAAGCCACCTCATGCCTTGGTGATGGGTGGCGATGTAATTAAGCCACTGCTGTCAGTACTATCCCCACTAGTGGGCCAAATGATGAATAGATAAATAGACAGTGAATGATCCACCTAATATTGTGCTAAAACCCAATGCTATAATCCTCAGTAGGGCTGGTGGGCTGACGATTGAGCAACGGGGGGTTGTGCGACCGATCTAAAAACATTTTTTTTTTTTGCCGCCCTCCTCCCCCCCTAAAAATGGAGCACCAGCTGCCACTGATGGAGAAGCTGCGAAAAAGCATGTAATGTGTTTTTCAACAAATTGGCCGGAAAAAAACCCCATAAAAAATGCAAACCGCAAAACAGACTGCAGGATCGGATCAAAAGCAAACTGCATAGGTGTGAACCAAGCCTAAATCTGCTTGTACATCTGACACTCCCCTCCCCCTAGACTGACAATGCTGGTGTTCAAATGTGCCCCCTGTGCTCCTTCATCTAGATCACAAGAGCCAAGCAGAGGGGAAAAAGCCTAAACAAAATTAAAACAAATGCAGCCACCACATGTAATGATTGGTATGCTGTAACATAATACATTTCTGGTTTTGAGTTTATTGCACTTTAACATATTTTAGGTTTTTGGAAAGAATTGCAATATAAGTAGACAGATGATTTGACCAGTTTTCTTATTTTTGCCCTTTTCTTTAATCTCTGATGGATTTCCCTGACAACTTGAATCAGTAAAAAATTTATTTATTTCCTCCTATGAAACAAAGGAGAGAGCCATCTCTATAAAAACATTTCATCAGAATTTGCAGTTGAATAGTTTTCATATATTACAACAATGAGTAACAAGCGTGTAGAATCAACGCGTTTCGCAACATTTGCTTCCTCAGAATTCACGCTTGGAGATGGCCCGTTGTTACAGATAGAACACATTTAATAACGGAAAAAAAAAGGAAAAAAGGGAAAATAATATGCACATAAATACAAATATCAAACCACAAATGACCTGGAGGAAAAAAAATAGGGTGGAGAGGGGAAGGGAAGGAAAAAAAGGGAAAAGGGGAAAAAAGAGGGAAGAAAAGAGGGTAGAGAGGAAAAGATGGGGAAGAAGTTGGAAAAGAGGGAGGGAAAAAGATAGAAAAAAAGTAAAAGCACAGATAAAAAGGGACAAAAGAAGAAAACCAGGGAGGGGGACAAACTAAAAAGACAACTTTGCATATACTGAATTTTATATATTACCCTATCCCCCCCCCATGATAGTTCTCAGACCTGTGGTCATCGCTCTGCATTGTGGAGGCCAAGTGGAGCACTCATGTATGCCTCATACCCAAAGGCTTGATCAAAGGCTGCCGTGGTATATCAGGGAGACATTCACAAGCATGGCTATGGCAACTCATAGGGGTTGATTTACTAAAACTGGAAACTGCAAAATCTAGTGCAGCTGCGCATGGTAGCCAATAAGCTTCTAAGTTCAGCTTGTTCAATTAGGCTTCGACAATAAAACCTGGAAGCTGATTGGTTTCTATGCAGAGATGCACCAGATTTTGCACTTTTCAGTTTTAGTAAATCAACCTCTTAGTGATGGATTACAGTGATTTGTTAAAGCTGAATTCCAGCAGATATAAAAGACACATCACTATACTGCTTCTCTGTTTACTGTCCAGTCACAGGGTGGGGGAAGGTCCAGGATAACCTGGGCTCAGAGAAAAAGCTAGTATCTTTTAACAAGCTGTTCATTGTTATCTTGTTATTTTTGGCTTTATGTCCTACTTTAGCTTTCCTTTAACAGTCAATGGACACATTTTGGACAAAGTGATTAGTAAAGCATGTGACAATAAAGTCTGCCCCCTGCTGCTCACTGTATGCTATTCCTTGACCTGTTTTTTACTTGTCATCGGTGATGGAATACCTTTCAGTTGTTCATACACATACTGTACACGAGAGCCGCTCCGGGCAGTCTCTTCTTTGCAATAACTCAGAGACTTAGAGTTTGCCTTCAGTTGTATAAATAATCTTCCAGTCGTTTGCACCACTTACTGCTACTTCATAAACATTTATTGCTAGACCATGAAAACTCAGACGCAGTCCGCGCTAGTCTAGGTGCACAAATACATTGAGTAAGTCAACCCACTAACGCATGTTCAGGGCTCAGTGATAAAAGTTTATGTAGTAGCAGTAAATGGTGTGAATGGCTCAAGCATTTTGTATAGTTTTTCAGTTACTGAATTGCAAATACACAGTGCATCCTGAAAGTATTCACAGGCAGCGCTTCCCTTTTTCCACATTTTGTTATGTTACAGCCTTATTCCAAAATGGATTAAATTCATTATTTTCCTCCAAATTCTACAAACAATACCCCATAATAACAACGTGAAAGAAGTTTGTTTGAAATCTTTCCAAATTTATTCAAAATGAAAAATGAAAAAAATCCCATGTACATAAGAATTCACAGCCTTTGCTCAATACTTTGTTGAAGCCCCTTTGGCACCAATTACAGCCTCAAGTCTTTTTGAGTATGATGCTACAAACTCGGCACACCCATTTTTGGGCAGTTTCTCCCATTCTTCTTTGCAGGACCTCTCAAGCTCCATCAGGTTGGACGGGGAGCATCGGTGCACAGCCAGTTTCAGATCTCTCCAGAGATGTTCAATTGGATTCAAGTCTGGGTTCTGGCTGGGCCACTCAAGGACATTCACAGAGTTGTCCCGTAGCTACTCCTTTGTTATCTTGGCTGTGTGCTCAGGGTTGTTGTTCTGTTGGAAGATGAATAAAACACTAAAGTTAAAGGGCCTTCAAGGTACTGCCTCATATAAAATGCAATAAAAGAGTTACCCTGTGTATTTCTCTCAAAATGACAAAAACGGGGGAATAAAGTGGGATCGGAGCTCTCGGTAAAAGCCGAATCTCTAACTCAAAATAAAAAACCTGATTGCGCTCAAACATCCCAAGATCAATGAACTAATGGACACAATTCACTGTACATACCAGAAAATGCAAATATTTTATTAGTACCAAAACAATTAGAAAAAAAACAACATTAAAATCGGTAACATATAAGCAAAAACATGCATACTAGTAACACCATGACCACCTCTTATAAGCATGTAGATATGGCGACGCCTTTAGTCTCCGTGACTGTACTCTTTGCTGGTTCTCTACCTACTTATCCAACCGCACCTTTAGCGTTTCTTACAACTCTACTTCCTCCTCTCCTCTTCCTTTCTCTGTTGGGGTCCCCGAAGGTTCTGTTCTTGGACCTCTCCTATTTTCAATCTACACCTCCTCCCTGGGTCAACTGATAGCCTCCCATGGCTTCCAATACCACCTCTACGCTGACTACACCCAAATCTATTTCTCTACCCCTCAGCTCACTCCCTCTGTCTCCTCACGTATCACTAATTTACTATCAGATATATCAGTCTGGATGTAACACCACTTCCTCAAACTCAATCTATCCAAAACCAAACTTATAATTTTTCCTCCCCCATATGCCCCTTCCCCTGATCTCTCTGTCAAAATCAATGGCACAACTATAAGCCCATCCCCACATGCCAAGGTTCTAGGTGTAGTCCTGGACTCTGAACTCTCCTTCAAGCAACACATCCAATCACTGTCCAAATCCTGCCGCCTCAACCTCCACAACATCTCCAAAATACGCCCCTTTCTAACCAATGACACTACAAAGCTCTTAATTCACTCGCTGGTCATCTCTCGCCTCGACTACTGCAACTAACTTCTCATTGGCTTATCTCTACATAGTCTATCACCTCTTCAAACCATCATGAATGCTGCTGCCAGACTCAGTCACCTTACCAATTGTTCTGTGTCTGCCACTCCTCTCTGTCAATCCCTCCACTGGCTTCCGCTCGGCCAAAGATTTAAATTCAAAATACTAACTACGTAAAAAGCCATCCACAATTTCTCCCCCAGCTACATCACTAGCCTAGTCTCCAAATACCAACCTACTCGTTCTCTTCATTCCTCTCAAGACCTCCTGCTCTCTAGCTCCCTCGTCACCTCCTCCCATGCTCGCCTCCAGGACTTTTTCAAAGCCTCTCCAATCCTATGAAATGCCCTACCCCAATCTGTCCACTTGTCTCCTACTTATATTATCTTTTAGACGATCCCTGAAAACCCTTCTCACACCTAACAGCTGTATTTTCATTTTCTCCATCAGCTCATCCCCACAGTTATTACCTTTTGTTTCCACTTGACCCTCCCTTCTAGATTCTAGATTATAAGCTCTAACGAGCAGGGCCCTCTGATCCATCCTGCATTGATTTGTATTGTAAGTGTACTGTCTGCCCTCATGTTGTAAAGCGCTGTGCAAACTGTTGGCGCTATTTAAATCCTGTATAATAATAATAATAAATAATATGACCACAAATGCAACAAACCAAGAATATATATATATATATATATATATATATATATATATATATATATATATATATATATATATATATATATAATTTTGCCCCCTGGCTCACATGGCCACTATGGAGGGATGTATATGTATATGTGTGCAAGACACCAAGGTATGTGGCTAGTACTCCTGCAGGAGAAGCTAGTTTGTAGAAGATCCTGTTTGTTAAATGGCTTAAAGCAAGGTCTAAAGTTCCTGAAGGTGCTCAAGAGAAGTACACATAATCCAAGCTGGAAATAACACAAAAAAGTGGTGATGGGGTAACTGAGTATGATAAAGGCTGTAACAGTGGTCCAGAGGAGGTACAATGATCAGGATTTGAGTTGTATGATGTTAAATGAATGTTACCACATGGTCAGCTTCAAAGCACTCCATATCATGGGCTGCCTCCCTTGCACTGTATAAATTATCCACAAACAGAGTCAAGCTACTGATTCCGGTCCTATAAGGACCATTTGCAATCCAGGGTAGAAATGTATAAAGGTGAAACAGTTCCACATCCAAAGGAGTGTGAGTATACTCATCGGGTCCCGTAGAGCACCTCTGTCCTTTAGTAAATGAGAGGACCTTCACTAGCAGGGTCTGCCATTTCTTTAGGTGTCAGTATAAGTGACAAAGTGGTCAAAAACAAGAGGTGGACAGTGGGATGGCCTGACCGATTTCGAGTGCGGCTTCGAGTGCGGTCCAAAAAAGCCACTCAAGGACATTCACAGAGTTGTCCTGTAGCCACTCCCTTGTTATCTTGACTCTATGCTTAGGGTTGTTGTCCTGCTGGAAGATGAAACTTCGCCCCAGTTTAAGGTCCAGAGCGCACTGGAGCAGGTTTTCATCAAGAATGTCTCTGTACATCGCTGCATTCATCTTTTCCTTGATCCTGACTAGTCTCCCAATTCCTGCCACTGAAAACCATCTCCAGAGCATGATGCTGCCACCATCATGCTTCACTGTAGGGATGGTATTGGCCAGGTGATGAGCGGCACCTGGTTTTCTCCAGACATGACGCTTGCCATTCAGGCCAAAGAGTTCAATCTTTGTTTCATCAGACCAGAGAATTTTGTTTCTCATGGTCTCAGAGTCCTTTAGGTGCCTTTTGGCAAACTCTAGGCGGATTGTCATGTGCCTGTTTACTGAGGAGTGGCTTCCGTCTGGCCACTCTATCATACAGGCCTGATTGGTGGAGTGCTGCAGAGATGGTTGTTCTTCTGGAAGGTTCTCCTCTCTCCACAGAGAAATGCTGGAGCTCTGCCAGAGTGACCATAGGGTTCTCTGTCGTCTCCCTGACTAAGGCCCTTCTGCCTCGAATGTTGAGTTTGTCTGGGCAGCCTCGATACAATCCTGTCTCGGAGGTCTACAGACAATTCCTTGGACTTCATGGCTTGGTTTGTGCTCTGACATGCAATGTTAATTGTGGGACCTTATATAGACAGATGTGTGCCTTTCCAAATCATGTACAATCAACTGAATTTACCACAGGTGGACTCCAATCAAGTTGTAGAAACATCTCAAGGATGATCAGTGGAAACAGGATGCACCTGAGCTCAATTTTGAGTGTCATGGCAAAGGCTGTGTATACTTATGTACATGGGATTTTTTTTTGTTTTTTTAATTTTTAATAAACTTCTTTCACGTTGTCATTATGGGGTATGGTTTGTAGAATTTTGAAGAAAATAATGGATTTAATACATTTTGGAATAAGGCTGTAACATAACAAAATGTGGAAAAGGTGAAGCTCTGTGAATACTTTCTGGATGCACTGAATTTATACTTATTATAAAACGTGGCTAGTGAATAAGGTAATCACCTTTTTTAGGAAGCAATACCAGCCTTATGACTTCTTTTTCCTATTAATAACATTTACAACAATCCAATTTTTAACTGTCAAGTGGCAGCTCTACCTGTGACACATGGGGCTCCATTCACAATACTTTAAATAGGAACTACACTGTATCCGACCACCACACACTATTTAATTCATTTCTAATATTCTCAGCAATCCCACCCATCCATCCATTTCTCCCTGCTTTATTTTTCTGAGAAATCACATTGAAAAACACCCCCTAACATTTTTAACCACGGCCATCTTGAGTAAGGGCAGATGATTTATGTAGATTTCCATCTCCCGTTAGCTCAGGCATGCAGGCAGAATGGTGTGCTTAGCTGAGAAAGCCCCTCCCCCCGAAGACTTCTGGGATGTATGATATAATTTACCTAGGCCAGAAACCAGGAAGTAACTAAAGAAATGAAAAAAAGTTTAAAACAATAAATATTATATACTATATCCTATCCATTTACTAATGCTAGCAGCATAAGGATTAAAAATAGTCAGTGTTGATTAAGAGAGCGAAGTTCTGCTTTAATCCTAAGTTCACACCCATGTGTTTTTTAGTGCGTTTTGCAGAAACACACTACAGTGCATTTACTCTGGTTTCCTATGGTACACGTTCACATCTATGCAGTTTTCAGCCGGTGCATTTTTGGAAGGATCAGGGACTTTTTTTTTCCACAGCAGATTTTTGCATTTTGCGTGTAATAGACTTCAATGGCCCCGCACCAAATCCCCAAATGTTGCGTTTTTTGTGCATTTTTACATGCGTTTTGCATTTTCTTTTTCTCCATAACAAACTGTGTATATAGCTGGTTGTTAAGCAGCGTGCTGGGGAGTCTGGTATGGACTTTGTGGGGGACCCCAAGCTGTTTTTTTCCCGATTTGTTTTTTATTGACGGCAATTTTTTTTTTTAAATTCAGCGTCAGCGGGGAACCCCACAGACAGCTCATGACTCATTAGTTGTTACGGACGTCACCCATTTAGGGTTTGAAGCTGTTAAAGTGGAGATTTCCTTAAAGCCCAGATGAACCTTCAGGTACATTAAGCTAAATATAATCCATAAAAACAAAAGATGTGTAGAGTCGTAGAGTCAGAAAGTTAAGTCCTGCTTGATCACTTCAGACTGGCCCCTTTTGCAGGTATAGCTATGTAAAACATTAAAAATAAGCGCCTATACTGTTTAAAATCCAGTAATACACTGTCTTACCCTGCTCTACACATGCTCAGTTGTTTTCCATTTTTTAGGCACTGCCAAGTTTGTAGAGGCCAATCTGCTAACAGCCTTAAGGCTGGGTTCACACTGGTATGACATACGCTCTGACATTAGGAGCACATGTCGCATGACAGGTATAAATCAATGGATCCCTATGAGAGCCGACTTAACTGGTCCGACACAAGTTGGTCCGACTTTAAAAAAAGGTTCCTGCACTACTTTGGCCCGACTTTGGTCCTACTTCAGCCTATTGTATATCATTGAAGTAGGATCAAAGTCAGATCATCATCTTAACTGATCTTACTTAGGTATGCGACTTGTGCTCTGAGGATCTTGAAGGGGAACCCCATGCCAAAATTTAAAAAAATGGCATGGGGTTCCCCCCAATTCCATACCAGGTCCTTTGGGTCTGGTATTGATCTTAAGGGGAAACCCCATGCCAAATTTATAAAAAAAAAAACTGCGTGGGGTCCCCCCCCAAGACCATACTAGACCCTCCGGTATGTATTTTAAGGGGAACCCTCATGCCAAAATTAAAAAAAAAAAAACAGTGCGGGGTCCCCCTCAAAATCCATACCAGACGAGCGAGCGCACTCCCCACCCCCCCTCCTGGACCATACCAGGCCAGATGCCCTCAACATGTTGATGGGGACAAGGGCCTCTTCCCAAAAACCCTGGACTGTGGTTGTCGGAGCCTGCTGGCGGAGAGGCTTATTGAAATCTGGAAGCCCCCTTTAACACGGGGGCCCCCTGATCCTGCCCCTGCACCCTATTTGAATGAGTATGGGGTACATTGTTCCCTTACCCATTCACCCAAAGAAAGTGTCAAAATGAAATAAAACCAGCACATAGGTTTTTTGACAAAGTGCTTTATTAACCACTTCAGCCCCGGAAAATTTGGCTGCTCAATGACCAGGCCATTTTTTTGCGATACGGCACTGCGTCGCTTTAACTTACAATTGCGCGGTCGTGTGATGCTGTACCCAAACAAAATTGACATCCTTTTTTTCCCACAAATAGAGCTTTTATTTGGTGGTATTTGATCATCTCTGCGTTTTTTATTTTTTGCGCTATAAACAAAAAAAGAGCGACAATTTTGAAAAAACACAATATTTTGTACTTTTTACTATAATAAATATCCCCAATTTTCTTTTAAAAAAAGCAATTTTTTTCTCAGTTTAGGCTGATATGTATTCTTCTACATATTTTTGGTAATAAAAATCGCAAAAAGTATATATTGCTTGGCTTGCGCAAAAGTTATAGCATCTACAAAATAGGGGATAGATTTATGGCATTTTTATTATTATTATTTTTTTACTAGTAATGGCGGCAATCTTCAATTTTTATTGAGACTGAGACATTATGGCGGATGCATCGGGCACTTTTGACATATTTTGTTTGTTCAAAAAAAGATTTCCGTCCTGCTCTTCCAAATGTCATCACTGCCGCGAAAACAATTGTCGATTTGATACTACTAATGATTTAATAAAATGAACATTACTGAAATTAAAGTTTTCTAAAAAAAAAATTCTACTTATAAGTGGCCACCTTTACAATTAGTTTTCTTTCTAAAGCTACTTCAGCCTGAGCAAAGAAGCCTGTCTACTGCCATCATGCGGCAGAGAATAACCCTTGTGGAGAAGTGGTGGTCTGTTGCCAGCGGTTGGACACGCCCACTGCAGAATGAGACCTATAGCTCTTCAGTCAGCAAAGCTCATGCTTCTTTCTGATTGGAGAGCTCTGGCTATGACTCAGCAGGGGGCATGTCAGACCTTTGCAAAGAGACCACTGCTTTCCCACAGAGAGCAAAGGTCCTTCCATGCAGCATGCTGGCAGGGGACAGGCTTTTCTACTCGGGCTGCGTCTGCTTTTTTAGGAAAACAAATTGTGCGACTTTGCACACCTTTTTTATTGATGCATCTGAAATGTATTTAACTTAATTAAACTGAAAGTTCATTTTAAACTTTAATCCGCTTGCCGCCCATATACAGTAAATATACTGCAGCAAGGCGTCTCTCCTGCGCAGGATCACATACCTAGTACGTAATCCGCGTGCTGAGCTAGGGAGCGCCCCTGCCGCCCTGGGTGTGCTGCGATTGGCTGCAACAGGAACCAATCAATGGGTGCTAGCTGCTGATTGGTCGCTGGCACCCGACGATCGGCTCTGGACATTCCTGAAGAGAGCACTGTGTAGATAAACAAACACAGGGCTCTTTTCTGACAGCAGCAATGTGCAAAACACAAAGTAAAAAAACAGCACACAGTAACACATGTTGGCCACACGTTTAACCCTTTGATTTCCCTACATGTTAACCCTTCCCTGCCAGTGTCATTAGTTAAGTGATAGTGCATATTTTTTAGCACTGACCACTATATTGGTGTCACTGGTTCCCAAAAAAGTGTCAAAAGTGTCAGGTGTCTGATTTGTCCACCGCAATATCACAGTCATGCGATAAGTCTACCTACCCTATAACTTACATATACAGCGGCGAGGCAGCTCTGCTGCGCAGGATCGTGTACCTAGTACGTGATCGTGCACTTCTGGGTCTGGGACGTGCAAATGCATGCGGCAGACAGAACAAGGCAGATCACCGTTCTGTCAGTAGGGAAGGCATGGATCCTGTGTTCCTGCAAAGCAAATAAACACTGGCTAGGCACACAGTTAACCATTTGATTTCCCCTGATGTTAACCCCTTCCCTGCCCGTGTCATTAGTACAATGACAGTGTGTGTCTTTAGCACTGATCATTGTATTTTTTATTTGTCACAGTGTCAAAAGTCTCAGATGTCTGATTTGTCCAGCCGCAATATCGCAGTCCTGCTAAGTCACTGATCGCCAACCATTACTAGTAAAAAAATAAAAATAAATAAAAATTCCATAAATATATCCCATAGTTTGTAGATGCTTTAATTTTTGCGCAAACCAAACAATATATGATTATTGAGGTTTTTGTTTACCAAAAACATGTAGCAGAATACATATTGATCTAAATTTGAATTTTTTTAAAATTTTTATTGGATGTGTTTTAAAGCAGAAAGTAAAAAAATATTGTTTTTTTTTCAATACTGTCTATTTTTGTTTATAGCACAAAAAATAAAAACTGCAGAGGTCACACGACCACACAATTGTCAATTAAATTACCGCAGTGCCGTATCACAAAAAAATGGCCCGGTCATGAAGGGGGGTAAATCTTCCAGAGCTGAAGTGGTTAAATCACAGACACATGCAAAAGAAAGATTGTTACATTTCATACATCCATCTTGTTACGAGAGTACATTTCATGAATGTTTCATTTGAAAATGAAACTTATAGAGAACAGTTAGTGTCTTTGTCCGTCATATATTCTTGTCATTTTTTTGTGCAATACATAAGTAAACATTAGAAGTACATTTACCTTCTTGGTAAACAAACAGCAATCACATTATGAACACAGCAGTGTCATCGTACAAACATTCCCGGGTTTATTTGCTGTACTTAAGATGATTACGGCACTTCAGAATCCCTTCATGTTTTGCAATCAGGAAACTCGGTTCACGAGTAAGTAAATGTCAGCTGCTAGGTTCGGTTGCCATGGCAACTAGGTGTAACAAAGATTCCGCGTGCTGGTTAGAAATTGTTTAACGTGAGAATAAATTTCCATGCTGCTCCTTCAAATTTCCCTGCACTGCGGTTGAAAACAAACCGACTTAAACCCATTAACAATTAGAAAATCAAACAAACGTTCTTTAAATTAAAATGTTTTTAAAAATGCAACTAGTGTATGGCCAGCTTTATAAGTGGAGGTCAGAGGGAAGAACCAGCGAGAGCGATGGAGTCACTTTAAAAAAAAAAACAATTTAAACGACTCCAGCTAAGCTGGCCTCATACAGACTGATATAGACACATCTATATGAATACTATTTAATTTGTGGACAACCTTGCTGGCCTGCTATCTAATGATACAATGCCAGTTCTGTGTTTATCAGTGGTCTACATGAGCTGAATATGATGCCAATCAATAACGATCTCTTTATCTGAATACGTTACAGACATTGATCACATACATAAATATTAGCTGTCCTGATTTTTATACCAGGAATGATTTTTACAAAATAAAACGTGCGCCCGGCCCATAGACCGCGATCTCGGACCATAAATCGCGCGCCTGGCCCATAGACTGCGACCCCGGCCCATAGACTACGTATCAGCCCATAGACTGTGACCCCGGCCTGTAAACCGCGACCCCAGCACATAGACCGCAACCCCAGCCCATAGACCGCACGCCCAGCCCATAGACCACGCGCCGGCCCATAGACCGCGACCCCGGCTCATAGACTGCACGCCCGACCCATAGACTGCGACCCCGGCCCATAGACCCTGTGGCAGCCCGTAGACCGCGACCCAGTCAGGGGACGAAGGATATTTTTCACAAAAGTCTGCACTCCAGTGAGGCTGGAAAAATGCACCCATGGCTGGTCAGGTACCCAAACAAGGAGAAAGCATGTTTGCTCATTGAAGGTTTTACTAAAGTTTTTCCCGCTGTCCTCCTTTTTAGGTGAAGGTTGTACAGTAGTAGATAATTTAAAATCTGTTGGTATTTATCCCCAGGTGGTTAGGAAAAAAGTGCTTAAGGAAATTGAAGAAGGAAGAGTGGAGGGACCTTTTGTGCATCCGCCATTCAGAGATTTTCGCATTTCACCATTAGGTGTGGTGCCTAAGCGGGAGCCGAGATCCTTTGCATCATTCATCATTTGTTCTTCCCAAAGGGCGGGTCATTGAATGATGATATCAATGGGGAGTTGTGTTCGGTGTCATACGCGACTTTTGAGGAGGCAATCATCAAAATTAGGTCTTTCGGTACTGGGGCTTTACTGGCTAAATTGGATATAAAATCTGCTTTTCGCCTCCTGCCTATTTCACCGGCGGCATTTAATTTATTAGGTTTCTTTTTTGACAATTTTTATTATTTCGACAAATGCCTCCCGATGGGATGCTCTTTGTCCTGCGCATTTTCCACTTTCCTTCACTGGGTGATTTGTTGTCAATTAGGTTTGGATAGTGTTGGATAGACTGCCGGGTACGTGGTCTATGAGCCGGTGGTCCTATAAACAAAAAATCATCCAGTGCATCACACTATCCAAACCTAATTGACAACAAATCACCCAGTGAAGGAAAGTGGAAAATGCCCATAGACCGCGCACCCGGCCCATAGAGCGCGCCCCAGGACCATAGATGAAGGGGTGGATATTAAGCAGGAAGGGGTGGGGAAAATTTACATGGGGGGGTGCACGATTTTAGTCTTGCCTAGGGCAGCACAAAACTGAAATACACCACTGGCTGTACTGCCTATAGGAGAAATAAAGTAGAACGGCTAATGGCCAGTGAAAGGGGGAGTGCATGGGTGGCCATCGGGGTTGGCCGGTGCGGGTTTGTCCAGTCGGTATGGGAGAGACTTCATCCGCACTGCCCATCGCCTCACTTCATAGTGCGCAACCCGGCTCAGCCTCAGTGCCCCTGCGTTGCTGAAAGGCAGCCAATGGCTGTGCAGCAATATCGGTTTCTGAAATTCCAGCCAATTAGGCTGTAGCAATGTTCCTGCATGACGTTAGTCCTCCCACTTCACTTATTCACTTGCTTTTGTGCATGTTTGCAAAATAAAGTGGGCTGGTCTGGATGAAGTCCAGGGCCAAATTTTTGTCCCAGTCAGCCCTGGACAAGACTATCAGGGAGCAGCAATGGCTTCAATGTACCAAGAAGTGAACATGCACATAAATGTAGCACTCTCTAGCTATTGTGCTAGGTGTATATAGTTTAGTTGTTAGTGTAGGTAAATGTGGGTGATAAAATTAAATAGCGGGCACATTAAAAATACAACCAAATTTGATTGAATTACTTTGAAAGCTGCCTTGATTTGCCTTGCAGTGAGTTGCATTTATACGTGTTTGCATGCATGTGAATGTGTTGCATTAAAAAAAAAGTAGTGCATCCCTTTTTTCAGCACTGGGCAAATGCAATGCAATGCACTGGTGTGAACTACATTTGTAGGAAATATTATTTTATGATTGCCATGCATTGGCAATGCGTTCACAAATGGACCCCAGCGCATCGGGTGTGATTATACCCTGAGCCTGGGTTCACACATATACGAGCAATGCGGTGCGAATCACATGCGCTGTCTGTGCAATGAGAAATTCAGCCATACAGTTGTATGGTTGAAATCGCATTGGATTCACACAAAAAAAAGAGACTTTTTTTCCTGCACTGAAATCGGGTTGCATGGATGTTCACAGTCATGCGATCTGATTCCCGTCTGAATCCACAGTTCACACTGCGATATGTGATCGCCGTTCTGTCAGTAGGGAAGGCATGGATCCTGTATTCCTGCAAAGTAAACAAACACCAGCTAGGCACACAGTTAACACTTTGATCGCCCCTGATGTTAACCCCTTACCTGCCAGTGTCATTAGTACAGTGACAGTGCAGAATTTTAGCACTGATCACTGTATTAGTGTCGCTGGTTCCCAAAAAGTGTCAAAAGTGTCAGATAGTGTCCGATTTGTCTGCTGCAATATTGCAGTTCCGCTATAAGTCACTGATCGCCGCCATTACTAGTAAAAAAATATATAAATACATAAATAAAAATTCCATAAATATTTCCCATAGTTTGTACACGCTATAACTTTTGTGCAAAACCAATCAATATACGCTTATTGGGATCTTTTTTGACCAAAAATATATAGCAGAATACATATTGGTCTAAATTGATGAAGAAATTCGATTTTTTACATTTTTTTATTGGATATGTTTTAGAGCAGAAAGTAAAAAATATTGTTTTTTTTTTGTTTGTTTTTTTCAAAATTGTCTGTCTTTTTTTGTTTATAGTGCAAAAACTAAAAACCACAAAGGTGATCAAATACAACCAAAAGAGAGCTCTATTTGTGGGAGAAAAAGGATTTTATTTGATTACAGCATCGAATGACCGCGCAATTGTCAGTTAAAGTAACGCAATGCCATATTGCAAAAAATGGCCTGGTCATGAAGGGGGGTAAACCTTCTGGAGGTCAAGTGGTAGATTAGCTGAATTAAAATGAGACAGTATAATCATACAGGTATGGTGAGAAGGGACTGAATCAATCAAACTGCCCCCTACCCAACCAAAGTAACCTGTATGGCCCTACTCCATAGAAGCCATGGTTTCCATACACTGTAATGATGATGACCATGAAGCCTGAAACAGCTGTATGCAGTCTGGAATAAATGACTCCATAGTATTAAGCTATATTTTCAGTATACCCCAGCAGCTTTGGATGCGCATCTGAACAATGGGGTGTAAAGCCCAACCCACCCACCCTGTCTGGTCGGTCGAGCAGTTGCGTCCAGAGCACTTACCCCATCTATGGCGGGCATCACGGGCATCGGGAATCACGGACGGCGGGCATCACGGCAAGGGCTTCACGGGCAGGGGGCATCCTGTAAAGGACCAGATGAATGGATAGGGGGTCGGTGCCAGTGCACCCTTAATGAATGGGCTGCCCCTGTACACATGTCCTTAGATGAATGCTGATCTGAATGCAGCATATGATTACGCACCGGTGTAAAATATGTAGCAATCTAACTGTTTTTTGTTAACCTCCCTGGCGGTATTCCCGAGTCTGGCTCGGGGTGGAATTTCAGAACCAAAAGCGGTAACCCCGAGCCAGACTCGGGATCGCATCGCAGGATCCAGGAAGAGCTTACTTACCTTGTCCCCTGGATCCTGCGATGTCTCCCCGCTGTGTGAGCGGCTCGTCCTCCGCTCGATTCATCACGGAGCCGAGCTCCATTCCCTGCAAGCGTTGCGACGCACTGGGACGGAGAACGGCGCCAAATTCAAAAAGTGAAACACACACAATACATACAGTACACTGTAATCTTACAGATTACATTACTGTATGAAATTTTTTCGCCTCCCTTTTGTCCCTAGTGGTTTCTCCAGTGCCCTGCAGGCAGTTTTATATTATAAAAACTGTTCTTTCTGCCTGGAAACTGGAGATTGTCCATAGCAACCAAAACCATCCCTTTCCATCAAAAGGGGTTTTTGACCAGCTAGAAAACAGCGATAATAAATTAGAATCACTCGCAGAATTGAGCGATAGTGATTTGTGGGGAGATCCATCATCAAACGCTAAAAAGTAATGACAGTGACAATTCTGCAGCTGAGCAAATTTTAGTGTTTTTGATTTGATTACATTATTGAATATTTTTATTATTATTATTTGGTATAATTATTTATAGTTATTTATTATATTATAATTTATGATTTCGTGTTTCAAACTTTATCATACCTGGGATGTCTACTAGACTCTTGTTTGGACAGATTTAAGTGAGTTATTCCTAAGAATTATAGGCCAATAATATAAAACGCCAAATTTCCATGCAAAATAATTGTACCGTTTTCAGCATCAAAAATCTGAAATAATCATACCGCCAGGG
Organism: Lithobates clamitans; assembly: GCA_037952925.1. NCBI lineage: Eukaryota > Metazoa > Chordata > Amphibia > Anura > Ranidae > Lithobates > Lithobates clamitans. The sequence goes on from JBBGZY010000392.1 coordinate 4,452,747, forward strand.
AGGTTAAGGGGTGTGATGTTTGCGTATATGCACGTACATGTGTAAATTAATGACCAGCAACGCAGACTTTGTATTTGTTTTTTTTGCTGATCTACACGCCATGCAAGTTTACACACCTCTGTGTACAGGCCCATTAAAGATGATGGGATGGATTTAGACCACTTAAATGAAAAACACATGAATGCCTAAAAAAGTGGCATTTTTGGTATCTGCGTGCAAGAGTCTTTAGTTTTGGATAAAGTAGGGGAGAGTTAGGATCTCTGGAGCAGGTGTCCATCTCCTGTTCCAGTGACAGTTTTCCGATGTTTCACATTCAATGGGGTCAAATCGATGTTCCTTTTTTTGACCACGGTGACAAGAAAATTCAAAGGAGCAGGATGGATTTTTTTTCTCAAGCAAGAAAATTTCTAACAATGTATGTGCTTTTCATTTGGGAAAGCCCATTCAATCCAAAATTGAATGTTAAAAGCATATATATATATATATATATATATATATATATATATATATATATACCGTATATACTCGAGTATAAGTCGAATTTTTCAGCACATTTTTTTGTGCTGAAAGTGCCCCCCTCGACTTATACTCGAGTCAAGCACTTTTCTGCAGCAAAAAATTTCATTTTCCGAACCGACTTTGGGGCCCCGTATCTCAGGGCCAATTGGTGCTAGGAACTCCAAATTTGGTGTGCAAACCCAGTGGTTCTGGTACCATGACATATCCAAAGCTGAAGTTCCTAGCACTAAGTGGCCCGAGATACGGGGCCCCAAAATCGGTTCGGAAAATGTCATTCTCTGCTGCAGAAAAGTGCTTGACATTTTCTGAACTGATTTTTGGGGCCCTGTATCTCGGGGCCACTTGGTGCTAGAAACCCCAGCTTTGGAAATTTTATGGTGCTAGTTCCACTGGGTTTGCACACCAAATTTGGGGTTCCTAGCACTAAGTGGCCCCGAGATATGGGGCCCCAAATTCGGTCAACTGTGTCCATCTACTGCAATGTCATTTCGGGACCCTTTGGGTCCAGAGACCCCAAATTTTGGCTGCAGCTAGGGGGCATCTAGGAACCCTTAACTACCAAGTTTGAAGTTCAGGGGACCTATGGCTGCAAATGGGCACAGTGAGGCATGCAAATGGGCACAGTGATGCTGCAAATGGGCATTGTTGACCCTCTTTTCCACTTACAGTAGCTGTGCATTTCTCACCCTCGTCTTATACTCGGGTCAATAAGTTTTTCCCATGTTTTTGGTGGTAAATTAGGGCCTCGACTTATACTCGGAACGACTTATACTCGAGTATATACGGTATATATATATATATATATATATATATATATAATATATTAAAGCTTATTTGAGATTGTAGTGTAGCCTTTCTCAGCGTTTTCAGTGTGGAGGAACCCTTGAAATAACTTTCTGGTTTTAGAGAACCCTTCCTAATAAAAGTTAAAGCTCACAGAACATTAGTGTGATGGTCTTTGGGAAGAATGTTCCTTACACTTGTGGTCATTGGGAAGATAGCTAAAAAGAATAATGGTGTCAGTGGTTACTTATCTGAGAGGCAGGAATTGCTCAAGGAACCCCTAAAAATCTCTGGAGGAAACCTAGAGTTCTATAGAACCCTGGTTGAGAATGATTGTTCTAGTGATTGAGTTTAAATGAGCTTTAAAGTGGTTCTAAACCCTTTACAACCAATTTTGACAACAGGTAAGCCTAAAATAAGGCTTACCTGTAGCTATCCTAGATATCTCCTAAACCTGCATGGTTTAGGAGATATCCCCTGTATCAGCATGTGCCAACGTCATTGGCACATGCCGTTGTTTCAGCTAGTATGCTGTTACCGGCGGCTCCCGCACGCATACCCGGAAGTAACTCTGGGAGTGATGTCGCCGGCCGGAGCGGTGTACGAGTACCGCTGCAGGGGCTTCGATCTAAGGTAAGTAATTCATAATGAGCTAGTATGCTATCCATACTAGCTCATTATTCCTTTATCTTGCAGTTTTTTTTTTCTGGGGGGTTTACAACCACTTCAAATCCCACGGCGCAATAAAAGTTCTCCATATTCTGCTGTATGTGAGGGGCATAATTTTCTAATATCGTTATCTGTGAAAAGTTGGGTGAGTTTTATATTTATCAATGTAATACAACCAAGAGGTAACTTATTCTTGAAATTCTCTTCTCTACAGTCATTCAGGGGGTCGATTCCCAGTTATTGGGGTCAAATAACCAAAGTTTTGCTAAACTAATGGAAGAGAGGCTGGCCACACTCTTTCAACTTTCCAGTCAACAATCAAGAAGATTTAAAAGAGCAACTACAGTGGGGAGCTACACTGTGCAGGTTGGTTCTTATTTCCAAATTTTTAAAAATCAACAAATTTCTTGCAAGATACTACATAAAATAAACAGAAATGTCTACTATGGATAACAAAAAAAGTCTTTATTTATATGTGTAGCCAGAAGCTGGATATCTACCTATTCCTGCAATCAGGACACACCATGTGGCATTGTTACAAGGGGAGCTGTTTTCCTCTAGTGTTGAGTTGATGCTGACCTGTTACCTTCTTATTCAGAGACAAGCCAGAGCAAAGCATCTTGGGACATGTAGTCCGTATGGATGGGATTCGCCCTCTGGCTGAGTGATGTGGAACTACAACTACCAGCTGGCTGATGGGGAAGAGCAGACCGCTGGGAGAGACTATAAGAGGGAGGGATTGAGGCCTGGCGCGCTCTCTTGGGACCATGTGTGGATCTGTATGCAGGGAATCTTTTATAGTGTGACCTGCAGCTGAGTCGCAGCCTGCTTTGCAGAATTATCCAGCAGATATCTGGAGGGGCACCTGCAAACAGCTTTCTTTAGCTACGGGAGGCCGCTACGATCCCATCCATCCTGCAGTGGTATCAGATTTGGGTGTGGTGTGGTGCGGTGTGGTGCGGTGGAGGCCGGAAGTCATCCCTTGAGCCACATTCCCGAGAGATCCTCATCATCCTCATAACCATCATCATCACCATCATCATCATCATCATCTCCTGTTCCAGGATCTAGATTAAACATCATAGACACTATATACAGACATCTTTGCTTTCCAAGGCTCTGCTGTTGCTTGTAGTTCCACAAAACGTAACATCTATAAGTCAGTGATCACCGTGAATCAGTTACAGTTTAATTTACCCATGAAGATTGCTTTCTATTCTCAACTTATTGGGTCAGTTACTCTGCTTTACCATCCAAAGTTTCTTTGCATACCATCAAACATCAAAGAGCTAGCTGAAGATCAACAGGATTGTCACACAGCAACACAGGACTACTTTCAACCCCCCTCCCCACTTCAGGGATTTATTTCAATAAAGCTTATAGAGTTATAATTCACCAAGAACTCTCTGAATTGAATTGCAACACAGTTCTCTTTGCTAAAAGTTGTATTTGTTATCTACTGTTCTGCATTTATGTGTGAAGGAGCAGAAGTGAGGGGTCAAATATTTATAAAAAACATTCCTCTGCTCTACTGTAGCCTGTTCAGATAGACATTATATGCGCTCTGCTGAGCACAGGGATTAAGGTGTTCACTGCTGAATGTTTAAATCTCATAAGTAATTGTTATTTAGTGATTAATGACATTCCTGTGGGAGACAACATTTTAAAGGGTAAACTTGAATTGACTTCTTGATTTCTTTTTCCTTCCCTCTCATTAAGTAAATTTTGCTGATTTAATCAATTCTGTGTATTCCCTTCTTATTGTTGTCATTTAAAGGGGAAGGGAAAAAAGTTTGAACCCAGGTTGTCAGAGGTGGCAGAGGACCCATAGGGTCAGGGCAACCGGGGGGTATTGATTTATCTTGTGACCCTCAAGAGGGCATCGCTACATATGTAAAAGGTAAACCCCACCAAAACATTTTGGATAAAGCTCCTTTAGGGAGATTTAACCTAGCTTCAAGACAATATCCCCAATTCACATGTTCCTGAAAATGGCTGAAGAGTGAGTGGTTGCTGTAGTGACTTCAAGGCAAGAAATATGTCACCAGCACACCAGGGAACTCCATAAAAGCACGCAGGACCCCTTCATAAAGGCTTGTGACGAACATACCTAATGAAGAGGTCCTGCCTGGCTCTGAAATGTTGCAATCTTTTGTTGTGATATGTTAATTAATAAAGCGTTGGAGCCTTTTATGGAGTTCCCTGGTGTGCTGGTGACGTATTTCTTGCCTTAACCTTGATTCAGGTGCCAGAGACAATTGGGTCATTGGGAGAGAACGCAAGGGAAAATCTCCAATAGGGACACCATTGGCGACGCCATGTAATAGTTGATGGAGATTTAAGCCTTCCATTCTTTACCAAAATGTTTTCATTGCTGTTGTCCATGTTAAAGAGATTTGTCACTGTTTCCTGTCTCAGGACAATACAGTTGATGAAACATGGAACAACAATTTATTAATGAGCACAGACGGCAGTAAAACCTGACCAGTTTTTATAACTTTAAAAGCATTACACTTTAAAGCTGAATTCCAGGTATAGCTATTTTTGCATAGTTACATTATCCCAGCTTGGACCAAGTATGGATGTGCCATATCTGTGGGATCCCTGTGGAAGCTGGAAATCACTGTAGTAGGCACCAACTACAGTCATTGGTGCTGACTTTTTGGGTCCCACACTGTTGGCTACTCTGCTACTTACTGAACACAGGAGGTTACTTGCTTGGCACATGCGCCATTCTGAGAACACTGCATTGTTTCAGTGAATGCAAGGCATGCCCTCTTTGGACGAGGTACAGATAGTGACATCACTTCCCTGCCGCTCCACCTTGTCCAATCAGCTGGAACAATGTAACTATGTCAAAATAGTCATGCCTGGACTCAGCATATTAAGCTGTTGAGCTATACACAGACATTTTAGGGATTACAAAATAATGGCTAAAGACACTAGTTAGTGCTTCATAGCAGCTCTGTATTATACTGTAGAAGAACTGTGACTGCCTTGATTAATTTGATTTTATGGGTACAAAGCCATAAAGATATAACTATAATTTGACACTGCCTTGTTTTATAGATGGTGAGCATGAAGAGATTGGAGGGTGCTAATAATCTGGCTGAGTTGACTTACTATGCTTTGAAAGATGGACAACCAGTACCAGGTACCGTGGCTGCAAAGCAGCTGAGTACAATCGACCCTCAGACCATGGCGCTGACCCTTGGTTATATTGTGAAGGTGCAAGCCAACCGTAAGTTATTTTCCATTGGCTTATCTGACTTGAATGAAAACACATTATAACAATATATACAATTGAAAAAGTACAAATTAAGCCCCGGTTCACACAGGGGCGGCACGACTTGCAGGTCGCCTCACCGAGGCAACCTGCACACGACTGCCGGGGCGACTTGCAAAACGACTTCTGTATAGAAGTCTATGCAAGTCGCCCCAAGTCGCCCCCAAAGTAGTACAGGAACCTTTTTCTAACTCGGAGCGACTTGCGTGCTCCTATTAGAACGGTTCCATTGTACAGAACGGGAGGCGACTTGTCAGGCGGCTAGGTTGCCTGACAAGTCGCCCCTGTGTGAACCGGCAAGCCTGCTGAGCTGTAATTTGATGCTACTGCCAGTAGCTGTAATAGTTTGCCTTTGACTCCTTACAGACCTTATTTTGGGTATTTACATGGTCTTACCATTTACAGGGTTTGTATAATGTATAAACCCATTTTAGGCCCCTTTCGCACAGGTTGGATCCGGTTTTTCCCAGCAGGGGATCTATCCGTTGATCCCCTGCTGAAATGAGCTTATACAGAGCAGACACGGACACAGCCTGCTCTGATCTGTGGGCAGCCAGATGTAAACGGACCAGCTGTCTGTTTGCACCCTACTGCCCTCCGATCCGGCCAGACGAAGGGGAACAGATCCCTTCTGTTTCTTTTGCCTGATCAGTTTGGACCAGGAGGTAGCTGGGTGTAAACAGACACAAGTCCGTTTACATCTGGCGTTCCATAAGGCCCGGTTCACACCTATGCCAATTGGATGCGGATTACACCACATCCAATTCGCATGACATTTTAAAATACGTTCATGTGTATGAGGCTGGTTCACATATCTGCGTTGCATTCGCACTCTGCATTGCTCCAAAAAGCTTTGTTTTAGGAACGTTCGTTTGATTTTCTAATGATTGTGGGGTTAAATTAACGTTAGTTTTCAACCCTAGTGACAACAAAATTTGAGGTAACAGGATGGAAGTTTTTTCTCGGACGAGAATGTTGTTTTAATTTGGGAAATTCAATTCAAACCAACCGCCCCCCTGTCAGAACACAATAGAAAAGCAGGGGAGATCGTTGTACTAACATCAGATTGTTAGTACAGTGGCTCTGACCTGAGCTGTCAGTTTTTTTTTTGTTCAACCAGCTGGGTTGAACAGAAAAAACTAGCAGTGTGAACTAGACATGTGCACAGCCAAAAAATTTGTTCATTTTAGTTTTCGTTTCATTAGTTTATTATTTTTTTAGTTTTTCGGGTCATTCGTTATGATCACGATTCATAAATTCGTTCATTCGTAAATGCGTTCATTCGTACATTCGTAAATTCGAACATTCGTTCATTCGTACATTTTTACATTTGTACATTAGTAAATTCGTACATTCGTAAATTCGTAAAATCGTACATTTGTAAATTAGAAAATTCGGAAATTTGTAAATTCGAGGTTTGAAAATCCAAAAACCCGAAAATTCAGAAATCTGATATAGTAACTAACTATTAAATTATAGGCATTGCAATTTCCTTTCAAATTTGACTGTCAGTGAACGTAACACATACGAATTTATCTGAAGTTACAAATTATCCAAAACGAATGCTGCATCTAAACAAATGGAACGGAACAAATTAATAATAAATAATAATAATAAAACATTGTTATCATTATTATTGTTATTTATTATTATTAATTCATTACGTTCCATTCGTTTGGATACGGCATTCATTTTTTCGGATCATTCATAACTTCGGATAAATTTTGTATGTGTTACGTTCACTAACAGCCAAATTTGTAAAGAAATTACAATACCTATCATTTAAAAGTTACTAGTAATAGTTAAGTTATTATTAGTTAACTATTATTTCAGATTTCCGAATTTTCGAATTTACAAATTTACGAATTCACTAATTTACTAATGTACGAATGTACATTCGTAAATTGCGAATGTACGAATGTCCGAATTTACGAATGTCCAATTTTATCGAATTTACGAATATTCGGTAAAAATTCATGAAATGGGTTTTTGTTAATTCGAATATTCCCGAATTAACGAATTTGTCGAAATTCGTTAAAAAACGAATTCGGAACAAAACGAATTGCACATGCCTAGTGTGAACTGGGCTTTAAAGCATAATGCAAATAAAGGGGACCTACAAAAGAAGACATTGGGGTTGATTTAATAAAACTGAAAAGTACAAAATCTGGTGCAACTCTGCATAGAAACCAATCATCTTCCAGGTTTTTTTGCCAAAGCTTAAATGAAACAGCTGAAGTTAGAAGCTGATTGGCTACCATGCAGAGCTGCACCAGATTTTGCACTCTCCAGTTTTAGTAAATCAACAAATCAACCCCTATGTATACTTGCCTCTCTGATGACCTGTGTGTCCTACTTCCCCTCGGGTTCAGTGCTGCAGTGAGTGCCATCGGTTTGGAATTTAACATTTCTGGGGGTGTCAGATGTCTCTGTCACCTCGTGCTGCACGTAGTGGTTCCTCCTTCTAACCCTTGCATCACTGCAGTGTCCTGTAGATATATTGGGGCTCCAGGAAGAAACATGGCAGAGGTTTCAGTGCTGGAATAGAACCCAAAGTAAGATTTACAGGCCACCAGAGAGAAGACTATATAGTCTCTTCTTTTTGCAGGACATTCTTATCCGTATCATTTTTCTTCTGACGGAGTCGTTTAAGGTTATTTCAAAAAATATGTTCAGTCACAGTTTTTTAATGTATGGTAGAACGTAGCATTGATAAAAGCAAACTGGAGTATGACATTTTAGTTATTTGATGTTCCTGTACGTTTTGAACTAAAAAATAATTACATTTTTAGAGAATGGATAGCAAGTCTATCTTTCATTTGAAATATAACTATTGATGTCAAAGTATAAAGCTGCAATCTGTTTGTTCTTCCATTCCCTTAAAAGCCGTGGTCCAAAACCCACCGAACAATCTATGGATAATTGCAGCTGTGCTGGCCCCCATAGCGGTTGTGACAGTCATCATCATCATCATCACTGCCGTCCTTTGCCGGAAGAACAAGAGTGACTTCAAGTCTGATAATCTCAGCAACATGCCTCCTAGGACCAAGGTAATCCAGTGCCAAGTTTTCAAGGCCATACATGTTAAATCATAATGCATTTATTTATGCTTGAAGATGACATCTGTGTCACGTTTCATTTCTATAATAAGGTGTTGTTATGAGGTTCATTATGCTGTAGGAACATGTCTGTCATTATCATTCTGTAGCTTCTTTCTGTCTGCGTGTAAGCAACATCTCAGAGAAATGAAAAATATTAATAGTCCCAATACAGATAGAAACTGATGCATGACTTTAAAAAGAGCAAGCGTCCAACTTAATAACCATCTTCCCCTATTCATATAGGGAACTAAACTGGTTTCTCACCAGATTCTTATATAATAAACTATTGAATAATCATTCCAGTCTTATTTTTAATCTGCAGCTTAGTTTCCCAGCTGTAGTCCTCATATCAGCTGTGCTCAGTCTTTCTTACCTGGAGCTGCAAATGTCAGCGCTTCACTATTCTATGACTTCAAGGTCTGACTATGCATTTTCTTGGTAATGAGGAATTAGGATCACTATACAATGAACAAAAACACCTAGTTTACTTAATGTGTCTGCTTTTGGATAATTGTACATGTTAGCCTATGAAGTATGTGTGTGTATATATATATATATATATATATATATATATATATATAGTGAGGAATGCTGTATACATGTTACCTAGGGTTCTCTATATCTCTATAGAGGAAACAAACGTTGATTTTGCAACTCTTAATACATTCTGGTCTGGGTCCTGGAGCTTGTAGGCTTTGTAGGGTTTTGGATGGGATGAAGCCTCCATCGTCCACGTTCCACTATTCCGAGACGCCAGGGTTTGACTCTGCATTTTCCTGGAAAGAAGTTGAGGGGTGCGCTACATACAGAGTGCAGGGTTGAGGGGTGCGTTACATACAGAGGGCAGGGTTGAGAGGTGTGCTACATACAGAATGCAGGGTTGACAGGTGCGCCATGTACAGACTGCGCAGTTGAGCGGTGTGCTACGTACTAAGTCCAGGGTTGAGAGGTGCACTACTTACTGAGTGCAGGGTTGAGAGGTGCGCTACTTACAGGGTGCAGGGTTGATAGGTGCACTACGTATAGAGTGCAGGGTTGAGAGGTGCGCTACTTACTGAGTGCAGGGTTGAGAGGTGCGCTAAAGACAGAGTGCAGGGTTGATGGGTGCACTACGTAGAGAGTGCAGGGTTCAGAGGTGTGCTACGAACAGAGTGCAGGGTTTAGAGGTGTGCTACGTACAGGGTGCAGGGTTGAGAGGTGCGCTACATACAGAGTGCAAGGTTGAGAGGTGCACAACGTACAGAGTGCAGGGTTGAGAGGTGTGCTACGTAAAGAGTGCAGGGTTCAGAGGTGTGCTATGTACAGACTACAGGGTTGAGAGGTGCACTACATACTGAGTGCAGGGTTGAGAGGTGCGCTATGTACTGAGTGCAGGGTTGAGGGGTGCTCTACGTACCGAGTGCAGGGCTGAGGGATGTGCTGTGTACTCCCAAGATCTCCCCCAGTACAGTGCTCACCCCCCTTCCCCCATTCCAGTACAGAGCTCTCTTCCCCACACATTCTCTGAAAGAGTGGGGCTGCTGCAAAAGAGCAGCAACAGCAGGATCCTCTTCTCCTCATGCTCTTCCTCCTTGCTAGGCACCTTTATGTGGCTGCGCAGTGTGCACCTGGCCAGCGGCTTGCATTCTCTTCCCACCTGAGCTGAACAGACCCGAACTGCCCCCCCCCACCCGAGCCAAGTGGACCCACCCCGTGGAGACACCGAGCCGGCTGGCCCGCCTCCCTGTCTGCCTCTCCGCCCAAACTGGGCCGAGCTGGCCCACCTCCCATGATACTTAGGGGCTGTCCAGAAGCAAGCTGCTGTTTTCCAGAGGGGAATTTTCCCAAGCGCTTATGAACTCCTTTGTGGGATCATATGGTCTGGTAGGCAGCCTGTTTTACCGTTAGGAGCACGGTGGTGACACAGAAGCACTTTACAGTTGTTTTCAGCACAAGAGCACTTTCTCTTGCACTTGGATAAACTGTGTTTGGATGTTTATTTTATTTTATTTATTATGAAGTATTAATTATTTTTTATGGATGTTTGCACTTTATAGGAATCTGTATTATAGGAATTTTTGTACTGTATCATATGAATTTCAGCACATTATTTGCACTTTAAAAACTTGTATTTTTATATAGCAGTAGCTATTTGATACTGCAGGTTATCAATGAGTATTAGGTGATTTTTACATTCAAATTTTGCTTTTTGAGACAGCTCACTATTAATATTTTTATAGAGTTTGTGTGGTCCAGAATTCAGGTACTATTTAGTGCAGCAGCCTTGCTTTAATTGAGGCCAAGCATGAGTCTCAGGAATTTCTAAACTAATAAAGAGCTGCCTGCTTGAAGTTTTTGACAAGTTTTGTTTAGTTCCACTTTAACTGAATGCCCCTCCCATTGAGATTTTTATGAAAGCCTTTGCTGAGTCAAAACTCCAACCCTTGGATATTTAAATGATATAGATGTTATAGTCTGTGGGGAGTCCATCTGTTATGTGATGTTGTTTTGGTTACTTGGCTCCACACAGTTAATGTACTGGCCTCCTGCATCAGCCATTAACAGTGTTTATTATATTGATTTCAAGATAATATTTCGACATCCTGTAATTCATATTCATAATGTTTAAATAGATCTTTGATTTGGCATAGTCAATTGTTTCCTTCTCTTGAAATTAATTTTCTACCGTGCCGTGTTTACAGATCTGCAAAGATTTATTAATGGACTGAGTGCTGACAGATATGCTGTTAAAGCTGGCCCGTTGCCTGTTACCACTGCTTTATTCCCTGCTGCAGCCTTCTAAGAGCTTGAAGTCTCCAGATTTAAAGGGTCTGTCCACACAAAATTGAAATGCTGAAGGGGTAAACTAACTGGCAGTTTCCTATATGTCTCAGAGACTCCCAATTCCTGGGTCTTCAGACCTGGCATGGCCATTATAAGGGGATCTTATGTTCCTTGATAGAGTTTGTCTTTAATCTTATACTATGAGGACCTGGAACTCACCAAAGTGGGTGTGAAGGCTTGTTGTCTGTTACTACTGCTTTTTTTCCCTGCTGCAGCCTTCTAAGACCTTGAAAGCACCAGATTTAAAGGGTCTATCTACACAAAACTGATATGCTGAAGGGTTAAACTAACTGACAGTTTCCTAAATGTCTCAGGGACTCCCAATTCCTGGGTCTTCAGACCTGGCATGGCCATTATCAGGGAATCTCATGTTCTTTGACAGAGTTTGTTTTTAATCTTATACCATGAGGACCTGGAACTCACCAAAGTGGGTGGGAATGCCTGTTACTACTGCATATTCCCTGCTGCAGCCTTCTAAGAGCTTGAAGACACCAGATTTAAAGGGTCTGTCCACACAAAACTGAAAAGCTGAAGGGGTAAACTAACTGTCAGTTTCCTATATGTCTCAGGGACTCCCGATTCCTGGGTCTTCAGACCTGGCATGGCCATTATGAGGGGATCTCATGTTGCTTGATAGAGTTTGTCTTTCATCTTATACTATGAGGACCTGGAACTCACCAAAGTGGGTGGGAAGGAACTGCCAATACTCCCAAGTGGCCAAGAACACAGTCAAGAATTATGGAAGGGAGATCTTATTGTGGGAGCATTGAAGAGGTATAAAAACTGTTTCACTTATCCCACTATGGTCCATCTATCCTATAGACTGTGTTAGCAGTTCTCAAGACTGCAGGTCTCATGGCCTACTTGTTGGCGGGGCTTAACACACCCATAGGGGATTTGATGGACGCACTCGCTAATGCCCAGGACTACAGACTTGGGGCTGTGGTCATATGGTATCAGCATTAAGGCAGCACACCCGAAGTGAGCCATAACACCTTGCACAGTTAACTTTGTACACTAAGCACTTCACTGTTGAGCACTCGTCCCACATAACACCTTCTCTTTTCTTCATGAATGTAACATTTCTGAGGGGACACCGCGGAGCCTGTGTCCCGCTCCACCAGTGCAGCCATCTTTGCCACCTCACTCACAATGACAACACAAGTGTCCTGCTTAGCACACAGCACAGACCTCTGTTATAAATTATCTTCAGCAATTTACTAGGATACACTATTCTCTCTCTTCTTGTAACTTCCAGGCTAGCTACATAGTTTCTCTGTGCTATAATCTGGGGCTAGAGCCCATAACAGCGGTCACCAACCGGGAGGGGGGGCACACCGGTGGTAAGCAATTTTCCATGTGCAAAGGAAGGCTGGTGTTTCAATCACCATGGAACCATGGTTGATATGGTGTCAGGGTGATCAAAGCGCATTGTTTCTATTGTTACATTGTAATATATAATGAAGTGGTCAAACTCACCATAATGCAGAATCAGTGGGAGCCCTGGGCGTGTCACTTGCCACGTCACCTGCCACCATTTGCAGATTGTCACTTGCCACCATTTGCAGATTGTCACTTGCCACATCACTTGCCACCATTTGCAGATTGTTACTTGCCACCATTTGCAGATTGTGAATTGCCACATCACTTGCCACCATTTGCAGATCGTCACTTGCCACATCACTTGCCACCATTTGCAGATTGTCACATGCCATGTCACTTGCCACCATTTGCAGATTGTCACTTGCCACAATTTGCAGATTGTCACTTGCCACCATTTGCAGATTGTCACTTGCCACGTCACCTGCCACCATTTGAAAAATGTCACTAGCCACATCACCTGCCACCATTTGCAGATTGTCACTTGCCACATCACTTGCCACCATTTGCAGATTGTCACTTGTCACATCACTTACCACCATTTGCAGATTGACACTTGCCACATCACTTGCCACCATTTGCAGATTGTCACTTGCCACCATTTGCAGATTGTCACTTGCCACATCACTTGCCACCATTTGCAGATTGTCACTTGCTACGTCACCTGCCACCATTTGCAGATTGTTACTTGCCACATCACTTGCCACCATTTACAGATTGTCACTTGCCACGTCACTTGCCACATCACTTGCCACCATTAGCAGAATGTCACTTGTCACATCACTTGCCACCATTAGCAGATTGTCACTTTCCACCATTAGCAGATTGTCACTTGCCATGCCAGCCAGTGCCACCAAATGTGCATTGTCGCTGCATTGGTGGCAGGCTGGCAACACTGGCCCATTTAGTGAGTGCAGGAGAGCGGAGATGCGGGGCGGGCAGTGAGAGATGATGCAATCTCTCTGCTCCCCGCCACCTCCGACATTTAAAAGGCCCGCACTGTGAGGGCAGAAGAGCACTGATGTGTGGCGGGCAGTGAGAGATGATGTCATCTCTCTGCTCCCCGCCTTACATTGCTCCCACGTTGAAGTGGCCCTGCTGTTAGGGCGGGAGAGTGGTGACGGGCTGGCGGAGAGAGATGATGTCATCTCTGTTCGTCCACCCACTCGTCTCTCCTCCATCCCCAATGCCAACCACAGCAGCCGTGACCCGCCTGCTCTTCTCTCCCCCACTACCAATGCCGCCCGCCGCAGCGCGATCCACCCACTCTTCTCTCCTCCACCTCCAATGCCACAGCCATGACCCGCTGAGACTCGGAGCTATGGGCTCCACATTCGGGGCTCCAGCCTCGATAGCCACACCCTGGCAACGCCTATGCCCACAGTGAAGCATGGTTGTGCTGGAACAGGGGCCTTAGTCAAGGTGGAGAGACTTATGAACAGTTCCAAATACCAGTCAATATTGGCATAAAACCTTCAGGCTTCTGCTAGAAAGCTGAACATGAAGGGGAACACCATCTTTCAGCATTAGAGCGACCCAAACCATACATCCAAATCAACAAAGGCATAGCTTCACCAGAAAAAGATTCAAGTTTTGCAATGGCCCAGCCAGAGCCCAGACCTGAATCTGATTGAAAATCTGTGGGGTGACCTGAAGAGGGCTGTGCACAGGAGATTCCCTCACAATCTGACAGATTTGGGATGTTTTTGCAAAAAAGTCAAGATGTGCCATGCTGATAGACTCATACCCAAAAAGACTGAGTGCTGTAATAAAATCAAAAGGTACTTTAACAAAGTATTAGTGTAAGGATATGCACACTTAAGCAACCATAATATTTTATTTTTTTATTTTTACTTCCCTCCACCTAAAGGATTTCAGTTTGTTGTTCAACTGAGTTGTATAGTTTATAGATCACATTAAAGGTGGAAAAACTTCTGAAATGATTTATCTTTGTCTCATGTTTTTACATCACAGAACTACCTGACATTTTAACAGCCTGGTGTGTAGACTTTATATATCCACTGTACCTTCTTCATACTCAGGTATGTCAGATCCTCTCCATCCCGCCCCCATCCAGCTCTGCTCTGGCCACAATCCTCTTCTGGTCAAATGTGGCGGGCTGGGTAAGGGGAGGGTTACAGAGGAAAGCTGATTGGCTAAAGAGGTGGTATGAGGCGGAGCAATTTATCAGCAGTCATTCCCTCCCACTCAGATGAGCAGCGCTATTGGTTTGTTACACTGGTGTGTGCTTCCCCCTCCACCATCCAGTGTGAGAGAGAGGGGGAGAGCCGCGCAGGGCACTGCTCTGCAATTGCTATCACCTGCCCGCTGCACCCCTTGCTTGGTTATTTATAGTTTTGTGTACGTTCAATTTTCACAATTTTGCAAAAAGTTGCAATTTAAAATTTACAATTATTTGTTATTTATTATCTCAATACAGGTTAAGCTTTTATATTTAGTAGCAATTCAGCAGGAATTTTGCTACATTTGTGTTTGTATTTGCTAATAATGTTTTTAGTGTATTTTTAGCAAAAATATTGCTTTGGTAAACACTTGCACAAATATCGTGGGGCCTTAAAATCAGTAGGCCTCATTTTAAATTTACAAATATTTGTTATTTATTAACTCAATACATGTTATTTACCAGGAATTCCACAGCAATTTTGTAAAATTAGCTTTTTAGAAAATATATTGTTTTATTAAACATTTGCGCAAATATCGCAGGGCCTTAAAACCAGTAGCACCACCTTTTTATTCTACAGGTTACGTGCTTTCAGAAAATATATGGTTGGGGGTCTTTAACAAACTCTGAAAGCTGTGAAAAATGAAAACCTATACATTTATAGAGAAATTTGGATATTTACATTTTTGCGTATGTTCGATTTTTACCATTTTTACCATTTCGCAAAAAGGCGCAATTTAAAATTTACAAATATTTGTTATTTATTATTTCATTACAGGTTAGCTTTTATATTTAAAAGGAATCTTGTAAAATGCGCTGTGTTTCTATCTGCTAATAATTATTTTAGTGTATTTTTACTGCATATATCATTGTTCCCTTAAAAATCAGTAGCACCTTATTTGTATTCTACTGGTCCTATGGTTTAAAAAAAAATATGGTTTGGGGGGGGGGGTCTTTTACATAAAATTGCAAAAATGGTCCGGCCAGCTAAGTTTCAAAGTGGAGCGCACGTCCTGGCAGCGAAACGGTTAATCTTCATATAATAAATGTTTTGTTTTTATATTGTTTGGTTATTATTCTTTCCTAAAAGTGAGTGGCACCTTGAAAGTCACAATTTTCTGTTTCTTGGCTGCTAAACTATACATTGTCTCGGTATGTGGTGCACAGTTTATCCACCCACACTATTTTAGTACTACAGTGGGGGAAATAATTATTTTATCCCCTGCAGATTTTGTAAGTTTGCCCACTTACAAAGAAATAAAGAGTCTATAATTTTTATCATAGGTGTATTTTAACCACTTACCGGCCGCCATATAGCAGAATAACGGCTGGAAAGTGGTTGTATTTTCCTGACTGGGGGTTATATGACGTCCAGCAGGATAAGTCTCTAGCGTGCGCCGTGGGGACGCACATCGTGGCAATCAGTGGTGTGGTGTGTCAGACTGACACACCATATCTCCTATCCTGGTAAAGAGCCTGTGAGGTAGGCTCTTTACCATGTGATCAGCTATGTACAATCACAGTCATCACAAGATAACCAGGAAGTGCCGTTTATCGGCTTTTCCTCTACTTGCGCTGACAAGGACGATCGGCTGCTCTCCTGACAGGGAGGGTCTGCACTGATAATCAGCGCATTGATTATCAGTGCAAACCCATCTAGGGTGCCCACTAGAGCCCACCAGGCATGCCCACTAGACCCCACTAGGGATGCCCACTAGTGACCACCAGGGATGCCGACTAGAGCCCACCAGGGATGCCAATCAGTTCCCATTACAAATGCCAATCTGTGCCGATCAGTGATGCCTGTCAGTGCCTCCTAATTAGTGCTGCCTATCAGTATGATAAAAAAATTATAAAAAATTTTGTTTGGGTACAGTGTTGCATGACCGTGCAATTGTCATTCAAAATGCGACAGCGCTAAAATCTGAAAATTGTCCAGGGCAGGAAGGGGGTGAAAGTGCCCTGTATTGAAGTGGTTAAATGATAAAGACAGAATATCAACCAAAAAATCCAGAAAAAAACACACAATACAAATGTTATAAATTGAGTTGCAGTTCAGTAAGTAAAATAAGTATTTGATCCCCATTCCCCAAGCAAAACATGACTTAGTACTTGGTGGAGAAACCCTTATTGGCAAGCATAGAGGTAAGACGTTTCTTATAGTTGGTGACCAGGTTTGCACATATCTCAGGAGGGATTTTGGTCTACTCTTATATACAGATCGTCTCTAAATCCTTAAGGTTTCTTGGATGTTTCTAGGCAACCCGAAGTTCTAGGCCACCCTCCATAAATGTTCTGTAGGATTGAGACCTGTGCTTCTTCTTGAGCCACTCCTTTATTGCCTTGGTGGTATGTTTTGGGTCATTGTCATGCTGAAAGAACCATCCATGACCCATCTTCAGTGTTCTGACTGAAGAAAGAAGGTTATCATCCAAGATTTTGCGATACATTGCCCCATCCATTGGCCCCTCGATGCGGCAAAGTCGGTCTGTACCTTTAGCAGAGAAACAGCCCCAAAGCAGAATGTTTCCACCTCCATGCTTGACTGTAGGGATGGTGTTCTTGGGGTCATAGTCAGCATTTTTCTTCCTCCAAACACGGCGAGTCCCCCTCCTTAAGAAGACACATATACAGACATGCCAATGAACATCTAAATGATTCAGAAGGATTGGGAGAAAGTGCTGTGGTCAGATGAGACCAAAATTGAGCTCCTTGGCATTAACCCGACTCACCGTGTTTGGAGGAAGAAAAATGCTGACTATGACTCTAAAAAAAACATTCCTACAGTCAAGCATGGAGGTGGAAACATGATGCTTTGGGGCTTTTTCTCTGCTAAAGGTACAGGCTGACTTTGCCGCAATTAGGGGCCAATGGACAGGGCCATGTATTTTAAAATCTTGAATGAGAATCTTCTTCACTCAGCCAGAACACTGAAGATGGGTTGTGGATGGGTCTTCCAGCATGACAATGACCCAAAACATACCGCCAAGGCAACAAAGGAGTGGCTCAGGAAGAAGCACATTAAGTTTATGGAGTGGCCTAGTCAGTCTACAGCCCTTAATCCTATAGAAAATGTATGGAGAGAGCTGAAACTTCAAGTTAAGAAGAGACAGCCAAGAAACCTTAAGGATTTAGAGAAGATCTGTAAAGAAAAGTGGACCAAAATCCCTCCTGCGATGTGTGCAAACCTGGTCACCAACTACAAGAAACATCTTACCTCTGTGCTTGCCAACAAGGGTTTCTCCACCAAGCACCAAGTATTGTTTTGCTTGGGGATCAAATACTTATTTTACTCACTGAACTGCAACTTAATTTATAGCATGTTTTATGTTTTTTTTCTGGATTTTTGGTTGATATTCTGTCTCTATCACTTAAAATACACCTATGATAAAAAATGATAGACCCTTTATTTCTTTGTAAGTGGGCAAACTTACAAAACCTGCACAGGATCAAATAATTATTTTCCCCACTGTAAATCTGACCTGGTTGAATGAGAACCTTACAGACTTAGTCCACTATAAGAACATGAATATTTTGGTTGGGATGGCATGCTCATTATAAATTAATTATATATTATGTACCTTCTCATACAGCCCGTCCAAGGTTTCGATTATGCCAAGCAGCACCTGGGCCAGCAAGGAGGTGATGAAGATGCCCTTCCTGTAACCCATGAGACCGTGGTGCCATCTTTGAACTTGTCGCAAGAAAGGGACAGCACTAAGGATGGAAGTACAGAAAAAATGCTCAAATCTTCGGATACAAGAAAAAGGTGAGGCCTACAGCACCAATTCCAGGCTTCAAACCTAAAATAAGAATATTCACATCATTATCATACATATGTAACTAGCCACAATAGGTTTGGTTAGAGTAGGGCAGGGTTAGAACCCCTGTCCTTTTATTGCATTCTGTGTCCTGTTGATGAGATTTTCCTTTCGGCTGCCTGGCTGTCATGCTAATTCTCTGGCTTTACAATTTACTGAATCCCTGGCCCAGAAGTATGCAGACAGTAATTCATTGACCACTGAAGATGGAAAATCATATAACAGCCTGGCAAGTAGTATATTTAGCATAGGTGATTAGAAGTGTGCAGGTATTTGTTTCATGACATGTTCCCTTTAAAGGAAATCTGTCACAAGAAAACCACAGAGGCTGCCATTGCTGATTTCTGTATGTTACTTACAGTGCTAGCTGGCTAGATAATGATGGCTGATTCACATGTTTGTTTTGGGTCAGTGAGTAAGAAGGTATTGGAGCCAAAGAGTCAGCATAAGAGCCAGGCACATAGCATGTTTAGGGCGAGTCAGCAATGACATCTCATTAAAGGTTAACAGGATATTTATATTTCGCATTTATATGTCCAATATTAGTGGAGTGTGATTTCCACAAAAATAAAAAATAAATCTATCTATCTATCTATCTATCTATCTATCTATCTATCTATCTATCTATCTATCTATCTATCTATCTATCTATCTATCTATCTATCTATCTATCTATCTATCTATCTATCTATCTATCTATCTATCTATCTCTCTATCTATCTATCTATCTATCTCTCTATCAGTATGTCCATGTGTCTATCTATCTACTGACTGAAAAATGAGTGGAGTGTCTGTTCATAGAGTGGAGTGTCTGTTCATATCTATCTATTGTCAAAAGTATTGTGACGCCTGCCTTTACACTCACACACGGAAAATGTGTGATAGGACCTTGTTGTCGGAAATTCCGACCGTGTGGGGGCTCCATCACACATTTTCCATCGGATTTTCCGACACACAAAGTTTGAGAGCTTGCTATAAAATTTTCCGACAACAAAATCCGTTGTCGGAAATTCAGATCGTGTGTACACAAATCCGACACACAAAGTGTCATACATGCTCAGAATAAATTAAGAGATGAAAGCTATTGGCTACTGCCCCGTTTATAGTCCCGACGTACGTGTTTTACGTCACCGCGTTTAGAACGATCGGATTTTCTGACAACTTTGTGTGACCGTGTGTATGCAAGACAAGTTTGAGCCAACATCCGTCGGAAAAAATCCATGGATTTTGTTGTCGGAATGTCCAATCAATGTCCGACCGTGTGTACGGGGCATAAGTCTGTAGGGTTCAATATTGAGTTGGCCTACCCTTTGCAGCTATAACAGCTTCAACTCTTCTGGGAAGGCTGTCCACAAGGTTTAGAAGTGTGTCTATGGGAATGTTTGACCATTCTTCCAGATGCGCTTCTGTGAGGTCAGGCACTGATGTTGGACGAGTAGGCCTGGCTCGCCGTCTCTGCTCTAATCCCAAAAGGTGTTCTATCAGGTTGAGGTCAGGACTCAGGCCAGTCAAGTTCAGGACAGAACTTGACTGTGCAGGCCAGTCAAGTTCCTCCACCCCAAACTTGCTCATCCATGTCTTTATGTACCTTGCTTTGTGCACTGGTGCGCAGTCATGTTGGAACAGGAAGGGGCCATCCCCAAACTGTTTCCACAAGGTTGGGAGCATGAAATTGTCCAAAATGTCTTGGTATGCTGACGCCTTAAATGGGTTGTTAACCCACTTTCACAAAATCACATAATCCATTCTGTATCTTAATGGGTGCCCCTCTGTCTCTGTGTTTTATTAAAAAAAGACCTTCTTTACCGTATTTCACGGCGGCTCCTGGCGCTCATGTAACCGGCCGTATTTCCTCTCTGCCTGTCTGACAGAAGCAGTGGGAGGGGCCGAGGTTCCCCCGCTGATGTCAACGGGACGCGAGGAGGAGAGGAGAGATGAGACACGGCCGGTCACGTGACCGCCGGGAGCTGCAGTGAAATACGATAAAGGAGTTATTTTTTTAATAAAACACAGAGACAGGGGGGCACTGCATTAACATACAGAACGGATAGTATACAGAAATATTTGTTATTCCTGCAGCAGGAGGGGATGGGGCGGCACTGTCACTAGGTGACACGCAGAGAGGGGGAGAACAGAGGAGACAGACACAAAAGAGCAGGCTGCGGATGACGGAGGCACGTAAACTGACCACAGTGTTAGGGCTCAGCAGCCATGATTACCATGGTCAGTTTACAGAGGGGAGGGGAGATACTGGCAGGATCAGCCAGGTTTTTTAGGTGTTACAGGGGTCCAAATTACACAGCATAAGCACTGTGCTGTATAAAATGCTTTAAAGAAGCAGGATCCATTTTTTTTCTTTGGAGGTTAACAAATGCTTTAAAGTGATACTAAAGCTTAGTTTTTTTTTTTTTAAAGAGGGAGTCCACCTAAAAAAAAAAACATTAAAAGCCAGCAGCTACAAATACTGCAGCTGCTGACTCTTAAAAAATGGACACTTACCTGTCCTGGAATCCAGCGATGTCGGCAGCCGAAGCTGATGAATCGCTCGGCTCTTGGCTGCTGCCGCCGCCATTCTCTGTGAGGAAATCAGGAAGTGAAGCGTTGCGGCTTCACTTCCCGGTTCCCTACTGCGCATGTGCGAGTCGCGCTGCGCATCCTAAGTGGTCCCCGCTATCTCCTGGGACCTGTGTGTTTCCCAGGAGACAGCGGAGAGGGGGGGGGGGGGGGGGGTTGCGGGAAGGGGCGTGAGGAAGAAAGTGGGTGCAAATACCTGTAGTAGACAGGTATCTGCAACCCCCTGAAAGGTGCCAATTGTGGCACCGGAGGGGGGGGGGGGAGGAATCAGATGAGCGGAAGTTCCACTTATGGGTGGAACTCCGCTTTAAGTAACAAACATGTCATACTTACCTCCACTGTGCAGCTCGTTTTGCACAGAGTGGCCCCGGACACCATCTTCTGGGGTCCCTCGGCGGCTCTCGCGGCTCCTCCCCACATTAGGTAGCCCCCTAGGAGAAGCGCTCTCCCGAGGGGGTTACCTTGCGGGCGTGCTCCCGAGTCATTCATTCGGCGTCCATAGAAGCTGAATGTATGACTCGGCCCCACCCCCCGGCGCCTGGGTCATTGGATTTGATTGACAGTAGCGGGAGCCAATGGCTGCGCTGCTATCAGTCTATCCAATCAAAGCCGGGGCTCTGTGGAGAGAAGGACCGAGCATCCCCGCTGAAGAAGATGAAGGGAGGGCTCAGGTAAATAAAACTGGGGGGTCGGTGACTGCCAAGTGTTTTTTCACCTTAATGCATAGGATGCATTAAGGTGACAAAACACAAATCTTTACAACCCCTTTAAGAGTTCCGTTCACTGGAACTAAGGAGCCAAGCCCAACCTCTAAAAAAAACCCTCACACCATAATCCCCCTCCACCAAATGATTTGGACCAGTGCACAAAGCAAGGTCCATAAAGAGATTGATGAGCGAGTTTGGGGTGGAGAAACTTGACTGGCCTGCACAGAGTCCTGACCTCAACCCAAAAGAACACGTTTGGGATGAATTAGAGCGGAGACTGCAAGCCAGGCCTTCTCGTCCAACATCAGTAGCTGACCTCACAAATGTGCTTCTGGAAGAATGGTCAAACATTCCCATAGACACATTCCTAAACCTTGTGGACAGCCTTCCCAGAAGAGTTGAAGCTGTTATAGCTGCAAAGGGTGGGCCAACCCAATATTGAAACCTACAGACTAAGGCTGGCCATACATGGTTGATTTTCGAAAGAATTTTCTTTCGAAAATCAGAAAATCTGTGCGTTTTGTGATCCGATGGTGCCACCATTTATTTCGAAATTCGGCCAACCAAGCCTTTAATTTCACCTCATGTTGCTACAGAAAAGAATTTTCGTGGCCGGGAATCTTTTCTTTCCGGGAATTTTCTTTTCTAGCACACGCGCATTCCTTTTCGATTACATTTCTCGCACGATTCTACCATCATTGATTAGAAAATCGTTCATTTTTTAAAAACATTCCAACATGTCCGATTACTCAAATTTGATTGCCGCACGAAAACCGTCTGTTGCTGCAGCCCATTAATGGTGCGAAATACGAACGAAAATTCTTAGATAAGATTTTCAAAAGAAAATTCTTTAGAAATTCGACCCATGTATGGCCTGCCTAAGACTGGGATGCCATTAAAGTTCAGGTGCGTGTAAAGGCAGGCGCCCCAATACTTTTGAGAATATAGTGTATTTGTATGTCTATGTGGCTATCTATCTACTTATCTTTATCTTATATCTATCTATCTATCTATCTATCTATCTATCTATCTATCTATCTATCTATCTATCTATCTATCTATCTATCTATCTATCTATCTATCTATCTATCTATCTATCTATCTACTTATCTTTATCTTATCTTTATCTATCTATCTATCTATCTATCTATCTATCTATCTATCTATCTATCTATCTATCTATCTACTTATCTTTATCTATCTATCTATCTATCTATCTATCTATCTATCTATCTATCTATCTATCTATCTATCTACTTATCTTTATCTATCTATCTATCTATCTATCTATCTATCTATCTATCTATCTATCTATCTATCTATCTTCTTATCTTTATCTATCTATCTATCTTCTTATCTTTATCTATCTATCTATCTTCTTATCTTTATCTATCTATCTATCTATCTATCTATCTATCTATCTATCTATCTATCTATCTATCTATCTATCTATCTATCTATCTATCTATCTATCTATCTATCTATCTACTTATCTTTATCTATCTATCTATCTATCTACTTATCTTTATCTATCTATCTATCTATCTATCTATCTATCTATCTATCTATCTATCTATCTATCTATCTATCTATCTTCTTATCTTTATCTATCTATCTATCTATCTATCTATCTATCTATCTATCTATCTATCTATCTATCTATCTATCTATCTATCTATCTATCTATCTACTTATCTTTATCTATCTATCTATCTATCTATCTATCTATCTATCTACTTATCTTTATCTATCTATCTATCTATCTACTTATCTTTATCTATCTTCTTATCTTTATCTATCTATCTATCTATCTATCTATCTATCTATCTATCTATCTATCTACTTATCTTTATCTATCTATCTATCTATCTATCTATCTATCTATCTATCTATCTATCTATCTATCTATCTATCTATCTATCTATCTATCTACTTATCTTTATCTATCTATCTATCTACTTATCTTTATCTATCTATCTATCTATCTATCTATCTATCTATCTATCTATCTATCTATCTATCTTCTTATCTTTATCTATCTATCTATCTATCTATCTATCTATCTATCTATCTATCTATCTATCTATCTATCTATCTATCTATCTATCTATCTATCTTCTTATCTTTATCTATCTATCTATCTATCTATCTATCTATCTATCTATCTATCTATCTATCTATCTATCTATCTATCTATCTATCTATCTATCTATCGATCCTCTAATATTTTGATGTGCACATTTATTAACCCTCTAGAAGTATGATTCTATAATGTTCGGTGGAATACTGATAGGTAATCAGATATAAATTCAGTGATGATGTGTCTGGGAGTGTGTTTGGATTGTTTATGATGATAGAACAGATGATAAAATAGATAATTTAGTGGCAGTATCCCCCCCACATCCTCCACAAGCTTGTCGTGACATTTTCATTACATGAGTCCCAGAAATGATGCCTAACACTTATATGTGTTGCTATGGTAACCCACAGCCGGTCGCCTTGTGAAAACGGTTCCGTCATCAGCAACGAATCAGAGGAGGCCAGTTCAGACGGGAGCACTCCGCAGAAACTCATGGCTCAGCACAGGATGACAAAGGATGAGGCGTGCAAGTGGAACGGTGAGAAGGGATCTGTGCTATGTGCCCTGCAGACAGGGCTGTATATCATCTGAATGCTCCACACCACCGCCTCATACCGGTCTAATGACTTTATCCTCTGTGCAGTGCAGGCACGTGGATTGTCATCTAAATCACCACATTCATATTATACAGAAACAGATTTAGAAAGTCAGGGGGGGAAATACCAAATACAGGAAGCAACGCCTGCACTACATACCAATAAGGAGAGAATTGGCACAGACAGAGCTGCTGTTCTGAGATTCATGTAGTTACAGTTTTTGGCTTATATAGAAGGCCTTACAACATTAAGAGAATAGTCTACAAGCTTATTAGAACATAAAGGGGTTGATTTACTAAAGGAAAATAGACTGTGCACTTTGCAAAGTGCAGTTGCACTCTGCTAGAGGAGTTGCTCCAGGGCTTAGTAAATGAGGAAAAGCTCTGCTGAATTCCATCATCCAATCATATGCAAACAAAAAGGCTGTTTTTTAAATTTTCCTTGCATGTGATTGGGTATTCTTTGCAAAGTGAAGCTTTACCTCATTTACGAAGATCTGGAGCAACTGCACTTGCAGAGTGCAATTGCACTTTTCAAAGTGCACAGTCTATTTACCTTTAGTAAATCAACCCCAAAGAGTGGCTCCACCTTTAGGAAAAAAACATTTACCTAAACCAGGGGTCTCCAAACTTTTCAGTATGAGGACCATACCGTATATTTTACAGATATTCGCGAGCTGTAAAAATAATAAATGAATGAAATAACATATACATGTATGAATAAGTTTTAACTTGAGCTTTAAAAAATCGGCATAATATAATTCAGAACAACAGAGAAAAAAACTTAAGTAACACACAGCAAAGAAATTCCAAATAAACTTGGGACACTAATAAAGGTTGAACAAAAATAATATCAGTATACATTCTACTCATCAGTGTCCCCACTTACATCAGGATCCCCATCAGAGTTCCCATTAAACCAGACTCCCCCTTTTCATTAGAGCCCCCATCAGAGCACTCCTTTACACCAGAGTCCCCACCTTTGATTAGATTCCATATAAGAGTTCCTGCTTATATCAAGATGCACATCAATATGCCCCCTTACATCAATATCCACAGTAGGGCCCCCATTAGAGTACCCCCTTACATCACTGTCCCTGTCAATGTCCCCCTTTCCATCAATATCCCCATCAAAGTCCCCCTTTCATTAAAGCCCCCATTAGAGTGCTCTTTTACATCAAGGTCCCCATCAGTGTCCCCCCTTTCATTAGAGCTACCATCAGAGTACCCCCTTACATCAGGGTCCCCCATTCATCAGAGTCCCCCCTTTCACTAGAGCCCCCATCAGAGTACCCCCTTACATCAGGGTCCCCCATTCATCAGAGTCCCCCCTTTCACTAGAGCCCCCATCAGAGTACCCCCTTACATTAGGGTCCCCATGAGATTTCCCACTTTCATTATAGTCCCAAAATGAGTACCTCCTTACATCAGGGTCCCCATCAGTGCCCCCCCTTTCATTAGAGTTCCCATCAGAATACCCCCTTACATCAGGGTCCCCCATTCATCAGAGTCCCCCTTTCACTAGAGCCCCCATCAGAATACCCCCTTACATCAGTGTCCCTATGAGATTTCCCACATTCATTAGAGTCCCAAAATGAGTATCTCCTTACATCAGGGTCCCCATCAATGTTCCCCTATTCATCATCATCCCCATTAGAGTGCCCCCTTACATCTTTGTCCCCATCACCGTTACATCAGCATCCCCATCAATGTGCCTTATTACATTAAAGTCCCCATCAGTGCCCCCCCTTACATCAGGGTCTCCATCAAGTCCCCCTTACATCAAAATCCCCATCAGAGTGCCCCCTTATATCAAAACCCCCTTCAGAGTGCCCCCTTATATCAGAATCCTCATCCGAGTGCCCCCCTTACATCATTGTCCCCATCAGTCACTCTTTACTTAAGGGTCCCCCCATCAGTGTCCTCATACATCAGTGTCCCCATCAGAGTCACTGTTTACTTAAGGGTCCCCATCAGTGTCCTCATAGATCAGTGTCCCCATCAGAGGGGGAGAAGTGTAGACCATGCACATCAGCTGGGGGGGCTGGGGAAGAGAAGTGGAGACTGTGCACATCATCTGTGAGGGGGGGTGGGGGCTGGGGAGGAGAAGTGGAAACTGGACATCAGATGTGGGAAGGTGTAGACTGTGCACATCAGGCATGGGCCATAGTTTGGAGACCCCTGATTTAAAAGGATCATTCCCCAAAAGAAACATTTTAGTTATAGGTGGAGCATAGTAGGCTCTGTCATCCTCTGGTCTCTTATATGTCTTGGACACTTCAGCAGTGATCTCTCCCTCTTTCTCTTCACCTAATAGTTTTGGGTGTTCCCACCCTCTTTTATGTCTTCCAGCTCCTCCTCTCGAGTTATCCATTACATGTAAAAAAATTAAAAAACAGTAGGGAAAGTGGCAACCCCACCTAAGGGTATATGCACATGGATGTTTGAAGGTGTACTCTAGCATAAAATTCCAGGCATTTTCCCATGCCCGGAAAGCCACAGTTGGCATAGACAACCAGCCATAGCGGTGAATGGCTCTACGTGCTTGTACTTGCCTAAATGCTGATGCTTATTTGCACTGGTGTTTACATACGTATATTACATATTCCTGAACATGGAAGCTCTGTGTTTGGGGAATATGTCATAAACATATGCACAGGTAAATACTAATGCAAAAAAACCACCAGCATTTACACACTAACAAGCTCATATAGTCATTCACTACTATGGCCACCTGCCAACCCCCCACCCCCTGTGTGCCGGAAACCACCTGGAATTTTAGGCTAGAAGACATTTGCACCAGTATATGTCCGTGTGCACCTACCCTTATACCCACGACAAATGTAAGGACCACAAGCCCAGAGATCTCACCAATAGATCCCTGACAGATATAAGAAGCTTTGGGTGATTTTCTCTCCTGGATCTACCAAAAACTGGAATATCAGTTTTGGGTGAAATTATTTATTACTTTTATTCACAACTCGGATACAAATAAATCAAATATACCTATTTACATTTTCTAAAGTGCTTACAAGCAAACTGCCTGCTGTCTAAGTATTCACAGCACAGCACTGTGCTGTTTAATGCACACATTTTCATGTGTTGAGGCGCATTGCACTAGGCAGCCCATTTATTTTAAATGAGCCATGAGCACGCAATGCACAAAAAATAGATCATGCTTTATTTTTCAAAATGCTGTGCTCTGCAGGACACACAACATTTGGAACTGTGCATTGTGGTGTGCAATAGCGCATTCTATATATGCGTTGGGTTGCAGTTGACAATAAAAGGAAACACATAACTGTTTAATAAATAACCAAACATATGTTTAGGCCTCACTCACATAGACTTATCTATGCTTACACCCGTGTGAAGGGGCTTTCTTTGCTTGCCCGGTTTGCACAGGTGTTGCGTGCATCCGTGTGCAGGCAGTCCTATTCATGTCTATTGGGGTGTACACATAGGTATGCCCATGTGAATGAGGCCTTTAGAAACTGTTTTATTTTGTTGACTTACATGAAATAGTACTCCATTAGTAAGATGCATCTTTTTTTTCCTTTGACATAGGACTTAAAAAAAATAAACAGAAAATTGGTAAGATTTTCAGTGTATCATTCTGTTGTTACTAACCTATGAAGCCTTTGTGCGGGTGGGTGTCTATTAACCCCTCTCTCCTCTGATGTCTCTTCTGACTAGTATTAAAGGTTGTCTGGATGTCCAAAATGGGATCACATGTATTTGTTTATACACACCTGACCATCACATCTCAATGAGCTTGTTGGACATATCAATGCAGGTCAGGTACTGATGTTGGATGAGAAGACCTGATCTACAGCTAGTGTTCCAATTCATCCTAAAGGTGTTCAGTAGAGTCGAGGTCAGGGCTCTGTGCAGGCCACTGGAGTTCCTCCACAACAAACTCAACTGACTACTGATAAAGGTTGTCCTAAGGCCCACAAAATGATCACATGTATATTTGTTTTACACACCAATCAGCCAAGCGTCATGACCACGGGCAGATTAACTGAATAACATTGATTATCTCATTACAATGGCATCTGAAAGTCAGTGGGATATGCTGTCCCTGAAGTTGATGTATTGAAAGCCGAAAAAATAGGCATCACAGTTTGTTGTGTATGGGGCTGTGTAGTCGTAGACCACGCAGGGTGCAAATGCTGACCCATGACCGCAACCAAAAGCACCTGCAATTGGGCATTTGAGCATCAGAACTGGACCACAGAGCAATGGAAGAACGTGGCTAGGTTTGAAGAATCATGTTTTCTCTGGGATCATGTGGGTGGCCAGGTGTGTGTGCGTCGCTTACCTGGGTAATAGATGGCACC
The DNA here is from genome assembly GCA_037952925.1 of Lithobates clamitans. Lineage (NCBI taxonomy): Eukaryota > Metazoa > Chordata > Amphibia > Anura > Ranidae > Lithobates > Lithobates clamitans. The sequence goes on from JBBGZY010000392.1 coordinate 4,481,610, forward strand.
AGGATGCCGTATAGGAAGAATGCAAGCCAATGGAGGCACTGTGATGCTTTGGGCAACAAAAGTGAGTACATCCCTAAGTGAAAATGTCCAAATTGGGGCCAATTAGCCATTTTCCCCAGGGTCACATGACTCGTAAGTGTTACAAGGTCTTAGGTGTGAATGGGGAGCAGGTGTCAAGCGTCTGTGGCAGCAGCCAGGTGAGGAGTACAAAGACAAGTGTGTCTTGCCTACAGTCAAGTATGGTGGTGGGAGTGTCATGGTTTGGGGCTGCATGAGTGCTACTGGAACTGGGGAGCTACAGTTCATTGAGGGAACCATGAATGCCACCATGTACTGTGACATACTGAAGCAGAGCATGATCCCCTCTCTTCAGAGACTGGGCCGCAGGGCAGTATTCCAACATGATAATGACTCCAAACACACCTTCAAGACAACCACTGCCTTGCTAAGGAAGCTGAGGGTAAAGGTGATGGACTGGCCAAGCATATCTCCAGACCTAAACCCTAATAAGCATCTGTGAGGCATCCTCAAATGGAAAGTGGAGGAGCGCAAGATCTCTAACATCCACCCGCTCCGTGATGTCGTCATGGAGGAGTGGAAGAGGACTCCAGTGGCAACCTGTGAAGCTCTGGTGATCACCATGCCCAAGAGGGTTAAGGCAGTGTTGGAAAATAATGGTGGCCACACAAAATATTGACACTTTGGGCCCAATTTGGACATTAGAAGTGTACTCACTTTTGTTGCCAGCAGTTTAGACATTAATGGCTTTGTGTTGAGTTATTTTGAGGGGACAGCAAATTTACACTGTTATACAAGCTGTACACTCACTACTTTACATTGTAGCAAAGTGTCATTTCTTCAGTGTTGTCACATGAAAAGATATAATAAAATGTTTATAAAAATGTGAGGGGTGTACTCACTTTTGTGAGATACTGTAACTCCTGCTATTTAAAACTTACGATCCGCCTGCCGTCGTTATACGTCGGCATTTTGAAGAAGAGTGTCGTTGTTATGGCAGCAGCTAGCTGCCATAATCCCGTATCCTGTTTTTTAAAAGCACAGTGTAAAAAAAAAGTCAAATAAATAAGAAAAAAAGAAAAATGTAACCACTTACGCCCGTTGTCATTATACGTCGGCACTTTGAAGAGGATTACCGTTGTTATGGCAGCAGATAGCTACCATAACCCTGGTATCCTCTTCTTTAGCGGGCGATCCGCTTAAAGATATAAGTGGTCTTAGCGGCGGATTCGCCGGGAGATTACTTTTATCGGTGGCGGGAGAGTCGCGACCTTTCTCCTGTTAGGTATGGAGCTGAGTGAAGGGAAGATGGCCCCCATCCGGCTCCATAGCATTGACTGGCGGAAATGACATTAAACGTCATTTCCACCCAATGCTCTGTAAGGAGAATTTTTTTTTTTTTCTTTTTCCAAATTACATTTTTTTTACTGCTTTTTAGTGTAAATATGGGATCTGAGGTCTTTTTGACCCCAGATCTCATATTTAAGAGGTCCTGTCATGCTTTTTTTCTATTACAAGGAATGTTTACATTCCTTGTAATAGGAATAATAGTGACCCAAACATTTTTTTTTTAAAAGGACAGTGTCAAAATAAAAAGTAAAATAAATAAGAAAAAATAAAATAGAAAAATGTAAAGTGCCCTGTCCCCCCGAGCTCGCGCGCAGAAGCGAACGCATACGTGAGTCACGCCCGCATATGCAAACAGTGTTCAAACCACACATGTGAGGCATCACCGCGATAGTTAGAGTGAGCGCAATAATTCTTGCCCTAGACCTTCTCTGTAACTCAAAACTGGTAACCTGTAGAAATGTTTAAACGTTGTCTATGGAGATTTTTAAGGGTAAAAGTTTGTCGCTATTCCACGAGCGGGAGCAATTTTGAAACGTGACATGTTGGGTATCAATTTACTCGGCATAACATTATCTTTCACAATATAAAAAAAATTGGGCTAACTTTACTGTTATCTTATTTTTTAATTCAAAAAAAGGGGAATTTTTTCCAAAAAAAGTGTGCTTGGAAGACAAATACGGTGTGACATAAAGTATTGCAAAGACTGCCATTTTATTCTCTAGGGTGTTAGGAAAAAATGTTTGGGGGTTCAAAGTAATTTTCTAGCAAAAAAAGATTTTAAACACAGAGTCTGAAAAAAAGGGCCAGTCCTTAAGTGGTTAAACTGTTTTTTTTTTGTCACCGTGTCCTTAGGGGAGACTTCCCTTCACTTCCTGTCCCATAGACAAAACAGGAGGTGAGAGGAAATCCTTCCTAGGTGCAGGAATCTCTGGTTGTTGCCATGATGACCAGAACTAGTGTCACCATTGGAAGATTTCCCATCTACTGTTCTGGTGACAACCGAAAATTGGGGATTTTCTTTCAGTTTCAACATTCCTAACTCTATTCTATCCAAAAACCCACATGAGTTATAATGCATTTTCCTGCAGCAAAATGCATAGCTAAGGGACAATACAGTATTTTCAGTGTCACTACTACACCTTGTAGAGGTTTCCTTTCGCTTCCTGTCCTGTTGTGAGACACAGACAGGGGTTCTAACCATTCCCTATTCTATACAGACATAAAATAATGTTTCAGTTTTCGATATACCTTAATGCATAACCCATCCCATAAATGTAACACTTTACAGGACCCTAAGGGACTGATTTACTAAAGAGAAAAAGACAGTGCACTTTGCAAAGTACAGTTGCCTTCTGCAAGTTCAGTTGCTCCAGAGTTTAGTAAATGAGCAGAAGCTCTGTTGACTTCCATCATCCAATCATGTGCAAGCAAAAATGCTTTTATCCGTTTATTTTCCTTGCGCACGTTTGGGTACTCTTTGCAAAGTGAAGCCTTACCTCATTTACTAAGCTCTGAAGCAACTGCACTTGCAGAGGGCAACTAAAATTTTCAAAGTGCACTGTCTATTTGCCTTTAGTAAATAAACCCCTAAAATGTTACCTCAGTCCCAGCCTAACTTTGGTCCTTAACGTGACCTTGAAAATCAGCCTTTAACACTTATAATGGGTACCATACACATAACAATCTGCCCGAACAATTCTTCACAGACTCAGATAATATGATCAGATCTGTGAATTAACAAAAAGACACATAGAGGTGAGAGTGCAAAATCTGGTAGCCAATCAGCTTCCAGGTTTTATTGTCAAAGCTTAATTGAACAAGCTGAAGTTAAAAGCTGATGGCTACCATGCACATCTGTACCAGATTCTGAGTGCACCAGTTTTAGTTAATCAACCCCATACTCTTCTATTTCTTGATTCCAAGCAAAACCAATTGTTTTATTCAGAATTATTCTAATCAGTCCGGATGGAAAATCCAATTGTAAGGAAAGCAGATAAATCAGATAAATTGATATGACCCTTAATTATATGATGCATCTTACAATCCTCCAATCCTATTTCCGATTGGACAGTAAATCTATCGACAGTAAGATAGAATATAAAATTGTTCTTTTTTTATAGTACATCATGGGACACAGAGTCTTAAGTAATTACTTAATGGGTTATAGACCACCTTCAGGTGATGGACACTGGTTATACCCAATCCAGGAAGTTCACTCCATATATAACCCCTCTTCCTTGCAGGAGCACATCAGTTTTTTCGTCAGTGTCTAAGGTGTTGGCCACGAGTGAAGATGTGCTCTGAGGAGCTCCAGGAGGGATCCATGCTTGATTTAAAAAGCCCCCATAGACCAAATCCATCCAAAGTGCAATTGAGGCCTAAAAAGGATGGTACCTGGGGTCTCGTATCCGAAGCAGAAGGTTTTTGCCTGTAACGCCTCTCTTTGTAGGGCTGGACCCCAGGAACCCAGGGCTTTGGTCTTGCTACATTACCTAGTTTTCCTGGTGGGGTGCTTTACAGGTCCAAGGGAGTTGGAACCCCGATATCTAAGGACCCGGTCCTTGAAGGTTTGCTAAACACAGCCTGCCGTGATGGGTGAAGGTTGGATTGTCTGTTAATTCAGCAAATCCTGCGGCGGGGATAAGGTAAGGGAAGAAACTTAGGTATTAAAAACACTTATGTATTCTTCCATTAGGGAAGAAAAGTTGTCATGCCCTAATTCTCCACTAGAGGGAGTCTATGCACCTTACTCTGTTGTCTTCACTGTAAAGCTTGGTCTGTGTGTGTCAGCAGCAGCGTGTGCAAGAGGATTTTTTCTCAGGTAAAAGAAATCTGCCAAATGTTTTCCTCTTCCCCCCTGAAGGGACCGGAGGTTTAGGGGGACATCAGTGGTGTTTCCTCCTTACATTACCCCCCCCCCCGCTGCGGGGAGTGCGGAGGTCCCGCTGTTACTGCTACTATTGTACTGTTGTTATGCTGTTACTGTTGGTGTTTGCCTGCTGCTAAACAGGTCTTTGCCTCCCTCCCGCCCCCCCTCGTGGTGGGTCTGTAGACCCGAAAGCACAGCGGGAACATTTTCAAAATAAAAGAGGAGCGTATTTTTTTGGGGGGGCGAGCCTAAGCACAACGCCATGAACATTCACGAAGACACACGGCAGGCAGAAAACAAATCCACAGCTGGGACAGTCTCTCCTCGCTGAAGAGGAGGAAACAAGCGGTCTGAACACAAGGACACAGAAGAGCTGTGGGGCATGTGAAGGTTGCAAACTGGTATTCCTGATACAGGAAGGACACTTTTTTCCCAGCACTAGGCTGGACTTTATAGCAGCTTTATTGTCATGACTATATTCAGCGATTAAGTGCAATTGTATAGTGCCTCTGTTTGTTTTTACTTAGGACTATGCCTGCTAAAAACAAAAAAAAGTTACTATAGGTTTCACCCCCCGGCGCTAGGATCTCGAGTCGCATTTCCATGCTGTGATCCTTGCCTGAATTACCAATTATGGCAAGCCAGGGTGAGCCATTGGAACAAATTGATGGTGCAACTGATTCTCACATCTCAGCTCCCATATATGTGACTGAAGATGTCCTTCCTCCACCCTGCAGGGTCTGGAAGGAAGATTAGTGGCTTTAATCGCATCCTCCATTTCAATGGTTAGGAAGCGTGCTAGATCCCCTCCCCCACTTCAGAATTTTTGCAAGGGGAACAGTGGGCTCAGGAGAAGGTGTTACCCTCAGTCGATCAGGAGGAAAAACAAACCGATGATTCCTCTGTGGAGGAAACAACGGTAGATGAACCTTTTTTCAGCCTCACAATCTGAGAAATTGCTGATACAAACTCTTACGAAGATGGTTCGTTCCACTTTCATGCGGCCCCTAACGCAGTCTCCTGAAAGCTTGGTTTCTTCCTTGGGTTCCTTAAAACCATCTCAGCCTTTGCATGCGTTTCCTGCACATGCATTACTAGAACAGCTTATTTTTGCTGAATGGGATCACCCGGATAAGCATGTTCTCCCTCTTAAGAGATTTTCAAATCTCTATCCCCTGGGGTAGAAATTTTCCAGAAAATGGAAAGTACCAGCAGCTGACGCTGCAATTTCCAGTGTGAATAAAGGCCTAACTTGTCCTGTAGACAATGCACAAATGCTTAAGGATCCAACAGATAAAAAGTTGTAATCCCTGTAAAAATCTACTTTTTCCTTGGCAGGTGCCATTACTCAGCCTGCATTCGCTGCAATAGGCGTCTGTCAATCACTAAAGGACCAATTTAAACAGGCCCTTAGAGAGATTCCTGCACAACAAGCTCGGGAATTGGCTGAACTACCAAAAGCATTATGCTTTGCCATAGATGCCATTAAAGATTCTATTCACCAAGTGTCCCGCCTTACGCTTATGCTTGTGCATATGCGTAGAATCCTGTGGTTAAAAAATTGAAGCACCATGCAAAAACCTCCTAACTGGGTTCCTGTTTCATGGGGAGCGACTATTTGGAGAAGACTTGGACAAATATATCCAAACAATTTCTAGTGGGAAAAGTACTCTTTTGCCAGTCAAAAGAAAGTATAAACGCCCTGCATTTAAACAGGCTCTTTCCCCTGCGCCAGCTGCTTCCACCTCTAGGCAGTGGCGACAGAAAACCTCAGGGTCAGACCCAGGCTCAAAAGAAGTCCTGGGGTTGGAAACCTGCAAAGCGGAATCCTGGAGCCTCATCATGAAGAGGCAACCCCCCTCACCAAGGTGGGGGGAAGACTTCTGCAGTTTTCAGAAGTCTGGAAATAGGAAACTCAGGACAGATGGGTCATCTCCATGGTAACGCTGGGGTACAAGCTGGAATTTTGGGACTTTCCACCATCTCGCTTCCTAAGGTCAAGCGTTCCCAAAGATCCAGAGAAAGGACAATCTCTGTTTCAGGCACTAGACCGAATAATATCTCAAAGGGTGATCATACAGATCCCCACAAAAGAGCAAGGTCTGGGGTTTTATTCAAATCTTTTTATGGTAGATGTCAGACCCATTCTAGATTTAAAAAATCTTTAAATCAGTTCCTGAAGATCTGCTCCTTTCGCATGAAGATGATCAGGTCAGTAGTTTCTATCCTTCTAGGAGGAGAACTTCTGGCATCACTCGACATCAGGGATGCATATCTGCATGTCCCTATATTTCCCGCTCACCAAAAGTTTCTGCGGTTCGAGTTAGAGCAGCAGCATTTTCAGTTTGTAGCCCTGCCCTTCAGGCTAGCCACAGCACCCTGGGTGTTCACAAAAGTGCTGGCCCCACCTCTAGCCAGGTTAAGGGCACAGGGCATAACAGTCGTAGCGTACATAGACGATCTACTACTAATAGATCAGTCGGTGGCTCATTTGGAGCAAAGCGTACGCACTACAACCAATTATCTGGAGAGTTTGGGTTGGATTCTCAACCTAGAGAAACCTCCCTAATACCGCTAAAAAGACTGGAGTACCTGGGTCTGATCATAGACACAGCCCAGCAAAAGGTGCTCTTGTCTCAGACAAAAATCAACTCCATAAGAGAGCTGGTGCGGATGGTCAGGTCAAAAGGTGATCCCTCATTCGCCTTGCATGAGGTTGCTAGGAACCATGGTGGCTTCATTCGAAGCAGTTCCCTATGCCCAGTTTCATTCAAGACTGTTGCAAAACAGTATCCTGTCTGCTTGGAACAAAACAATTCAAGCTTTAGACAGAGAGTGTCCCAAAAGCCTCACTTGGTTACTAACCCAGAATCTATTGAAAGGAAAATCCTTTAGACCAGTCATCTGGAAAGTGGTAACGACGGATGCCAGCCTTTCAGGCTGGGGAGCAGTACTAGAAAAGACAACTGTCCAGGGACAGTGGACAAGAACCGAAAGAACCTTGCCCATCCATATCCTAGAGATTCGAGCAGTGCGTCTGGCTCTAAAGGCCTGGACTTTCAGGTTACGGGATTGTCCTGTCAAGAATCAATCTGGCAATGCCACAGCTGTGGCCTATATCAATCACCAAGGGGGCACCAAAAGTCTCTCAGTGCAGAGAGAGGTGAACCATATTCTAAGTTGGGCAGAAAGGAATGTTCCATGGCTATCGGCAGTCTTCATACCGGGAGTAGAGAAATGGTAGGCGGACCACTTGAGTCGCCAGCAGTTATTCCCAGGGGAATGGTCTCTTCTCACTGATCTATGCATTCCCCGCTATTCAGTTACTGCCACAACTTCTATCTCTACCCTGATTAATGCAAGGAAGCCAGGTTCCAGAACTATATATTATAGAGTCTGGAGGGCTTATGTTTCCTGGTGTGAATCCAAGGGTTGGCACCCTCGGAGATATATCATAGGCAGAATTCTTGCCTTTCTACAATTAGGGGTAGAAATTAAATTGGCCTTGAGTACTATTAAAGGCCAAGTTTCAGCTTTATCGGTCTTATTTCAAAAACCGCTTGCTACACATTCTTTAGTCCGAGGTTTTATGCAAGGGGTGATGTGGCTTAATCCGCCAGTCAAACCTTCCTTGAACTCTTGGGACTTGAACTTAGTTTTGTCTGTGTTACAAAAACAGCCATTTGAACTGATACAACATATTCCCCTAGTCCTTCTGACAAGGAAGTTGGTATTTTTGGTTGTGATATCCTCAGCAAGGAGGGTTTCGGAATTGGCTGCTCTTTCTTGCAAAGAGCCATATTTGATTTTTCATGAGGACATGGTGGTGTTGCGCCCTCGTCCAGGTTTTTTACCAAAAGTGGTCTCAGGTTTTCACCTAAACCAAGATATTGTCCTGCCATCGTTTTTTCCAAAACCATGTTCCAGGGAAGAAAAGTCACTACATTGTCTTGATGTGGTGAGAGCAGTGAAAATCATTTAAAGGCAACTGCTCAGATTCGTAAGACCGATGTCTTATTTATTCTGCCAGAGGGTCCTAAGAAAGGACAAGCAGCGTTGAAATCCACTGTCGCTAAGTGGATTCGGCAAGTGATAATTCAAACTTATGATTTAAGGGGTCAGATTCCCCCTTTTCAAGTTAAGGTGCACTCTGCCACGGCAGTTAGTGCTTCTTGGGCAGTGCGTCATCAGGCCTCCATGGCTCAGATCTGTGAGCCCGCAACTTGGTCTTCAGTGCATACATTCACAAAATTTTATCAGGTGGATGTAAGGAGGTATGGGGATATCGCCTTTGGGCGCAGTGTGCTGCAGGCAGCAGTGTAGGTCCTCAAGCCTGGGGGTACCCTCCGGGTTGTGTCTCCCTCCCCTCAAGTAGCATTGCTATGGGACGTCCCACTAAGTAATTACTTAATACGCTGTGTCCCATGATGTACTATAAAGAAAATAGGATTTTTATAACAGCTTACCTGTAAAATCCTTTTCTTGGAGTACATCATGGGACACAGAGGTCCCTCTCCTCTTTTTTGAGGTTTAAGTATATTGCTTTGCTACAAAAACAGATGTGGTTATATAGGGAGTGAACTTCCTGGATTGGGTATAACCAGTGTCCATCAACTGAAGGTGGCCTATAACCTATTAAGTAATTACTTAAGGCTCTGTGTCCCATCATACTCCAAGAAAAAGATTTTACAGGTATGCTGTTATAAAAATCCTATTTTGCATGGGCACCATAAGACATAACACTTAATCCTCTAATATCTAACCTTAACCTTTGATCCAAAAACCTAACCATAGTACCATACTTACCTTGTCATTGCTTTATCATGTCAATAGTCCCAAAAACAAGCAGTGCCATGTTCTCAGAAGAGGTCCCATTCACACTTACGAATGGAGCCTTTTGCGACTACCCATGGGAGGCTCAGCGAGGTTCCCTGTAATTAGCTGCAGGTTGGAATCCCCATTGAAAGAAATGGGATGCTGACAGTGCCCACAGCTATTTACATCATTTGCATGTAATCACTCATGCACCTGCAGATGATCAGTCCTGGAATATATTAAAGTGTAAATACTGAAATAAACCTATAATCCATTCTCTAAATTATTACAGGCACTAGTGGGTTAAACCAATCATTTTTTTCTGTTTCAATTTTTTTCAAGAAAAATAAAGATTTTTTGCATATTAATTCCTTATGGGGGTGGCAAGGAGTGTGCCCTTTGCCCAAATACTTTGTGATAAAAGGTGCCCCTCTTTCACATCTTAGAAAGTTGGAAGCAGTGGCGGCTGGTACTCATTGATTTGGGGGGGGGGGGGGGCGGCAAACAAACCTGCCCCCCCTCACTTGCACATACCAACAACACCTCCCCAAGAGCATCGGCTCTTGCTCACCCTCATCATTCCTGCTGCTGCAATCTGCTGCTATGGGCTCTGCTAGGTGGACGGTGCCCAGTGCGAGCTCTATGGAGCCGGGAAGGCGGCGATCAGTCTTAGGAGGCTGATGCTGCTCCTGTTCCAGCTTGACGAGAGGCCATTGCTTCTCCCCACGACCGAACAGGAAGTGGTTCCTGAGACCCGGTTCCTGATTGGCTGGGAAGAAAAGCAGGAAGACATTAGCGAATATTAATTCGCTAATGTCTCACAACTGGATGGTCTCAGGGTGCAGTGCTCTGTGACCCGAGCCCATCCTTTTTTAAAGCCAATAAGAGCCTCAGGCTCTAAGCATGTGCTTAAAAAAAAATAACCCCATTTAAAACCGTGCGTCCGGTGCCCCGCATTTAGATTAGGGACTGGGCGCATGGATTAGGGGGGCGGCACCCCTGTGCCCCTAATGGAGCGGCCGCCACTGGTTGGAAGGTATGTTAGAACATAGTTTAGGTGCTACATGAAATTAGGGTTACCATAACAGTTTAGGGATTTAAGTGTTGAGTGAAATCAGAGGGTTAAAAGGATGTAAATGTCAGGGATTAAAAGTGTGCATTGGCAGTCTGTAAAACATGGCAGCTGCAGCATGCTGAGATCGTTATACTAAAAACTACTAGCTATCCTTTACTAAAACCTTCATGCACTGTTCCTGTCTCTGCATACAGATCAATGAGATATTAATAAACCCAGTGGACAAGGTGTAGTCCATGGCAATTAATCACATTGGTATAGACATTATTATAATATTATTATAGGCTAGAAAAGGAAAGCAACCATCTGCTTTTCTTTGTGCTTAGTGCATCACTTACATCCCGAAGGCCGGTTTATATGTACATTCTCCTTTCATTGACCTGTCAGAAGATGTTAGGATGGATTGTTGGGTTAAACGACAACCGCAAGTGCATTATTAGTGTTTATACAGGCTCTAGTATCGTACAAATGTGGTCTACTTACTGTAGACTTACAATTTATGAAACTGGACTTGGAGTGTACTTCACATTTTTACTTAGTATTAATGATAGGAACTTAGATTAGATTTAAACTAAAAGCTGATTTAAATTCAGTAGTTCATGGTTTAACGTATATCTAATGCCAACCTTTGTTTTCAATTTGTTGTTTTTGGTTTTTGGAATAGTGAAGGTTGGAGCTCCTTTCAGGTGTTTAATGCTGTCTGTTTCCCAAATGGGGAGATTCACTCTCTCTTTGTGCCCTTATGACGGAAAGAGGGAAATATAATTTTTTTTTTAATCATCACTGCAACAGAAATAGTTGAAATTGCCCAATGGGGACACTTGTTCTGGTTACAACTGTCTAAGAGGTGATTTCCTTTATTTTGGGAAATGTCTTCTCATTTCCTGTTAAGTCTACTGTAATTTTTTCCCAATGGGACCCAGATGGCAAAAAAAAAAACACATTCCACACTGTATCCAAAACTTTAGATATATTTTAAGTGCCACTAAACTCTGCTAGGAAAGCTTTGCTTGTACCCAATTAGACTGAAGATGATAGAGGTTGAAGGAAGCCGACAATGTCCTTTTCACCTCTGTTACTTTCTGTTAAAGGTTTTCCATGAGTACAAGCAGTTGTGCTTCTCAGAAAGCAAAAAAGACTGTCTATTGCAGCCATGTCAAAGTCAAATGAAACATGGGGGGCTGATTTGAGAGGGCTAAATCTTCAAGGGGGTCACATTATATCTGCTGTGTGTGCTGCCTTATGTCTATTGAAGACCACACCTTAATTCAAGAAAACGATTTATGGCATTCAGAACTTAACATTAAAATTAAAATTGCAGTTTCAGAATGTAAATTACAGAAAAATGGGCCATAAAACATGTTTTAAGCTGCAAAATTATGTAAGCAAGTGTAACTTAGGAACTGGAGAACAGCTGGGGTGCCCAGGGCCTGCTGTGAAGGAGCAAGAGGGTTCAATGCGGCCCATAAAACACCAGTTTGATGTGCAAGTTCTATTGCAATGGTCCTCGAGCTTTATTTCTTTAGCTACTCTCATTTATGGCTGCCACCAGGTTCAGTGTGGCCTGATCTTTATAGTAATACATAGATTAAGTGCAATCTAACCTTTTAAAGAATGCACTGACTGTTCCAAGGTGATTGACATTGATGGAGCTTAAAAAGAAATTGACCAATTCTTTTTTCCTTGACTTTAATGTTAGAGATTTTGTATGACTACATGGAGTTCTGTTCCTCAAAAGGTTTAAAAGACCATTTAGTACAGTGGTCCTCACATTTTTATTCTGGATCCAAAGTGTTGAGGCCAATGTGTCACTTTTCTTAGCACTTTTTCTTAGGGAAGTGTACCATTGCTCTGTTGTATTGGAACATCAAGTATACTGAAAGTGTGCCATTGTTCTTGGGTTCTTTATGTCAGTGCATCATTCTTGAATCCAGTTACATTCTTTCATGGACCTCAGCCATTGCTCTGTAGCTTTGGTACCCCGAATTCAAAAGTATGCTATAGTCCTCACTTCCCGTTTGTCAGTAATCTTTATTTGGTGTCCAAACATCAGCAAAGGTATACTTCTTATCTTAACTCTCACATGTTTGAGTGCCATTGTATTAGGAGTCTAGTTTTTAGTGCTGTGTTATTATGGAAACCTATGTGTTAGTGTAAATACGTGCTAATTCAACCTGTGCGTAAATCCAAATAGAACACCTTTGGGATGAATTAGAGCAGAAACTGCGAGCCAGGCCTTCTCGTCCAACATCAGTGCCTGACCTTACAAATGGGAGAATGGTCAAATTTTCCCATAGATACACTCCTAAACCTTGTGGACAGCCTTCCCATTGGAGTTGAAGCTGTTATAGCTGCAAAGGGTGGGCCAACTCAGTATTGAACCCTATGGACTAAGACTGGGATGCCATCAAAGTTCATGTGCGTGAAAAAGGCAGGTGTCCCAATACTTTTGACAATATAGTGTATATCATATGGACATATGTCAGTGTACCATTATTCAAGAACCCCAAATGTTAGGGCACCTTAGTGACAGCAGCATTGTATCTTCTAGTTAACTGAGATTTTATCAGTGTGTTCCAAAATTATATGCACCCTATTGGCCACAAAGCAGTTTAGATTATGAGCTATGGCTTCTATTAAGCTGTCAAGGCATGTGTGTAAAAATGATTGCAATAGCTGGGAATGACTTGACCTACAATATGAGCAGTAAAAAATCATCAGAGATGTCCAGAATACTTAGGCCTGACACATTCTGTAAACTTGTGCCTTTGTACCTTAATGCTTATAGCAGTAATAGCATTTACTTTTCTTTCATAGAATAAATACCCATCTAATATCTGCATTGATGTGTGCATTACACGTACTACCTGATTGATTTACATTAGAAAATACCATGGAAAACATGTTCACAACTTACTGTATTTAAGCAATTTATACGCAGCAGGAATGGCCTCTGCCTAAAGAACTATTATTTATAAACTCACCCAAGTTTATGAAGCTGATTTTAAGGCCTTCGCAATCCCCAGCTCCAGCTTGCAGGTGCTCATTCCGCGGGGGCCTGTTCCTTCCACAGACCAATCATAAAAGTTATGGAGCTGCACACCACTTCTAAAGGGTAAAATCAACTTTATTGTTAAGCAAAAGCACAGAGTCTCCACCTAGGATCCTTCCCCCTGGGATCTGAGGCTTAATCATATAGCAAGAGGACAATAGAGCGCAAAAGGTATATATACATTCACCATGTTAAATGTCATTTACTGCTCGAAGGTATGCTAACCTCTTAGTGATACCAATAATTCCATCCCAATCATTAACAAGCATTTTATTATACGCATATACTGTATATCCTCTTGCTCTATAATTAGGCCCCTGTAGGGAGCAAAACGCGTTAAAGTGAGGATAATGGGTGAAGTGTATGTGTTTGTGCTAAACAATACAGTTGAGTTTACCCTTTTGGAAGTTGATACTTAAAGTGGAGCTTTCCCAAAAAGGGAAATTCTGCTTTTGCGCCCCCCCCCCCTTTGGACAGTTTTTATTGGGGGGGAGCAGGTACCTGATTTTGACAGGTACCCACTCCCACTTTTCCTTGATCCCCCCCCCCCCTGCATGCAGCCTTCCAGGACATGTCACGGGTCCCATAAGGCTACAGGACCATTCGCAAAGCACATGAGCAGTGGGCAGTTGGCTGCAAAGCTGCTAAGAGTCACAGCCTGCTGCCCACAGTTCACATGCCGGTGCCGGAAACCGAATACCAGCGAAAAGCTGGCTTGAGTAAAGATGGCACTGGATCCTTGGGCAGGTAAGTGTCTATTTTTTAAAAGGCAGTAGCTACAGTATTTGTTCATGCTGAATTTTAATTATTTGTTCCTAGGGTGAGGAACCATTTAAGCTGTTGTGAAAAAGTATCAATTAATAAAAAAAAAAAAAGAACAACATTAGTTTAAGTGAACCTGTGACCAGGTTATAGGCATCCAAATATTTGCATAATATTTACATATTCCTAACAAGCAGCAAATGAGCGTTGAAACAAGCCATCACTGACCCTTGTAGCATCAAGAACTATGGAGCAATTTTTCCATCGGAGGCACTTAAATGGCAGCTCATCTACCCTTACTTTCTTTTGGCAAGCAAGGACTTGGCAGCCTGATAGCCTTCCAATGTAAACAAACAGCAGGTGCTGTAAGCTGGTCAGAAAATGACTGCAATCAGACTTCAGAGTGTCTGTTGTGATTGCTGGGAATGAATTGCCTCACAGTGCCTGCTGCTACAAAGGACAGTAATGCCCCGTACACACGGTCGGACTTTGTTCGGACATTCCGACAACAAAATCCTAGGATTTTTTCCATCGGATGTTGGCTCAAACTTGTCTTGCATACACACAATCACACAAAGTTGTCGGAAAATCCGATCGTTCTAAACGCGGTGATGTAAAACACGTACGTCGGGACTATAAACGGGGCAGTGGCCAATAGCTTTCATCTCTTTATTTATTCTGAGCATGCGTGGCACTTTGTCCGTCGGATTTGTGTACACACGATCAGAATTTCCGACAACGGATTTTGTTGTCGGAAAATTTTATCTCCTGCTGTCCAACTTTGTGTGTCGGAAAATCCGATGGAAAATATCCGATGGAGCCCACACACGGTCGGAATTTCCGACAACACGCTCCGATCGGACATTTTCCATCGGAAAATCCGACCGTGTGTACGGGGCATAAGAGTTTGTTTTAAGGCTCATTTTCTTCTTGTTAACAATATCTAAGAACTTTTTTTTTTTAACTCAAAGAAGTACTTTATTGAAAAGTTTCATAAACATACATCCAAAATTTGTTCCAGAAAAATTTCAGACAATAGACATATACAACATTGCAATAACCCTATATTGTCACATACTCTTTCAATGCAACAAAGCAGTCACCGTTCCCTGCCTGGGTAGTGATACCTTGCCATGGTTTCTAATATTATTGCTCAGTACTCGTGGTTACAGTCACAGAATTCTGTCTAAGATTAGATCACCCGGAGTGAGTCCGGGGTGTCAAGCCAGGGTGCCCAAACCTTTTGATATCTGTGCGAGCACCCCCTATGCTGGAATATGTATTTTTCCAAGCGTAATGTGTCCCCCTTAGCGTCTATCCACTCCTTCCATGTGGGAGGTTCAGTCATTTTCCAGTGTTGTAGAATTAATTTGCTAGCCTCAAACAAAGCTCAAGCTATAGCCTGTTTGGTAGGGTCCTTCACCAAGAGATCGTCTAAGACGCCCCCGGAGGCAAGGCTTAGGATCCTTTTGTATAGTCACTTGAAACACCCTATTAAGGGTATCTAGGACTTTTACCCAATAAGTGAAGTTTCGGACATCTCCATAATAAGTGAATTAAATCCCCATGGTCTCTAGAGCACCTGGCACAAATGGGATCCTCTCTCATTCCCATATTGAAAAACCTCTCTGGTATTAGATGAGCTTGAAGAAGGATGTACAACAGTGATAGTCGCTGTGTAACATTGAGCGAGCACATCTGTACAGCCTGTAGGGCTTCCTCCCATTTTTCCTCTTCAAATGCCCCCACGTCTTGTACCCAAGTAGCCTCCGCCCGTGAGGGGAAGTCATATCTAAATACTTTAATTCTTTAATGTCATAACCTGTACAATGAAAATATATGAAAAATTGCATATGAATTAATTTTATTTATGTTCCTAAACATCCAGTGGAGTTCTGGACTCATTTTCACATTTATCAGGTTCATTTTGACAGTTTTAGCCAGCTGTTCGCAGAACTCTGTAGCTCAAGCTAGCACAGCTGAATG
Source organism: Lithobates clamitans (assembly GCA_037952925.1). Taxonomy (NCBI): domain Eukaryota; kingdom Metazoa; phylum Chordata; class Amphibia; order Anura; family Ranidae; genus Lithobates; species Lithobates clamitans. Next base: position 4,497,537 of record JBBGZY010000392.1, read on the forward strand.
AGTGCGGAGGAGCAACTCTTTCCCCTTTTATACCTCAGTACAGGCTTTCAGTTAGAGATAGACAGTCTGAAATAAAAACCAGCTTCTGCTGGGCTCCCTAGAAAATCCATAGTGGTTTTTAAATCCAATGTATGCCCTGTATTAAACATTCTTTTTTATAATAACGTTTTTATAAAAATAGTAAAAATAAGATATGTTTTAAAAGACACCTGTACTATGAACATATACAACCTGGCATTACCGAGTCCTGACTCTTGAGCCAAAGCCTTCAGTGCTTTCTGACCCACTGAAGGGAAACAGCTAGAGATCAGAAGTTCTGCCTTTCCTCTGAATTCACTAGCTGAAGGCCCTAATTAGTCATAATAAGAAAAAGGAACCCACTTTACACTCCCTTTAGAACTAGTTGATTGCAAGGAACATTTTATTATGTAGTTTAACATCTTTACAGTATAGGTTCCAAGAGCCTAAAATGATGGCTTTAAATATCATCGCCTCAAGAGGTAGAGGCTAAAGATGAAACAAAAAATGTATTAATAATCTGATATGACCTTTAAATGGGGACCAGCTGAGTCTGAAGATGGTAAAAGCTGCTCTACCACTGTGCTTTATTGTAGTCATAACCTTCTCTGCCTATTAAAACTACTCACACTGGCACCTGCCTCTTCCTCAGCCACAAATTTCTTTTTTAAACTTCAGATTGTTCTTTTTTTAGGTTTGCTTTTGTCCTTTCATATTATAGATATCATGGCTTCCAGATTATACTAGTACGTAGTTTTAAACTTGCTAGAGGATGGAAAATAGCAAAGTTATAAATTATAGTATTATGATGGCTGTGTGATAGCCACATGTAAGTGTAAATATGGGCAAATTTAAAATGACCTACTGTATATGATGCAGTCTGTCAATAGTATTAACATTGAAGTGAAAAGAGTATATGATCACGGTGCCATATCATTGGGTAAAACTCCACCAATATTGAGTTTATTTTCATACAAGATCATAAACAGGTTGTATTAAAGGCCAACACGTTTTGGGAGCATTGGCCCTTGGTCAAGGGTTTTTGTCTGTGGGTAGAACTCAAAAGAAACATTGATCTTGATAGTGAACAAGTTCAAATGTGCTTGTATTTTGTACCTAGAGGAACAGGAAGTCTACTTATACCAGCCGGTGACAAGCCTGCCTCTTCACTGTGGTGGAAAGTGTGATGTCACTGCCATACCTCTACAGCTCTTCAAAATTAGAATTAACTTTGCATTCATTCAGAAAATGCAACGCATTCTCTGAATGGTGCCCATGCTGGGAGGCCAATCTATCAGGTCGATCATTGGAGTATCAATTTCTAGTTCAGTGTTTTCCAGGCTCCAGGGGTGTATAGATCAGGTATGGTATATACAGTTACATTAGTTCATTGTGGACCAATGTAACTATGTAAAAATATACCGTACCTGGAATTCATATTTAAAGTGGTACCTCTCTAAGCAGTAACACAGAGTGGTATTCATCTCCAGATAGACCCATCAGAGGGTTACAAAAGTGAATCTGACTGAGCCTAACATGGAAGCTAAATGGAACCCCTTGAATCCTAAGCATTATACACCCCAAGTTGAAATTAAAACCTGCTCGTTCTTCAAAAAGCTCCACTCTCTCACACTGTGACAGAGGCTTGTTGATTCCCTGATGTTTAAATGACAGGGGGTGTGACTTAGCACTAGGAGAAGGTAAGGTTTAATCCTGACTTGAAGAAAAAGTCTAGTCTCTGCACAGAGACAACTGCTTATATCATTTTTTTTTTTTTATCCAACAAATTTTTTTAATTGACGATACATCATCATATATTACCAACGGTACGTATAAATGTAAGACACACCCACCCACACCCACCCCCGAAGTCAATGTTAACAAACCATTAAGCTCGGTAATACAATAGACAGCGCCGATTATCTAACCAGTGTAACCAAACTGCAGGAAGTTTTACATCATGCAAAAAAACAAGATATCCCTTCTCAATCAAACTAGTAATACACCATGCGGAGAAACATCCCATCAGCCATCATTAAGCCGAAGCAGCCTATCCATGGTCAAATCCACACTGCTAATATCATTAATTCAGCAAAGGAGGTGGATATAACGTATTTATTTTACAATTTCATTCTCACAGTGCCTATAAGTGATGAAGAGGAAGGAAATATACACTTTGACAAGAATAACAAGATGGTACCCGACCCATTTGACTCATCTTCTGGTTCTGTTAAACTGATCGCCATTAAGCCAGTCTCAATGCCGCCTTCACTTTCGGTGACGGACAGAAATCAGGAGATGTCCATCATTAATGGAGAGGTGAGAATTTGGGACCTTGTGAAGTCTACGTAGAGTGCAGGTCTGGCTTTACCACTGGCCTTGTAGGCGAAGAGTGAAAGCCTGAATTTTATCTTTGAAGCAAGGAAGATGGTGGGATTGAAAAAGCAGTAAACTGGACATGCATTTTACTATCTAATTGTGAATCTCTGTACTCCTTCAGGCTGGCCACACACCTTACAGTTTTATTGTATAATCTTTGTAAATCTCTGTTAGAGCTAACAAAGCTGTGTAGTATAAGGGCCTACCTAAACAATTTATTCAATCAAGTTTGTCCATTTACTATATAGTTGTTAGGAGATCTGAAATAGATTGTACAACCAGATTGTAATGAATATGGCCAGCCATAGCTTTAGCAATAACTGTGCAGTGCAGGGGCATGCCTAAAGATTCAATGCAATCCATATGCAGCCAAGCCCTTACACTACATAGTTGTATACTCCATTTATTAGGTGTACATATGGGTTTAAATAAAATGAGGACTGGATAGACTCATTCAAGAATCTGAATATTTAGTCTTAAAGGATAAGGATAAGTGACAGATTGCATATTACATTATATACAGTATATGTATATATATATATATCTATATATATATAGATATATATATATATACACACATTATATATATATACATACATAGACATGGTAGGGGGGCATGGTTACTGTCTTGGGTCTTGGGGGGTCTAATCAAGGAAGGAGGAAGTCAAAAATCTTCCTCCTTCCCCGGGATTCTCTCTTCACTACCGATTCACCACCTTTGAGCTGGTGAATCGGGGAGGGTGAATTCTGACACAGATCGCCAGTGAAGTGATGAGATCACAGCTTCATAAACTGCCCATATCTGTGTCAGTCAATCACAGATTCCTAGTGTGTGGAGATGTTCGGCGGAGAACATGTTCTCCCCCAATCATCTTCATTTCATAAACTGTTGAATGACTGTGATCAGCAGTGATCCTTGGGATCACCACTGTTCACAGTTTAAAAAATGGACACCTAACTGAAATAGTAATGGCTCAAAACTCTTACTTTCCTGGAGAAAAGGCTGCTCCTGGCTCCCTCCAGTGGTGGTCACTTGTCTCATGCAGGTACAGGTTCACCTAAACCTCATGTGACTAAACCAATGTTTCTCAACTCCACTCCTCAAGGCGCCCCAACAGGTCATGTTTTCAGTCTCACCATTATTTTGCACAGGTGATTTGATCAGTTTCACTGCCTTAGTAATTACCACAGCTGTTTCATCTGAGGGAAATCCTGAGAACATGACCTGTTGGGGCGCCTTGAGGACTGGAGTTGAGAAACACTGGACTAAACGACTAAACCTCTCACATGTAGCAGAGCCTTTGAAATGAAGAAATCTTGTTCTCAAAACAGATCCCAGCCAGTTGTTCTCATCTCATTTCCGCCTCCGCATCTTTCTGTTTTTGCATGAACAATTACAATTTGAAGAAACTCAGACCAGATTTCCTCACAACATAAAACAGTTCAATGAAATTGTTTTTATCTTCTCAGCTTATACAGATTGGTAGAAAGTCTGCTGTGTGTTTGCATAAAGGCTTTTGTGAAAGATGCACACATTGCCCCAGTCTCTAATTAGTACAATATTCCCTAAATAGCACAATCAACATAAAGTGGCAGATGTCCCCGCTAACACAATCACACAAACAGGAAAAAATACAAAATAGGCAGCAACAAGGTTTTCCAGTAGAAACAATGCGTTGCTGTACAGCACAGCTGTTAAGCATCCCGTGTCTCTTAAAGTGATTCTCTCACTTAAAATAAAATCAGGGTAAAGCTCTGGCACTTCCGGTTAGTGACTGGGCTTGTCCGCCTGTTAACAGGACGGGGGGGAACTGTATGCTGTCCAACTAAATTTTAAGTTAGCTGAGTTGGTGTGTGAGTTAGCACTCTCTTGTGGTCACTGGACAGACAACCTCACAAGGCCTTACACTAGAAGGAACATATCTTCACACCATCCAGGGACATCTGTCCCAGCCAAGACCCAGTTGAGTCATTCTGAGGGAATCAACGATTATCCTTCACCAGTTCGTATACACTTTGCTCTTGTCTCAGCCCAAAAGCTTGGAGAGAAGCCACCAAACACTTTGCAAGGCCTGGCACACTAGTAGTCCAGGCCCAAACACTTTGCAAGGCCTGGCACACTAGTAGTCCAGGCTTAGTCACTGAGGGTCTCTGTTCCACAGTGGGCCCAAAGATAGGTACCCTAATGCTGAGAAGGATTGGATTTCCCCCATTGAGTGGGACTTTTAAGGCTCAAATAATAATATTTTTAAAATCTTTAAATTTATTTAAATTCCATAAAAGGGTAGTATACAAATAGCGTACTTTTTCACATTACCAAATCACATAATACAATGCATATATGGTTGTTTCAGATTATACATGCAAAGATTATATATGTATCCAACGTTTTTCGGAGTCAGTTAGCTCCTTCTTCAGGGATAACTCTGTAAGCAATATTATGTGATCTATAGTAAAAATCACAACATATGACAACATTCAAAATGGCATCACATGTTGCAAGCAGTAAATTTGTGCATTATACTTACAAGGTGTTCTCCCCAGATAGCAAGGATAACTTGCCACAAATTTGTGGCAGTGTTGACTTGTAAGTCTGTTAACTTGCTGCACATTTTCAAAGACAAGTTGTACACTTGCAGAGCACTTGAAGCACAAGTTCTAGATGACACTTTTCCAATTTGTAGCAAATTTGCGTGGCAAGTCTCTAGCAAGAGCAAAGTTGCAGTGGTGAGTCTACAGTGAGAGCTCTGCAAGTCTACAGCATGAAAATTCAGCCACAGTGACTCCTGTGGTGGGATGACTATTGCACAACATAACTGAACCAGAACTTGCAGTAGACTTGCAGAATGTTTGCAACGAAAGTTGATCTGGAGTCATGCAATGCAGATTTGCTGCAATTGTGCAACACAATTTGTGAAGCCAGGGAAGTCTAGCAATAGCTTAGCAAGTCATTTTCAAACTTGTAGCACAATTGCTTGCTATCTGGGTCATTTGGTGAAACAAAAGCAGATTTCATGGAAAACATTTAAAAGCAGTCAGTTGCCAACAACCCAACCCACGATGGTCAGGGTGGATAGGTGGGGTAGGTGGGGATTCTTTATCCCAGCAGGGCAAGCCAGGTACACACTGAGACGACCTAATACCAACATAGAGATGGAATTAGGTGCTATTATGGGGAGTCCAGAAGTTTTTACTCAAATGATCGATAGTATAACATGAATGTACAAATCAGATTCTTCCAAACAATGATTTGGGTCAGATGGAAACTATGTTCAAAGACGGTGATCAGTATGAACACAATCTCTTTGGTATGCCAAAGAGTACCTATAATAAAATAAGTAAACATATGGGCAGTATATTGAGATTAAGATAGTTGCTAAAAAAATATGCAACAAATCTATTTTGCAAAACTATGCAAATAAATCTATTAGTGTGATAAAGAACATCTAATGCAGCATATATACTTAAAAATTGGGTTTTAGGTAGTGTGTGAACACAAAATAAAAACCTATAGTGTGAACTATGGGTTACTATTTAGAAACAAATATCCAAGGGTGCGTATAGAGAGAAGCAAAATAAAAAACAACTTTTTTGCAGATTGCAAAACTTGCTTAGTAGTGTCAATCTTCCCTTGTTGCCCTAGTCATTGGTATTAGGCCTCATGCACACTGGACGTTATAATAACGCTTTTAAAAATGCCAGTAGCTTTGCAGTGAGTTTCTCAATGTTTTTCAGCATTTTTGCAATAGCGTTTTTTAGAATTTCTTTTTTTTTTTAATGGGATCAAAAATGTTAAAAACTGCTAGCGGCGGTTTTTCAACATTTTTAGCCGTTTTTTGATGTTGGAGCATTTTTACAGCTGAAAAACTCCTTTCAGAATCCACTAGTTTTTTTTTTTTTTTTTACAGCCAAAAAACGCCCCACCCAAAAACAGTTGATAACAGCCTATGTGTGCATGGACACATGGAGAGTTTATTGACTGTAGAAAAAAACATCTGAAGCCAAAAACAGCAGCTGTAAAAACGTCCAAAAACGTCCAGTGTGCATGAGGCCTTATAGTAAATAAGGTCCTACAGACAGGGTCTGTCTGATTGAAAGTCACAGACTCCTTGTCGTCTCTAATGATGTTTAACATCCACAGTGTTTGAGGCAGACAAAGATTACAGTATGTGATCCAGAATGCCTAAGCTTTGGATTACAGGAGCGTGATAGCAGTAGCTTTTCCATTTATGGTAATAGAAGTTGGCAATACTGACATACTACCTATAGAAGATTGCTTTGTTACATTTCACTTCTTTTCCCCATCAGGTGAACAAAGCACTTAAACAGAAATCGGACATAGAGCACTACCGCAACAAGCTACGTCTGAAAGCAAAGAGGAAAGGCTACTATGACTTCCCTCCAATAGACAACAGATCACTGAACGACAAGAAGAGGAAAGCCTTTGAGAAAACTCAAATGGAAATTGACAATGTTCTGGAAGGAAATACAAATTCATCTCCCCCTTTTGTGGAGGCTAAAAACAGGTAGGCAGGACAGAAATCTGGTACTGTTTTTTTATACAGCAGATACAGTATACTGTATATACTATACTATACATATATACTATATACAGGGGCGTTGCTAGGTCTGCAAAAGATCTGGGGCTAGAGCCCATAGCAGTGATCACCAACCTTTTTGCAGGCCCGCGGGGGGGGGGGGGGGGGGGCACGCCGGTGGTAAGCCATATTTCGCGGGCAATGGCTGGTGTTGATGCTTCAATCATCATGTCACCATGGTTTATATGGTGTCAGGGTGATTGAAGCGCTGGTTAAGCAGGGACCCTGTGGCAAGAGACTCGGGGCTATGGGCCCCAGATTCGGGGCTATAGCCCCAATAGCCACCCCCTAGCAACGCCCCTGACTATATATATATTTTTATATATATAATGTGTGAAACGTGTGGGTGGTTGTGTGCATCCCTTGGTCACCCTGCTGTACCCATGTTTTAATCGTCCAATACACTATTCCCAACACACTTGTTCTGTAAAAATGGCTGTATAAAAGTGGGTGCTGAAGCGACCAATGGCTGGAACCATGAACAATCAGAGCAAGAGATGTCACCAGCACACCATGGGTATCCAAAGCTTTGGGTCCAAAGCTTTATTCAGCGATCACATCGTTACAGCAAACAGCTGTTTGCTTTAAAATGTGATTGCTTAATAAATCTTTGGACCCAATTTTGGAGACCCATTGTGTGCTGGTGACATGTTTAAATCATGTCTTGACTAGAAGACATGTTAGCATTACCCTGTTCACAATACTGTGATTAGAACATTTTATGTAGTGCTTTAATTTTGGCAAATGACAACCTGATATTTCTGAGATCTCTAATGCCGTGTACACACGATCGGAATTTCGGCCCACAAAAGACCGATGAGAGTCTTTCATCGGAAAATGCGACCGTGTGTATGCTCCATCTGTCTTTTGCTAGCGGAAATTCCAGCCAGCAAAATATTGAAAGCATGCTCTCAATTTTTCAGTCGGGAAAAGTTCCTATCCGAAAATGCAATCATCTCTGGCAATTTGGACGCGCAAAATCCCTACGCATGCTCAGAAACAATTCGACGCATGCTCGGAAGCATTGCACTTCATTTTCTCGGCTTGTCGTAGTGTTGTACGTCACCGCGTTCTTGACGGTCGTAGATTCAGCTAACTTTTGCGTGACCGTGTGTATGCAAGGCAAACTCGAGCAGAATCCCTTCGGAAAAGCCGTCATATCTTTTTCCGTCGACAAAACTGATTGTGTGTATGTGGCATAAAGCTATGTTTCCACTATTGCGACCTCAAAGTTACGCGATTTAAAGTGCGAGAGTGAGTGTAGCTTTGATCCAACTTGATATTCCCTGGATCAAAGTTGCACAACCATTGTAGCTATGTTGTTGAATGGCCTCAGGGGGAAGGGGGGAGCTGAGACAAGCACTGGTTATGAAGCAGCCATCTCCTCGCTAGCTATGTTGTTGGATGGCCTCAGGGGGAGGGGGGAGGCAGGACAAGCACTGGTTATGAAGCAACCGTCTCCTTGCTAGCTATGTTGTTTGATGGCCTTGGGGAGTGGGGACCACTCTGACCCTGCATCGATAGGATTACAACGCACATAGGAACATTTTGCACAAAGTAATACATGTTTTTACACACTTACGGGTGAAACTTGTGCCCTTGGGTAAATATACATATATGCATGCTAGGATTGCACCGATACTGATACTAGTATCGGTATCGGTGCCGATACCGAGCATTTGCATTAACAGGGAATGAAGAGGCAGGGTTGCTCGCACCTGGAAGTCTGTGGGTGGAGAGTGCGGAGCGGAGAGCGAGCCCTCAACATGCTGGAAACAACGGAAGGTAAGCTGGACAGGGCAGGGGTGCAGGGTGCAGCCGCATGTTCCATCAGAATCGGTGACCGGGGCCGTCACATTCCGTAACAGAAGTGAAATTCCGTGTCTCGGTCAGAGGTGGAACATCCCGACGCCCATCTTGGTACACCCTGCATTTGGCCGCAGTAAGCCAGCAGCGACCATCTTGTTACACCCAGCCCAGGTGGGCCTGGGCTGGGTGTAACAAGAGCCCAGCCCATAAGTGCCACCTATCAGTGCCCATAAGTACCGCCTATCAGTGCCACCTATCACTGCCCATCAGTTAGTGCCACCTATCAGTGCTGCATAATCAGTTCCACCTATCAGTGCTCATCAGTGCTGCATAATCAGTTCCACTTATCAGTGCTCATCAGTGCTGCATAATCAGCGCCACCTATCAGTGCTCATCAGTGCTGCATATCAGTGCCCATCAGTGCCACCTAATCCTATCAGTGCTCATTAGTGCTGCATTATCAGTGCTGCATATTAGGGCCTCCTCATCATTGCCATCCCTTCAATGCCCTTCAGTGCCGCCTCATCCGCGCCACCTAATCCTATCAGTGCCCATCAGTGCTGCATATTAGTGCCTCCTCATCAGTGCCCCATCAGTGCCACCTTATCAGTGCCCCCTCAGTGCAGCCTATCAGTGCCCCATCAGTGCAGCCTCATTAGAGCACATCAGTGAAGGCGAAAAAGTACTTATTTACAAAATTTTCTGACAGAAACTAAAAAAGACATTTAAAAAAGGTATTGGTATTCGGTATCCGCAAGTACTTGAAAAAAAGTATCAGTACTTAAAAAAGTGGTATCGGTGCAACCCTAATGCATGTGCATGTAAACGCAAGTATGGCACAGATATACCTACGTACAGCATATTTTGTAATTTATTCCAATGGGCAGAACATGCATAAACTAAGACACATACACCTGTAAAAATGCTCATGTGCATGATTCCTAAAAATAGACAATCACAAGAGGATTTATGGTGAACATGTTGATGATCAGTGCCTGAAATAAAAGTTTCAATGAGAAATGTTATAATAATGAGGTAGGTGTGGCCAACTAAACAGGAGAGATTTGACGAGTTTGCAACTGTTTTTATTACAAATAATTAACAAATTACTTTTTGAATTCACATTACATTTAAAGTAATGATTTTCAGCCACAAGGCGGAGGAAGAACAGGCTAAAAACTGAAGTTCATTGTGATATACTGTATATTGAGGGGTGTTGAAGAGTATAGATCATAAACCGGTAATAATTAAATTAAATAATTACTGTCGGGATAAAAAAAAAAAAACACCAGCAACAATATTTGCATTCTATTTCACAGTCAATAAAACTAGTTAGAAGCTGGAGGTTATTTATCATTGAATAGGAAATAAATACATTTGGGTTTGGGTGACTGATTACTGGAAATTAAGACGCAGTTGCAAAGGAGAGTTATTGACTGTGTAATGAATTATCAGGATGGGGCCACTCTGGAAGGAATCGGATTATTCTCTGCAGTGCTGCTACGACTGAAAGCAGTAAAGGGTGAACGATTAAAAAGTGTAAATCATCCGGTGTGGGGAACAGGAGCAAAATTCAATCCTGGCCATAAAATCTGCTTGATGGAATATAGAGAGATTAAACTGCATGTGGGTGGATGGGGAGAAGTCATTGTAAAATGATAACTCATGATGCAATGTAAATGTTGGTTGGGTTGCTATCCATCGATCTATGTCCCTGTTATCTATTTATCTCTCTCTCTTTCATTTGCCTTCTCTGTTCAAATCTATCTATCTATCTATCTATCTATCTATCTATCTATCTATCTATCTATCTATCTATCTATCTATCTATCTATCTATCTATCTATCCCTTTTGTGTTTATCTCTGTTCCAATCTATTTATCTACTTCTACCCATCTCTTGCTCTCTCTTCAAATCTATTTATCGACAGGTGGAACCCACCAAGGGCACAGTGTGACTACATGAGCACCATAGACAGAACCCAATAGCACCCCAGTCTTGCCTTTAGTTTTACTGTAAAGCAATATTACTTGAAAGAGTAAAGTTTGGGTTTCTGTCCTCTGCCTCTACACTAAGAACTGAGTTATAAAACACCACTGATTGCTCAGTTCTCCCTTCCCCTGTGAATGCCAGTCAATGGCCTCTCTGCTCTGCCCCTCCAATGATCACTGGAGCGCTAGGCTGTAGAGGGGGCCGGAGCTGCTGGCTCAGTCTCCCAGTGGCTTGCTGTGAGGCTGAGCCAGCTTCTGGTCCAGGCTTCTGAATGGATCACAACTGTAAAGTCAGGATCGATCCAGCTCCTGTACCAGCTCTGTATCGTTAGCCGACAGCGGACTTTAGCACACTGTCAGCTAAAAATGGCTCACAGGAGTGCAGAACGAACTGCACTCCTTCTCCTTTAAACCAGTCCTGTAATATTCAGAGACAGCTCCTAAACCTCCCAAATCACATGACTGCATCCCAGCTCTGGCCGCCGCATAGCAGTCACCTATCACTGTTACTTCTGTGCTGGCATCCTTTCCAGTCTATGACCTCTCCAGGACTGCCAGAGAGATCCAACCGCTGAACATGACTCCATCACTTATATCTTCCCAGAAAGTGGAAAACTCTTTAAACCCTGGAAGTAAGTGGTAAAATGTTAGCGGCTAATACTGTCAGTGTATTTTATCCCCCGCTGTTGTGGAACTTCATTTAATATGATCAAATTCGAACATAACACGAAGCCTGTGTGAAATGGTGATTAACATGCTTCCTTGTAAACGGGCTAATGAGAAAGCTCGTAGAGATAGTCAGAGAGATAATATAACGTTCTGCAATTAGGTCAGTAATGATCACAGGGGACTGTTAAAGCCTACTGAATTACCCATGTTATCATAGAGTTTACATCAAAGCTTTGATGAAAATGAATTTTATTAATTTGCAAGAATTAAACTCAGTAGTTTTATTGCCAAAGGTTCCACCTTCAGAGGGTAAGTTTAGTGCATTTAGTGCAACTTTGAGATTTTATTTAATATTATTTGAAAGTAATTACAGATGTGACTCATTTCCTGCTTGATGTTCCATATTTTGATTATTGTATTTCATGTCCTAATTCAGTAATACTCCTTCTAGTGGTCATCTGTGTATGATGGGATGAAATTAGTAACTCTGGGCTAAACAAATATTGTCTAAATACAAGAGGCATGTGAATTAATACTTGAATGTTGGGGGTCTGTTTTTAACAAAAAAAATCCCTGGTGAAATGTCATAACCCAGATAGCAAGGATAGCTTGCCACAAATTTGCGGCAGTATTGAATTGTAAGTCTGTTAACTTGCTGCACATTTTCACTGGCAAGTTGTACACTTGCAGAGCACCTGAAGCACAAGTTCTAGTTGAAACTTTTCCAATTTGTAGCAAATTTGCGTGGCAAGCCTCAAGCAAGAGCAAAGTTGCAGTGGTGAGTCTACAGCAAGAGCTTTGCAAGTCTAGAGCATGAAAATTCAGCCACAGTGACCCCTGTGGTGGGAGGACTATTGCACAACATAACTGAACCAGAACTTGCAGCAGACTTGCTGAATATTTGCAGAGAAAATTGATCTGTATTTATGCAATGCCGACTTTTTGTGCAAGAAACTTGTGAAGCCTGGCAATAGCTTAGCAAGTCATTTTCAAATGTGCAGCACACAGTCATGTCATGAATTATCCCCCTATTTTGACTAATATGTTTTTTTTTTCGTCAGCCCCATTTAGTGGTCATAATGTAGTATTTTCCTGAAATCCATCAATCAGGAAAATACCACATTATGGCCACTAGATGGAGCTGATGATCATAGGAAATAAACATTAGACAAAATACAGGGATAATTTGTGACGGCTGTGTGAATGCTTGTAAAATTTGTCTAACAAATTTTTTTGCACCCCTTGGTGTCCTTTGTGTATTGCTTGCTGATTTTGTACCTTGCCTCTGTACAGGAAATGTTCTTTTTCTTTGAAGACCCATCACTGTTCATCTCTCTACTTGTGACTGGTCTTGTACCCCCTTGTAGTTCTCCGGCAGGCAGTCTGTAGTAAGAGGACCTGTTGGACCCCTCCCACAGCTCTGCTCTCTTCACAGGCTATGTACAGCACAGTGATGATGTCACAACTACCTTTACAAGATAATATCTGGCTTTGCAGAGGCATTTGTTGCACATTAAGTGGATTTATATCCTTTCAAGGCTATTCATTTTAGATTAATGATTTTGTTTTCTGCAGTTCAGCTTTAAATGTTTAAAGCGAAAGTGCAGCGTGCAGCCTTGGGTTGCTTCCATTGTTGTTCTCAACACCTCACCAATATAAATGTTTTCTGTTTCCTGCTTTTGTAAATAGCTTTTCATACCAGAAATATACTTAAATTATCTGTGCTCAGGTTTGCCAGTCCCTGACAATATGCAGGCAGCTGTCCATGAGCTATATAAATGTCCACATAGACTGAACAACAGCTAATTAACCTGTCAATATGAATTAAGACACACTGACAAAGAACAATACTGGCTAGTGTAAGTTTGCTTAGGAACCGGTGATAGGTTCATTAAAAGAATACTGTTTACATAAGTAAAACAAATGTATGGCTTCTACAGAGTTCCAGTACTTAAAGTGACTTAAAGTGAATCATTATTAAAAAAAGGCTGTAAACAACTTCTTATTGTTATGTCCTTTGTAGCAAGGAAAGCTATTCTTTATCAATGGATTTACCTGGTACCCCCCACCACTTCTCTGTTTATAGCTACAGTGAGGGAAAAAAGTATGTGATCCCCTGCTGATTTTCTATGTTCCCCCACTGATAAAGAAATGATCAGTCTATAATTTTAATGGTAGGTTTATTTTAACAGTGAGAGACAGAATAACAACAGAAATATCGAAAAAAACGCATTTCAAAAAAGTTATAAGTTGACTTGCATTTTTTTTTTTGAGGCTTACGTTTGGTAACTCAAACCTTCAGCTCCCTCCACATATTTTCTATGGGGATAAGGTCTGGAGACTGGCTAGGCCACTCCAGGACCATAATGTACTTCTTTTTGAGCCACTCCTTTGTTGCCTTGGCCATGTGTTTTGGGTCATTGTTATGCTGCAATACCTACCCACAACCCATTTTCAATGCCCTGGCTGAGTGAAGGAGGTTCTCACCCAAGATTTGACAGTATATGGCCCCATCCATTGTCTCTTTGAGGTGGTGAAGTTGTCCTGTCCCCTTAGCAGAAAAACAACCCCAAAGCATAATGTTTCTGGTGTTTCTGGATGGTGTTCTTGGGGTCATAGGCAGCATTCTTCTTCCTCCAAACACGGCAAGTTGAGTTGATGCCAATGAGCTTGATGTTGGTCTCATCTGACCACAGTTCTCTGAATCATTCAGATGTTCATTAGCAAACGTCAGACGGGCCTGTACATGTGCTTTCCTGAGCAGCTGGACCTTGCAGGGTTTCAGTCCTTCATGGCGTAGTGTGTTACCAATTGTTTTCTTGGTGACTATGGTCCCAGCTGCCTTGAGATCATTAAAAAGATTCTTCTGTTTAGTTCTGGGCTGATTCCTCACTGTTCTCATGATCATTGAAACTCCACAGAGAATGCTGCCTGTCATAGGTGCCGGAACGGTGTTCTGGCGCGTTCCAGCAGAAAAAAAGCACGGTATACATACACACACTTGTAGATATATGTGTGTGTGTATATATATATATATATATATATATATATATATATATATATATATATATATATATATATATGTATATATATATATATATATATATATATATATATATATATATATATATATATATATATATTTATATTTATACACACACATACACATTGTGTGTATATATATATATATATATATATATATTTATACACACACACATACACATTGTATATGTATATATATATATTTATACACACACATACACATTGTATATATATATATATATATATATATATATATATATATATATATATATATATATATATATTTAGTTAGTTATCATGTGTCTGTACATTTCTTTACATGTTCTTTTAAACTTTAGTTTCACTTTTTGAACTTGGCTGCACTGTAGTCTCACATTATCTCATGAGATTACAGGCAGCCCACCCACTTTTACACTGATCTCGGCTGTTGGCCGTTTTCCGAGGAAACACTTCTCCTCTGTTCTCCCTCTGAGAACTGAAGTTCTCAGCTTCATAAACAGGCTGCAGAGGAGATAATTTTCCTCTGAGAACTGCCGAGAACTGAACTGAGAAAAAAACTTCTCAGTTTAATAAACGTACACCTATATGTGAACATGGGAGGAGGTGACTAGGTAGCCAGAGAGCAGGAGGTCTGAGGAGGAGAGTAGAGGATGTTTTGGGTGATATTTTGAGATGAGGTTGGTGATAGGGGGTTTGGTGATGAGGTTGGTAGTTCGGGGAAGAGTTGTGAATGGCTTTGTAGGTTTTAGTTAGTATATTTGTTGGGCAATCAGAAGCCATTTGGAGGGATTGGCAAAGAGGGGCTGTGGACAATGAGCAGCTGGAAAAGTGGATAAGTCTGGCAGCAGCAGCATTCATGATGGGCTGAAGGGGGTAGAGCCTGTGTAGAAGTAGGAAATCGAAGAGAGAGTTGCAATAGTCAAGGCGAGAGATAACGAGGGAGTGAATTAGTAGCTTTGTCATTTGTTGAGAAGGGGCATATTTTGGAAATTTCATGGAGGTGAAGGAGGCAAAATTTGGCCAGTGATTGGACGTGGAACTGGAAGGACAAGTCATGGTCCAGGATTACACCTAGCACCATGGCATAAGGAGAGGAACTAATAATTGTGCAGTTGATATGGATGGAAATGTCGGGGTAGGTGACACAGGGGAAAGGAAATATTATGAGTTTTTTAAAAAAACAACGACAATGTTATAGGGCGTACACACGGTCGGACTTTGTTCGGACATTCCGACAACAAAATCCTAGGATTTTTTCCGACGGATGTTGGTTCAAACTTGTCTTGCATACACACGGTCACACAAAGTTGTCGGAAAATCCAATCGTTCTAAACGCGTTGACGTAAAACATGTACATCTGGACTATAAACGGGGCAGTGGCCAATAGCTTTGATCTCTTTATTTATTCTGAGCATGCGTGGCACTTTGTCCGTCGGATTTGTGTACACACGATCGGAATTTCCGACAACTGATTTTGTTGTCGGAAAATTTTATCTCCTGCTCTCCAACTTTGTGTGTCGGAAAATCCGATGGAAAATGTCCGATGGAGCCCACACACGGTCAGAATTTCCGACAACACGCTCCGATCGGACATTGTCCATCGGAAAATCCGACCGTGTGTACGGGGCATTACAGTGAGTGACAGCTTGAATTTTTTAATGCTACGGTACTTAGAATATTTGTGGGGCATGTTTAAAAAACCGTAATACAAAGGCATTCCACCCAGAAATTCATTAGACATACTTGTCTGTGGCACTGGGGCCAGGGTATGAATTCAAACTTACAAATTAGAATTTTAGGCTAAAATGGGGTAAATATGGATGTAAAGCAAACCTGTACTGGGACCATCCAAGCCAAAGCAACATTTTTGCTTTAATCACTCTATCCCTAGCAGCATTGTCTCACCTTTACTTTGGCTCCATTCAGCATCAGCATCAGGAGCTAAAGGAAATATCCTGTACTTCTGGGTATGGAAGAGCATGTGACTCACTCTATGTGACAGCATTTGACCAATTAATCAGTGAGTTCATAACCCTGCTTAAGCTATGACTCCGCTGACTCGAGGCTTGTACAAGGACTTCCCTTTGCCCCTGGCTTTTGAACAAAGTGACGAGGGGGCAAAATGAAAGGTAAATATTTGCATTTCTGCAGGTCTACAGTACATTAAAGATTTAAAGTGAACCTACCAGATCTGCCACAGACGTTAGAGAATGTTTGCGGTTTATAGTTGGATTTGTATTTTTGTAGGCCTCTTCATAACACTGGCTGATGCTCCGTGGCTCAGGGGAAAGTTAACACTTTTTTTACTTTACTTGTGCTATGCTGTAACATTTTTTTCCTTTTTTTTTAGGCAACCTTCATTAAAGAATCATCCATATAGGAGTCGCCAGTCTCTGAACAGTCCAAGCCCAGGAGAGACTGAAATGGATCTTCTTGTAACTCGGGAACGACCACGACGTGGAATTCGGAACAGTGGCTATGACGTGAGTTTTTATGTTCATAAGAATTTCATGTTTTAGTAAATATAATATTACAACACTGGAGCTCATTTGTTTTTGTTTGGTGAAAAGTTTTACTTGAATGAATCTCACATCTCACAAAACTGTTCTCGTGGTGGAAAAATCCATGGTCCATGTTGGATGGAGATCCACCGATTGCCACAGCTGTACATCTGCAAGGCTACCTGCATTAACAATCGCTGCTGGTGGTACAGTTTTAGTGCTCCTGCACACGGGCACCGGCGTCGGCGTCGATTTCGGCATGTTAGGATAAGTACAATGACCAGCTGCTCCTACAATTTCCTCGTTAAGCCATGCAGGGGTTTCTGTCCTCTTGGCAACAGGGCAGTAATTGGACTCAATGCATGAATCATTGTGAGGCATACTCTCCAATTACAATCATAGTTTATGTGAGTTTATTATCTCGTCCTGGCGCTATATAAAAAGATCTGCGATCGCAATGATTCATCAGTGCTTTTGCAGTTTCCCTCTTTTTTCACTGTAGATAAGTCTGGCCTTAGTACAAAGCTGACATTTTCATTAATCAGACTGCGGAGGATGGTGGAAAGAAGCCTCAAAATACTGACGCATTTAGGAAAATCAATTTCTGTTTTGACTAATACGAAGATGGAAAGTTTTTTTTTTTAATAACGGGACAGAGATTTTTCCTTGACAGGACAGACACGACCATATGTTGTAGTGTCTTTTGTAAAAAGATTTGCTGTGTGAATGTCCCCACCATTTACACAGCTGTCACAAATAATCCCTGTGTTTTCTTTAATACGGTTATTTCCTATGATTGTCGGCTCCATCAATTGGCCATAATGTATTTTCCTAATTGAGGTATTATTGAGGAAAATATCGAATTATGACCACTAGATGCAGCTGACGATCATAAGAAATAAACATATTAGACAAATTATGGGGAATATTCTTGGCAGCTGTTCGAATGCTTATAACATTCATACAGCACTTTTTTTTTTTTTTTATAAATAGACTCTTAAGTTAAGTTTTTCTTTAAAGTCGGCTTTATAGAATCACTCCTCTCTGTGGTTTCTAGTGGATTTAGCAAGAGGAAACTGTCTTTTGCTGAAGCGTTTACCAGAACTGGTTATTAAAGTGCAAAATGGAGTTTTACCAATCAGCATCACAACAGAAACGACAGCACAGTGTGCCTTTTTCCTCTTGTCAGATGATTTACTAGAACCCATAGTGCTCAAACTTTCAGTATAGATCAGCTAAATACATTTCAGGTGCATCAAACCAAAAGGTGTGTAAAGTCTGCAGAGATCCAACATCCCCCTTCTGATTGAAAAGCTATAGGTCTATCTCACGCCTCTGCAGAGAGACCACTGCTTCCACAGAGAGAGTAAAGGTCTTTCTCTGCAGCATGCTGGCTGGGGACAGGCTTTTCTTTCAAGGCTGTGGCTGCTTTCCACAGCAAAGGAACTGTACATTTTTTGTTAACACACCTGGAATGTATTTATCTAATTTAGTAAAACTAAAGGCAAAAGTTTTTTCAATTTGGGTAGAGTAAGACTCCATACACACTATTGGATTTTCTGCAGATTTTTGTCTTCAGATTTACCAAAACCATGTAGTTCAAGGGCCTGACTGATTGCATACAAACTGAAACTCTTAAGGTTTGACTTCATATTTTATGGTTTTGGTAAATCTGAAGACAAAAATCTAGTAGTGTGTACGGGGCTTAAGGCTGACCATCCATTATACAATTTTCTTGTACAACTTCCGTTTAGATTGACCAAAACCATATAATATGAGGTCTAACCTTAAGAGTTTCAATTTGTATGCAACCAGGCCCTTGAACTACAAGTGCACGTGTTCCAAAGCATCCTTTAAAGGAAAACCTTCATGGAGGCTGCATTGCTGACCTGTGATTCATATGTAATGCCTGGCTGAGATGTTGACCCTCTGCCTTAAAGGTCTATCTTACGCCTCTGCAGAGAGACCATTGCTTCCACAGAGAGAGTAAAGGTCTTTCTCTGCAGCATGCTGGCTGGGGAAAGGCTTTTCTTTCAAGGCTGTGGCTGCTTTCCACAGAAAAGGAACTCTACATTTTTTGTTAACACACCTGGAATGTATTTATCGAATTTAGTAGAACTAAAGGCAAAACTTTTTTCAATTTGGGTAGAGGAAGACCCCATACACACTATTGGATTTTCTGCAGATTTTTGTCTTCAGATTTACCAAAACCATGTAGTTCAAGGGCCTGCCTGATTGCATACAAATTGAAACTCTTAAGGTTTGACTTCATATTATATGGTTTTGGTAAATCTGAAGACAAAAATCTAGTAGTGTGTACGGGCTTAAGGCTGACCATCCATTATACAATTTTCTTGTACAACTTCCGTTTAGATTGACCAAAACCATATAATATGAGGTCTAACCTTAAGAGTTTCAATTTGTATGCAACCAGGCCCTTGAACTACAAGTGCACATGTTCCAAAGCATCCTTTAAAGGAAAACCTTCATGGAGGCTGCATTGCTGACCTGTGATTCATATGTAATGCCTGGCTGAGAAGTTGACCCTATGCCTTAAAGTGACCCTATCAGTCGCCTTAAAAATATATAACTGGTTGTAGATCTTTCAGCAAAATAACTATTATACCAACCTTTCTGGTGGCCTGTCTTCTATCCCTTCTCTGTTAAGTGCTGCAGCCTCAGTTAAGCTCATAAGTATTTTTAAACTTTTGGAAGCCTGTGTCCCCTGCCACATGCTGTGGTTCCTTTTTCTTAAAGTAGAGGTTCAGCAAAAACCTAATTAACTCTAAACCTACTCTCACCAACATTCTAAGACTAATCTATCTCAGTGGTTCTCAACCCTGTCCTCAAGTACCCCCAACAGGCCATGTTTTGTGAATTTCTCTTAGACAAAATAGATGTCCAAAATACCAAGCCATTGACCTGCAAACATGGCCTGTTGGGGGTACTTGAGGACAGGGTTGAGAACCACTGATCTATCTAACCCTATAAAGAAGAAATCTATATACTTTCCTGTTCTGCAGCCGCTTCGGTACGGTCCCAGGCTGAGCTGTCAGCAGCAGCTTCTGTGTATAGGCATTTGCAGGAGAGGCAACAATGAAAGATCTATAGAAAGTCTATGGGCGGCGTCACTTCCCAGGCATTTCACGGCCGCTCTCTGTTCTCTCCTGCACACAGGATCGGCTTTAGAAAAGGTATGTATAGTGATTTTTTCTTTACAGGGTAAGATAGATTAGTTTTAGAATGCGGCTGAGAGTAGACTTATGCCGCGTACACACGATCGGTAATTCCGCCGGCAAAACTCAGATGAGAGCTTTTTGTCGGAAAATGCGACCATGTGTATGCTCCATCGGTCTTTTGCTGGCGGAATTCCAGCCAGCAAAAGATTGGGAGCATGTTCTCTACTTTTTGGTCAGGAAAAGTTCCTATACAAAAATGCGATCGTCTGTACAAATTCCAACGCGCAAAATTCCTACGCATGCTCGGAAACAATTCGACGAATGCTCGGAAGCATTGAACTTCATTTTCTCGGCTCGTCGTAGTGTTGTACATCACCGCATTCTTGACGGTCAAAAGTTCAGAGAACTTTTGTGTGACCGCGTGTATGCAAGGCAAGCTTGACCAAGCTTTCCGACAGAAAATCCGCTTGTGTGTACGGGGCATTAGCGTTAGAAGGTTTTTGGGTCAACTTCTACTTTAACCCTATGTCACTATAAGCGGTGCACAAACTGTTGGCGCTATATAAATCCTGTATAATAATGTAGTACCCTGATGTTTAGGCAGGGTTGCTATTAAATTTATTTGCCAAGTGATAGTTGCCATGGCCAATTGTTAGGAGGTCAATTGATTTCGCCCTAATTCTGGAATTGCTGCACTTCTCTCTTCTGTCACTAGATGGCCGAGGGTCTGGTGACATTAGATAAGACAAGGGCATTGCAAGGACAGATTAGAAATGAATGGGGTGTCTTAGCCAATGGGCAGGGATTTTCCTGGGTCCCTTAGCCTGCCCGGAGAACCTATTTATTTGGTTCTCCTAAGGCCTATTCTGGGGGCATCTGACTGCTAGGCTATCTGACTGCCTATCCAGTGTTAGGACTGCGGGCTTGTAGTCCGAACAGAAGTAACGGTTCCGCCGGCTGGGCAACCAGTCATGGTCGGAGGTAGAGGGGAAGCTGTCGCCACAAAGGGACCATCCACCTTGCTACCAGAGACCATTGTGAGTAAGCTGAGGCCAGTACCAGAGCAGACTTCTCGCCACCCGGGGACAGTGAAGAAGTGGGAAAGCATCAGCAAGTGCCAAGTTAGGGACCCAGCGGGACAGCAGATGTGACGCTTGTGGAGTGCCAAGCCAGGGACCTAACGTGTCAGCAGGGGTGAAGCTTGAGGAGTATCTGTGAGTGCCAAGCCAGGGACCCAGCAGTGAAGCGGGGGTGACGCTTGAAGAAGATACTGAGTGCTACATTGAAAGAGCTCAGGGGATCCAGTGGCTAGTGGATCTGAAATCTAGTGAGAGAGAATGGGAGCTCATTGAGTAAAGACCCACAGTGAGTGAGTGTGGGGTAAAGAGAACTGTTCGTGTTGCAGATAGTTGAATACCTTTACTGTTAGTAACAGCTACAAGATTGTTGCCATAGGAGACAGTGTCCTACCTATACAGAAGTGGTGTCTGGCAGGAGGCATTCACCTGTATAACTGTCTACCTATAGAAGTCTTGGCGTCTGCCAATTAACATTGCATCTACTTAAGGGTGTCCTGGCCCTAACTCTCTCTCCCACAGTTCTGTTTAAGAGACAATAAATCTCTTTGCATTTAAAAAGTGTCTGGCACCTACCTTTTCATCTTGCATTACACCCACCATGCCTTGCAACCCACTCTACACTGAAGGATGCCAGCTGTCCTTAACTGTGGAGGTCACCATTGGGCTTCAGGGGCCCCGGGACTTTGCTACAATAATAATAATACAGGACACAGCAGTAGTGTAAGGGTCAGAAGATGAAGCCACAGCAAGCAGCAGGGGACACAAGTATTTGACACTTTGGAAGTGTCCAACACTTTGGGGCTGATTTACTAAAACTGGAGAGTGCAAACTCTGGTGCAGCTGTGCATGGTAGCCAATCAGCTTCTAACTTCAGCTTGTTTAATTAAGTTTTGACAATAAAATAAACTGGAAGCTGATTGGTTTCTGTGCAGAACAGCAACAGATTTTGCACTCTCCAGATTTAGTAAATCCTGTATTGTCCCTTTATTACATAGTTAGTCAGGTTGAAAAAAGACACAAGTCCATCCAGTCCAACCATAAAAAAAAAAAAAAAAAAAAAACGTACAATCCAATATACCCAATACTATACCCACAGTTGATCCAGAGGAAGGCAAAAAACCCCAGCAGAGCATGCTCCAATTTGCTACAGCAGGGGAAAAAATTCCTTCCTGATCCCAGAGAGGCAATCGGATTTTCCCTGGATCAACTTTACCTATAAATGTCAGTACCCAGTTATATTATGTACATTTAGGAAAGTATCCAGGCCTTTCTTAAAGCAATCTACTGAGCTGGCCAGAACCACCTCTGGAGGGAGTCTATTCCACATTTTCACAGCTCTTACTGTGAAGAAACCTTTCCGTATTTGGAGATGAAATCTCTTTTCCTCCAGTCGTAAAGAGTGCCCCCTTGTCCTCTGTGTTGACCGTAAAGTGAATAACTCAACACCAAGTTCACTATATGGACCCCTTATATATTTAAACATGTTGATCATATCCCCCCTTATTCTCCTCTTCTCAAGAGTGAACAAATTCAGTTCCTCTAATCTTTCCTCATAGCTGAGCTCCCCCATGCCTCTTATCAGTTTGGTTGCCCTTCTCTGCACTTTCTCCAGTTCCCCGATATCCTTTTTGAGAACTGGTGTCCAAAACTGAACTGCATATTCCAGATGAGGTCTTACTAATGATTTGAACAGGGGCAAAATGATATCTCTCTCTCTGGAGTCCATACCTCTCTTAATACAAGAAAGGACTTTGCTCGCTTTGGAAACCGCAGCTTGGCATTGCATGCTATTATTGAGCTTATGATCTACCAAAACCCCCAGATCCTTCTCCACTACAGATTCCCCCAGTTGTACTCCCCCTAGCATGTATGATGCATGCATATTCTTAGCCCCCAAGTGCATAACTTTACATTTCTCAACATTAAACCTCATCTGCCACATAGTCGCCCAATTAGACAGAGCATTGAGGTCAGCTTGTAAATTGGAGACATCCTGTAAGGACGTTATTCCACTGCATAGCTTGGTGTCATCTGCAAAGACAGAAATGTTACTTTTGATCCCAGACCCAATATCATTTATAAAGATATTAAAGAGTAAGGGTCCCAGCACTGAACCTTGGGGTACACCACTGATAACCTTAGACCATTCAGAGTAAGAATCATTAACCACTACTCTCTGAATTCTGTCTTTTAGCCAGTTTTCTATCCATTTACAAACTGATATTTCCAAGCCTGTAGACTTTAACTTACACATGAGCCGTGTGTGCGGAACTGTATCAAACGCTTTTGCAAAATCCAAATAAACCACGTCCACAGCCACCCCTCTGTCCAAGGTTTTACTTACCTCTTCATAAAAAGAAATCAGGTTTGTCTGACAACTTCTGTCTTTCATGAACCCATGCTGTCTGTTGCTTAAAATGTTTTTTTTCCAGCAAGAACTCGTCTATGTGGTCTTTTATTAAACGCTCCAGTATCTTCCCGACTATAGAAGTTAAACTAACAGGTCTATAGTTACTTGGTAAAGACTTTGATCCCTTTTTAAATATAGGCACCACGCAAATCAATCCCTTAGTGTCCGACACTTAGGCTTAATAATAGCATGGAATGCCAAGCTGTGGTTTCCAACGCAAGCAAAGTCCTTTCTTGTATTAAAAGATGGTGTGGACTCCAGAGAGGGAGATATAATTTGCCCCTGTACAAATCATTAGTAAGACTTCTTCTGGATAATGCAGTTCAGTTTTGGGTACTAGTTCAAAAAAAGGATATGGGGGAACTGGAGAAAGTGCAGAGAAGGGTAACCCAAGTGATAAGAGGCATGGAGGAACTCAGCTATGAGGAAGGACTAGCTGAACTGAATTTATTCTCTCTTGACAAGAGGAGATTAGGGGGGATATTATCAACATGTATAAATATATAACTGATCCATATAGTAAACTTGGTGTAGAGTTATTCACTATAGGATCAATAGAGAAGATAAGGAGGCACTCCTTACGCCTGGAAGGAAAGATATTTAACCTCCAAATATGAAAGGGCTTCTTCACAGTAGGAGCTGTGATAAGGTGGAATAGACTCCCCCAAGATATGGTTCTGGCTAGCTCAGTAGGTTGTTTTAAAAAAAGCCTGGATTCCCTCCTAAATGCACAAAATTAAACTGAATACTAACCTTTATAGGTAAAGTTGGGATCAGGAGGGATTCCCCCCACTGAAGCAAATTTTATCATGCTTTGTTTTTTTTGCCTTCCTCTGGATTAACTGTGGGCATAGGATTGTGTATATGGTGGTTTCCTATTTGTGTGTGTGTTTTTTCCCTCCTGTGGGTAAAACTGGATGGACTTGTGTTTTTTTTCAAGCAGACTAACTATGTAACAGCCAACATTCCTATAGCGGCCAATTATATTTCCATTTCCTGAAGTTATAGGTGTAAAGAGATGAATTCTGACTGGTATCTTAGAATTTTCGTGGTCTCCCGCTGAATCAGTTGAATTCCTTTTTGTGTGGGTGGCCTTGCTGCAACAAATTTTCCTTTGACCAATTTCGAAAATTGTCAGCTGAACATGGACTGTAGCCAATCAGCTGCAGTCACTATTTGGATAGTTTGACATAGTTTGGGTACTGCCTATCGGAATACAATAGCAAGCATGGGAGATTTGTCCAAATTTGTTAACTTGGATGGAGAAGTCTTTGCATTAATGGCTGGTTTTAGTTTGTGCACATTGTAATACTGTGCTAAATAAGCCCAATTGTTCCTGCAAACATACTCTCCACATCTGCTTAAAAAAGAAGCCCTGATAAAGCTGCTTAATGATCACTTGTATAGAGATTTAAATGATTTATTACAGATTTGGGTGTTCATCATGGATCTTATGAAAGTTTTATCCATTGTTAATTCTCTTTCCAGAGGAAGTAGGTCAGGCTGATGCTTATTACCATTGGAGTCCTGGGAATTGCAGAGATAGGACACCTTACAGATGAAGGGAGTAAACAACATGTATTGTTGTTGGATTAAAGTATAACAGCCAAGCAACCTTAATTCGTTTTTATTCACATTTCAGCTACCTAAATCGAAACCATGATACAGTATGTGTTTTTTGTTTAATAACTGTTTATTAAAATAAAGTAGAGAAAGGATAGACATTCAATGATAGTTATACAGTCTTAAAAGCAAGGTACACGTGTTCTTATGTACACACAGTCTCGTCTAAGATCAGGAATCAAGCAATGACCTCTGAAAGTATGGAGGGGTTAGAACAGACAAATATAACAATTGGCCAAGCAGAGGCACACAACTATGTGATCGTTTGAATCAATCCGGGTAAAGGAGCTTATCCAATTAGAGAGAAGAGTAAGAAATACAGAACAGAAGGGGGGGTAAGGAGGGATTAGGTGTGAAAGAAGAGGGGGGATGGGGGGGGGATTAGGGGAAGGGTATATCGTGGGGTAGAAAGGGTTGTTGACATGCATGTCATCACATTTAGAATAGCTTTGACTAAACCTTTAGGGTCATGTGAGAAAAAGATAAATCGTAGTCATCAAAATATAGCAGGAAGTGGACATAAATTTTATCCAAGGGGCCCAAGTTAACATATGACATTTAGATGTGTCTTTGATGTTGTGGGTAATGTCTTTCATGAGATGGACTTCGGGGACCTTTTGCAGCCAATTTTTCATGAACGGAGTTGTTGGTTGGCCCCAAAGAGTGGGTATTAGGGCCTTGGCCGTGTTCAGCAGATGAGGGATGATTGAGCGTTTATAAGTGCCGATGGGCTCTTTAGTAGCGTGGAAGAGGATTGTCCATGGGTCGTTGGGGAGGTTAACATCTGTAGTATTAGATTGAGGATGTTGGTCCAGAAGGGGTCGATGAGTGGGCAAGTCCACCAAATGTGTGCATAAGTAGCTTTGTTCCCACAGTTCCTCCAGCACAATGGGGAACTGTCGGGGAACATTTGATGTAGTTTGGATGGGGTGTAATGCCACCTGGTGAGTAACTTGTAGTTGACTTCTGCCATTTTTGTAGCAAGAGTGGAGACATGAGCTAGTTGTAAGACTTTATCTTTTTGATTGCTTGTGAGGGAAGAATCCAGGTCAATTTCCCATTTAGCCAGGTAGGACGGGTGTGAGGGGTTTTAAAGTTGGATAAGGGCTTTGTAGAATAACGAAATACAGTGCAGAGGTGGGTCCTTTGGGTTAAACATTTCTTCAATGCTATTTAGGTCTTGTAGTCCTCTTAGCGGTTGAGGGAGGGTCCGGAGGAAGCGTTGCAATTGGTTGAATCTCCACTTATCCAAAAATGTGATTGGTTTAGAGCAAAGAATCTCAGATAGCGGCTTAAGTGCATTGGCGCGGAGGACGTGTTGCAGAAAAAGGGGTTCTTCTGATGCCCAGGATTTAAATCCTGGATCCATTAAGCCTGGTAGAAAGTAATTATGATTGAGGAGAGGCATCAGGGGGGAGTCATATGCCCAGGAGAATTTCTTGTGTAGAGCATCCCATATATCCAGGGAGGATGTGGTGAGTGATGAAGCCGTTTGGGCAAGGATACAGTATGTGTTATAAACAACAAGCAGTTTTCTTTCTCCACGTATCTCTGCCTGTCCCACTCTACAAGCGATTCTTGCTGTCCAAAATATTTATTGTCCCATAAGGTACATCTGAATGACTCATCCCTCTCCTGAGCATTAGATCAGGGAAGCAATTGGGCTCTTTATAGCCCCCCCTAAATATATTATGTTGTTCTCAACCTCTGAAGGAAGGTGTATTCAGACTTATTCCATAAGACATAGAGCCATGACCCATAGAAATACATTTCTTTTTGTAGGAGACAGATGCTCAAAGATGTGCTCTGATTGTTTGCTGTTGGTCTCTAATGCACTTTGCCTTGTTGAATAAGTCTGATGGTGTACAACCTTTTTCATCACATTTCTTCTCCTTTTGGTATAATAAAGCGTTTCTACAAGTCAGGGTCCAATACTGCAGGATAATTGAGGCAGTGTAGCAGGAATTGGTTTTCCTAATGCCATGTTTCCTTGCATAGCTCATTTCAGGTTAGTCCAGTCTCCCAGATCTTGTAGGACTTTCTATGCCTTTAAATCATAAATTAGCACCTACTCCCTAGGGAGCTGCTGAGCTATTTAGTTCTTCTGTCGCTCCCAGTGGTGACTCACCCTGAACCGAACCCAGACTCACCGACATGCCAGTAACGTTTAGTGTATAAAAACAAACTAAAACTCACGCCAATGGAACAACAGTGCACAAAGAAATATATAAAGAAAGAACACAGCAACTGATACAAAGGCATTAAGACCTTAGGAAATGGATATACAATTTAACAGCGCTAGTGGAATAAGTGTGTAAACACAATTATGTGCAAGGTGCAAAATAGTAAATAATAAATAAAAAATTAACAAATATAAAGTACCAAAGTGCATCCAATAGCAATTGGAAAATCAGGATTTGAGGAGTAGTTTCAGAGAACGCAAACAGAATCAGAGTCAATCAAAAAGAACACTCCCCTCTTGCACCCCCACTCACCAGAGCTCATGGACCCTCGGCTTTGCAGTCCAGGGGACAAAAACGCTCCCAGTTTGTATAAAGCCCATGGGGTCACGATATATTGATCCAAGGGCAAAGGCACTCCCAATTTGTATAAGGACCATGCAGGGCAATATATATTAAAAAAAGGAGAGAAAAGAGCATATAGTGAAGTACTGCCAGCACTGGATAACTGCACAGTAGCAAAACGCCACTCACGAGACAGCTTGGAAAAACAGGCATCAGTGTGTTCCGGGTTCGCATCTGCAGTGTGTGTTCCACGGCTACTGGAAGTTGTGTCACTGGTACGTAAAACTGGAAATGCGTTAATGCGTTTCGCCCCTCCTCCAGGGTGTCATCAAGGACAAGATGTTTGATTTCTGTTTTTGCATGTTTTTTCCAGATCTGTGATGCAGAAGGAAGTGAGCAGTGGCATCTTCTATATTTCTGTTACAACTGGTTACCCTTAAAGGCTAACTCTATGTTTAATGTCCCTTTAAATATTATGTTTGGGCCAAGCTGGCCTAAATAAACTAAATGTAAAGCTAAGAGCACCGCTCAAGCTAGAGGAGAACGTCTTCCCTTTGATTGTAGGAGACAGGATGCTGGCATTACACTGTATTCATCCAAGAAATCACATGCACTGGAGTGGGATGAACACCACTCTCCCAGCCAGCCCATGTAAGATGAAAGTAAGGAAACAGTCCCAGCCTACACTTCTCTGCAAACCACGCCCTCTGATGCATTTCCCCCATACCCACTGGGGCTTAGTCATGCCTATAATTAAGCCACGGTGGGTGGGGTGAAATGTGTCAGAGGGCATGGTTTGCTGAGAAGCGTAGGCTGAGGCCGTTTCCTTACCTTCACCTGGTCCAAAAAAACTGTTTAAATGGACATTAAATGTGGAGTTGGGCTTTAATATGTATTTTAACAAAATCCTCTTAAGTAACAACAGTTTGCTCTAGGGTCTGGAGCCAGTCTTAAAACTTTGATGTACAATTATACTTGCCATTTAGGTGTTTCCTAATAGCCAATCCTCCCTTCCCTGACCATGCCCCTTCACCTCTCCTCCATTACAGGATGGTTGATCTCAGGTGTCAAATGGTGTCAGAGTTTACCTTGGTAGATGACATCACTACCTCTCTGGCAGGAGAGTGTTTAGACCTGATGACTGGCTGTTTATGCCCAAGTGCTGCCACATGCTCCCCCATACCAGGAAGCCCCAATCCCGTTAGAGAGACAGGCTCTGTCACAGCAAAGAGGAGGTACAGGAATGCAGTAAAGGTGAGAGGGTGGCCTACTATGAGACACGTATGGTTGGAACACCTGATTTACATACTGGGTCAGGCGCTCAGAATATATGGAATCCTTTGGATCAGAATGACATCCCATCTAGTATTGTGAAAGGGAAAGCAATATCAACCTTCATACAGAATTTTCTTGTCTATAGGTTTACTAAAGTCATGAAAACACACCACATTATAACATGACATTAAAAAAAAAAAAAAAAAGAATCTGACCCCAGGGAGCAATAGGTAGGTAGTGTAAAATAGGATTCAGCAAAATATGTATGGTTTGGTGTATTTTTTATTGGCATATGTATATGAACTTGCTGTAGCTGTCATGCTGAAATGACAAGACAGGAAAAATTAACAGACTACTATAAATCCTCATTGAAATACAGTGACTGTCAAAACTGTCGCTTGATAATTTCCCTGTGGACAAAAAAAAAAATCAATGTGTGGTGGAGAAAAGCCGCAGAAGGCTAAGAGCGAATGAGAGTTTAACCCATCAGTGGCATCTGCAACAGTTGACATCGTCATGCGGTAATGTTCTTGTGTGTCCTGTTCCCCGCCAAAGCCCAGGGGAATTCATCTGCTTTGTAGGATTACTCAATACAAGTTCTAGTCATTAGTAGACCTAAAGGAACGGGAAGTTTTTTCATAAATAATTGTACCCAGCAGAGAACCGTCATTATGCTGTACCATGTTTAATATTAACCAGTTTTGACTATGGATAACATTACTGTATACCCTGTGATGTCACAGTAATCCCTTAAGCAACATCTAAGCAACATCCAACTTGTTATAGTCAGATTTTGGATAGGCACTGTGAGAAGATAACAGTACTATAGGTAAATTATTAATGATAATACCACAGGATATTATCAAGCTTTGTTTTTGAAGCTTTGTTAAAAATCACTGCTGCTTCCTACCTGCTGCAAGTATTCTACACTTTCGATGAATAGAATGCCGCACGCTGTGGTTCTTCCTGCTGGCTCATACTTCCTGTAGCAATATATGAACTGGTGGGCGAAACCATAACAGGTAGCAGGGGAGCTGGTATTCTACACAAGTGTGGAAATCTTGCAGCCACCAGACAGCAGTGAAAAGGCAACATTTCACTGGCTGCCAGAAATGTAATTGCAATGCCTTGAAAAAGTATTCATACCCCTTGAAATTTTGTTGGAATTTTACGTGATAGACTAACACAAAGTGGCACATGATTGTGAAGTGGAAGGAAAATGATAAATAGTTTTCAACATTTTTTACAAATAAACATCTGAAAAGTGTGGCGTGCATTTGTATTCAGCCCCCTTTACTCTAATACCCTTAACTAAAATCTAGTGGAACCAATTGCCTTCAGAAGTCACCTAATTAATAAATAGAGTCCACCTGTATGTGATTTAATCTCAGTATAAATACAGCTGTTCTGTAAAGCCCTCAGAGGTTTGTTAGAGACCCTTAGTGAACAAACAGCGTCATGAAGGCCAAGGAACACACCAGACAGGTCAGGGTTAAAGTTGTGGAGAAGTTTAAAGCAGGGTTAAGTTATAAAAAATATCCCAAGCTTTGATCATCTCACAGAGCACTGTTCAATCCATCATCCGAAAATGAAAAGAGTATGGCCCAACTGCAAACCTACCAGGACATGGCCGTCCACCTAAACTGACAGGCCGGGCAAGGAGAGCATTTATCAGAGAAGCAGCCAACAGGCCCATGGTAACTCTCATGGAGCTGCAGAGATCCACAACTCAGGTGGGAGAATCTGTCCACAGGACAACTATTAGTTGTGCACTCCACAAATCTGGCCTTTTTTGGAAGAGTGGCAAGAAGAGAGCCATTGTTGAAAGAAAGCCATACAAAGTCCCATTTGTAGTTTAAAAGAAACCATGTGGGGACACAGCAAACGTGTGGAAGAAGTTTGAACTTCTTGTTTGAACTTTTTTGTCTAAAAGCAAAACGCTATGTGTGGCGGAAACTAACACTGCACATCACCCTGAACACACCATCCCCACCGTGAAACATGGTGGTAGCAGCAAAAAATGAAAATGGCTGGGATTATAGCAGTGCCAAAAGATACACGTTGCACTTGAGTAAAAACCAAGAGTATTTTATTAACAAAAATTCTTAAAAGATCGACATAGGATTCACAAAAGCAAGGTGTGCATCATAACTAGTATATTTAAAAACAATTATGTAGCAAAATTTTTTACGAGACTTGGCCTGAGGGGCGTAGCGGACAGTTCCGTAAATAGGTATTTAGATGTCCGATATGTTTCACCATGGCTTCCTCAGGGACAGATGTTTGATACCTATAGCGCTACAATTCAATCTGTAGGTCACCAGGGACAGGCGCAAGGCACCCGGGGCAGGGCCTCAAGCACAGGTTACCGTGGATAGCTGCAGGGGGCAGATAGAAGGACCTGACAGAGAATATAATAATTCTATGAACAGATAATATACAGGACACCGATAAGCGAGTAATTCAGAGTATTATGGATGCCATAGATCACATAATGGGGTATACCGCTCATTGGGCATAGTGCAATAAGTTGAACGGAAGGCTGGTATGAAAATTACAACCGATTGTGTCGCCCAGTATATCATGCGAGCCGAGAAGCAGATAACGAAGCGGTGTCCTGTAGATCCCTGGCGAGTATGGTGGTAGCAGCATCATATTGTGGGGATGCTTTTCTTCAGCAGGGATAGGGAAGCTGGTCAGAGTTAATGGGAAGATGGATGGAGCCAAATACAGGACAATCTTAGAAGAAAACCTGTTAGAGTCTGCAAAAGAGGATCGCCTTCCAGCAGGACAATGACTCTAAACATACAGCCAGAGCTACAATGGCATAGTTTAGATCAAAGCATATTTATGTGTTAGAATGGCCCAGTCAAAGTCAAGATCCAATCCAATCCAACTGAGAATCTCAGGCAAGACTTGAAAATTGCTGTTCACAGACGCTCTCCATCCAATCTGACAGAGCTTGGGCTAATTTGCAAAGAAGAATGGGCAAAAATGTCCCTCTCTAGAAGTACAAAGCTGGTAGAGACATCCCCAAAAAGACTTACAGCTGTAATTGCAGCGAAAGGTGGTTCTACAAAGTATTGGCTGAATACAAATGCACGCCACACTTTTCAGATATTTTTTTGTAAAAGATGTTGAAAACCACTTATGATCTTCTTTCCACTTCACAATTATGTGCCACTTTGTGTTGGTCTATCACATAAAATCCCAATAAAATACATTTGTGTTTTTTGTTTGTAACATGACAAAATGTGAAAAAAATCAAGGGGTATGAATTCTTTTTAAGGCACTGTATGTGGCCTCTTATTTTACTGGTATGTTATTGCCATTGGCGTGCAGAAGCTGTGTGTCAGGTGTGCCTTGGCACATCCTATTTACCCAGTGCAGGGCAGATTCCCTCTGTTGCCCAGGCCCCACTGCCCTACTGACACCGTCCATGATTTTATAAATTATTAAATGTTTGTTTACATTTATTTATAACAGTGTGTGTGTGTGATTGTGTATGTTAAAGCAGAACTTCAGTCAATTTTTCATCTTTCCATCTATTAAATTTTCTGCCCTTGTTGTTTTAACTTTGGATAGTAAAACATTTTTTTTTCTGCCAGTAAATACCTTATACAGCTCACTATCTGTTTCTTGCCTGGTAAAAAAGCCTAGACTTATGTCATCATTCACAGCTCTCTCTCTCACTCTCGTGAGAGTTTGCCAGGAAGGGAGGGGGATGAGTCATAAGGGGACCAATGAGAGCTGCAGAGCTGGAGGTGTGCCTCTGTGTGTCTGTGTAAGTCCAGGAAGTGAACAGACAGCAGCTTCAGCTGCCCACAGTTAAAATGGATGCAGCCAGACTTAGTGGAGGGAGATTTCTGCAGCATATTTGGCAAGTATAGAATCACAGCAGGGCAGGACTTAGGGTGGTGGGGGCCCCTGGGCTTGAGTCACTTTCGGGCCCTACCTTCTATACATATGCACAGCTCTATAAAACAGAAATAGAAAAGGACAAGGTGCGCCAGACTCAGTGCAGTATTAAAGAACTTCTGTTTAATTGGACAAGACAAAACAGCCAAATCGCTTCTCACAAAAGTAGATAATATATAAGCGTATAATTGGGGGGGATACTGTACTGGTATACGTCCTGGGTCCATGATTAATTAAAGCAATAAAAGTGGATAAAATGATAATTACCGTATTTATCGGCGTATAACACGCGCCAGC
Source organism: Lithobates clamitans (assembly GCA_037952925.1). NCBI lineage: Eukaryota > Metazoa > Chordata > Amphibia > Anura > Ranidae > Lithobates > Lithobates clamitans. The sequence continues at coordinate 4,530,850 of JBBGZY010000392.1, forward strand.
GTATAACACGCACCCCAAGTTTAGGAGGGAATTTTAAGGAAGAAAACTTTTAGGAGGGATGTGTTACATTTAAATACCCATCAATGCAGCCTTATCAGTGTCCATCTGCAGCCTTGTCAGTGTCATTGCAGCCTTGTCAGTGTAATTGCAGCCTTGTCAGTGTCAGTGTAGCCTTGCCCCAGTGTCATTTGCAGACTTGTCAGCGTAGCCTTGCTCCATTGTCATTGCTGCCTTGTCATTGCAGCCTTTCAGTTTAAAAATGGCGCAGCCGAGATAGAGAGTCGGATGTCTTGTGTATCTCGGCGGCTTTCGGTGGCTCTCGGCGGCTTTCGGAAAGGGCGGAGCCCCCTATTGGCCGGGGCCCATGGGCTTAAGCCCAGTCAAGCCCAATGGAAAGTCCGTCCCTGATCACAGTATATATAAAATAATATGCAAAGTGGTTGGAGTGAAGCTTCAGAAAGGCAAAGATGTTTTTATTACAAATTTTGTTAGCAGACTGCAGTTCCTCTTTAATACTATATATATATATATATATATATATATATATATATATATACACACACATGTGTTTGAGCTTTGGGGTGCACACCCTAATACATAGGTTGCACACACCAATGGTTATTGTAGAGACTTAAAATTGCAAATATGTAAGTGCTCATCCTTTAATATTATCTTTAAATTTTATCTAAAACCAAAACTTTGCTTTAGACTTGGATAGAGTAGTGAATGGTTAATGTTGAAGTTTGGGTATAGCAATTTTTACATAGTTACACTAGTTTAGCTATACCTGTGGGATTTGCCATGGAAGCGGGTAATCACTTTAGTATGCACTGCTACATACAGTACATACTTACATTGGTCCAAGCTGGTCCAAATTATGTAAAAATTACCATACTTAAACTTTAGCTTTAAAACCCCCTGACATTTTTTTTCGGTGTTCTACTTTGGGAGATTTTCCAACTACTACTGTTCTAATGGGGAACTTACAGTTTGATTACCTATCACTTTCGGTCCCTCTGACAATGTTCACCAGGAAAAGGGGCTGAATCACATGCATGGAGGCCTGGATTTACATTTTTGAAGCCCATAGGTTCAGAAAATGTGCATCTTTAGATAATAAGTCTCCTCGTAGACTATTATTATTGGAATAAGTGTGCCTATTAGAAGACTTCTCCTCTATTCCTGCTTTGACAGGTGACAATTTTGTACTTTTCCTTACTTTTAAGCTAGCCATGCACATTAAGATTTCTTCCCTTCAGCCCTGTAAGTTGAAGGAGAAAAATCACTTACCCCATCCATGCTAAACAGGGTGGATGAATAAATTTGCAGTGCCGACTATTGTATTCTGATAGCTGGCTGCTACACCAATATAAACACAAAGGTGCAAGTGGGGGGCAAAAATGAAAGCAGACTGAATGTATAAGTGGGCAAAGCAGCACATTTTGTGGGGTGCTAATGGACCCCTATTCCTCAGGGCTAAAGGACATGAATAGATATTTATGTTATTCATATTTTTCTATTTCTTTTTCTTTTATCCATGAGGAACGGGCTTGTTAGAACTCTTTGAACAGGCTGACTAATTATTTAGACATTTGGTCTGACGTTTCATTTCTGCATAAAGTTTATTTATGAGTAATAATCAAGATATATAGAGAAGCTGTGAATTTGAAGACCACTCAATAACAATAAGCACAATAAAAAAAAAATGTTGGTACACAATTCATATATATATTATTTTTTATTTTTATACAGGAAATAATATAGCGCCAACAGTTTGCGTAGAGCTTTACAACGTTAGGGCAGACAGTACAGTTACAATACAGTTCAATACAGGAAGAATCAGAGGGCCACGCTCGTTAGAGCTTACAACCTAAAAGGGAAGGTCAAGTGATACAAAAGGTAATAACTGTGGGGGGTGACCTGATGAAGAAAATGAAAGTACAGTTGTTAGGCGGAGGCAGGATGGGCTTAACTGAGTAGAAAAGTTTTCAGGGATCGCCTAAAAGTGGATAGAGTGGAAGATAGTCAGACAGATTGGGGTAGGGAAATTCAAAGGATGGGTGAGGCTCAGGAGAAGTCCTGGAGGTGAGCATGGAAGGAGCTGACAAGGGAACTAGAGAGCAGGAGGGAGGAACGAGAGAGAACAATTTGGTTGGTATTTTGAGTCTAGGTTAGTGAGGTAGCTGGGGCCCAAGTTGTGAATGGCTTTGTAAGTTATTGTTAGTATTTTGAAAGTAACTTGTTGGGTGAGTGGCAGTTAATGGGGGGATTGGCAGAGAGGAGCAGCAGACACTGAATGGTATGTAAGTGGATAAATATGGCAGCTGCATTCATGATGGACTAAAGGGGGATAGCCTATTTAAAGGTAAGCCAATGAGGAGGGAGTTGCATTGGTCGAGGCGAGAGATAACCAGGGAGTGAATTAAGAGCTTTGTGGTTTCATTGGTTAGGAAGGGGCACATTTTGGAGACTTTGCGAAGATTTAGGCGTCAAACTTTGGAAAGTGATTGGATTTGGGGTGGAAAGGAGAGGTCAGAGTCCAGGATAACACCTAGCACCCTGGCATGCAGGGATGGGTTTATGGTTGTTCCATTGCTCTTGACAGAAAAGTCAGGAGAAGGAGCACATGGGAGAGGAAATATTAGTGGTGTGCTGTTAGTGCTGTTAGTAAATTAGTGATGCGTAAGGAGACTGACGGAATTAGCTGAGGGGTAGAGAGATAGATTGGGGTTTTGTCAGCATAGAAATGATATTGAAAGCCATGGAAAGCTATTAGCTGACCCAGAGAGGAGGTGTAGATTGAGAATAGGAGAGGTCCAAGAAAAAAATCTTGGGGGACCCGACTGAGAAAGGAGGAGGAGGAAGTAGAATTGTAAGTGACAATGAAGGTGCGATATATGCAAAACTTCACGGATTTATTCTGTTTAATTAGATCTAACTATAATAATCACAGTTATGATTAATTAAAAATTTACTAATTCTTAGACAAGCAAGCCAGGTTTGAAAAAGTGTGGAATCCCTAGATTAAATACCTTCAAGCTCCCTGGATGCCTTGTGGTTGGGGACCTGGATGGAGGGGACCAATTTATGTCCTTCTTCCTCCTTTATTTCTTTCCTCTACTGTCCCTTTTATTTTTTTCTTATGATATGATGTTTTTATATGGATGTCAATGGAGAAACCATAGACCCTCTCCTACTTTAACATACATTCGGGAGCAAGGCACCATGCCTTGAGGCACTGAAAATAATTCCTGACATTACTGCTCCCACACCTCTCAATGTAACTGTGTGTACCTTTAATGTAATGTCATTTCACAGTTATGTCTTCATTTTGTCTTTTGTAATAGTGTGATTACATTTACTAAGATTTATACCCTCTGTAATTTGTCGCTCTGTTTGGTAGGGCCAGTCTGTCTGTTTTGATTCCTTTGTATTTTTACTACAATAATCTGGTCCTTGACTACATTTGAGGGTTCATTTTTTTGACATTTGCTTAAAGCAGAGTTCCGCCCCCCCAGCAAAAAAATTTAAGTCAGCAGCTACACATACTGTAGCTGATGACTTTTAATATTAAGACACTTACCTGTGCTGGAATCCAGCAATGTCGGCACCATGTTTCCATCAGCTCTCGGGTGCTGCCGCTGCCATTTGTAGTAAGGGAAAACCATCAGTAAAGCCTTTCGGCTTCACAGCCGGCTCCCTTCTGCGCATGCGTATTGAGCGCTGTGCTTTCTGAATGGCCAGCGGCAGGGGAAGGAGGAGGGGGGCCGAACTTCTGAGTGATCTCCGCTTCCGCCGCCCTCCCATAAAGGTGCCAAATGTGGCATCGGAGAGGGGGGGAGAAGGCAGATAAGCAGAGCTTCCAATTTTGGGCAAATAGCTGCTTTAAAAATGTTTATTGCATTTTGTCAAATCTTTGAATAAACATCTATTAAAAGAGAATTTTAAGGGGGATGGGCGCAGGATTTGTTGGACAACATTCTCCTATTTTTTAGGGAGGAAAAGATGTGTACTTTTTTCCTAATGTGTATACATATGAATTTTGTACCAAAAATTTTTTTTGATGATATAATGAAATCGGAATGTAGGGGTAGATCATGGCATAGAGTCAGAAACCAAATGGAGAAGAGAGTCACTAATGTCTAGGGTATCTTTTCAGGGTCCCCAAAGTGTAGAGAATTTCCCTGGGTACCCTCTTGTCTTATAAGTTAGTTTGTCTTATAAGAAGTTCTGATTAATTAGTTGTTTCCACAAGCCAAATGGTAGAGGTTCAGCGCGTATCCAATATAAAACATGGGTTTTCCTAGCATAATAAAGTAGCAACCGGAGAAATCATGTAGTCCTAGCAGACATCTCAATGTCATCAAATACACATAATAGGCAACCACTTAGGGTTACATATGTTTGGGGGGGGGGGCAAAATTAGCTGAAATAAATGTAGTATAAAGGTTTGACTTTAGTACAGGACCAAACCATGTGTAGGAAATCCCCTTGTTCAGACTCGCACTTATGGCACGTGGGGGTGTCATGCTTGTGCATTAGTCAATAGCACCTTTAGTAATATATTTACCTAGAAAAATGAGGACGTGTTCAATACTTATTTTACCTGCTGTATATACAAATAATGTGATTACATTTTATGAATTATTTGCATTTTATTTAATTTTGGCACTACACATTATCTGTATATATCTGGTCTTATGCCCTGTACACACGACCAGTTTTCCCGTCGGAATAAACTGAAGGTTTTTCCGACGGAATTCCGCTCAAGCTGTCTTGCATACACACGGTCACACCAAATCCGACCGTCCAGAATGCGGTGACGTACAACACGTACGACAGGGCTAGAAAACAGAAGTTCAATAGCCAGTAGCCAATATCTTCCATCTCGTACTTGCTTCAGAGCATACGTTGTTTTTGGTACGTCGGAACAGCATACAGACGATTGGTTTTCCCGATAGGAATTGGTTCCGTCGGAAAAATTTAGAACACGTTCTCTTTCTAGGTCCATCAGAATTTTCAACGATAGGGCATACACACGATCGGAATATACGATGAAAAGCTCCCGTCTGGCTTTTTCTGTCGGACATTCCTCTCGTGTGTACACGGCATAAGAGATATAAAGTGCCTTGAAGCAGTATTCATACCCCTAAACATTTTCCACAATTTGTCAGGTTACAACCAAATATGTAAATGTTTTAAACTGGGATGTGGTGTGCATTTGTATTCAGCCCCCCTGAGTCAGTACTTTGTAGAACCACCTTTCACTGCAATTACAGTTGCAAGTCTTTTTGGGGATGTCTATACCAGCTTTGCACATCTAGGGAGTGAAATTTTTGCCCATTCTTCTTTGCAAAATAGCTCAAGCTCTGTCAGATTGGATGGAGAGCGTCTGTAAACAGCAATTTTCAAGTCTTGCCACAGATTCTCAATTGGATTTAAGTCTGGACTTTGACTGGGCCATTCGCACACATGAATATGCTTTGATCTAAACCATCCTATTGCAGTTTTGGCTGAATGTTTATGGTCGTTGTTCTGCTGGAAGGTGAACCTCCGCCTCAGTCTCAAATCTTTTGTAGACTCTAACAGGTTTTCTTCTAAGATTGCCCTGTATTTGGCTCCATCCATCTTCCCATCAACTCTGACCAGCTTTCCTATCCCTGCTGAAGAAAGGCATCCCCACCATCCCCACAACATGATGCTGCCACCACCATGTTTCACAGTGGGGATGGTGTATTCAGAGTGATGTGCAGTGTTGGTTTTCCGCCACACATAGCATTTTGCTTTTAGGCCAGAAAGTTAAATTATGATCTCATCTGACCAGAGCACCTTCTTCCAAATGTCTGCTGTGTCCCCCACATGGCTTCTCACAAACTGCAAATGGGACTTTTTATGGCTTTCTTTCAACAATGGCTCTCTATTTGCCACTCTTCCATAAAGGCCAGAATTGTGGAGTGCACAACTAATAGTTGTCCTGTGGACAGATTCTCCCACCAAAGCTGTGGATCTCTGCAGCTCCTCCAGAGTTACCATGGGCCTCTTGGCTGCTTCTCTGATTAATGCTCTCCTTGCCTGGCCTGTCAATTTGGTGGACGGCCATGTCTTGGTAGGCTTGCAGTTGTGCCATACTCTTTTCATTTTTGGATGATGGATTGAACAATGCTCTGTGAGATGTTCAAAGCTTGGGATAGTTTATTTTTTATAACCTAACCCTGCTTTAAACTTCTCCACAACTTTATCCCTGACCTGTCTGGTGTGTTCCTTGGCCTTCATGAGGCTGTTTGTTCACTAAGGTTCTCTAACAAACCTCTGCTTCACAGAACAGTTGTACTTATACTAAATTTAAATTACACACAGGTGGACTCTATATACTAATTAGGTGATTTCTGAAGGCAATTGGTTCTTTTAGATTCTATTTAGGGGTATCTGAGTAAAGGGGAGTGAATACAAATGCACGTCACACTTTTCAGATATTTATTTGTTTAATTCAACCGGCTTTTATGGGTACAATCAAAAAAAGTATACAATAATAACATTATCACAGTAAATGTCAATAAGAATGACAATAATTACATTCAGAGGCAAAAGGGGAAAAAGACATCCCATGTAGAAAGGGAATTACAGTTAGAGGTGATAGGGGGTTCAGCAGTTCAGGACAATATGGCAGAAAATATAGAAACATAATTTGCATGGTACAGCAAACATGTAACCTTCTCATGGTTCCCACTCCACTGAGAGTGATATTAGGAACACGGCAATTTGTATACAAGAACAAGTATAGGGGGGCTTCACTATATAGTCTCCGGGGCTTGTAGCCACTTATCCCAAATTTTATCATATTTGGAAGGACAACCTCTATGTTGATATATAAGTTTTTTGTACTTTAAACCATTATTTACTTCCCTTAGCCAAATTGTAAACTCAGGTGGGGTAGGCCTCATCCACTGTTTCGCTATGGTTTTCCTAGCAGAGAACAACGTTTCATTTAGGAATATCCTAATGAATTTATTGATGCCTTGGTTCTGGTTATATGCCTAGTAGGCATGGTTTGGGGTTTAGTGTGATGGGGGAGCCCATGGTGTCGTGTGAGAATTGGACTACTTGTGCCCAAAAACCTTGTATCCTGGGACAATCCCAGATCAGATGGTAGAATGTGCCCAAAGCCTGAATGCACATAGGACAGTTGGCAGTTTGGTCCTGTCTGTACCTTGACACTCTAGTTGGGGTAAGTTATGCCCGATGGGTGATGTATAGCTGTGTGAGGCGGTCTGACAATTTGGGAGATACCAGTTTGCAATGGTCTAGTGCTTCACTCCATTCCTCGTCTTCTAGCGCCCCAACATTTTCCTCCCACCTACCCTTTAGTGCATAAGCGGACCTAGTCGCTGAGGGCATGAGCAACATATTGTAGAATGTAGATATTAGTTTTTTAGGATCTGAGCTACATATTACAGGCACAAAGGGGTTCACTTCAAGTGGGGTAAAACCCGCTGAGAATTGCATTCTAAAAGCGTGAAGAAGCTGAAAATAACGAAAAAACATTGAGGCTGGGAGTCCAAATTTGTCTCTTAGCGTATTGAATTGTTTTAGATCACCACTGGAGATCAAGTGACATAGATAGTATATGCCCCTGGATCTCCATAGTTCTGAGTCTGGTAAGGAGCGAAATTCTAGTAGGCCAAGATTAAACCAAAGGGGAGTGTGTTCATGTAGTGATGGTGATTGCATTTTGGTCAATATTATGTCCCAGATACGTCTGTAGTGATGTAATAGTTAACAGACGTTAAGTTAAGATTTTGCGTTCGACCTAAAATGGTTACAAGGGGGTCCCTGGTTGAGTGTGACCATTTGGGGCAAAGAAAGGTTAAGAATCTTGCTCTATCAGTTTTCTCAATATGGAACAGTTGAGATAGTTGTGCTGCTATATAATACATATTGAGGTCAGGTAGTGCTGTTCCTCCCAAATCAGTAGGGTTCTTCAATTTGTGCCATGGAAGTTTATGCCTACTTTTCCCCCATATGAATGTTTTAAGGATAACATCCATCGCCTTGAAGTGCCTAAGCACCAGATATACCGGGGAATGCCAGAGTATATATAAGATTTTGGGTAGCAACACCATTTTAACAAGGTTAATGCGCCCCATGACCCCCAATGGCAATCTGGCCCAAATTTGAATCTTGTGCTTGAGCATCTCAAAGAGAGGTTGTACATTTAGTCTAACGTAGTCCGCCGATGTCCTGGTAACGTGTATACCCAAATATTTAATACGATCAACTCTCTGCAGAGGGAGTTGAGCTTGCACCCGGGTCTCTGGGAAACTATCCAGTGGAAGTATTTGTGATTTGTCCCAGTTGATTTTTAGTCCTGAAAAGGAGCCAAATGGTTCTATCGTGGCTAAGGCCTTTTGGAGTGCGTCTGCCGATCCGTCAATGTATAACAGTGTGTCACCGGCATAGGTGCTGACTGTCTCTGTTATGGGCCCTATTCGAAGTCCCGCAATATCTGGGTTGGACCGCAAGGACACCGATAGAGGTTCTGCTGCCAGTGTGTATAATAAGGGGGAGAGGGGACACCCCTGACGTGTGCCTCTGGTAAGGGGAAACTGATCGAATGCCCAGCCATTCGCTACAACCCTGGCCACCGGACTCTGGTATAGTAGTTCAACCCACTTTATAAACCTAGGTCCTATACCAAATCGTTCCAAGCATGTCCAAAGATAGGTCCATTCAACGGAGTCGAATGCCTTCGCTGTATCTAGTGCAACTATCATTCTAGTACCCGTATTATCATGTTGTGTCTGCAGATTGATGAATAGTCTCCTCAAATTAAAGGAGGTATTCCTGCCCGGCATGAAACCTGCTTGATCCTTATGTGTAAGGGAAAGAATAACTGTGTTGAGGCGGGTAGCTAGAATCTTGGCAAGGACCTTGACATCATTCAGATATTTATTTGTAAAAAATGTGAAAAACATTTATCAAATACATTTACGTTTTTGGTTGAAAAAAGCCAAATTGTGGACAATTTCAAGGGGTATAAATACTTTTTCAAGGCACTGTAAAGCATGTCATCTGCATATAAGGATACTCTTTATTCCAATGGGCCATTCTGGACGCCCCTAAGCAAGGGGGAAAAGAGAAGTTCCCCTGAAGGTTCAATTGCAAGAGCAAACAGCAGGGGCGACAGCGGGCACCCCTACATGGTGCCCCTCTGGATAGAAAAGGTGGATCTTAAGCCTAGTACACACAATGAGATTAACAGGCAAATGATCGTTATTTTTTTTTTAATGCTAATCTCTATAGCGAAAAGGAATAGGTTACTAAAGTACGAAAATTCTCCTATGACAGAATAAAAAATTCAGACATGATGTAATGTGTTGTAGTGTGTCTATATTGTATTTTCTGATGAAAACTGTACTGATTAAGGGAAAATCGTGCAATCTGGTACGAGAAAAATTTTCATGTTTGTCCCTTCAGAAAATTTTGGATGACAGCTATGTACTAACGATCAGATTATCGTACAATCGATTCGAAAGCGGTAATTTTTGTACGATATTTGTGTTTACGGGGCTATAAGATCAGTATTAATCAAGGAGATAGGTTGGTAAGACTCACCATAAATAAGATCTTTATTAAGTTTGGGGATCAGTACGATGAGGGCTTCCGGATTCCACCTTTTTAATTGATCGTTCGTGGGTAGCCATTGATTAACCAACCAGTGTGAAAGGAAGCTGTGAAAAGGCTGCTTATAAACATATATTTTCCCTAAACAAATAACATACAAACTCCACGCAGTTTGTATTACTGTGGAGATTGGACCTAGGACCTCAGCACTATGAGCTCCTTGGCCACTGTTCTGCCTTTAGCCTCTGTCCTTGTTGCATATCTACTTCAGAAAAATGTTTATGTACAATGTCTGGTAGCTGATTTGTGTTTAATAAGGATATCCTTGTGCAAGCACATTTAAAGTGGTTTCTGTTTTCCCCGTAGATTTATTGTTGGCATTTCTAGCTCATAGTAGAGCGTGGGTCACGTCAGCCCATCATACCATGAATTATGACTATTAAGAAACCTGGCTCTTGAGAAACCGAATAGCTGCAAGGCAATAGATTTTCATTTGGTTATGATATAACCTTTCAGAGAATGCAAACTAACCAATAACCTGCCCAGGAGTGATTTTTATAGCTTTTGAAGATCAGATGTTGTTTGAATAAAGAAATAATATGGATAAAGCTCCAGTGCTGCATAAATGGCTGCATGTTAAAGTAAAACTAAAGGCATTTTTTTTAGTTTTGAATAGAGTGGATAGGGATTGGGATACCTTAAAAACCCTCCCTTTCAGTGGGGCTGTTGTTTAGGCTAGATCAGTAGTGCTCAACCCCATTGAGACCAGGACCTTGTGAATTTATTCCAAAATCTTCCCCCAATGATAAAAAATATAACAAAAAAAAAGTTACATACTCACACAAAAGTATGGTAATGCAAAATATGTATTGAAATGTTGGAAGGCTCTGGATGTGGCTGGGGGTCAGTGTGGGGGGAATAAGGGTTCTGAAGGGGGTTAGGAGACTTAAGCCTCGTATACACAATGAAAATATCAGACGAATGATCATCAGTTTTTTTGCATGCTATCGAAGTTAGTTACTAAAGTTGCAAAAATTCTCGTATGACAGAATACAACTTCGGAAGTGATGTAATGTGTTGTATTGTATTGTAATGTATTCTGGCGTTTCTGATCATGTGCGGTCTTGGTCTTACGATTTTTTTTCGGATGAAGAAAGTACTGATCAAACAAAAATCTTTCGCTCTGTTGTCGTACAAGAAACATTTACATGTTTGTCCCTTTGGATAATTTCGCATGAACAGTGTACCAACGATTAGATTATTGTTCAATCACTTTGAATGGCGTATTTTTCATCCAATTTTCTACTCGTGTGTACTAGGCATTAGTGGCTCTAGAGGGTTTGAGGTTTCTGGAGGGGGCTGGAAGAAACTGTGGTGTATCTGGAGAGGGCTTGTGGTCTTTCCAGGAAGCTGGGGATTTTGCAAGGGCACTGTGTGGGAGATTGGAGGATGCTGCAAGGGCACTGTGGAGCACTGGAGCACTGTGCAAAGTTTGAGGACAGTGTGGGAAACTGTTGGAGGTTGGGGACACTACGGGGGGGCTGGAGGCTGTGCAGAAGACTGGGGGGCACTGCAGAGGGCTGATTGGCTCTGTGCAAGGTTAGAGGTTGGAGAGCACTATGGGAGGTTAGGGGGCATTATTGGAGCTGAGGGGCACTGCAGTCCACTATGAAAGGTTGGAGGGCGCTATGGTAGCTGGGAGACACTGTTGGAGATTAGGAGATCTGCAGCTGGCTGGAAGCCCACTAGGAGGAAGACTGACGCCTGGCAGCAGGATATGGCCCAGTGATTGAGACTTACAGGTCTAAGGGACAATAAAATCAGTTTTACTTACCTGAGCCTCAAATCCCCCAGCAGATGGCGCCCCCTGGTGCTGGTGGACTGTTCCTTAGTGTTTGGACCCTGCATTAGTCTTGATGAGGTCAGGGGACCTTAGACCACTGAGGTGCAAATGAGAAAAGGCTGCAGGGACTCATCTAGCAGTGCGGAGGAGCTTGCAGGTGCGGAGGGCTGGCTAAGTAAAACTGATTTACTAAGTCCCCTAGACCTAAACAAGCAGTTAATGAGGATGTTTCATGATCCTGGAGTTCAACTTTAAGGTGAAATCACTCAGCTTTTACATTTGTGTCCTGGCAGTTTGTTACATCCATGTAAACTTTATGCAAACCAAAAATAAACACCTTTAAAAAAAAAAATCTCTCAGTTCATTGCAAGCATCCAGGTTGAAATATTGCAAGGAAGTGACATTTGATTTTTTTTTTTAAATGCTTAAAAATTACGGCAACTCAGATGGACAATATCAAATTAGAAAATGACGGGTGTATCAGTTATTTATGCCATATACATTTTTCAGCAAAAGTGGAGTTTGCCTTTAATGGTGTCATAATATAAATCTACTGCAGCATAATATGTGTCATTTTTCTTACTTAGACCGAACCTGAAATTATTGAAGAAACGAATATCGATCGGGTAAAACAAGCCAGAACGTATATTAAATCTCGTCAAGGTAAAGGTCATTCTGAGACATCTACGCTGAGCTCTCAGCCTTCGATTGATGAAGTCAGGCAGCAGATGCACATGCTGCTAGAAGAGGCGTTCAGCCTGGCATCTGCGGGGCACGGAGGACCCAAGCGACAAGCAGATCCATATGCTTCAGTGCAGCATATGCCCTATTCAGAAGTTGTCACTAGTGCTCCTGGCACAATGTCTCGACCTCGGATGCAGTGGGTGCCAACGTATGGGCCTGAGATGTATCAGTATAGCCTTCCCAGACCGGTAAGATTGTATGAAGCTTGCATTTTTTGCTTGCCTAATACATGAATGAAGCATCATGCAAATGTTGAGAATATCAGACTCACTTGCTATCCTTCTCCTTAGTCAGTTCTAATGTTATATGCTCATAGCAAGATGTTCTGAATATATATATATATCTATATATATATATATATATATAGCTATATATAGATATATATAAATACAATATCTCCCAAAAGTGAGTACGTCCCTCACATTTTTGTAAATATTCTATTATCTTTTTTTTATGTGACAACACTGAAGAAATTACACTTTGCTACAATGTAAAGTAGTGAGTGTACAGCTTGTATAGCAGTGTACATTTTCTGTCCCTTCAAAATAACTCAACACACAGCCATTAACATCTAAACCGCTGGCAACAAAAAGTGAGTACACCCCTAAGTGAAAATGTCCAAATTAGGCCCGATTAGCCATTTTCCCTCCCCGATGTCATGTGACTCTTTAGTATTACAAGGTCTCAGGTGTGAATGGGGAGCAGGTGTGTTAAATTTGGTGTTATCGCTCTCACTCTCTCATACTGGTCACTGGAAGTTCAACATGGCACCTCATGGCAAAGAACTCCCTGAGGATCTAAAAAAAAGAAAAAAAAGAATTGTTGCTCTACATAAAAAAGGCCTAGGCTATAGGAAGATTGCCAAGACCCTGAAACTGAGCTGCAGCACGGTGGCCAAGACCAAACAGCGGTTTAACAGGACAGGTTCCACTCAGAACAGGCCTCGCCTCGCAAAGAAGTTGAGTGCATGTGTTCAGCGTCATATCCAGAGGTTGTCTTTGGGAAATAGACATATTAGTGCTGCCAGCATTGCTGCAGAGGTTGAAGGGGTGGGGGGTCAGCCTGTCAGTTTTCAGACCATACGCCGCACACTGCATGAAATTGGTCTGCATGGCTGTCGTCCCAGAAGATAAACGTATTTGGTTCATATGGTGTCAAGCGTGTGTCGCGGCAACCAGGTAAGGAGTACAAAGACAAGTGTGTCTTGCCTACAGTCATGGTGGTGGGAGTGTCATGGTCTGGGGCTGCATGAATGCTGCCAGCACTGGGGAGCTACAGTTCATTGAGGGAACCATGAATGCCAACATGTACTGTGACACACTGAAGCAGAGCATGATCCCCTTCCTTCAGAGACTGGGCCGCATGGCAGTATTCCAACATGATAACCACCCCTAACACACCTCCAGGACAACCACTGGCTTGCTAAAGAAGCTGAGGGCAGTGGTGTTGCTAGGGGGTGGCTATTGAGGCTATAGCCCCGAGTCTCTTCTTGCAGGGGTACCTGCCCAACCCCTGGGCCACGGGTGCGACGGGCGGTCTGCATAAGAGATCCAGGCAGGCGCATGAGAGAAGCGAGCAAGCAGAGATGACATCATCTCTCTCTGCCCGCCCCGCATCACTGCTCTTCCACCCTTACAGCTGGGCCTCTTCGGAGGTGCAGCGGGGAGCAGCGAGAGGACATCATCTCTCTTTGCCCGCCCCGCATCACCGCTCTTCGGCCCTCACTCAGAACTGACATCTGCACCTGCTTATGTGCTAAATGGACCAGTGCTACCACCAATGCAGTGACTTGGTGGCACTGGCTGGGCATGGCAAGTGACAATCCGCAAATAGTGGCAGGCGACGTGACAAGTGACAATCTGCATCTGGTGGCAAGCGACGTGGCAAGTGACAATCTGCAAATGGTGGCAGGCGACGTGGCAAGTGACAATCCGCAAATGGTGGCAAGTGACGTGGCAAGTGACAATTCGCAAATGGTGGCAGACGATGTGGCAAGTGACAGTCCCCATCTGGTGACAGGCGATGTGGCAAGTGACAATCCAAAAATGGTGACAGGCAACGTGGCAAGTGACAATCCACATCTGGTAGCAGGTGACGTGGCAAGTGACAATCCACATCAGGTGGCAGGTGACGTGGTAAGTGACAATCCACATCAGGTGGCAGGCGACAGTGGCACGTGACAATTCACATCTGGTGACAGGCGACATGGCAAGTGACAATGCACATCTGATGGAAGGCGACAGTGGCAAGTGACAATCCGCATCTGGTGGCAGGTGATGGTGGCAAGTGACAATCCATGCATTATGGTGAACTATATATATATATATATATATACACACACACACACACACACACACACACACTATTTTACCAAAAGTATTGGGATGCCTGCTTTTATGCACATTAACTTTAATGGCATCCGAATCTTAGTCCATAGGGTTCAATATTGAGTTGGTCCACCCTTTGCAGCTATAACAGATTCAACTCTTCTGGGAAGGCTGTCCACGAGGTTTAGGAGTGTGTCTATGGGAATGTTTAACCTTTCTTCCAGAAGCGCATTTGTGAGGTCAGGCACTGATGTTGGACGAGAAGGCCTGGCTCGCAGTCTCTGCTCTAATTCATCCCAAAGGTGTTCTATCGGGTTGAGGTCAGGACTCTTAGCAGGCCAGTTAGGTTTCTCAACCCCAAACTCGCTTATCCATGTCTTTATGGACATTGCTTTGTGCACTGGTCCAAATCATTTGGTGGAGGGGATTATGGTGTGGGGTTGTTTTTCAGGGGTTGGCCCCTTAGTTCCAGTGACAGGAACTCTTAAGGCATCAGCATACCAAGACATTTTGGACAATTTCCTGCTCCCAACTTTGTGGGAACAGTTTGGGGATGGCCCGTTCCTGTTCCAACATGACTGCGCACCATTGCATAAAGCAAGGTCCATAAAGACATGGATGAGTGAGTTTAGGGTGGAGGAACTTAACTGGCCTGCACAGAGTTCTGACCTCAACCCGATAGAACACCCTTGGAATGAATGAGAGCGGAGACTGCGAGCCAGGCCTTCCCTCCAACATCAGTGCCTGACCTCACAAATGCACTTCTGAAAGAATGGTCAAACATTCCCATAGACACACTCCTAAACCTTGTGAACAGCCTTCCCAGAAGAGTTGAAACTGTTGTAGCTGCAAAGGTTGGGCTAACTCAATATTGAACCCTACAGACTAAGACTGGCATACCATTAAAGTTCATGTGCGTGTAAAGACAGGTGCCCCAATACTTTTGGTAATATAGTGTACATCTAAAGATTCCCGTGACAGTCTAAACATGTCCCAGTTACTAAGGGGTGCACAAGCCTCATATGTATAGTAACAAAACTTCCTTTATCTTGACTCCACCAAATACTTCTTCATTTGTGTCTCACATGCTTCCCCTGCCAGGCACTGCAGCTTACAGTGGGAGAGTTTCAGTAGAAGAATCAGTTATAGGTGGTCCCCAGGTTACAAACAAAATAGGGACTGTAGGTTTGCTCTTAAGTTGAATTTGTTTGTAAGTTGGAACAGTAAATTTTAATGTGTAACTCCAGCCTGTGCAGTGATGTGGGATGTTCTCTGCGCTTCTGCTCGTGCAATTGTGTTAGTTGGAGCTTTTGTGGCCATGCAATACTGCAGTGTGGGATGTGCAAGATGGCTGCTCGGCGGTATCAGCGACCAGTGTGGAGCGCAAGTGGCCAGCAGTGATGTCACGCCACCTCCGTTTGTAGGTAGGCGTTTGCAACTCAAATATTTGTAACTTGAGGACTGCCTGTATGCCAATCCAAAAAGCAGTTGGCAGGACTAGGTGTGGCCAGGCACTGATGGACAAGCTACCAGCTTATGAATCAATAGTGACAATGTTAATAGCCACACCTCCTGCAATGTCTTCTTATCAAAATATAGTGCAGGCATAGCCTACATAAGGATGGCAACTGTTCTGTTCGGGAGCAGTGCAGTATTATTGCCACATCATCACAGGAACCTGCATGAGCTGGACTTAATTGGCAGCATCAACAATTGTTTGTGAGACTTTGCAAGGGAGCTGTATGTACAGATAACCTTTACATACTGAAAGGCTTATTTACAGTAAGAGCTGTGAAACTGGTGAATTATGCCGCGTACACACGAGCGGACTTTACGGGAGACTTTGCCCGGCGGACTTTTCGACGGACTTTATTACGGACTTTCCGAATGAACGGACTTGCCTACACACAATCCACCAAAGTCCGTCGAATTCGTACGTGATGACGTACGACCGGACTAAAACAAGGAAGTTCATAGCCAGTAGCCAATAGCTGCCCTAGAGTGGCTTTTTGTCCGTCGAACTAGCATACAGACGAGCGGACTTTTCGACCGGACTCGAGTTCGACGGATAGATTTAAAACATGTTTCAAATCTAAGTTCGTCCAACTTTTGAGAAAACAAAGTCCGCTGGAGCCCACACACGATCGAATTGTCCGACGAAATCCCGTCCGCCGTGCAAAGTCTGCCGTAAAGTCCACTCGTGTGTACGCGGCATTAGTCTTCAACAAGAGCTAGTTTTAGCTAACTCTATAAATTATTCTTCAAAAAGGGCTGGATGTGTTTCTAAAAGCACAAAATATACAGTAACTGGCTAATCGTATTTATTAAACAGCATTTTAGATTGCTAATCCAAGAGTACCCAATCACCTTTGTGGGATCAGGATGGAATTTTTTTTTCCTTAGAGAAAATTGGGTGGCACTTTATAAGGTTTTGTTTTGCCATAGATAAACTGGGGGATTTGTGGTCTTAGGAAGTAGGGGTTATAATTAATTTTTTTGTTTTGGTTGGACTCAGAGGACATGTGTCTCTTCTATGTGAAAGCCTAACTATAGTCCTGCTTTGTAAAATTGCTAGGAACTAGATTTTTTTTTTTGGCAAATAATTTATGCAAACAAAATCTTTCCCCATGCTCTTAGCAATTTTTCTCTAAGAATGTACAGTGCAATGCATATGCGCTGAGAATAGAGCATCCTGCCAGTGGCAATATAATGGTGGATGGGCATTGGGGCAGGACCTGAATGAAGCAACAATGGCATCATCAGTCGGAGCGGTGCCTAAATCCTGGACCTGTGACCACTGCACTTTGTGATATAAGTGTGCCATGCTCATCCTCATTTGGTGGAATTTAGTTCCATTTAACTATGTAACTACTATATATTTTTAAGCAAGTAACTTACATAAAGAAAAATACAGTATGTGAAAATGAATCATAAATAAAACCCAATGCCCTAAAATATTTCTCTAATGTTCTAGAGCAGGGTCTCCAAACTTTCTAAACAAAGGGCCAGTTTACTGTCATTCAGACTGTAGGGGTGGAATGTGGCCAGTGGAAGTAGGAATTGTTCTGACATCAATGGGAGTAAACATTGCATCCTTGATATCAGGGGAATAAATAGTGCACTATAGGTGGTGTCAGTGGAAGGAATAGTGCCCCATTGTTTGTGTCAGGGGGAGGAATAGTGCCCCATCATTGGTATCAGTGGGAGGAATAGTGCTCCATCATTGGTGTCAATGAGAGAAAAATCGCCCCATTGTTGTCAATGGGAGAAATAGTGCCCCGTAGTTGATGTCAGTAACATTAATTATGCACCATTGTTGGTGTCAGTGGCAGAAGTAGTGACTTGCATGAAAGGAAACATGCCCCAAGGGCCCAATAAAGGCAAGCAAATGGCCACATCTAGCCCCCAGGCTGCAGTTTGAAGGCCACTGTTCTAGAAGCCTTTCTGAAAATACGGGCCATTCATTGCTGATTGGTTGACTTACTCTCCACCCGTGTGGTTCTCTCTGTGTTTTGCCTACTGAACAGTGTGTGACTGGCCTGTTGAGTTTGAAACTGAACTTAGGAAGCTTGAGTTAGTTAAAACTCCTGCCAAGAAGGTGGATTTTAACCCTCATGACAGCCATGATGATCCAGTTATCATGCAAGACATCTTTAATAGATCAGCACGCCTAGTGGGTTTGTTATATCCATGAACCTGGCAAAAAACGAAAATAAGGGCTTTTCCTCTTTTTCATCTCTGATTGTTTTTCAGAGAGTGAGGGCTCCCTAACTCTTTCACCTCTTATCTTTAGTTAGAAAGTGATAGCTTCCAAGCACTTTCATCGTTTCCTTCATTTAGAGAATAAGGGCTCACCTCCTTTTTCATCTCTAACCTCTATTCAAAGAGTGAGGTCTCTCAAACACTTTCATCACTGCTCACCCCTTTCATACCTGGCCTCCAGTTATAGAGGGGAAACTCTCCACCTCTTGGATTGAATCAAAGATTTAGAACCCTCCTTCTCTTTTACCCCTAACCAGTTAGAGAGTGAGAGCTCACTACCTCTTTCATCTTTGGCCTTCCATCAGACAGTGAGGACTTCTTATTGCTTTTATGTCTGATTTCTAGCCAGAGAGTGAGGGCTACCCACTGCTTTATTCTCTGACCTTGAGTCAGAGATTAATGCCTAGTACACAGGATGAGAAAATCTGAAGAAAAATATCACTTTCTGAGCGATGTCCGATATTGTGATTAATAGTACACAGCGAAAGCCGTTCACGACAGTTCATGCGAAAATATATGAAGGGACAAACACAAAAAATTTTCTTGTACGATACCAGAAGAAACGATTTTCGCATAATGAGTATAGGAGTTGTACAAAAAAAATTTTGCGACCAAGACCACGCATACTTGAAAACGAAAAAATACATTACAATACAATACAAATGTTATATCACTTCTGAAGTTGTTTTCTGTTGTACTAGAATTTTCTTAACTTTAGTAACTTATTTGTTTTCTATATGAGACTAGCATGCAAAAAAAACGGACGATCATTTGTCCGATTTTCTCATTGTGTGTACTAGGCTTAAGGGCTTCTAGTGGAGTTTCCATCTAATTTGATTGATGGTGGTATGTAATTATGACATTAACTGGTAAAAGAAAGAGCTGTTCTTCCCTGTTGACTAAACTATATAATTTTGTTATTATAATAGTGTCACCAGGAAGCAAGGAGGTGAGGGTTGTGAGTGCAAGGGTGCACTGTTAAGGGGTTACAGGGACCTCTTTACTAGTTCCCCTCATAAAGAGTTGAGGACATCTTATATCTTATGGTCCAATGGTCCAGGCCCACTCATTTATACCACGTGAGGCCAATATATATATATCTTTAGAAGTTATTTAAATACAGGCTGAATGTGCCTCGTTAAAAATCAGTGTTTCTAACTGCTTATGACACACAGAAAGAGTGCTAAATGCATGAATGAACTTTCATATCACATCTATGATTACACCAAAGTTTATACTTGGCTGTGTAAAATGAGACGCGGATGGTTCATAACTGAAGATAATCATAACAGACACATTTTAGGACTAGAAAGCAGCAGAAGTTGTGTGAAAGTAGACCTCCAGCCTGGAGCTGATTACAGCAGTTTTAGCAAACCCATCCACATATGTTACATAAACAGCAGGCTTCTGTGTTACTCACCATGCCACACATCTTTTTATTTTATAACGGATGCTTTATTCAATTACCTTTTCTAAATTCAAATACTTACAATTATTTATGGCTTTGGAAGAGCCCTATCTTTTTTGGCAATAAAGTGGTGGTGCATAGGCAAGTGTGTAAAAGTATGGACTTTTGTGGATTTGAGTGTGTTTTGGGTGGATTGATGGTAAATGTTTAGTAGTAGACATAGTGCTGTGATCCATTAGGGTAGAAGATGTCTCGCTTGGCTCTGGCAGTGACCATGGAGAAAAAGATCCTTTAGATTTTTCAAACTATGTAGTATGAAGACCTACCCAAACTCTGCATTTGATTTGTTTCCAACCAGACATGCCATGGTAGTACATACTGTAGTTGTACAAGGACTACAATTGTAGGAAAATAAATTGGTGGGACTTTTGAGGCACAGCATATTCGTAAAAAAAAATAACATTTTATTTCATTTCTTAAAATGTTTAAGACATGTAATAACAGACTTATAATAAAATTTCAGTTGCAAAAACAGTCATTTCCAACCACTGCATTAATTCATACAACATAGTCTTTCTGCTCGCGTTTCATGGACATAGTCCTCTTCATAAGGATCTAACAGAAATTGGTTGTTGCCATCTAAATAGAGTGACAAAATTATTTTCAAATAAATAATCATATCAATGTAACATATTTCCAAACATCATGCCACAATTCCTCCCCAGGGACTGCAATGTACACTTGGATATTCCTTATGATTCAACTGTGCAAGGCGCAGGGATCCCAAGAGGGGCTCCCCCCCCCCCCCCTTTGGATCCCCGCACCTTACACAGTCTCCACTGTCTGGTCAGCAGTAGATATACAGTATCTCACAAAAGTGAGTACACCCCTCACATTTTTGTAAATATTTTATCTTTTCATGTGACAATACTGAAGAAATTACACTTTGCTACAATGTAAAGTAGTGAGTGTACAGCTTGTATAACAGTGTAAATTTGCTGCCCCCTCAAAATAACTCAACACACAGCCATTAATGTCTAAACCGCTGGCAACAAAAGTGAGTATACCCCTAAGTGAAAATGTTCAAATTGGGCCCAATTAGCCATTTTCCCTCCCCGCTGTCATGTGACTTGTTAGTGTTACGGGATCTCAGGTGTGAATAGGGAGCAGGTGTGTTAAATTTGGTGTTATCATTCTCACTCTCTCATACTGGTCACTGGAAGTTCAACATGACACCTCATGGCAAAGAACTCTCTGAGCATCTGAAAAAAAGAATTGTTGCTCTACATAAAGTTGGTCTAGACTGTAAGGAGATTGCCAAGACCCTGAAACTGAGCTGTAGCATGGTGTTCAAGACCATACAGCGGTTTAACAGGATAGGTTCCACTCAGAACAGGCCTCGCCATGGTTGACCAAAGAAGTTGAATGCACGTGCTCAGCGTCATATCCAGAGGTTGTCTTTGGAAAATAGACGTATGAGTGCTGCCAGCATTGCTGCAGAGGTTGAAGGGGTGGGGGTAAGCCTGTCAGTTCTCAGACCATACGCCGCACACTGCATCAAATTGGTCTGCATGGCTGTCATCCCAGAAGGAAGCCTCTTCTAAAGATGATGCACAAGAAAGTCCGCAAACCGTTTGCTGAAGACAAGCAAACTAAGGACATGGATTACTGCCTAAGGTACATCACATGCCTGCCTGAGCATTGGAAGGAACCCCTGGAAGTATTCCCTCTACACCGGTGCCCCCGTTACTGCGGACCAGCCGTCTAGCGAGGAGACCGGCAGGACAACCTAAGGAATCTATTGCGAGACATCTCCAGGAGTCCATCTTCCACTACTAAGCCTGTTTTGACCCCCCTGAGTAAGGGCGGTCGCAGGTTCTCTGGTAAGCCTCCAACTTTATCATCTGGTGGCGGGCTGTACTAGCGGTGGATCATGTAACTCCGGACCCTGCATTGGCTTTTTTGTGGACTTGTCTTTTCACTCATCACATTTATGAACTTTATTTTTATTATTTTTTAACTTGTGTTCTATCTTGTATACACTCTTTTAGGGTATGGTTTCACACCAGCTAATATTACTTATTGATTTTCACTATTGTATTCTAACTTCATGACTTAAAAATTTTAGGTCACAATACAATAATTTACATGTGTTTATAATATACATGTTCACTCTATCACTAGTCCAGCGCTACACTGTCCATTTTTGATATATTTTTTATGTGCCCTTGTATTGGGGTTATGGTGTTTTAGCTGCAGGATTTCCTACACGGTTCTTTATTTCATTATTATCATCATTTCTGCTCAGCACCTAGCGCAATTTCCTTTTTTTATTTTTTATGGTGGTGGGAGTGCCATGGACTGGGGCTGCATGAATGCTGCCAGCACTGGGGAGCTACAGTTCATTGAGGGAACCATGAATGCCAACATGTACTGTGACATACTGAAGCAGAGCATGATCCCCTCCCTTCAGAGACTGGGCCGCAGCACAGTATTCCAACATGATAACGACCCCAAACACACCTCCAAGACGACCACTGCCTTGCTAAAGAAGCTGAGGGTAAAGGTGATGGACTGACCAAGCATGTCTCCAGACCTAAACCCTATTGAGCATCTGTGGGGCATCCTCAAACAGAAGGTGGAGGAGCGCAAGGTCTCTAAAATACACCAGCTCCGTGATGGCATCATGGAGGAGTGGAAGAGGACTCCAGTGGCAACCTGTGAAGCTCTGGTGAACTCCATGCCCAAGAGGGTTAAGGCAGTGCTGGAAAATAATGGTGGCCACACAAAATATTGACACTTTGGGCCCAATTTGAACATTTTCACTTAGGGGTGTACTCACTTTTGTTGCCAGTGGTTTAGACATTAATGGCTGTGTGTTGAGTTATTTTGAGGTGACAGCAAATTTACACTGTTATACAAGCTGTACACTCACTACTTTACATTGTAGCAAAGTTTAATTTCTTCAGTGTTGTCACATGCAAAGATATAATAAAATATTTACAAAAATGTGAGCGGTGCACTCACTTTTGTGAGATACTGTACATACTGTGAACCTGATTGTCCTGCATGACCAAAGGTTCTCCCAATTGTCCCAGGCAGTCTCTTCCCGGTGTACATGTTTCTCTATCTACCTCAAAAATGTAAGAGGGTTAGAACCCCTACCAGGTTTTTATTGCTTTGTAAAAAGTCCAATGAGTGCACCAGACCAAAGAACTGAGATTAATTCAGTTCTGTAATTATTAATAGATTATTATTATTATCATTCAGGATTTATATAGCTTACAATCTAATCTAGTGACATAGAGAGCTCATGCTGTACTGCTTCTCCTTTCACTGTAAAGTAACATACTGGGACGGACCCAGGATGATCTGGTCTCAGAGGAAGTGAGTTGAATGATGCTGGCCATCAGACTTAGGACATCTAGCAGCAGAACAAAGTACTGCTGGGGAAACAGTTCCCCATAAATGTTTACTGTACAAAATAAGGTCTGTTGGCATGGACCATAGAGTGAGTACATAGATTGAAAACTGGCTACAAGGGCGAGTTCAGAGGGTGGTGATAAATGGGGAGTACTCGGAATGGTCAGGGGTGGGTAGTGGGGTCCTCCAGGGTTCTGTGCTGGGACCAATCCTGTTTAATTTGTTCATAAACGACCTGGAGGATGGGATAAACAGTTCAATGTCTGTATTTGCAGACGATACTAAGCTAAGCAGGGCAATAACTTCTCCGCAGGATGTGGAAAAAAAGATCTGAACAAATAATGGGGTGGGCAACTACATGGCAAATGAGGTTTAATGTAGAAACAAATAAAATAATGCATTTGGGTGGCAAAAATATGAATGTAATCTACATGCTAGGGGGAAAACCTCTGGGGGAATCTAGGATGGAAAAGGACCTGGGGGTCCTAGTAGATGATAGGCTCAGCAATGGCATGCAATGCCAAGCTGCTGCTAACAAAGCAAACAGAATATTGGCATGTATTATAAAGGGGATCAACTCCAGAGATAAAATGATAATTCTCCCGCTCTACAAGAATCTGGTCCGGCCGCACCTGGAGTATGCTGTCCAGTTCTGGGCACCAGTCCTCAGGAAGGATGTACTGGAAATGGAGCGAGTACAAAGAAGGGCAACAAAGCTAATAAAGGGTCTGGAGGATCTTAGTTATGAGGAAAGGTTGCGAGCGCTGAATTTTTTCTCTCTGGAGAAGAGACGCTAGAGAGGGGATATGATTTGAATATACAAATACCATACTGGTGACCCTACAATAGGGATAAAACTTTTTCGCAGAAGGGAGTTTACCAATATACGTGGCCACTCATTAAAATTAGAAGAAAAGAGGTTTAACTTTAAACTACGTAGAGGGTTCTTTACTGTAAGAGTGGCAAGGATGTGGAATTCCCTTCCACAGGCGGTGGTCTCAGTGGGGGGCATCGATAGTTTCAAAAAACTATAAGATTAGCACTTGAATGACTGCAACATACAGGGATATACAATGTAATACTGACACATAATCACACACATAGGTTGGACTTGATGGACTTGTGTCTTTTTTCAACCTCACCTACTATGTAACTATGTAATATCTTGATTGTGGCTGAATATTGCAGAAAAAGTTGTGTTTGTTAATTTATCTTTCAGTGGGCTGCTCAGCTTTATCTAGTTGTTTTTGGCTTGATTTCTGCTTTAAAATTTGTTGAAAATTAAATGAAAATTCAGTTTTTGGTAGATACTAGAAGTAAACCACCTAATGGAGTCTTTTCCCTGTGCTTGAATTTCCGGGTCAGTGTGCTGGCTGTGACCATTATAGGCTATTTCCACTCTCCCTTTTGGATGTTTAATGGCTAACTCCACCTTTTGCACCATGTTACATGATACACTTGTATTTAGAGTGTAAAATGGTGCAAAAGGAACCCCCCAACACTGCTACCTACCTGTGACAACATGTGGAGGTTCTTCTCCTCTGCAGCAGCTGTGACTTTTGAAACTGGCATGGCTTCACCTGCATAGTGGCGGCATTCATTCATAGAGATCTGTGAATTATTAAACTACAACATAGAGGTCCCATCTGCCACCACGGCAGATGGACTTGTAGTTCTCAGTGGAACACAAGTGTGGGGATCAGTGTCCTTGGAGTCCAGGAACACTTCCTCCAGTTCAGTAACTGAAAGCCCTACCCATAGGTGTGGGCAGCCTATTGCATTAGGGTGTGCACCCCAAAGCTCAAACACACATGCCTTTCTCTGCAGCCTCAGCTGCATTGGACAGTGAATGAATGGGAAGTGCTCTGTGCTGAGTGGCTTCCTGTTCATTCACAAACTGAAGCATACAAAACACAGTTTACTGTGCTTCAGTTATGAATGGACACAGTGAATGAGTGTGTTCATTTAGAAAAGGAAGGGACAGGTAATTTGCTAGCCCCTTCAACCGCTCTCCATCCTGAAACATACCCCGCAGCAGCCAGGGGTAGAGGAGAGGAGGGAATCCAGCAGTACTGCAGGTGGGGGGCCAACAAAGCAGGGGAAGTCCGGGCAGTAGGGAGAATCGTCACCGCACATAGGGATTAGGGTGTACCCAGGCACACCTGGCACACCCCCTGCGCATGCTTCTGGCCCTACCTCAGTACAGACATAGATAGCTGGAGGAAAAGTCCAGCATTGCATACAGCATCCATAGATGGTGGTTGCACTGCTTTGCAGATCGATTTGAAAAAATAAATGCACTTTTTTTTCCTGACTATTTATTATTTGTTTTTCAATGTTGAACTTAGTCTTTACTTTATGTAATGTTACATTTAATGTAATTGAAAGAGTGGGAACACCCCTGGAAAACGGGAGTACCCACAACAGAAGATACCAGGCCAGGAACAATGCAAGGCAGATCTTTCCACAGGAGTCCCTGAAACATATAAGAAAACAGTTGGATTATTAGGACCACAAGTCTCCACATTTAATTAGGATATCACTTTGGGGTGATTTCTTTCTTTCTTTTTGTTAATTAACTGGAAGGACAGTCATTTTATTAGGCTGACATCCTAATACATTATTGTTTCAATTTTTTCTTGTTCCAACAGACATACCGGTTTTCCCAACTCCCTGAAATGGCTATGGGCTCTCCTCCACCACCGGTACCACCAAGGACAGGCCCTGTGGCTGTCCCTTCATTAAGGAGGTACATTACACTAGTGTGTTTATTATCTATCTGACCTTGATTAAAAAAGAAAAAGATCGGGTAAAAGGAACAACTGTTTCAGATTACTTTGGTTTTTTTTTTAAGAGCAAATGTTCACCTTAAAGGGGTTGTAAAGTTAATTTTTTTTTTTTTTTTAAATAACAAACATGTTATACTTACCTTCACTGTGCAGCTCGTTCTGCACAGAGTGGCCCCGAACCTGGTCTTCTGGGGTCCCTCGGCGGCTGTTTCAGCTCCTCCCCGCATGCATTTACCACCTTAATGCGAGCTCCCTCGCATGGTGGTGAGTGCTTGCGGGCGCGCTCCCGTGATACAGCCGGCGGCTATAGCCGCTCGCTGTATCACTCGGCCCCGCCCCCCGGCGCGCCGCGTCATCGGATGTGATTGACAGCAGCGCGAGCCAATGGCTGCGCTGCTTTCAATCCATCCACTGCAGCCAATCAGCGACCAGGCTGAGCTGCAATGAAGATGACGAGGACGAGCAGCGAAGATTCGAGGCGTCAGGTAAGTAAAACGGGGGGGCTGGGGGCGGCGGTACTGTCAAAAGTTTTTTCACCTTAATGCATAGAATGCATTAAGGTGAAAAAATGTTTACCTTTACAACCCCTTTAAGGCCCCTTTCACACTGTCAGACCGTTCAGGTGCGCCTGTCAGTTTTGACGGCGGACCTGAACTAAAATCAGACGGGTGCCCCTACGTTCGCAGCCGTCCCTGGCGGATCGGAACGGGTGAGATCTGGTGAAAACGGACATGCTGTCCGTTTTCGTCCAATCTCTCCATAGAAAGCAGCGGCGCTCGACAAGCCCCTCCCCGCTCAGTGAGCAGAGAGGAACCTGTCATCCGCCGGCTCAGCGGAGATCAACGGAGAGATCTCCCTCTGAGCTGGCTGACAGAGGCGGACTCTGAGGCAGCGGATCCGCCTCGTGAGAATGATGCCTTAAGCGGAAATTTCAGTCATTTTTTCATCTTTACATCTTGTTGTTTTACCTTTGGATAGTAAACATTTTTTTTCTGCCAGTAAATACCTTACACAGCCCCTTTCCTGTTTCTTGTCTGGTAAAAAGCCTAGACTTATGACATCATGCACAGCTCTCTCTCTCTCACTCTCATGAGAGTTTGCCAGGAAGGGAGGGGGGATGAGTCATAAGAGGGCCAATGAGAGCTGCAGAGCTGGAGGTATGCCTCTGTGTGCGTGTAAATCCAGGAAGTGAACAGGCAGCAGCTTCAGCTGCCCACAGTTCAAATGCTTGCAGCCAGACTCAGTGGAGGGAGATTTCTGCAGCATATTTGACATGTACAGAATCACAGTATATATAAAATAATATGCAAAGTGGTTGGAGGGAAGCTTCAGAATGGCAAAGATGTTTTTTTTACAAATTATGTGAGCAGACTGCAGTTCCTCTTTAAAAATCCCTATCCCTTAAATATCACCTATCCTTAATGCCACGTACACATGAGCGGATTTTCCATCGGAAAAAACTTGGATGGTTTTTCCGACCGAATTCCGCTCAAGCTTGCCTTGAATACACACGGTCACACAAAAGTTCTCTGAACTTTCAACTGTCAAGAACGCGGTGACGTACAACACTACGACGAGCCGAGAAAATGAAGTTCAATGCTTCCGAGCATGTGTCGAATTGTTTCTGAGCATGTGTAGGAATTTTGCGTGTTGGAATTTGTACAGATGATCGCATTTTCGGATAGGAACTTTTTTCGACCGAAAAATTGAGAACCTGCTCTCAATCTTTTGCTGGCGGGAATTCCGCCAGCAAAAGTCCGATGGAGCATACACACGGTCGCATTTTCCGACCAAAAGCTCTCATCGGTCTTTTGCTGGCCGAATTTCCGATCGTGTGTACGCGGCATTACACCTAGATATCTTACTACTTGTTGTTCAGGCAAGAAAATAAAATTATTACATGCTGTTTTACTGAAGAAGGCATCTACAGCAGGTTCAGAGTGAAGCAATGCAAGCACTGCAGTCATGGCTCAGAATGATATTCTGCATTTTAATTGGCACCTTTGCACAGCTGCACTTGCTGATTTTGTATTACTCTTCTGCCACCTTGTGTACCGTGAATTATTTTAGGTTACTTTTTAGGCTGGGTTCACACTGATGCGATTTGGATGTGGGTTTCCCCACATCCAATTCGCATAACAGGGGACTGTGACCAGCTCTCAATGGAGCCGGTTCACACAGCTTCGGGGTGGCCGCCGAGCGCACTGGAAAAGGGTCCTGTGCGTCTTTGGCTCCGTTTCAAGTGTGAATTCAGGCAACAATTCAGACCTGAATCGCACCTGAATCTTTGAACAAGGACACACTGGACCTAATGCTGGGAACTGCAGTTGCACATATGTGAACCCGGTCTAATGCCCCGTACACACGGTCGGATTTTCCAATGGAAAATGTCCGATCGGAGCGTGTTGTCGGAAATTCCGACCGTGTGTGGGCTCCATCGGACATTTTCCATCGGATTTTCCGACACACAAAGTTTGAGAGCAGGATATAAAATTTTCCGACAACAAAATCCGTTGTCGGAAATTCCGATCGTGTGTACACAAATCCGATGGACAAAGTGCCACGCATGCTCAGAATAAATAAAGAGATGAAAGCTATTGGCCACTGCCCCGTTTATAGTCCCGACGTACGTGTTTTACGTCACCGCGTTCAGAACGATCGGATTTTCCGACAACTTTGTGTGACCGTGTGTATGCAAGACAAGTTTGAGCCAACATCCGTCGGAAAAAATCCTAGGATTTTGTTGTCGGAATCTCCGAACAAAGTCCGACCGTGTGTACGGGGCATAAGGGAATCTCTGATGGGCTGAATTATTTTTAAAACAGTTTTTTTTTTTTTCAGCCTTCAAATATTTGAAAAATATACTATTTGGCTCTTGTACTGAAAAGGTTGGAGACCCCTGATGTACAGGCCAACAAAGTAGAAATATAGTTAATTGGATTTAAGAAGTTCAGAACAAGGTGGCATTTTTTTTTTTTTAAACAAACTCATTACAGGCATACCCCACTTTTAAGTACGCAATGGGGTTTATTTACTAAAGCTGGAAAGTGCAAAATCAGGCTCACTTCTGCATAGAAACCAATGAGCTTCCAGGTTTTATTAACAAAACTTAATTGAACAAGCCGAGGTTAGAAGCTCATTGGTTTCTATGCAGAAGTGAGCCTGATTTTGCACTTTCCAGCTTTAGTAAATAAACACCATTGCGTACTTAAAAGTGGGGTATGCCTGAACATATGGTGAAAACCTTAAAAATGGCGGAACCAAAAAATGCCAAACTTCTTCTTCTCACTGTCTTAATCCACTGGAAGAGCCCCATTCTTAGCATATTCTACAGGGTCTGCTGTCAGTCTGGCAGATGGTCTTCTGTGTTTATGACAACTCATAACAGTCGGTACAGACCAGTTCCCATGCTGAGGGTCTGTACCAATAAATGGTACTGTAATGAGTAATAGAGAACAGTTGGTGAGTCTGTATGTGTATACTGTGTATATATAGTATTTTTCCTAATGCAAAAAAACAAAAACAAATACTAATTGATTTGAATGAACACTTTTTTCAATACAGTGTGTATGACAGTATTGGTTGTTATTATTTAAACAGATCCACATCAGACATGACCAACAAGAACAGAGTGCCGGAGCCCAGCGGGAATGAGCAAAGTCCAGGTGAGTATGTGGGGTGTCTAGTCTATTCAAGGTTGTCAGTCCCCAGGGATGCAAATGTATCAGTCTGTATAAAATTAATCAGGTGTATATACTGTACATTCAGGTATCAACAAATCCCAGGAGGGACACGATAAGGGTTTAAAGGAAAATTCTAACCTAAAATACAGTCAACGTATAAACTTTAAACTGGGACAAAGGGCTGTTTTAATTTGTAAACAATCATAAATCTATTTTGTTTGATGTTCTGGCTCCAAGAGAGCTGGTGGTATGCACATTACTAGCCCTTGCGTTTTGTACCATGTAAGATTTAGAGATTGTACCACCCTGTCCAAGTGAAACCCAAGACTTTGTGTTCCTAATATCCCTCTACACATAACACATCTGATATTATCTGATGACGTTCAAGCTGTCAGAGCAGTAGATCAAAATTTAATCAAGGAGGGCAAAAATGAGTTACACTGGAACTTTAGCCAAAATCCTTTCTAGATTTAGGCATGCTTGAAGAAGGGTTAGAACCCTTTGTCCACTTTATATGACTTTTTTAAAGGAAAATTTCCACTCATTTCCTGTTGCTGTAAGTAAGGCCTGGACTATTCAAAACAAAATAAAAAGTTTTGGTTCAACGTTTCATTTAGGAGGCATATCTTGTTGCAAAGATTTGAAGCTCGTAGATTTCAGAAAACTTCAGAAGTCAGTAAAAAAAAGTTATGATTTTGTACAAAACATATTTCTATACAAAATATAAATGACTACCAATATTTATAAATAAAATATGGTAGAATGTTGGGTTTATGGATGCTACTCTGACAGCTTGAACACCATCAGATATTATCAGATGTTTTATGGGTAGAGGGATACTGGGAACACAAAATTATACAAGGCTTGGGTTTTACTTGGACAGGGTGGCACAGTCTCTCATCTGCCCAGAGAATACAGTGCTTTCCTCTTACGATCTACTGCTCAGGAGTGACAGCCGGGGTTCTATATCGCCATCTTGGTCCTCCTTGATGTGGACCAGCTTCCTCTTACTGACCCAGGCAACCGGCCCACAATGACACCTACCAGCTACACCCACTGACCACTCTGGTGTCCTACTCCTGAAGCTTCCTAGGATATGGGATATAGACACCCCAGGAGGTTTTAAGAGTGGGACATATCATTCTTAAGCTGTTTATCCTATGGTTGGGGAGGGACAGGTGTGCAGGGAGGGACAGTGACTCTGGGGAGTGAAGGTCTGCTTAAAGAGCTCATTTAGACCTGTGTTGCCCCCTGAAAAATGATCAATGGCTGCATGGCAGTTCTCAGATAGCAAGCAATTGTGCTGCAAGTTTGAAAATGACTTGCTAAGCTATTGCTAGACTTGCCAGGCTTCACAAGTTTGTTGCACAATTGCAGCAAGTCTGCATTTCAGATCAACTTTCTTTGTAAACATCCTGCAAGTCTGCTGCAAGTTCTGGTTCAGTTATTTTGTGCAATAGTCATCCCACCACAAGGGTCACTGTGGCTGAATTTTCATGCTATAGACTTGCATAGCTTTTGCTGTAGACTCACCACTGCAACTTTGCTCTTGATAGAGACTTGCCATGCACATTTTCTACAAATTGGAAAAGTGTCAACTAGAACTTGTGCTTCAAGTGCTCTGTAAGTGTACAACTTGCCAGTGAAAATGTGCAGCAAGTTAATAGACTTACAATTCAACACTGCCACAAATTTCTGGCAAGTTATCCTTGCTATTTGGGTTGCGGTGCCACCCCATTCATCTTCGTGGGTCACGTCTGCACTTTTGTGTATTTTTGTGGCGTGTGTACGCCCTCTGGCCATTGTGTTAAATTAAGCCCCCCCATGACCACATGTGTAAATGAGGCCAAAAGGATATGTGTTTGTTTTCAGCCTTATCAATTACTCAAGTATGTCCACCCACCCATGGCAATATGCACAAAGCCATCCCACTCTCCCCATTACATTTTGAATATGCTGTACATTATAAAGAATTTACCAGCAGAACTGAGACCTGTAGTAGGTAGAGAATTAGGCAGTCAGAAGGTGACCTGGCCCACCACCATCCACCTATAGCTGGCAGAGATATAGAAAATGGTTTATTTGGACTCTCAACAGCGGACATAAGTTGGAAATCACCTTGAAAATGCAATTAAATTAACTACACATATCCAAAGAGTGACACCTGTGACCTTTCCCTACATTGCTTATGATTACAAGAGCCATCCACTAAGACATTCATAGTATTTATTTTTTTATGTTTGTACCATGTCCAAATCCCTCTACCCAAGAGGGATCGACACCGTCTGCTCTGTTAGTCCTCCCTAAGAGATAACTACTCATTAGCCGAGCTACTGTTTGCAACAGATGATAATGGTAACCTATACGAGATAATTCCTGGGTGACCCATATGCTGCTCCGTACTGTTTGTACATAAACAAAGACCCACTGAACTGTCTGTAACAAAAAAAGGCTAATCAATTAGAGGAATTATCTGCCAGGATGAATCGTGGGTCCTGCACACTGGTACATCAAGTTGTTTTCTGTGTATGCTTGGCAGGCAACAGGGCCAGACTGGATTAGCTGAATCAAAGCTGTTGGATTTTGCAAGAACTAGATAAAGAAAATGAGAATTACAGAAAAAATACAAAATGCAATAACAAATAAAGCATAACGATATCAGTTTACTGGTTTACAGAAAAGTTTAAAAGGAAACCAAAACGGTTTGGTGTGAATTTTGTATAGATGTTTTTAAAGAATGTTATTTTTTTATTAATATTATTTTAACTGTGGATAATGATAATGCTTTCAAATACCCTCTAACTGAAACATCCTAGGGGGATAAGTCACTCTTCTAAATGTAAGAGGTTATTTACATACACTAATGATTTTCTTCTGTTTGACCTGCTGGTTGAACAAAAGAAAATTATTTGATTTCCCCATCCGCATACTTGATGTGGATGGGGGAATCCTCCCACTGTGCTATTGTATTTCTACAGTGGAGAGATTTCCCCGCTGTCAGAATACACTCATTAGCACCACTGGCACCGATTGAGAGAACATTTTTTCAATAGGCTGGTTGTACACAAGTCCATCAATAGATCATCTTGTGTACAACCAGCCTGCCCATAGATGGATCGAAATTTGGCTGGTCCCTGCTCAACCAGCTGAATCTTGCTCAATCTATGGCCGGCTTAAAGGAGCAGAGCATGTTGCAATAGGGTGAAACCGTGCTGACTTGAATAATCCAATCACATTTTTTTCCCTTTTTTCTTGCACATGATTGGGTATTTTTTGCAAAGAGAAATTTTTTATTTAGCTTCACCCCATTTACCAAGAGTAGGCATTTTCAAAGCTTTTCCAAAAGTATACATGACTTTTTTTTCTACAAAAGAAGCATGAAACATTTGCCATCTTCCTCAATGACTGCTTTGCCTTGTCAGGTAATACCGTTCCTGCTGTGTTTGCCATCCCAGGGAACCGCGCAGAATATACCGGCTATTACATTCCACAGCCACCAGCTGCCTACCGGAACCACGCCTGGATGTCATACTCGGGAGAAAATGATTTGCCGGGACAATGGGCAGACTCGGTAAGCTTGTTACCAAAGCTAAAGAATATTACACATTGTACTCAAAAGTGCAGTTTTGTGTCTTGGAGATCTTCTGAAAAGTTCAAGCAGTTGTGGCTTTCCTAAACGTCCAAAGAATTTGTAAATTTCCCCAACCAGAAATCTCAAAAAAAGTCAAAGCAAATCTGAACCAGGCTCCAAAAAGTGTACAATACAATAACACAAGTGATGCAACATTAAGCACAATAGTTTTGGAAGTTCCTGGCAGCCCTGCCTGATGAGTTATTGGGCCAGAAAACATCCAAAAAAGGAATCTACCAGAGTTATTATGATTTGGAACTTCTGCTGAGAGAAATACGAAGGCCACTATTGCTGATGTATGTCTAAAAATGCTAATTGCCTAATAGTTATACTTTGACTTCAGTACTTGATAAAGCCCTTCTCTGGGAAAAACTTAACAACCTTCCAGGGTTTGTTTATATGCCAAAAAAGCACCAAAGGAAAAACGCACCTACAAAGGCTATCGATTTCAATACAAAATTGTATTAATTGGACATACATGTAAAAAACAACCATGGCAAAGATGGGAAACCTCTACCCCACATATACCCCTCCCCCGGCCCCCCACCCAACACAACCCACCCCACTCTGATCTCCCCAGATCCTGGCCCCCAAAATTGCTGCCAATGTTGTCACCTTATTACAGGAAGTGAAAAATCATTGGATCAAGTGACTGGATCGACAGGTAATAAATTATATTACGAAAAGAAAGGTTTTTTTTTGGGGACTTTAAATGAGGTGAATACACATGGCTAGAAGATGAGTAGATATCAAAAACATGTTTTTATTGGTGAAACATGGAACATGGCAAAATTACATGATACATACAGCAATG
Source organism: Lithobates clamitans (assembly GCA_037952925.1). Lineage (NCBI taxonomy): Eukaryota > Metazoa > Chordata > Amphibia > Anura > Ranidae > Lithobates > Lithobates clamitans. The sequence continues at coordinate 4,564,895 of JBBGZY010000392.1, forward strand.
AATAAAATTGTCAATCACATATTACAGACCATATATAGAAACAAACATTAGTAGCAACCAGCCAACCGCTGTATGGTATGGAACAAATCCTGGATGTAGTAAAAACACTTAAAATTACATGGTAGTTGGAGAACTCAAGATAATGTATTGATTAGGGGTGTCTTCATGAGAATAAGTGCATCCAAATTATTCCAACGCGTTTCATGGATAGTACCATTCATCAGGGGCAGGTGCACGCAAATCTATAAAAAACAAAACATGAGTAGACCAGTATGATCCAATGTTGTACCCCTCAATGGGGAGGATATGTTCAAAAAGAAAGGGAGAGGGTTACACATCCCTATGTACTTACGTTGTAATAAGTCTGGAAAATGGGGGACGAGGAATCAGGGGCTACTCAAATCGTCTGTACCGGGAGCTGTGGAAGGGACCTGCAGAAGAGGGACCGGGTGCATGAACATGATCCCCAAAAAAATTAAGGACAACGATCCAGATACTGGTGTGAGAGGGCTTCATATGGCGTTGACGTGTTTGAAATGTTCCATCTAGTGTCACCATATGGAGGAAGGCGTCCCCAGCCTCCATGGGCGGCGGCTGCTGCTTGGGAATGGACTCCTCTCTTCCTCTCTTGATGCACCTGTGTGATGTTGGGAGGAGCCCATGGGGTGTGCCGAGTGTATTTAACATCCTCACTCTGTGCTAGCCAGTCCTCATGGCAGCACCTTTTTGTGCACCTTCTAGCCATGTGTACCCACCTTGTTTAAAGTCCCAAAACCCCCCCCTTCTTTTCACAGATTTAGGGATGGAGACGTGACCCATATATCTAATTTAAAGTCCCAAACTCCCCCTTTTTAGTTCATAAATTACATTACAAGGGACTAGTAATGCTCTGGTAATTGTATTAATAGACTGCTTTACAACTATCATTTTTGCTTTTGACCATAGTTACAATTTAGTTCACCCTCCAAACTGAATTCCTAATTACGTGAACTGTTATTTGTCACTGCACAGGCTCCCCTCCCTGGTTACATTGAGGCTTATCCGAGGTCAAGATACCCTCAGAACTCTCCTTCCCGTCTCCCTAGGCAGTTTGGCCAACCTGTCAACCTACACCCGAGCTTGGACCATGCTGCTGGAGCATCAATCGGAGCTTCTCAACAAAGTCTGGCCGACACTGACACTCCAGACGCCTCGATCACAAATTTATCCACAGCTGCTTTGGTAAAAGCCATAAGAGAAGAAGTTGCCAAGCTGGCAAAAAAACAGACGGATATGTTTGAGTTCCAGGTGTGAAGGAAATCATGGATGTACCGCATCCTTTGTTGTTGAGCGATGGTAACAGTGCCTATAGAAATCTGGACTCACATGGGGATTATATGCTATTTTTATGTATAAAAGACAAAAAGTGACCTGTTACTGATATGCAGTTGTTTTTATTTATATATTTAAAATATAAAGGCATTTTTTTTTTGTTTTTGTTTTTTACCAAATTGATTAATTCATTACATTTTTTTGTATATAAAAAGCAACAGCATTGATAGCCAATGGATGGTATTTTCAGATACTTATTATCTAATAGATTACCTAGTGCGGAGATGCTCAATGCTTTTGTTGACTCCAAATGTCAGTGTGCCATTTTTCTAGGGTTCCCTTTATGATTTTTTTGGGATCCAAAGAAAAAAACAAAACTTTTTTTAACAGAACCATATAGTATGAATGTTATAGTATATGTAAAATCTCATATAAGCCCTACCATGTCGATAATATATCTAAAGTTTTTTTTCAATATTTTAATATCTGCATCCTTTATTAAATTACCTGGTAATCCTGCCATGAAGGTTCTTGTTCAGACACTTCCTTTTAAAGGGTTCTTGACTCCCAATTGTGCACCTGCTTTGTCAACCTGTCGCACATGCTTCAAATGGAAACTAAAAGTATAATGTGTTTCAGTACACATGCATGGTCTGCTGTTGTCACCATCTGGGAACTCACACTGAGTTTTGCCCAGCAGCCATCACTGAGAACATCCAAAATTTAGAGGTGCCACCAGAACAGCAATAGAAGGAAAAGCTTCCAATGAGAATGCTTGTTCTAGGAGACAATTTCTAAGAGGGGATTTCTTTCTCCCTTCCCATTGGGTCTGTAAGGCAGAAAGTGATGGGCAATTTCTCAAATGAGACACAAAGGGTAAACAAATTACCTGTTTCGTGTCATCAGTTCAGGAAGTAATCAGAAATGTTTCCATTAGGATCAGAGACAATAAAAAAAGGTTTTCTTATATTAAAGCATGGAATGTTTAGACCCTCTGGCATATTTTTAATTCTCCTTTCCCTTTATTTCCTGAATGTATAAATATTTTAACACCTGTGAATACAAAACCTTAAAGTGAATCCCCCCCCATTTAAAAAGAAAATCCTGGTTACCAGGTAGTAACATTCCAGATACCCGGCCAACAAATCCAGTATTGTCCTGCTTAGATCCTCTTCTGTTCTGCTATTGATTGGTCCTGCGCCGCCATGTTTTTGTGTGACATCATTGAGAGGTTGCCAGCTCTTCCAGGTTTAGCCGGGGGGGGGTGTAGTGATATAATATTATGTGTAGTATAGTGGTATCGTGGGTATGATAATTAATTAATTAAGTACTCTTCTGCAGCAACCCAATTCTTCCAGAGAGATGCACTTTATTGACTTCCAACACCGAACAAAGTCCAAAGTCCACAGATGACAAAAAAACCGACAGAGTAGATATAATTCAGAGTCCCATTTATTAGGTCTGTATGTTCATACACAGACAAGCCTAACTTAAACTATAGACTGAATGCTGTGTTATATTCACTAGACACTGAATGGCTGAGTAATTTGATTGGCCATTTCCATTCAGGTCTTTTATATACTTTAGTCTTTCAGACAGACAACAACTCCCAGAGGTGAACAGCTGCAGTCATAAACCGCCCCAATTTGCACTCCCGCATATCAACATCAACAAGTCCCCTTAGATATGTGTAATTAGATTAGATTAACAGATACCATCTGAACACCCTTTGAAATGTTCAATTAGGTTTAACACATCAGAGGGTCTTCAGCTGTCCCCTTGCTATGTTAAAATTCAGTTGGCTTGGACAAATCAACCATTGTCAATTGAATTCTGGCCTGGTCAATATTGACTGTATGTGTACATACATATATTAATATAATGTCCCACATAAATCGGTGAACATATTACAACATATACAACAGGGGGGCCTCCCGATGATGTGCTGCTAGGCCCGCCCCCCCACCCTTTACTAAATGATGGAATATGCCTCCTGGGATATGTGACATGCATATTCCACAAGGCATAGGCAGCACAGTGCATGTCATTTGCCTAGGTGAATGACATGCATGTGTGGCGGCCTGAAAACTTTTCTTTAAAAAAGAGGGTAAATAAACTACAACAAAAAAAAGCACTAATAGTGCAGCGGAGGGGAGGAAGGCTGGTGAGGTGGAATGATTATTTTGAGGCTGTAAGGTCTAGTTTACACATTGTATTGCCATAGATGTATAAAAATTCAGCCGGTTCGGTAGGGACCGGCTAAATTTCAATCCATCTATGGCCATTCCTGCTTATGAGAAGTTGATCTACTGATTGACTTCTCACAAACAGGTTTCTCTGATCAGTGTTGCGGCCAATCAGAGGAGTCCCGAATGTCAGAATACAGGATCACAGCAGGGAGGATTCCTCCATCCACCTTGCTTCTAGGGATGGAGGGATCGGTTTAGTTTTGTTCAATCAGCTCGCTGGCTGATTGAACAAAAACAATCTATAGCCAGCCTTACCCTTGTCTTCCATATTTTTGGGTGTAATGCCATTGTCCTTCCAGGAAAATTCCTGGCAAAATATGGGAAGACATCTAGACCACTGCAAAAGCATCTTCTCCTGAGATATTGGCTGTTCTATATTCCATATTCCCAGGATGTAGCTGGAAGGAGTGGGACATCCTCACCTTGGTGTCAAGGGCAGAAAGGAATGGGGTGCAAAGGAAATATGACTTCCCTCTTTTTTGGTGTACATTTTGTTCCTTCTAATAGTTGATTTGTGGGGGAGTGGGCCGGGGTAGTGTAAGCAATCTTTAAATTTTACAGCAAGGTCAGCTTTAAAAAAAAACTAATTTGCCACTGACATTAGTTTGTAAAATATTTAACGTTAACTAATGTAAAGTAAGGTAAACATCAATTGTAAACTTTTCCACATACTGAATATTAAAGATGAACCATAAAGTCGAAATTCCAAAAATAAATTTGGTGCTACAGAATGTCATAGCCCCGAGAGTAAAGATGACTTTAATAAGCTTCCCATCCACTCAATATTGAAAGGGTTTGTTTTTAGACTGGAGCTACGCTGAAGCTGGTAAACTGAGAACGTTGAGTACATTTGGCTTAGAACCTGATCTCTAGTCATCCATACAATCAAGTCTCTGTCTGCCTAAGTGCGCTATTCTTTAGTAAGAATTAATACTAAGCCAGAAAAAGAGAACCAAAGGGGTAATTCTTAGTCTAACTGGAAGAGAAAACTAATAAAAAGTCTCTTTTTTCAACCTAGGAATGTTTGAAGATAGAGCTCTATTATGTAATCTGCTTTGTGTGTTGATTTGAGATGTAAATACAGTGCGTACTTTTATTGAAGATATCTTTCCCCATGGTAAATCAGCATTTCATTAATCGGGATACATTCTATACATTGGAACCTGATACCCAGGACCATATGGACGAACTCTACAGTTTGGCCATCTATAGTAAGTGCATGCTCAAAAAACTTTGCGAGTTCGGTACATTGTTACCAAAAATAATTTATTTTATCACATTCAAATGGAATATGTCCCTTGTATCAAAGTGTTGCAGTAGTCTTAAAAAAATACAAATTTTTGAGTGCCAAAATCCACTTACAAGGCAGGTCTCCCTACTGCTTGAACATGTTGCATTATTTAGTATGTATAATAGCAAAACCTACCAGGCAATAATCTGCAGCTAACAAAAGCTTAAAGCAACCATATCCATATCATAAAAAAATCAGGTCAAAGCAACAGGTTCACTCTAAAGTGCATGTATAGCTAATACTTTTTTTTTTTGTACTGTTCAGATTGAGTAGCGAAGGGTAGGACCGCCTTGGGAAAATGGACTTATAGCAACCCCAACTCTATTTTTATTTTTATATTATTCTTATTTTATAGTATGGCAGTGGTGTAAATGCAAAGAATCTGAATTTTGGTTGGCAACTTCTACACACCAAAAGATTTCCACCATCACCTTTGGTTGTGATAGGGATGAGTAGATCTAACATTGAAATGCCACGCTGTGGTATATTTCTGTCCCGGTACAAGTTTATTCTAAGGACAGACTGTTTACAAAGCCAACACTTTGCTGAAGCTGCAGCTCTGCCCCCTTCATCATGGCTTAAAAATGAAACAAATAAACAATACTTGTGCACGCCATAGTAAATGTATTTGGTGGGTGTTTTGACAATGTTGTGGATTTGCCCGCTATTCATCAGCAACTGATTCCGGCAGTCAGATTTTTATTGCTGTCATTATTTCTGCTGGGTATAGCAGAAACAAACAAACCCTTTTTTGTCCCAGTGGCCATTGTCAGAAAGACATAAAGTTATGGAAAATCTGAAATTTTACAGTTGCCACCAGAACAGAAGATGAGGGTACATTTTCCAGTGGGGACATCTGGTGACAATTGTCTAAGAGAAGTTTTCACCACACTTTGTAGGGCTTTCTTCTCACTTCCTGTTGCGCCAACAAGAAAGTAAAGAAAATCTTCACAACGGACAAAGACAGTAAAATGAAAAAAAAAAATGATGGGTGTTAATGCACCCCTATTTTATCTAAAACAAAACAGTTTTGACTATACCTGATAAGGTTTTTTTCCCAAGATGCTTATACTTACTGTACCTTCTCTTTACTCCTTCACCGATCCTTTTGCCTACATTGCTCTGCTTGGGCGGATCTATGGGCTTTCTCCCACCCCCTTATGGAGGCACTGGTGCCTAGTGATTGGACTGTCAACCACACAGTTCTGCATCATGGAAAGAAAAATCACGTGCATTCCCATATCTGGAAATACTAGATATTTATCTTTGCTCCATATGACTGAAAGAAGTGGTGTTTGAAAGCAAGTATTTCAAGGGGGTTGATGGGAATTTACGTGAATTTCTTGCTTTTTCCTTTAGTTGTATAGTTCTATTGCTGAACCAGAAGAGTGAAAACAGCAACACTTTCTTTAAAATATTTTTTCCAATACTTGTCAATTTTGAGACAAGCTGTCTTTCCCCTTCCAGGCATGCCACAACATCCCTTTAACAAAGTCTTTTTTTATACTATTAGAATGGGCCTACCATCCCCATGTGAATCGGCAAAACATGGGACGTTATTACCAAACATAATTTAATTTATTAAAAACCTTTATTTGTCCATTAAAAATTGTTTCTGTTCCCAAGCTCTGTCATGCAAGCTAACTTCTAAGCAGCTTAGATTGCATGGCCTTTCATATCATTCATGGTGTTTCATATCATCAGAGACTACCTCCTAAACAGAAACCTGCTGTTTTAAATCAGACAGACCCTGTCTGGTAGACGTTCAGTAAGCTCAAAAGATTGCAAAGGCAAAACATTATGCACTGCTATATAGTGTATGAGTTCGCTTGTGTACATATAAAATTACAAATGATATATAGAAGATTTTTGACACATTAGGGGTTATTTAGGAAAAGCAAATCCACTTTGCACTACCAGTGCAAACTACAAGTGCAAAGTGCACTTAAAATTGCACTCGGAAGTGCAGTCGCTGTAAATCTCAGGGGTAGATCTGAAATGAGGGGAAGCTCTGCTGATTTTATTATCCAATCATGTGCAAGCTAAAATGCTGTTTTTATTTTCCTTGCATGTCCCCGTCAGATCTACAGTGACTGCACTTCCAAGTGCACTTTCAGTGCAATTTCAAGTGCCTTTAGTAAATAACCCCTAATGACCCACACTGAAAAATGAACTTACAATTAACCAATATTTTTCATTTATACATCTTAAAGACATTAAAAAGACTACCATTCTGCTTTAATCACAATGAAACGATCTGTGAATACAATATATCAGCATGTTAACAGCATGGTAACATTTTTACCATAATAAGTTTGCTTGCACCTATCTTCATATTTTATTTATTACAGCTAAGTATATTTATACACCATATCAAGCTTCCAGCTACCTGCAAACATTATCAAATTTCTATGGCACTATTGCAAGTCTTTAACATTGACTGATGGATCCACCCAGCCGCAGAATTCCTGCTTATGGCCAATCTGTTTCTTGAAGCAGGTACAATTTATCCCTTGACAGCTATTCCTGTGGTGTAGTTAATTCCTTCCCCACTTGTTTTGTGATTGGCCCTCTGTTACCATAAATAATCAATAAATGAGTTATAAAGGCCAAAATTCCACCAGTGACCACTACATTCGGTAGGGATTGATAGAAAATCTCGCCACAATCTGAGTAAGTTGAAGTCATCGGAATGTAGTGGTGACCAGTGGCAGGAACATGCAATTGTGTATAGACAGCTACGGAAGTAAAGTTTGCGCAGTCTGGAAATTTGCGGTTAATTGTGGGTGAATTTTGCTCACAAGACTTGTGCTGCAGAAAACCGCCATAGTTTATATTTATATTTTTCTCTTACTTTTAAATATTGTCTTCATTTTTACACATATTTTTGTATGTTCCTTTTTTTACATTTTTTTGTTTAGCTTTTCATGTATTTGCGTGATTATGACATTGACATGGTCTTGTAAAAAGTCACATATATGTACAGTTATATAGAAATATATATATATGAAATGTATTTTTGTAATCTTTGTAAATATATATATTGTACATATATCACAGATATATGCAAATGGCTAAGCTTGAATGATCCTATGACTAACTCGAACTGGACAATGTTCAGGGCAAAGTGTTTACATCTAATGATACCAATGTAATTGCTTTGAAATTAAACAATCGGATAAAAAAAACTGCACTGTATATGAGGATCATGTTTCGTATTGGCTGCATTGACATAATCTACAATTGCAAAATGCGATTAATATTGATGTTATGTTTCTCCAGTGACATATGCTACCGTTGCTTTCATGCCTGTAATAATGACATTATCATTACATTTATTAAATTCATAAACTTACCTATTTTAAGCAGTAGTGTGTTCATTTTGAAATACTCTAAAATGATTTTAGCAGGAACCTTTTATGGAATGTTTTAATAAAGTGCAACTCCAGTCAAGTTTTGGACAGAGTGGGGAAGGATTAGGATCTCTCTTAGGGCCCATGCACACCACTGCGGTGCATTAATGCATGTTATGCTGTGCGTTCACGTGCATTGTCCTAGGGAAGCCCTTTCGGTTTTCTAAAATGAATCAAATTGCACCAAAAAACGTGTGTAGGCAGGTTGTGTTCATGCTGATTTAGTAGGTTATCAGCTGGCCCAGGCTGGGAGAAAGGATTACATTATGTCTGCTCATTTCCTGGCCTTTTTGGTCCCAGCTGGCCCACCTGTGCTATAAAAAGAGGGAAGGCTGAGGTTCAGAAGCTCTTGTTCTTATTCCCACTTTTGGCTAGTCTCATTGTCTTGGGACTGCTGTGGCTTGCAGTCCACTGAAGGCACCAGGGTTCTGGAGGAAATCCAAGTCATGGATAGCACCAGCATGGACTATAACCTCGCAGAGGTATGCCTGGGCAGCCATACAGCTATAAGTAAGGTTAGGGATTGGACTTGTTCATATTGGACTTTAATGTTGAAGTCTCTCCAGTAAATTCAATTAACTGTTCCAAGTCTGGTCTGAAGCTATTCAGAGGGGTGCATGTTGGTTCTGGCGTATCTAAAGAATCAGGGTCTGTAAAGCACAAAGGGCTATGAAGGGGTAACACCGTTATCAAAGTGTTAACTCGGCAAGAAAAGGTAGAGAAATGCCACTGCTATGAGTTACCAAGCACAAGTTCAAGACACCAAATAACCAGCTGTTAAGAGTAGTGCCTGGTAAGATGACAAGTCCTCCGGTAGCAAAGGGGTCGTTGTCTGGCTCCCTCCCTAGTGGTCGGTTTCCAGTAGCAACTGGATCTGAACCCGTGTTGTGGAGATCCATGGCCTGGTCACGTGGGTACAGAAAGTGAAGGAGTAATATCAGGCACGCATGAGGTCTATGCTTTATGCTCGGCGGGACCCCATTCTTACTGGGAGTGAAGTAACAGAGGTACACTGGACTGGTGGAGTGGGCGCAGGCTCAGCACGTCCCTCCTAATGCAAAATACATCAGTTACAGTGTGTAGTCACATGGGACAGTACTTTTCCAGATAAACTCTGTATTTTTACTGCACACAGTGTGAAGGCTCATTTCTAAGTCGGGGAACTGCCTTAATGTTGGATTTTTCACATGACCGCAGTTCCCATCTGGTGCCGGCATTGGTGAGCGCGCTCTGCGTCAAAGTTACCCCCGCGTGCAGGGCGAAGTAGGCCTCACCCACAGGTGCATGTACCTTTTTGGCAGCACAACACAATGTAAAGCACCTTAGCAGGCAAGGCGTGTTGGGGTGCCATTCAGAATAATGGGAGTGGGAAAGAACTCCATCAGGTTTTAGCATTTTGGGCCATGGTTATCTTGAATAAGGGCAGATGATTCATGCCGCATTTACAAGACGTGAGAGGAAATCCCTCCAACGCAAGGGAAATCCTTGGTATTTACAACAGTCATTAGAAATATTGTCATCATTCCTGTTCTGTGTTCACCTTCTTTTTTTTACTTTTTTTAATATATAATTTTTATTGAACACCAATAAAGAGTGAGACCCAAGTATTGCAACAATAATATGAAGATAGTTAAGATTGTAAACATGTAGTTCAGTTCGTAATAAATCAGTGAACATATTGCAATATCATATTACTCATTGGTACAAAACAAAACAATGATTGCGATTAGCTTGCTCAGTGGTAACATGACTATCGTGCAAGTGCCAAGGGGTAACAGGGTCTCCCCACTCTCTTTTCCCTTTTTTCTTAAGTAGTAACAGGGAATAAAATATAGACAGAAATAAAAGAGAAAGAACAGAATAGTCACTTTCATTTTTAATTCTCTTTCAGTTTCATTTTTGGTTATAGCGGTCAGCAGGACAAATAGAAAGGGTCAATCTCCATAATGGGGACACAGACAGCAACAAAAACCTTATAGGTGTTCTAATCCCAGATAGCGAGCAATTGTGCTGCAAGTTTAAAAATGACTTGCTAAGCTATTGCTAGACTGTCCAGGCTTCACAAGTTTGTTGCACAATTGCAGCAAATCTGCATTGCAAAACTCCAGATCAACTTTCTTTGCAAACATTCTGCAAGTCTGCTACAAGTTCTGGTTCAGTTATGTTGTACAATAGTCATCCCACCACAGGGGTCACTGTGGCTGAATTTTCATGCTGTAGACTTGCAGAGCTCTTGCTGTAGACTCCCCACTGCAACTTTGCTCTTGCTAGAGACTTTTTGCTTTTGCCTTTGCAGTTAGAATTTATGTTAACCATAAACCAGCAACATTTCAGTTAAATGTTTGTACAAAAATTTTGCAAAATTGTTTGTCCGAATATTGGATGGTATCATATTAAACTTGACAAATTTTGCATTATATTTCATTGCCATGCCAATGTGTTGAGTTCTAAAGTTCGGAAATGCTAGATATTTAAAAAAAAATACATATGGTTCATTCCACTTAAATATGCCAATACACTACAGTGCCTTGCAAAAGTATTCACCCCCCCTTGCCATTTTTAGTGTTTTGTTGCCTCACAATCTGGAATTAACATGGATTGTTTGAAGATTTGCATCATTTAATTTACAGAACATGGCCACAACTTTGAAGATTTTGTTGTTTGCTTGACAATAAAAAAAAAAATAGGACAAAATAACAGAAAAAGTCAAGGTGCATAACTATTCACCCCCCCAAAGTCAATACTTTGTAGAACCACCTTTTGCGGCTATCACAGCTCCAAGTCACTTTGGATAAGTCTCTATGAGCTTTCCGCATCTTACCACTGGGATTTTTGCCCATTCCTCCCTGCAAAACTGCTCCAGCTCCTTCAAGTTGGATGGTTTGCGCTTGTGAACAGCAATCTTTAAGTCTGACCACAGATTTTCTATTGGATTGAGGTCTGGGCTTTGACTAGGCCATTCCAACACATTTACATGTTTCCCCTTAAACCACTTAAGTGTTGCTTTAGCAATATGTTTGGGGTCATTGTCCTGCTGGAAGGTAAACCTCCGTCCTAGCCTCAAATCACACACAGAGTGTTAGAGGTTTTGCTCAAAAATATCCCTGTATTTAGCACCATCCATCTTTCCCTGAATTCTGACCAGTTTCCCAGTCCCGACTGCTAGTGTTCTTTGGGTGATGTAATGTGTTGGGTTTGCGCCAGACATAGCGTTCTCTTTGATGGCCAAAAAAATAAATTTTAATCTAATCAGACCAGAGCACCTCCCTCCATACATTTTGGGAGTCTCCCACATGCCTTTTCGCAAACTCAAAACGTGCCATTTCAGTGACGGCTGGTGCTCAAAATCTTTGGGGGGAGCGCAAACAAAATGAAAACTACTGAACCCCCCCATCAATTGCAGCCATTTTGCCCATCAAATGCAGCCATTGTGTCCAGCATACGCAGCCACTTGTGCCCATCATACGCAGCCACTTGTGCCCCATCATATGCAGCCACTTGTGCCCCATCATATGCAGCCACTTGTGTCCCATCATATGCAGCCACTTGTGCCCATCATATGCAGCCACTTGTGCCAATCAAATGCAGCCACTTGTGCCCGTCAAATGCAGCCACTTGTGCCAATCAAATGCAGCCACTTGTGCCCATCATATGCAGCCATTTGTGTCCATCAAATGCAGCCACTTGTGCCTGTCAAATGCAGCCATTGTGTCCATCAAATGCAGCCACTGTGCCCACCAAACACAGCCACTTGTGCCCATCATATGCAGCCACTTGTGCCCATCATATGCAGCCACTTGTGTCCATCATATGTAGACAATTGTGCCCCATAATATGCAGCCACTTGTGCCCCATCATATGCAACCACTTGTGCCCATCATATACAGCCACTTGTGCCTCATAATATGCAGCCACTAGTGCCCATCATATGCAGCCACTTGTGCCAATCAAATGCAGCCACTTTTTCCCATCATATGGAGCCACTTGTGCCCATCAAATGCAGCCACTTGTGCCCAGTAAATGCACTCATTGGGGCCAATCCAATGCAGCCACTTGTGCTCGTCATATGCAGCCACTTGTGCCCATCAAATGCAGCCACTTGTGCTCACTCTATGCAGCCACTTGTGCCCAGTAAATGCAGCCACTTGTGCCCATCAAATGCAGCCACTTGTGCCCATCAAATGCAGCCAGGTTCGGCTGTCACTTCACTAAACCCCCCCCATGCGGCCGGCCTGGCTGCCCTTTACCACTCCTCTCCTGGAGTGACGGGGCTCTCCTCCTCTGCGGGAGCCGGTGGCTCTCCTCCTCGGCGGCTCTTCTCCTTGGTGGCTCCCTTCCTCGCATCGCATACTAGCTCATTATGAAATACTTACCTTAGAGCGAAGCTGTTGCAGAGGCCCCGCACACTGCTGTGACCGCCGACATGTCTCCTGGAGTTTTTTCCGGGTTCACGGGCTCCAGCGTTGTGAATGGCCGGAGTCGCAATGACATCACTCCCGCGCATGCACATGGGAGCTGCTGCTGAAGAAATGGCATGATCTTTCCCTCAATTCTGACCAGTTTCCCAGTCCCGACTGCTGGTGTTCTTTGGGTGATGTAATGTGTTGGGTTTGCGCCAGACATAACGTTCTCTTTGATGGCCAAAAAGTTCCATTTTAATCTCATCAGACCAGAGCACTTTCCTCCATACATTTTGGGAGTCTCCCACATGCCTTTTCGCAAACTCAAAACGTGCCATTTTCAGTGACGGCTGGTGCTCAAAATCTTTGGGGGGGGCGCAAACAAAATGAAAAATACTGAACCCCCCCCATCAATTGCAGCCATTTTGCCCATCAAATGCAGCCATTGTGTCCATCGTACGCAGCCACTTGTGCCCCATCATACGCAGCCACTTGTGCCCCATCATATGCAGCCACTTGTGCCCATCATATGCAGCCACTTGTGCCAATCAAATGCAGCCACTTGTGCCCATATGCAGCCACTTGTGCCCATCAAATGCAGCCACTTGTGTCTGTCAAATGCAGCCACTTTTGCCCAGTAAATGCAGCCACTTGTGCCAATCAAATGCAGCCACTTGTGCCCATCATATGCAGCTATTTGTGTCCATCAAATGCAGCCACTTGTGCCCGTCAAATGCAGCCATTGTGTCCATCAAATGCAGCCACTGTGCCCACCAAACACAGTCACTTGTGCCCATCATATGCAGCCACTTGTGCCCATCATATGCAGCCACTTGTGCCCATCATATGCAGACACTTTTGCCCCATCATATGCAGACACTTTTGCCCCATCATATGCAGACACTTGTGCCCCATAATATGCAGCCACTTGTGCCCCATCATATGCAACCACTTGTGCCCATCATATACAGCCACTTGTGCCTCATAATATGCAGCCACTAGTGCCCATCATATGCAGCCACTTGTGCCAATCAAATGCAGCCACTTGTGCCCATCATATGGAGCCACTTGTGCCCATCAAATGCAGCCACTTGTGCCCAGTAAATGCAGACACTTGTGCCAATCCAATGCGGCCACTTGTGCTCGTCATATGCAGCCACTTGTGCCCATCAAATGTAGCCACTTGTGCTCACTATATGCAGCCACTTGTGCCCAGTAAATGCAGTCACTTGTGCCCATCAAATGCAGCCACTTGTGCCCCATCAAATGCAGCCACTTGTGCCCATCAAATGCAGCCAGGTTCGGCTGTCACTTCACTAAACCCCCCCACGTGGCCGGCCTGGCTGCCCTTTACCACTCCTCTCCTGGAGTGACGGGGCTCTCCTCCTCTGCTGAAGCCGGTGGCTCTCCTCCTCGGCAGCTCTTCTCCTTGGTGGCTCCCTTCCTCGCATCGCATACTAGCTCATTATGAAATACTTACCTTAGAGCGAAGCTGTTGCAGAGGCCCCGCACACTGCTGTGACCGCCGACATGTCTCCTGGAGTTTTTTCTGGGTTCACGGGCTCCAGCGTTGTGAATGGCCGGAGTCGCAATGACATCACTCCCACGCATGCACATGGGAGCCGCCGGTCAAGACACGCTGCTGCTGCTGAAGAAATGGCATGATCTTTCCCTCAATTCTGACCAGTTTCCCAGTCCCGACTGCTGGTGTTCTTTGGGTGATGTAATGTGTTGGGTTTGCGCCAGACATAACGTTCTCTTTGATGGCCAAAAAGTTCAATTTTAATCTCATCAGACCAGAGCACTTTCCTCCATACATTTTGGGAGTCTCCCACATGCCTTTTCGCAAACTCAAAACGTGCCATTTTCAGTGACGGCTGGTGCTCAAAATCTTTGGGGGGGGGCGCAAACAAAATGAAAAATACTGAACCCCCCCATCAATTGCAGCCATTTTGCCCATCAAATGCAGCCATTGTGTCCATCATACGCAGCCACTTGTGCCCATCATACGCAGCCACTTATGCCCCATCATACGCAGCCACTTGTGCCCCATCATATGCAGCCACTTGTGCCCATCATATGCAGCCACTTGTGCTCATCATATGCAGCCACTTGTGCCAATCAAATGCAGCCACTTGTGCCCAGTATGCAGCCACTTGTGCCCGTCAAATGCAGCCACTTGTGTCCAGTAAATGCAGCCACTTGTGCCAATCAAATGCAGCCACTTGTGCCCATCATATGCAGCCATTTGTGTCCATCAAATGCAGCCACTTGTGCCCGTCAAATGCAGCCATTGTGTCCATCAAATGCAGCCACTGTGCCCATCAAACACAGCCACTTGTGCCCATCATATGCAGCCACTTGTGCCCATCATATGCAGCCACTTGTGCCCATCATATGCAGCCACTTGTGTCAATCAAATGCAGCCACTTGTGCCCGTATGCAGCCACTTGTGCCCGTCAAATGCAGCCACTTGTGTCTGTCAAATGCAGCCACTTGTGCCCAGTAAATGCAGCCACTTGTGCCAATCAAATGCAGCCACTTGTGCCCGTCAAATGTAGCCATTGTGTCCATCAAATGCAGCCGCTGTGCCCATCAAACACAGCCACTTGTGCCCATAATATGCAGCCACTTGTGCCCATCATATGCAGCCACTTGTGCCCCATCATATGCAGACACTTGTGCCGTATAATATGCAGCCACTTGTGTCCCATCATATGCAGCCACTTGTGCCCATCATATACAGCCACTTGTGCCTCATAATATGCAGCCACTAGTGCCCATCATATGCAGCCACTTGTGCCAATCAAATGCAGCCACTTGTGCCCATCATATGGAGCCACTTGTGCCCATCAAATGCAGCCACTTGTGCCCAGTAAATGCAGCCACTTGTGCCAATCCAATGCAGCCACTTGTGCTCGTCATATGCAGCCACTTGTGCCCATCAAATGCAGCCACTTGTGCTCATTATATGCAGCCACTTGTGCCCAGTAAATGCAGCCACTTGTGCCAATCAAATGCAGCCATTGTGCCCGTCAAATGCAGCCACTTGTGCCCATCAAATGTAGCCAATTGTGGCCATCAAATGCAGCCACTTTTGCCCATCAAATGCAGCCACTTGTGCCCATCAAATGCAGCCACTTGTGCCCCATCAAATGCAGTCATTTGTGCCCAGTAAATGCAGCCACTTATGCCCGTCAAATGCAGCCACTTGTGCCCATCAAATGCAGCCAGGTTCGGCTGTCACTTCATTAAACCCCCCCCACGCGGCCGGTCTGGCTGCACTTACCACTCCTCTCCTGGAGCGACGGGGCTCTCCTCCTCTGCGGGAACCGGCGGCTCTTCTACTCGGTGGCTCCCTTCCTCGGTGGCTCTCGTCTCCTCCTCTGCGGCTATCGTCTTTTCCTCACGGCTCTCCTTCTCGGCGGGAAGTGGCGGCTTTGGCTCCTGTGTCCGTTCGTCTCCTCTCCACGGGCCGCCACTCACAAAGGCATAATGAGCTAGTATGCATCGCATACTAGCTCATTATGAAATACTTACCTTAGATCGAAGCTGTTGCAGAGGCCCCGCACACTGCTGTGACCGCCGACATGTCTCCTGGAGTTTTTTCCGGGTTCATGGGCTCCGGCGTTGTGAATGGCCAGAGCTGCAATGACATCACTCCCACGCATGCGCAAGGGAGCTGCCGGTCAGGACGCGCTGCTGCTGAAGAAATGGCATGAGCAAGCCGTTTCTTTAGTGCGCATGCACCTATGAAGTCGCTGAAAGCGTATATGGTGAATATCTCCTAAACCATGCAGGTTTAGGAGATATTTACAGTACCTACAGGTAAGCCTTATTATAGGCTTACCTGTAGGTACAAGTGATGTAAGGTTTACAACCACTTTAAGATCAAATGTTTGCCTTTTCAAATATGTTAAAAAGTCAACAGTTTTTATGAGGTGTACTTACTTTTTCACATAACTTTTTATATACACATCACAAATGCTTCTGTAGATTAAAATAGAAACCACACTGTACTGCACTGCCACTTTTTTATTTTGTATTTATTGCACAAACAACCCCAAATCCCAAAAAGTTGGGAAGTTGTATAAAATCTACATAAAAACAGAATGCCATAATGTTTACATCTCATAAACCCATAGGCCTCTTTCACACGGGGCAGATCAGTCATGATCCGCCCCGTGAACATCCGCTTGCTCAGCGGGGATAGCTCCGCCGATCCCCGCTGAGCAGGAAGATGACAGGTGCATCGCTGCACACTGTGCAGCGACGGACCTGTCAGAGCGCCGCTCTCCCCTATGGGGGGATCGGATGATGACGGTCCGTAGTGTCCGTCGTCATCCGATCCGATCCGAAAACGGAGGAAAAAGTAGGTTTTTCCTCCGTTACACTTTTCGGATTGGAGCGGGGTCGGATGTCAGCGGACATGTCACCGCTGACATCCGACGCTCCATAGGGATGACTGTATGTCCGTTTTTCATCCGAAAACGGAAGGATGAAAAACGGACATACGGATGCCTCGTGTGAAAGAGGCCATAGAGTTTATGAGATTTAGGTAGGGTGGCGTAATGCATAAGGGGCAGAGCCAGTGAAATAATATGCAATCTCAGAGAGTTGGACGGAAGGTAACGTCGTGTAATGTTATAAGCCACATACAGTGCCTTAAAAAAGTATTCATACCCCTTGAAATTTTCCACATTTTGTCATGTTGCAACCAAAAAATGTAAATGTATTTTATTGGGATTTTATGTGATCAGGGCCAGATTGGGAATAAAAATCAGCCCTGGAAATAATTTCATAACAGCCCCATAGCATTTTTATACCAGCCCAACAGCATAACGTCATTTTTTTTTTGTTCGTAAAAAGGAAAACCATGCATTTTAAAGCACATTTGAAGAGCATATTATATATATAAATAAGACAGATATGAAAGCACATAGGGCTATGGATATATTAAAGTGAAGCAATCATCAAGGGGGACACCTGGGACTCTGGGAATGTGAGGGGGGGAGGGGGACTCTGGTGACCAGAGACTACCTTCTGCAGAAAATACACTAAGGTAAGAGGGGGGGGGTTACTGATATGGGGGGAAACCTTTATAACAGTGCCCCCTTACATTATTGTATTCACTCCCCCTTACATCAGTGACCCCCCCTCAGACTGGCCTGGCGGTGCTGTCACTGACCTCCTTTCAGGTGTACCTTGCAGGTATCAGTCAGTCGGCTCCAGCTTGGTGGCTCTGATTTTCCTATAGTCTCCTTTCCACAGTCCACACATGTCTGACTTCTCCCATGACCCCCATCCCGGCGGCGCTCCCATTCTTGACTCCTCTCCAGACTCCCTCAGAGACTGCAGACATGAAATAAGACAAGAGATGGTCAGAGGCTGTGGCATAGTACAGGAGATGGTCAGAGGCTGCGGGCATAGTACAGGAGATTGCTGTGGGCATATTACAGGAGATGGTCAGAGGCTGTGGCATAGTACAGGAGATGGTCAGAGGCTGCGGGCATAGTACAGGAGATGGTCAGAGGCTGCGGGCATAGTACAGGAGATTGTCAGAGGCTGCAGGCATATTACAGGAGATGGTCAGATGCTGTGGGCATATTACAGGAGATGGTCAGAGGCTGTGGCATATTACAGGAGATGGTCAGAGGCTGTGGTATAGTACAGGAGATGGTCAGAGGCTGCAGGCATAGTACAGGAGATGGTCAGAGGCTGCTGGCATATTACAGGAAATGGTCAGAGGCTGTGGGCATGGTACAGGAGATGGTCAGAAGCTGTGGGCATATTACAGGAGATGGTCAGAGGCTGTGGGCATGGTACAGGAGATGGTCAGAGGCTGTGGGCATATTACAGGAGATGGTCAGAGGCTGTGGGCATGGTACAGGAGATGTCAGAGGCTGCAGGCATATTACAGGAGATGGTTAGAGACTGAGGACATGATACTAAAGATGTTAAGAGAATGTAGGCATGATACAGGAGATGGTCAGAGACTGCTGACATGATACAGGAGATCAATGCAGCCTTACCAGTGCCCATCAAATGCAGCCTCACTGTTCCCATCAATGCAGCCTCTGTGCCAGTCCATGCAGCCTCACTGTGCCCATCATTGCCGCCTTACTGTGCCCATCATTGCCATCTCACTGTTCCCATCATTGCAGCCTCAGCATGCCCATCATTGCAGCCTCACCGTGCCCATCATTGCCGCCACACTGTGCCCATCATTGCCGCCTTACCGTGCCCTCATTGCAGCCTTACTGTGCCCATCATTGCTGCCTTACCGTGCCCTCATTGCAGCCTTACTGTGCCCATCATTGCAGCTTCACATGCCCATCATTGCAGCCTTACCATGCCCTCATTGCAGCCTTACTGTGCCCATCATTGCAGCCTTACCGTGCCCTCATTGCAGCCTTACTGTGCCCATTATTGCAGCCTCACATGCCCATCATTGCAGCCTCACTGTGCCCATCATTGCAGCCTCACCGTGCCCTCATTGCAGCCTTACTGTGCCCTCATTGCAGCCTTACTGTGCCCTCATGGCAGGCTTACAGTGCCCCTAATTGCAGCCTCACATGCCCATCATTGCAGCCTCACCATGCCCATCATTACCTCCTTACTGTGCCCATCATTGCCGCCTTACTGTGCCCTTATTGCAGCCTCACCATGGCCTCATTGCAGCCTCACCATGCCCTCATTGCAGCCTTACTGTGCCCTCATTGCAGCCTCACCATGCCCTCATCGCAGCCTTACAGTGCCCTCATTGCTGCCTTAGTGTGCCCTGATTGCAGCCTCACCATGCCCTCATTGCAGCCTTACTGTGCCCTCATTGCAGCCTTACCATTGTTACACTAATAGGCCGCGCTGTGACAAAAGTCTCGCCCTCCTCCTAGACCAGCTCGTGTGATAGACAGAACACTGCATCTATCACACAAGCTGGTCTAAGAGGAGGGCGGGACTTTTTTCACAGCGCTGCTGAACATTTAACACTGAGCTCCGTGAGATGCGCTCTGTGTGTTACAAGTAGGGAGGAGGAGGGAGGGGAGCACTGCGGTGCAGCCACAGGCACGGCATAGAACAAAGCGGCCCCAGGGCAGGCAGCCTACTGGGAAATGTCCCGGTATCCCGGTAGGCCCGTCCGGCCCTGTATGTGATAGACCAACACAAAGTGACACATACTTGGGAAGTGGAAGGAAAATGATAAATGTTTTTTTAACATTTTTTACAAATAAATACGTGAAAAGTGTGGGGTGCATTTGTATTCAGCCCCCCTGAGTCAATACTT
Source organism: Lithobates clamitans (assembly GCA_037952925.1). NCBI lineage: Eukaryota > Metazoa > Chordata > Amphibia > Anura > Ranidae > Lithobates > Lithobates clamitans. Next base: position 4,584,844 of record JBBGZY010000392.1, read on the forward strand.
TGTAGAACCACCTTTCACTGCAATTACAGCTGCAAGTCTTTTTGGGTATGTCTCTACCAGCTTTACACATCTAGAGAGTGAAATTTTTGCTCATTCTTCTCTGCAAAATAGCTCAAGGTCTGCCAGATTGGATGGAGAGCGTCTGGTGACAGCAATTTTCAAGTCTTGCCACAGATTCTCATTTGGATCTAGGTCTGTGCTTTGACTGGGTCATTCTAACACATGAATATGCTTTGATCTAAACCATTCCACTGTAGCTCTGGCTGTATGTTTAGGGTCATTGTCCTGCTGGAAGGTGAACCTCCTCCCTAATCTCAAGTCTTTTGCAGACTCTAACAAGTTTTCTCCTAAGATTCTATGATTTCTTCTAAGATCTTCTAAGATTGCCCAGTATTTGGCTCCATCCATCTTCCGATCCACCCTGACCAGCCTTACTGTCCCTGCTGAAGAAAAGCACCCCCACAACATGATACTGCCACCACCATATTTCACGGTGGGGATGGAGTGTTCAGGATGATGTGCAGTGTTCGTTTTCCGCCACACATAGCATTTTACTTCTAAGCGTAAAAGTTCAATTTTAGTATCATCTGACCATCTGACACCTTCTTCCACATGTTTGCTGTGTCCCCCACATGGCTTCTGGTGAACTGCAAACGGGACTTCTTATGGCTTTCTTTCAACAATGGCCTTCTTTTTGTCACTCTGTCAGATTTGTGGAGTGCATGACTAATAGTTGTCCTGTGGACAGATTCTCCTGTCTGGGCTGTGGATCTCTGCAGCTCCTCCTGAGTTGCCATGGGCCTCTTGGCTGCTTCTCTGAATAATGCCCTCTTTGCCAGGCCTGCCAGTTTAGGTGGACGGCCATGTCTTGGTAGGTTTGCAGTTATGCCATACTCTTTGCATTTTTGGAGGATGGATTGAACAGTGCTCTGTGAGATGTTCAAAGCTTAGGATATTTTTTATAACCTAACCCTGCTTTAAACTTCTTCACAACTTTATCCCTGAACTGTCTGGTGTGTTCCTTGGCCTTCATGATGCTGTTTGTTCACTAAGGTTCTCTAACAAACCTCTGAGGGCTTCACAGAACAGTTGTATTTATACTGAGATTAAATTACACACAGGGGAACTCTATTTACTAATTTGAAGGCAATTTATTCCACTAGATTTTAGTTAGGGGTATCAGAGTAAAGGTGGCTAAATACAAATGCACGCCACACATTTCACATATTTATTTGTAAAACATTTTGATAACCATTTATCATTTTTCTTCCACTTCACAATTATGTGCCACTTTGTGTTGCTCTATCACATAAAATCCCAATAAAATACATTTACATTTTTGGTTGTAACATGACAAAATGTGGAAAATTTAAAGGGGGAATGAATCCTTTTTCAAGGCACTGTACTGTATATGTACACTGACCCCTATTTACATATAACAATATATCAACAATATAAGACATAATTTATTAGCTGGTTCACTTCATTTAAGGAACATACTAATAGCAGGATTTATATCATAGTAAAGTAAGGGTAGAAGTGCCAAAGTAAACCTGGTAGGTGACGGCCATCTTAGGGTGTAAGGCTCATAGGAAAATACAGAGATGAGTAATTTACGTGTAGTAGGCAGGGAGTGCTGTAATAATAAAGGCCGGAAAACTGGAAATGCCCACCCCTGAAGACACTTGATTGGCTGACGAAACGCATTGGGCCGGACTACATGGTGACATGATTTCCAGGCAGTGGAACGTTTCCTAGTTTTACTGCATGTTTTTATCTTTGTGTGCGATGTATTAGAGGAATGCTTTTATTTGAATAATAAAAAAAAACGTTATTACACTATGCGAGCCCCCCCCCCTTCTCTTCCTATACATTGTGGATGTGGCATGAGGAGTTGAAGCCAAGGGACTGGAGGAGTTTGCTGGGGTAGTGGTGAAGGAGAGGTACTGTGTATCATCCTGCAAAGACCCGAGAGGGGAATACCCACTAGCCTGGGAGACTTTGTTGCTGAAAAGCACAAGGTCAAAAGAATCTAATGAGTGACACTGGGCAAAGAGCAAACTGTGAAGCAGAAATAGCAGCACAGAAGCACTTTCTATTGAAGCACCTTATAAAGTCATATTTTGGAGCACTTTAAGCACAATGACACTTTGCAAGACAGATATCTAATTATCTTTAATCTTATAATTACCTTGCTTTATGCACTGGTGCGCAGTCATGTTGCTACAGGAAGGGGTCATCTCCAAACTGTTCCCACAAGGTTGGGAGCGTGAAATTGTCCAAAATGTCTTGGTATGCTGACGCCTTAAGACAGTGGTTCTCAACTCCTGTCCTCAGGACCCACAAACAGGCCAGATTTTAAGTATTACCTTGGAGAGATGCAGACTAGAATACTACAATCACTGAGCAGCAAATGATCTCACCTGTGATGCATTTCAGTTATCTTGCAAACCCGGCCTGTTAATGGGTCCTGAGGACAGGAGTTGAGAACCTCTGCCTTAAGAGTTCCCTTCACTGGAAATAAGGGGCCAAGCCCAACCCCTGAAAAAACAACCCCACACCATAATCCCCCCTCCACCAAGTGATTTGGATCAGTGCACAAAGCAAGGTCCATAAAGACATGGAGGAGCGAGTTTGGGGTGGAGGAGCTTGACTGGGCTACACAGAGTCCTGACCTCCTCAACGCCTTTGCGATGATCGGAGACTGCGAGCCAGTCCTTCTCGTCCAACATCAGTGCCTGACCTCACAAATCCACTTCTAGAAGAATGGTCAAACATTCCCATAGACACACTCCTAAACCTTGTGGACAGCCTTCCCATAAGAGTTGAAGCTGTTATAGCTGCAAAGGGTGGGCCAACTCAATATTGAAGCCTACGGACTAAGACTGGGATGCCATTAAATTTCATGTGCGTGTAAAGGCAGGCTTCCCAATTCTTTTGACAATATAGTGTATGTCTTAAGAATAAATTACAAGCATTATGTATAAACTTTAACAGCTGCATATGTATATGAAAACATAAGTGATCTATGCAAGCGGTGCCCAAGGGACTTCTACAATGCAAAAACAAAAATTGCTCCTGTTACTGCCTTTTTAACAACCTCATTAAAAATGAGGATTATGTCAAATAATTACTTTTTCGGTTCTTTCTGAATCAGAGAGAGCTGGTGGTGCAGAACCTAAATCCCAGCATCCTCTCTGCCTCTGGATGCCTGAGTAAAAACATCTGAACTTTTAATGAGATATTGATCCTTTTTTTCAGGAGGATGGCTTTCTGATGGCTGGAACATGGCCTTGTGTTGTACAGTACAATGTCTGGAAGGAAAGCTGAAGGTGAAATGGTAACCTGAGCATTTATCTTTTATCTTATTGCAGACCGAGCAAGGAACAGCTATCAGTTTGCAAACTCATAAAAGTACCTTAAATCTCATTCAGAGGAGGATTTTTATACAATTAGGAGCATTGCCAGTGGGCATGTGCCTGCAGAAAGATAAAGTTGACTTCTATGTGAGGTAGTTTTCCTACATTGACTCTTAATATCATTGAATCTTAAAATGTTTGCCATGACCGAGCCAAGACACAAAAATAAAAAGCAAATGGCTTAGAGATTAACTGAATTTGGGTAGCAATGCCCCAAAAGCAGTTAGGGGGCAAAGGAATAGGCACCAGTGCCTGTGGTTTCCCTGCACCTGATCTTTTCTTCTTTTACTGACTTAGGATGGCCATAAACCGAGTGAGCAAATTTTGGCTAGTTCCTAATTAGCCAACTGAAATGTTAGTAGCCCTGTCAGTGTCCTCCACTGTGGGGACACTCATATTTTAGTTTTAGGACCACAGATATCAGGGTGCCGTGACGAGGCTCTGTGGCTTACGCATGCGTTTGCAAATGCGTGCGGACTAAACCCCTGTTTTTCACGCATACTGTTAGACAGGCCAATTTGGTTGTCCGCGAGCTGGTGGTTAAGTAGGCTTGGAATTTTTTCCTGGGCATTTCCCTGGCTTTGTTTGTATCTGTCGGTGCCCTCCTGTCCAATATCCTTAGATTGAAGGGACTGTCAGAATACAAAGGCCAAAGTGGAAGATTCATCCATCTGCGCTGTTTGGCATGGATGGAGAAATCTGTTAAGATTTCTTTCGATCGACCTCCAGGGTGATCAAAAGAAATCTACTGCTGTATGGCCGGCTTTACCATGCCTTGTTCTTCATTGTGTCTGTGCACGGAGGCAGTTATCTTAGTAGAGGTGACATTTTGCTTCCTCATTTTCGAGCCTCCAGCAACATCCTGAGACTAGCAGTCTGGGGCAGCAGTACTTTAGATCCCATACTGCAGATATATAGCTATGAGCTATGAGGCTGAAGGCACAGGATGCTGAGGTACATTCACATACCAGAAAGGGCTCTACTATTATATAAGAGGAATTCCCGACATATGGTAAATCTCTCTACTGCAGATTTTCCCTCACTCTCATTACTCTGGGGGGCCCCAGGTACCTCTAGGAAACACTGCAGCCACCTGCTTTTCAATGCACAACTGCTTCCAGAAAAGAAGTGTTGACTTCATCACCCATGCCTCCAATTGTCATGGCTATCTGTCCCATACCTAAAGCACTTCTGAGTTCAATAGAGCACACTTTATAGCATTTTATATTTTTTTCTTCCAAAAAAAGTGCCCGCCTATTTAAGTTGCAATGCCTCCTTTTTAGTCAGTGTCTGGAACTGCCTACACTTTTGTTTCTGTCCCCTGCCTGCTGTCTGTGTTGATCAGCATGGAAAAAAAACAGACACTGCAAGAGTCTGTTCACTGGTGAGAGCCTTATGCTAGATGCTGGTGGCACGAAGATCTTCCTCATTCTCTGACATGCTTTTGTATGCTGCTTTCCAGTTGTAAGGGTGAACAAACTAGAGAAAGCAAAGATGACTTCATGGTTCCTGGGCTATAAAGAGCCTTCTCTCTTCTCTGACCATGGTGGATTTTCCCAATACAGGCCCCAGCTCTACCTCTCAAAAAGTTTTGTGTTCAGCTTTATGCCAGGCAATGCAGTAGTGTCAGTAGGGCTCTAATGGATGTTTCATATATGTAGGGTTATATATAAGTAGATCTTATGACCATAGCAGTGACTAAGCATGTAGGCAGGTGCAGTCTACTCTCTATCAGACTTCTACTTACCAGACCGGTGAGTCTGCTTGGGCAGAGGGTAGGCTCTCTTACGCATCCGACTCGCGGCCCCTGGTAGAGTGGACAGGAAGCACAGGAGTATGAAGTGGTATGAGAGCCTGATACTGGAGTCCAGATGCAGATGGAAGAGCAGTCTTTAAACAGCAAGGTGCAGGCTGGGTTCGGCAACAGGCAGGCAACGAGGTACAGTGGAGCAGGCAGAACAATAGTCAGACAGGCCAGAGGTCGGGTGCAGGCAGAGTTTAGAGGAGTCCAGGAAACAAGCCGGCTAATCAGGAGATCTGGGTTTTACAGGCACAAGGTACAGGCACAACGGATGGCAGAGCTGATGATCAGGCAGCACTGATCAAAGAGTGAAGCCGGCTTAAATGGGCAGATTGGCGCCAAACGGCACGTGCGCGCGCGCACCGGCACGCACAGGCACGCGCACACGCCCGCGCCCCCGCACACCGGCACACACACCAGGCCTGACCGGGACACGCATGCCATTGCTACAAGGAACGCGCGCAACAGGACCAGCAGGAACGCGTGCGCCGTCGCACCCCGACGCACACCACCGCGAGCACCCTGCCTGCTGAGGTGAGTTCTCTGACACTCTCTCCACTGCAGGTGGTGATTTTCTGCAGCAGCACTGTTGTTGGAGAGGAAGTCAAGAGGAACATCGTTCCTCTGTTGTTTCCTGGGTCACTTGGGAAGCTATCCTATTGGATGCTGCCACCCCATGTGACTCCAGCAGAAATTGGGTCAGGCAGAGCCTATTTCAGGCCCTGGATGCCAGGTTTGGCATGCATTTGCGAGTTGGTAGAGTAGGGAAAGACACCCCGCCTGTTAAGGATAGTACTGGCAGTATGGGAAAGTTTCCTGATGAGAAGGGGAAGTGTAGGGTTACAACTTCGTTGGATATCTTCCCGCTTGGGTATTGATCTCTTTACATATGCTGAAAATTTGGCTGATACCTGCTCTCTTCACATTACTGGAAACCTTGAGTGCACTCTGTTGGATAGCCTTTCCTCTGAGTTTGTTGTGAACTCTTGCTGTCCTCTATTGCCCCTGACTGTGTCAATTACTGATGCCGCACCACTCTGCACCCCACCTACAAGCATGTTTTTTTGGGAAGGAAGTAGGGGTTACTTTAGTTTACATTGTTTTCAGATGATATGCATCTCTCTACAATAAAAATAAATAGTCTCTGTTCCAGAGAATGCAGCCAATCAATTCACTGGCGATGTATGGCATCACTCTCTTCAAGCAGGGCTATCTAACTGATGAATACAAGCACAGCCCAAATTTACCCTTCCGTATCAATTTTTCTTTCATGAGAACTTTCAGTATATCCTCACCCCTAATCAGATGAAAACCAGTACTGGAAAAGGCAAACAGTTCACTTGAAAAAACAGAGAGGCAAAGTTTCAACCTTCACCTAAAGACAGAGATTATATAGGATTTAAATAAAAAGGAGCAAGGAAACCTCAGAACAAAAGCAGTTTAATTGCAAAGTAAATGGAAAATGTAAAGACAATCAAGCTTTCACCCAGACATTTCTAGTTAAAAATATATCTGAATACAAAAAGATGGCTTAGAAGACTAGGTCAGGATCTCCTTTAGTCTTCTCCTCTTAACCTGCTACACTTTCCTTTTCCCAGGCTTTAAAGACTGTTCTGGATTAAAAAGAATACCATTAAAATTGAACTTTTACTGGACAAAGACTTCATTATCAATTTGAACAAATTATACCTGGATGGTCTACCGTTCCACTAACTACTTTGAATTACATTATCTATTGTACAGTGAATCATGCAGTGCCACTCACTCGGAAATCCTTTTTGACATCTTCAATGATCATCTTTCTTCTTAGACAAAGAGTGATTGTTAGCTAGATTCTAGTCTCAGGATAGTTTGAAATTATGGAAAAATTATGGAGGATTAATTTATTCTTAAAGAACGGCTTTATGGGATCCCCCCACCAACTAACTGCTGACAGGCTACAATGGGAGCCAAGGCAACCTTTTTCATCATCCATAGCAATCTTCACTCCGAATCAATATGGCAGATTTTTTAGATGATTTGACATCTAGTTTGTTTAATGTGTTGCATTTTGTGCAATAAAATGTGTTACATCTTTTACAATGGCCTGTCTTAAAGCAATGGGCATTAATGCATGGCAATGGAACAAAAACCACCAGCACTTTTTTTTTACACTTATATGCAGTTTTTGCCATGGCAATGATAGCCCTGATTAGATAAGTTGACCTTTAAGGATATCAATTACCAAAGACTATTTTGGGTGGATCACATGGAATGCTTAAAGAAATATTATAATGGTTTTTGATTTTCAAAAGTTGCAGTCATAGTTTCCTACCAACAACTGGTTGGCAGGGAATTCTAGTACCTATAGTTCTCCAGCACTTTGCTAATTAGTCTAACCCTTCTCTGTTTAGTTACCTCCTGTATGCACTGTCACTTTGAGGATATATAGCAATATAGAACAGCAGTTCCTAGCTTGATTTTGAGTGAAGTATGGTTAACTCATGACTGTGTCAACCCCCTACAAAACAGGCAGTATAAGATACCACATGGTGATTTCATCTTCACAGGTATCCTTCAGGGCCAACTGACTATCACCAGGTACTGAGGCATGAGGGTAGAAGTATGAACCCTCACCTATGCAAATAAAGTCGTTGTCAAAGTCTGTATTTGCACAGCAACCTCTGCAAGATCTAGCAATGCAGGGGAACTGATGTCTGTGTTGTACTGAATGACACCTTATTATGTTTACTGCACGGGTAGCCAATTATACCAACCACGGCCAGACCATAAGACTCAATGACACACATGTACACCAGCTCCATAATGTAATTAAATAACACAGACAAGGCCGGCAGTTGGCAGTTGACAGAGCAGCAACTCACAAACTTTGGACTCTGAAGCTGAAGTGTTTGAAGTGGACTCCAAAAAAGGATGTATAGCTGAATTGGAGCAGGACAGCAATGTAAATCTTTCATACGTCTACACAATTTTGTTAAATAAGACTAAATGTTCATATTCAAATCTGTTTGCCTTCAAGGTGTGGTTGACAGGTAAAAATCATTCAATCAACATATTGCTGGTGCTCTTCCTTTTTATTTTAACGTTGGGTCTCATATTAGCCACCATACCCTTCTCCTTGCATTTGATCCCCTGCTCACATAGCTCATATGAAGGATTTGAAGGAGGATGGAAGTCTCCTTCTGGAGGACAGTAGAACCACAGGGGTTCAAAGCTATTGGGTCCTAAACCCTAAACTTGCAGGCAAGTCTCATGTCTTTTCTGTCTCACTTTTGGTCTTCGGCCAGTCTGATGTCTTGTCTGTCCAACTTTTGGCTTCAGACAGAACTGCTGGTGCTATCTGAAGTTTCTTTAAGATGTCAAAAATGGTCTCCTAAGAGGAAGAGATACAATCATGAACATGAATGGAAAGAAAGTGATTTGGACCAGATTTGGCAATTTCTCCTATTTAAGCTGTAGGTAATATGAGCCTGCTTTCCACAGTGATATGATTCAAACCCTTATCATGACCACAGGGCATAAATAAAGTGTATGTGCATGTCCTCAACATAGACACAGACATAGATACATTAGATAGATAGATAGATAGATAGATAGATAGATAGATAGATAGATAGATAGATAGATAGATAGATAGATAGATATACATGATATATTTATATATTTATATACAGTATCTCACAAAAGTGAGTACACCCCTCACATTTTTGTAAATATTTTATTATACCTTTTCATGTAACAACACTGAAGAAATTACACTTTGCTACAATGTAAAGTAGTGAGTGTACAGCTTGTATAACAGTGTAAATTTGCTGTCCCCTCAAAATAACTCAAAACACAGCCATTAATATCTAAACCACTGGCAACAAAAGTGAGTACACCCTTAGGGGTGTATTCACTTTTGTGAAAATGTCCAAATTGGTCCCAATTAGCCATTTCTCCTCCCCGGTGTCATGTGACTTGTTAGTGTTACAAGGTCTCAGGTGTGAACGGGAAGCAGGTATGTTAAATTTGGTGTTATTACTCTCACCCTCTCATTCTGGTCACTGGAAGTTCAACATGGCACCTCATGGCAAAGAACTCTCTGAGGATCTGAAAAAAATAATTTTTGCTCTACATAAAGATGGTCCAGGCTATAAGAAGATTGCCAAGACCCTGAAACTGAGCTTCGGCACGGTGACCAAGACCATACAGCGGTTTAACAGGACCGGTTCCACTCAGAACAGGCCTCACCATGGTCGACCAAAGAGGTTGAGTGCACGTGCTCAGCGTCATATCCAGAGGTTGTCTTTGGGAAATAGACGTATGAGTGCTGTCAGCATTGCTGCAGAGGTTGAAGGGGTGGGGGGTCAGCCTGTCAGTGCTCAGTCACATCAGTCACGTCACAAATTGGTCTGCATGGCTGTCTTCCCAGAAGGAAGCCTCTTCTAAAGATGATGCACAAAAAAGCCGCAAACAGTTCTGAAGACAAGCAGACTAAGGACATGGATTACTGAAACCATGTCCTGTGGTCTGATGAGACCAAGATAAACTTATTTGGTTCAGATGGTGTCCAGCGTGTGTGGCGGCAACCAGGTGAGGAGTACAAAGACAAGTGTGTCTTGCCTACAGTCAAGGGAGTGTCATGGTCTGGGGCTGCATGAGTGCTGCTGGCACTGGGGAGCTACAGTTCATTGAGGGAACCATGAATGCCAACATGTACTGTAACATACTGAAGCAGAGCATGAGACCCTCCCTTCAGAGACTGGGCCGCAGGGCAGTATTCCAACATGATAACGACCCCAAACCCACCTCCAAGACGACCACTGCCTTGCTAAAGAAGCTGAGGGTAAAGGTGATGGACTTGCCAAGCATGTCTCCAGACCTAAACCCTATTGAGCATCTGTGGGGCATCCTCAAATGGAAGGTGGAGGAGCGCAAGGTCTCTAACATCCACCAGCTCCGTGATGTCATCATGGAGGAGTGGAAGAGGACTCCAGTGGCAACCTGTGAAGCTCTGGTGAACTCCATGCCCAAGAGGGTTAAGGCAGTGCTGGAAAATAATAGTGGCCACGCAAAATATTGACACTTTGGGCCCAATTTGGACATTTTCACGTAAGGGTGTACTCACTTTTGTTGCCAGCGGTTTAGACATTAATGGCTGTGTGTTGAGTTATTTTGAGGAGACAGCAAATTTACACTGTTATACAAGCTGTACACTCACTACTTTACATTGCAGCAAAGTGTCATTTCTTCAGTGTTGTCACATGAAAAGATATAATAAAATATTTACAAAAATGTGAGGGGTGTACTAATTTTTGGGAGATACTGTATATATATATAGCTAGGTATAGCCTGATAGTATTGTGAGAAAGGGCCAGCTGCGTGTGGCAATATGATATAAAGGCTAGGACGTGTCTAACGTCGCCTATCGCTGCTCTGGGGCAAGAGGCCAAAAACTTGCGGTTAGTGTTCCAAGCAGTGCGATAGGCCTTCAGTGTGTTGCATGCCAAGGAGTAGTTAATGAGCTGGATTGGGTTGGAGAGATGTGACTTCATTCCTTCATCAGCAACGATCAGGGTGGGGCAGAAGTAATTGTTGGGTCAGCTCCAGGCTCCTGCTGGAAAAACAAAGTAAGGTTGAAACGGGACAGCTCATCAGCTGCGATTTTGTATTTGCCTGGAATATGTCTACAGAAGATATTAAACTGGTGACAGAGTGACAGCTGCACGAGCCTGCGCAGGAAGGACATGATGTGGAGTGACTTGGATCTACCTTTATTGATAATGTCGGCTGTGGCCTGATTGGCCGTGGTGAAGAGCACCGTCTGTCTTGTCCAAGTGTGGCCCCAGACCTGGGCAGCTGCCATGATTGGATACAGCTCGAAGAGTGATGAAGACTGGGTGAAAGCAGAAATTTAAGAAAATTTCTGGGGGCCAAGGTCCAAGCCCGTGGAGGCTGCGGCATCAGTGACCACCCGTGGTGGCTTGGCTGCTACTGCCAGGGTGAACATTGAATTGCCCTTGAGGAATAATCCTCATCGCGAAGTTCAGCATCCCTAGTAAGGATTGCGACTGCCTCATGGTGCACCCTTGTGACTGTGTGAAGTCGTGGATAATTGTCCTGGTACGGGCTAGTTTGTTGGGAGGCACGCTAGCCTATATGACACACGTGTCGGGAGTGACACCTAGGAAGGTAATAGAGTGTGTCGGGACTTCCACTTTATTGTCGGCTATGGGCACATTGAGATTGCTGAACACTATTCTCAACCTGTCTAGATCTGCCGGTGGTGTGCCTGGTTGTTCGATGAGCAGGAAGTCATCGAGGTGGTGGATAACTGTCTGATGGTGGGCCTGGTGTGACTTTACCTGAAATGAACTGGCTCACCCCTGTCATGCGACTGACCCGGGTGAAGATGCGAACTGTACGTTCTTCCCCTCCTATTTTTTTTTTTTATACCTGTGGAGATAAAGTCCAACCTGGTGCCAGATGGAAACCTGAACTAACCTCAAGGAGAAAGACAGAGAAAAGATGAGTGGCCCACGTGCCACTGGAGATGAATGGACAACTGGGTGCCACTGCGTGTTTGTGTGGCTGATTGTGTTTGCAAGTTAGTTTGTAAGTGGGTTTGCACATAGATGCATGCTGCGAAGTGTTTTATGCTACTGGAGACGATATTGCGTGGTTGCAAGGGTGTCAGTGAGTGTCAGGTTGCTAGGACGATATTGCGTGGTTGCAGTGGTCTCAATGAGTATGAAGGTTTGTTTTTAAGACGACATTGTGTGGTTGCAAGGGTCTCAGTCAGGTTGCTGAGATGATATTTCGTAGTTGCAAGAGTCTCAGTCAAGTTTGCTGAGACGGCATTGCGTGGTTGCAAGGGTCTCAGTGAGTGTTAGGCTGCTGAGATGATATTGCGTGATTGCACGGGTCTCGATGAGTATGAGGTTTTTTTTTTCTTTATGATGATATTGTGTGGTTGCTAGGGTCTCGAGGAGTGAAGGGTTGCTGAGATGATATTGCGTTTTGAAAGGGTCTCAAATGGGTGTCCGGCTGCTGAGGCGATTTTTATGGCTGCAAGGGTCTGAACGGGTGTCAGGTTGCTGAGTCAAGATTGTGTGGTCGCAAAGGTCTAGACGAGTGTGAGGTCGGTGAGACGATATCGCGTTTTGCAAGGGTCTCAAATTAGTGTCAGGCTGCTGAGACAATATTGAATGACTGCAAGGGTCTCAATGGGTGTTGGGTTTGCAAAGACAATATTGCGTTTGCCAGAGTCTCGATGAGTGTGAGGCTGCTGAGACGATATTGCATTTGCAAAGGTCTCAACAAGAATGTCAGGCTGCTAAGATTATTTGTCTGGCTGCAAGGGTCTCAGTGAATGTAAGGTTGCCTGGGCGAGACTGCGTGGTCACAAAGGTTTTGATGAGTGGGAGGTTGCTTAAGATGCTATTGCGTGGTTGCAAGGGTCTTGATGAGTGTTAGGCTGCTGAGACCGTAGTGCGTTTGCATGGGTCTCAACAAGGGTGTTAGGCTGCTGAGACAATTTTGCGTGGTTGCAAGGGTCTCAACAGGTGTCAGGTTGCTGGGCCGAGATTGCGTGGTGACAAAGGGGGTTTAATTTATTGTTTATTTATATTTATTTATTTATTTTTCTTATTTTTTTCTTTTTTTTTTGACAAGTGAGAGGTTGCTGAGGCAATGTTGTGTTTTGCAAGGGTCTTAACAAGGGTGAGAGATGATTTGCATGGTTGCAAGGGTCTCAACAGGTGTCCGGTTGCTGGCCGAAATTGCGTGGTGGCAAAGGGTTTTTTTTTTTTTTAATGAGGGAGAGGTTGTTGAGATGATATTGCGTTTTGCAAGGGTCTCAACATGAGTGTGAGGCTGCTGAGACGATTTGCATGGTTGCAAGGGTCTCAACAGGTGTCAGGTTGCTGGACCGAGGTTGCGTGGTAGTAAAGGTTTATTATATATTATTATTTTTTTTTTTTTTTTTTTTTTATGAGTGAGGGGTGGCTGAGATGATATTGCGTTTTGCAAGGGTCTCAACAAGAGTGACAGGCTGCTAAGACGGTTTTGCATGGCTGCAAGGGTCTCAACAAATGAGAATTGGGTTACTGAGGAAAGGATAGAAACACCTGGTTTGTTTTGGCGCTTACTGTACCCTTAAGCGAGCAGTATAAGGGATAAGGATAACGTCTGATTCGTAGGTTCTGTAGGGGGAACTAACAAACGATATGGGAGACAACGAATGGTAATGAATTGATAGGACATAAAGAATGTGGCAACAAATCTTACTTGCGACAGGGGGCCATGCGAGTGAGTTCGCGGCGGACTGTGGCTGGAGTGCAACATTTTGGGAAGGTGTAGCGTGATGCTGTGCATGAGGCAAAACAACAAAGTTTGGTGTAGAAAATAGAATGCGAGAAGTGCATACAAATGATTCATAAGTTCCACTGCTTGAACTGAACACCTGGTACGGGCGACACCGTGAGACATGACCAACACGGTAACGAATCCTACCTGCGACAGTGACCATGTGACCGGGTTCGCATTGGATTGGAGCGGGTGTGCAACTCATCCGAAAGAGTGTGTTGTGGCGCCATGCATGATGCACAGAAAATAACTTTGGTTTGGTAAATAAATGAGAGAAGAACCGTGTACAAACGATTCGTATGTTCCGCTGCAGTAACTAAAACACTCGGCATGGGGGAAACAACGAATGGCAACAGTAGAAAGTATGCAATGTATCTGATACGAATCGGTTGTGAAGAGAAATGACTCTGATACAAATCGGTAGTAAGGAGTATTAAATTAATCTGATACGAATTGGTTGTAGAATGTATGCCACCCCTTGCTCTGAAACCGAACACCTACCAACCACCCGGCCCCCTAGGCTAATGAAGTGCAGCCAAGGCACCAGGTGGGTCTAATTACCACCTCGACCAAATGGATGAGACGGCAACCCCATGGACAATGAATCTTATAACCAGTGAAGGCCTATGACAAGTGATATCGGACAACAACCGTCAGCGACTCGGAGGCTTGGATTTACAAATGAATTGTATGTTTGGCAGAAAGAACTTACAAATGTACTACGCCCGTGCCGAATGATGTTGGGACATGAGCAACAACAACTCGGAGGCAGGTTTTTTACAAAAGGGATGTAGGTTAGGAAGCATAACAAATTGCAAGACTGCACATGATACGAAAAGGTTTGAATACTACCTGCGAAAGTGAGCAGGAACCACGGACGAAGACCACAAACAGAGAAGCCGTAATGCACTTGCGATCGAATGCACAGACTCACAAACATGAGGTGAGCTTGGAAGAGTCGGCCCAGTGACATGTAGTATCGCACACTGAACCGACAAATGGAAGGGGGGTGGAGCAGAAAAGAATTTGTGGGAGCCTGAAGGTAATATCCACACCAAGAGACACTATAAGAGGCATGGAGGAGCTCAGCTATCAGATACTATTACTGATCCTGCTCTGCTTCCTATGCGTGATGCTGTCATCGAGTTAGCCCCGCCCCATACGCGCTTTGTTACAGGGTCATGTGACTTCATTAGGGGGAATTACCCGCTGATGCATATGCAGATGCTATAGCAGGAGTAGGCAACCTCGGCACTTCAGCTGTGGTGAAACCACAAATCCCATCATGCCTCTGCCTCTAGGAGTCATTCCTGTCATTGTCAGGGTCTTGCAATGTCTCTTGGGACTTGTAGTTTCACCACAGCTGGAGGGCCAAGGTTGCCTACCCCTGGGCTATAGGATATTATGATTTTAACCTGCAAAGGACCATTCCATTTTTTTTTTTTTTTTTTGTATTTGCTACTGCTTTAGCTAAAGGAGATGATGATCAGGTCACCAGGCTTGCTGTGCTTTCTGTCATGGCTGTGAAAATCTCAGGGCTGCATAGACGAAATGGCAGATCCCTTGGCAGGGAAAACAGCTCCCGTATATATTGTATATTTCAGGGGTGTATTCGATATTTGCCTGGAGTTCACATTTAATTATTAATCTGCAAACCCTTTCAAAAGTCTTTCTCTCTTTTCATGTTTTAAATCCAAGCTGATTTCTTTTTTCAGTAGTTGTCTTTATAAGGAACATTTTAATGTACTGGCAGCGTTGACAGAAGAAAATGTAGGGCCCAGTTTTTATCCTTTCAGATCTGCGTCTCATTAAAACCTGCTGAGATGTGAACACACTGCAGCCTTTCTGTATCTCTCGCAGTTCATAAATCTCTTCAGTTCTCCAGCCTTTTGTGTGAAATCTCTTTATTTTCTTGTGGATAGAATGACCCTGGCACATCTTTCTTAGATGTCAGTTCATCTTCTTCTTCTGAAATGTAACCCTTCCAGTTCATTGTCCTTTCTGTAAGACCAGTAGAGCCGCTACAGTAAACCAGCGCAGAAGATTTGCAAAGAAGAGAAACCTAGGGCAACCAATCAGAAATGGCCATAGCTTTTTTGATCAAAGTAACGTTACACCTGATTGGTTGCTTTGGACGAGCACATTTCACACATGCTCGTTTAATCTTGTCATACACTGTTAGTTTTTTCAGGGGACTGAATAAATGATAAAACTAACATAAGTCCCGGTGGGGGAAAGTTCCCCCATCCACCTTGCTTGTGTGGCTGGAGGACCTTCCCTCCATCCAGTCATTGTATTTTGATAGTGGGACCTGCCAAAGAAAAGATTTCTAGCATCTCCCTTTTTTCGAGCGAGGACGGACACACTTTGATCGAAATTCATCTGGTTCCTCCTGAACCAGTTACAATCAGGCTCAAAGTGATGTAAAGTCTCGTTTTTTTTCCTATGAAAATTACAAACATGTTTTACTTACCTCCTCTGTTGCAGTGGATTTTCACAGAGCAGCCCCGATCCTCTTCTCGGGTCCCTCTTCTGTGCTCCTGGCCCCTCCCTCCTGTTCAGTGCTCCCACAGCAAGCAGCTTGCTATGGGGCACCCGAGCGGAGTCACAGCTCCCTGTGTCCATTCAGACACAGAGCCCTGCCCCAGCCCCGCCCCTTTCTCCCCTAAATGGCTAGCTGACTTTGATTGACAGCAACAGCAGCCAATAGCGCCACTGTGTCTCAGCCAATCAGGAGGGAGAATCTCGGACGGCTGAGACATTTGTGGACAGAGAGGGACTTCAGGTAAGTGTTAGGGGGGCTGACGGGGGCTTCTGCACACAGAAGGCTTTTTATCTTAATGCATAGAATGCATTGACAATAAATACGCCTATACATTTTATGGTCTTTCATATGCTTCATCTAAAGTCCCAAACTTTTCCTCTTTGTAACCAATATAGGGATGGAGACACGTCTTTTGTGCCTCATTTAAAGTCCCGCCCATTTTTCTTTGAATATATCGTGGAATATAGAGACTAACTTAAAAAAAGGAACATAAAAAAAGAGAAGAAAAAAAAACGATAAATAATAATATTATACCATATATGTGTCAAAAATAATGAGCGATCATTAATAATGTAAATGCTAATTAATACAAAGCTCCCTCATTGACACATATGAACAACACCAAAAAGGTCTGAGTGATTCTGCTAGTGGCATAAAAATTATGTAGCGCTGGTAGATTTTAATCTACCGCTTATAGGTAAATTTAGTGGGTTATCTGTTTTATACCTAGTCAGATTAAGCCTCTGTTCCAGTTTGGCTGTGTTGCATGTAGTTTCACACTGTGCCTGTGGGTGTCGTTGTCGCCATGGATCACAGGCCGTGATCTCGTCTGCTACCGTGAGTGCTTCTGAGGAAGATGTTGCTGTTACCGCTTCCTCAGTGGACATCACCTTTATGTTCACGTCTACTACACCTATCCCCGTTGCACCTGTTCCAAGGAAGGTGGGATATGTGAAGGCTTTCCGCGGCCGTGGTCGAGGCCTACCCCAGAGACTACCCGAACTGGAGCCGGAGAAATACATGGATCCGGAGAATCCACGTCAGGAACAGGTGAGAGTTCAAAGGGGAACATATCTGGGACTCTTTGTAAATATTTGCAGCAGAAGAGTTGAGAGACAGAATCTATGTCGGATCGCTCCGGTGATGATGATGTGTTTGAAACAATGTCACAGGAACTGTTGTGGGCCCAGGGTGAAGATGTTGCTTCTGTTTTAACCTTCTCAGAGTGGACAGCCCTGAATTCTGGGAAGACATCACCTTGTGTGGAGCTGTACAGTACTACCAAAGAGACATTGTCTAAAGTTGCTAGTTTGCTTTCGACACCCGTCGGATCTATGGTGAGTAAATCACCAAATTCTTGTGTGCCTCCTGGTTTGGAGAAAAATAGACCTTTGCCTAAACTTGCCCGTTTACAGAGAGTGCTCACCAAGCGAGTTGCTACAGAATATGGTCTGGAATTTCCCTATGTTACTCAGGACATTATGCAGGAAATTGAGGCCAACCGGGAACAGTGGTACCGTGAAGCTGTTTGGGACTATTTGTCTGTGCCAAAACCTTTCCGGAGAGCTGGGTATTCTGTTGCCATGGATGAACGCTTCAATGGATGTTTCCTTCATTGGAACTATGGTCGGCACATCTATGCTGACAAAGTGGTCATTTGCAGACCCGGAAAAGATGATGTTGTGTACTTTATCACTACCGTGGATAAACTAGGAAAGAAACTGACATTGCCAGATCCTCGGTTTTATTGGTGATTATGAAAAGGAACTTTGGGGTGTGTAGTTAGAAAGTGTCAGTGTCTAGAGATCTCCGTGGTCAAGAGATAATATTCATCTCAGCGTTTTAAAATCCAAAGACTCTTTGCTAGCTGGACTTTCTTTATTGAAAGGATGTAATCCACTTAACCACTTCAGCCCCGGAAGGTTTTACCCCCTTCCTGACCAGAGCACTTTTTACAATTCAGCACTGCGTCGCTTTAACTGCTAATTGCGCGGTCATGCAATGCTCTACCCAAACGAAATTTGCGTCCTTTTCTTCTCACAAATAGAGCTTTCTTTTGATGATATTTGATCACCTCTGCCGTTTTTATTTTTTGCGCTATACACGGAAAAAGACCGAAAATTTTGAAAAAAAATGATATTTTCTACTTTTTGTTCTAAAAAAAATCCAATAAACTCAATTTTAGTCATACATTTAGGCCAAAATGTATTCGGCCACATGTCTTTGGTAAAAAAAATGTCAATAAGTGTATATTTATTGGTTTGCGCAAAAGTTATAGCGCCTACAAACTAGGGTACATTTTCTGGAATTTACACAGCCTTTAATTTATGACTGCCTATGTCGTTTCTTGAGGTGCTAAAATGGCAGGGCAGTACAAAACCCCCACAAATGACCCCATTTTGGAAAGTAGACACCCCAAGGAATTTGCTGAGAGGCATGTTGAGCCCATTGAATATTCATTTTTTTTGTCCCAAGTGATTGAATAATGACAAAAAAAAAAAAAAATTACAAAAAGTTGTCACTAAATGATATATTGCTCACACAGGCCATGGGCATATGTGGAATTGCACCCCAAAATACATTTAGCTGCTTCTCCCGAGTATGGGGATACCACATGTGTGGGACTTTTTGGGAGCCTAGCCGCGTACGGGGCCCCGAAAACCAATCACTGCCTTCAGGATTTCTAAGGGCGTACATTTTTGATTTTACTCCTCACTACCTATCACGGTTTTGAAGGCCATAAAATGCCCAGATGACATAAAACCCCCCCAAATGACCCCATTTTGGAAAGTAGACACCCCAAGCTATTTGCTTTGAGGCATGTTGAGTCCATGGAATGTTTTATATTTTGACACAAGTTGCGGGAAAGTGACAAATTTTTTTTTTTTTTTTTTTTTTTTGCACAAAGTTGTCACTAAATGATATATTGCTCACACAGACCATGGGCATATGTGGAATTGCACCCCAAAATACATTTAGCTGCTTCTCTTGAGTATGGGGATACCACATGTGTGAGACTTTTTGGGAGCCTAGCCACATGTATGGCCCCGAAAACCAATCACTGCCTTCAGGATTTCTAAGGGCGTACATTTTTGATTTTACTCCTCACTGCCTATCACAGTTTCGGAGGCCATGGAATGCCCAGGTGGCACAAACCCCCCCCAAATGACCCCATTTTGGAAAGTAGACACCCCAAGCTATTTGCTGAGAGGCATGGTGAGTATTTTGCAGCTCTCATTTGTTTTTGAAAATAAAGAAAGACGAGAAAAACATTTTTTTTTTTTCTTTTTTCAATTTTCAAAACTTTGTGACAAAAACTGAGGTCTGCAAAATACTCACTATACCACTCAAGAAATAGCTTGGGGTGTCTACTTTCCAAAATGGGGTCATTTGGGGGGGTTTTTTGCCACCTGGGCATTCCATGGCCTCCGAAACTGTGATAGGCAGTGAAGAGTGAAATCAAAAATTTACGGCCTTGGAAAGCCTGAAGGCGGTGCTTGGTTTTTGGGGTCCCGTACGCGGCTAGGCTCCCAAAAAGTCTCACACATGTGGTATCCCCGTACTCAGGAGAAGCAGGAGAATGTATTTTGGGGTGTAATTTCACATATTCCCATGGCATGTTTGAGCAAAATATCATTTAGTGACAACTTTGCGCAAAAAAAAATAAAAAAAATAAAAAATTGTCTCTTTCCCGCAACTTGTGTCACAATATAAAATATTCCATGGACTCGACATGCCTCTCAGCAAATAGCTTGGGGTGTCTACTTTCCAAAATGGGGTCATTTGGGGGGGTTTTGAACTGTCCTGGCATTTTATGCACAACATCTAGAGGCTTATGTCACACATCACCCACTCTTCTAACCACTTGAAGACAAAGCCCTTTCTGACACTTATTGTTTACATAAAAAAATAATTTTTTTTTGCAAGAAAATTACTTTGAACCCCCAAACATTATTTTTTTTTTTAAAGCAAATGCCCTACAGATGAAAATGGTGGGTGTTTCATTTTTTTTTTTCACACAGTATTTGCGCAGCGATTTTTCAAACGCATTTTTTGGGGAAAAACACACTTTTTTACATTTTAATGCACTAAAACACACTATATTGCCCAAATGTTTGGTGAAATAAAAAAGATGATCTTAGGCCGAGTACATGGATACCAAACATGACATGCTTCAAAATTGCGCACAAACGTGCAGTGGCGACAAACTAAATACTTTTTTAAAAGCCTTTAAAAGCCTTTACAGGTTACCACTTTAGATTTACAGAGGAGGTCTACTGCTAAAATTACTGCCCTCGATCTGGCCTTCGCGGTGATACCTCACATGCATGGTGCAATTGCTGTTTACATTTGACGCCAGACCGACGCTTGCGTTCACCTTAGCGCGAGAGCAGGGGGGACAGGGGTGCTTTTTTTTTTTTTTTTTTTTTTTTTTCATTATTATTATTATTTTTTTATCTTATTTTTAAACTGTTCCTTTCATTTTTTTTTAAAATCATTTTTATTGTTATCTCGGGGAATGTAAATATCCCCTATGATAGCAATAGGTAGTGACAGGTACTCTTTTTTGCAAAAATTGGGGTCTATTAGACCCTAGATTTCTCCTCTGCCCTCAAAGCATCTGACCACGCCAAGATCGGTGTGATAAAATGCTTTCCCAATTTCCCAATGGCGCTGTTTACATCCGGCGAAATCTAAGTCATAAAATGCTCGTAGCTTCCGGTTTCTTAGGCCATAGAGATGTTTGGAGCCACTCTGGTCTCTGATCAGCTCCATGGTCAGCTGGCTGAATCACCGGCTGCATTCTCAGGTTCCCTGTTGAGACAGGAGAGCCAGAGAAAAACACAGAAGATGTTGGGGGGGGGGGGGCATTCCCTCCGACTGCTTGTAAAAGCAGTCTAGAGGCTAATTAGCCGCTAGGATTGCTTTTACATGAAAGCTGACCGCTGGCTGAAAAGAATGATACCAAGATGATACCTAAACCTGCAGGCATCATTCTGGTATAACCACTCAAAGTCGTGAATGGCGTACCTGAAGACAAAAAAATGGTTAACAATAAAGCACAGTAAACGGTAAGGTATAAAAAATTGCATACCTGAAAAGCAAACATGATAAAACATAATAACAATAAAACATTGCAGAATAGAATACAGTAAAAAAGAGCAGAACAATAGAGAGAGAATAGAGAGAGAGAGAACAATAAAACGCCAACTATTTTTTTTTTATTTTATATTTTTGTTTGTGTTTTTTTTTTTTTTCACTTTTTTTTGTAACTAACTTTTATAACGGTAACCGGTTCCAGGTTCGGGTCTCTCAAAATGCGATGGCATCTTGGGAGACCCTGTGAAAGTGTGCCTAGTCTGTGCAATGCTGTACCCTACGCTAATAGTCAACTAGTGAATGGTAGCATTCAAAACATTCACCAATGCAAAGACCAGGATTGTCAGGACAGGTGGGACAGTAATAGCGGGTGTCACGCCTATATCCGCGCTTGCTGCAGACACGACATCTTTTTTGGGGGGGTTCGCTGGGTAGGGGTACTCGGGAGGACATAAATAAATTGCCTCTCTTGCAGCTGACTGAATTTGGTTGGGGATGTGAATGGGGGAAGTACGGGCGCTGCAGAAGCGGTGGGTTCCCAATTAGGATTGGCGAATGCAGCAGGAAGGGCATTATGGGCACGACGGGCCTGTGTTTGTCTTTTTGGTGGCAGCGGGACACTACTTGTGCTTGCCACCTCACCAGCTTGAACTGCACTTATGGGACTCGCCACGTCACCAAGTGTTACTGCAGTGCTGGTTTGACTACGACCGGGGTGTACTAGGCCGCTGGCGCTTGCCAGTTCACCAAAACGCTACCAAAAAAACTGTTAGCGATCGCAGGGATCAGGCCTGACTCTGCGAACGCTGCAGTTATGCGTTTAGTGTTCTGTAAGTGACAGTGATCGATCGATACTGCACTTGGGTGGGCTGGGCTGGGCCGGGCGGAGGGGCAAAACGCAGGTGCTAGCAGGTATCTGGGCTGATTCCGCTAACACTGCGTTTTTGGGAACCCTAAACTGCTGGGGACGCTAGTATAGATCTGATCGGATCAGATATTGATGCGTTCAGATACTATACCACTAAGGGAGGCGTATGCTGCGTGCGTGGGTGTTAGCGGTACTGGCGCTAATCTGACGCTGCCTGGGGCTGGTGCTTGCCAGCTCACCAAAACGCTACCAAGAAAACTGTTAGCGATCGCAGGGATCAGGCCTGACTCTGCGAACGCTGCAGTTATGCGTTTAGTGTTTTGTAAGTGACAGTGATCGATCGATACTGCACTTGGGTGGGCTTGGCCGGGCGGACGGGAAAAACACAGGTGCTAGCAGGTATCTGGGCTGATCCCGCTAACACTGCGTTTTGGGAACCCTAAACTGCTGGGGACGCTAGTTAAAACTTTATTAGGGGGGTTAGGGGGGTACCCTAGACCTAAAGGGGGCCTAAGACTCACTGCCCTAACACACTAACTGACACAAACTGACACCAATACAGTAATCAGAAAAAAAAAAAAAAAAAAAACCTGCTTGGTGTCAGTTTGTGACAGGGGGGGGGGTGATTGGGGGGGGATCGGGGGGCGATCGGGGGGGGGATCGGGGTGAAATGTATGCCTGGCATGTTCTACTGTGTGTGTGTGTTTGGTGCACTCACAGTTCAGTCTTCTCTCCTCGGCCCGGAACGGAAAATACCGAGCCGAGGAGAGATGACATCATTTCCTCTGCCTCTGTGTACAATACAGAGGCAGGGAAATGATTCCATTGGCTGGGAGCGATCGCGAGGGGGGGGCCACGAATGGATGGCCTCCCCCTCACCACCGATCGCCGGGGGACATTTGCCGACCGCCGCAGGCACCGGGGGGGGGGTCCGATCGGACCCCCCACCCGCGGGCAGGCAGGGACGTACAGGTAAGCCCTTTTGCCTGCCCGTGCCGCTTTGCCGACGTACATCGTCGTGCGGCGGTCGGCAAGTGGTTAAAGATAGGGATGGACTTTTCAAGTTACTTTAGTTTTTTCCATTAAAAGAAAAATATGTGGGAAGAGATTGTCATTCTTCTTCTGGAATGAGGCGTTTCTCCTAAACTGTTTAGTGATGATACTGTACATATCTAGAGTATGTTTAACTTTGTTTTTTTTCAGGAACAATTGGATCTCCTATCAAGCTGTTAGGCTTTTCAGCTAGATAGATAGTGGGGTTTGTGACATTTCTAATGTGATTTCTTTTGCGGATGTGAACATGTTGTTGTATAAATGTTGAAACTGTAATATTTCTATACTGTCTTTTCTTCTTCCTTATCCAAGTTCTAAGTTCAAATACCTACTCTCAGGCTTGGGAGTTATTTTGACAGACGTTGAGGACAACGTCTATTGTAGTGGGGGGAGTATGTAGCGCTGGTAGATTTTCATCTACCTCTTATAGGTAAATTTAGTGGGTTATCTGTTTTATACATAGTCAGATTTAGCCTCTGTTCCAGTTTGGCTGTGTTGCATGTAGTTTCACACCGTGCCTGTGGGTGTCGTTGTCACCATGGGTCGGTGTTGGAAAGGCAACGCGCTGAAGCGTATGGGTGCTCTTCTGTCCCGGAGATAACTGGGTGGAGGTGGTCCTCCGAGTTGCATTCTGGGAGAAGGTATTTATGGGACAGACGCCATGTTTTAGGGTCTTTTTCGTTCCACCTGCTGGCCCTCCTGGCCGACAGGTATGTGTTAGGAGTACTACCGCGTGGTCCTACGACCGGGAGGACAACGTTGCTGCAGCGTGTGGGTGGGCCCAGAAGCCTCTCTGGGGCCTACCACAGCTGCGAGGGAATGGTCCTGGGCTGTCTGTCCTACGGGAAGAAGCTGGACAACTGAGAAGATCCCAGGGGAGGACCCGTCATGGAAGGATCATGCAAAGTGCTGGTCTGGAGAGGGGCCTGGTGACTCAGTTGGAGGACGCATCCTGCAGTTAACCTACCGCATAGTACTGCGGTCAGCTTAAAGGTTCTAGTGCTGTGTTTGCTGTCCATCGTAAACCATTACATCCTGTGGCAGAGGATCGTACGGGTTTTTATTTCATTCAAGTCTGTGGCAGAGACTTTTGTTCGTGCTGCGTGCCGGTTGCTAGGTTAGTGAGAGAAACCTATCCGGACGGGCAAAGATTCAACTCTAAAAGGAGAGTACATTCATCTACAAGATTCCAATTCATAATACTACATCAAGAAAAGGTATTTGAACTTCCCTGAAACTCTTCTTCTACCTCTTTCCTGCTCCTTCCTTCAGTTACTCTTTATTAAAGCATTGGAAAAGATACTCAAGTGTCTGGTGTCTACACTGTCTGGTATTAAACACAACGGGACCCTAGACCCGGTTCTGGTGAAATTGAGGTAACAAAGGTGATGGTAACAGCCCGCTTTAAACCAGCAGCTCCACCGTGAGTTATTGCTACATGTAGAAAATATATTTTTATTAAAGTTCTAAACATGAAATAAAGTGAAATACATATATAGTGTAACAGATATGCCGCGTACACACGGTCGGACTTTCCGGCATACTTGGTCCGGCGGACCAGAGTGCGCCGGACAATCCGCCCGTGTGTGGGCGGCGGCGGACTTTTCCGGCGGACTTCTTCCCAAAAGCCCGCCGGACCTAGATTTGAAGAAAGTTTCAAATCTTTCCGTCGGACTCAGTTTCGGGCGGAAAGTCCGCTCGTGTGTGTGCTGGTCCGACGGAAAGCCCGCTCGTGTGTAGGCTGGTCCGACAGACCAAATACGACACGAGGGCAGGGTATTGCATCTCGCGCTCGCTGCAATAGGAAAAACAAATCTTCCTATTGCGGCGAGCGCGGGGCATACCAGGCCCTTAGGTCTGGTATGGATTATAAAGGGAACCCCGCTACGCCGAAAAAACGGCGTGGGGTCCCCCTAAAATCCATACCAGACCCCGATCCGAGCACGCAGCCTGGCCGGTCAGGAAAGGGGGTGGGGACGAGCGAGCGCCCCCCCCCTCCTGAACCGTACCAGGCCGCATGCCCTCAACATGGGGGGTGGGTGCTTTGGGGGAGGGGGGCGCCCTGCGCCCCCCCCCCCCAAAGCACCTTGTCCCCATGTTGATGAGGACAAGGGCCTCTTCCCGACAACCCTGGCCGTTGGTTGTCGGGGTCTGCGGGCGGGGGCTTATCGGAATCTGGGAGCCCCCTTTAATAAGGGGGCCCCCAGATCCCGGCCCCCCACCCTATGTAAAGGAGTATGGGGTACATGGTACCCCTACCCATTTACCTAGGAAAAAAGTGTAAGTAATAAAACACACTACACAGGTTTTTAAAATATTTTATTAAACAGCTCCGGGGGGGGGATCTTCCTCCGGCTTCAGGGGTCTTCTTCCGGCATCGGGGGTCCCTCTGCTTCATCTTCTCCCGGCGTCCGGTTGGTTCTTCTCCGCTCTCCGGCCTCTTCTCCCGGTGTCGCAGGTCTTCGGCCGGCCCCTCCGCTGTCTTCATGTAGCTCTATAGCCAGCGGAGGTCCGGACTTCTTGGCTTCTTGGCTTCTTGGCTTCTTGGCTTCTTGGCTTCTCTTCTCTTCCCCCAGATCATAGGCATGCGCAGCCTATTGCATTAGGGTGTGCACCCCAAAGCTCAAACAGACAAAAGTATTGGGACGCCTGCCTTTACACACACATGAACTATAATGACATCCCAGTCTTAAGCTGGCCATACACCTATAGATTATCTGCAGATTTTCTATGGTTAGATGGAAAAAGTGGGAGATTCCTCCATCCACATAATTTAGCGAACATGGAGAGATCTGTTGCACTTTTTCTATCTAACCATAGAAAATCTGCAGATAATCTATAGGTGTATGGCAAGCTTTAGTCCGTAGGGTTCAATATTGAGTTGGCTCCGCCCTTTGCAGCTATAACAGCTTCAACTCTTCTGGGAAGGCTGTCCACAAGGTTTAGGAGTGTGTCTATGGGAAGGTTTGACCATTCTTCCAGAAGGGCATTTGTGAGGTCAGGTACTGATGTTGGATGAGAAGGCCTGGCTCGCAGTCTCCGCTCTAATTCACCCCAAAGGTGTTCAGAGGGAGAGGAAGCATTTGATTCGCTGGGAGCGATCGGGAGGTCAGAACTCTGTGCAGGCCAGTCAAGTTCCTCCACCCCAAACTCGCTCATCCATGTCTTTATGGACCTTGCTCTGTGCACTGGTCCAAATCATTTGGTGGAGGGGGGGTTATGATGTGGGGTTGTTTTTCAGGGGTTGGGCTTGGCCCCTTAGTTCCAATGAAGGGAACTCTTAAGGTATCAGCATACCAAGACATTTTGGACAATTTTATGCTCCCAACTTTGTGGGAGGAGTTTGGGGACGGCCCCTTCCTGTTCCAACATGACTGCCCACCAGTGCACAAAGCAAGGTCCATAAAGACATGGACTTAGCAAGGGTGTTGGAAAATTACCTTCAAGTGCAAAAATTCACATTACAATAGTAACTAAAATATCTAAAATTAAGTGTAGTGATCTAAAAAATAAAAATTCAAAAGTGCTATAATGGTGGGAACCTCCCAACTAAAAAAATTTTCACTTGAGATTAATCTGTATGGTAAATATCTATAGGAGGGGTTTCCACCATCCTTGCTAAGTTTATTTTTATACAGTATGTCTTATTCTCAGTGTGATGTGTATTATATGTGAAGTTGCGTATCACAGAGATCGGTATTGTGATAATATTGAAGTTTATTGAGATTTCCATACATTAGAGGATTTCACCATTATTGTTAAGTTATTGATCAGTAAGTTAGCGCTGCACTTTTCTTTTTTTTTTTTTTTTGTGGTGTGGGAACACATAACAGTGCTTAGTGGCCGGCCTTTCAATTACACTTTTTTTATTTTACCTCCAGTACTTTATTGTAAATAGTAGTGTGGTGATTACCTATTATACTAAAATCAGCATGTGGCATTAATAAACATCAACAGATTTCATTTGTGCCCCACCAGGCCGGCACACCCTTGGACAATGTGCCTGGCTGCTGAGTTCATCACCCCCATCCCTGCACTCAGTGCACTGATGGGCACTGATTAACAGCACTGATAAGCGGCACTGATTGGCACTGACAGGTGGTACTCATTTGCACTGGTGTGTAACTGGCACTGACAGGTGGCACTGATTGGCACTGACAGGTGGCATTGGCACTGACAGGCAGCACTGGCACTGATTGGCACTGACAGGTAACACTGATTGGAAGTACTAATTGGCATTAACAGGTGGCACTGATTGGAAGCACTAATTGGCACTGACAGTCGGCACTGGCACTGGCACTGATTGGCACTGGCAGGTGGCACTGATTGACACTGACAGGTGGCACTGATACTGATTGGCACCGAAAGGTGGCACTGATTGGAAGCACTGATTGGCACTGACATTGATTGGCACTGACAGGTGGCACTGATTGGAAGCACTGATAGGTGGCACTGATTGAAAGCACTTGGCACTCATTGGCACTAACAGGTGGCACTGATTGGAAGCACTAATTGGCACTGACAAGTGGCACTGGCTGGCACTGACAGGTGGCACTGATTGGAAGCACTGACTGGCACTCATTGGCACTGACAGGTGGCACTGATTGGAAGTACTAATTGGCACTGACAGGCGGCGCTGGCACTGTTTGGCACTGACAGGTGGCACTGACAGGCGGCGCTGGCACTGTTTGGCACTGACAGGTGGCACTGACAGGCGGCGCTGGCACTGTTTGGCACTGACAGTTGGCGCTGGCACTCATTGGCACTAACAGGTGGCACTGATTGGAAGCACTAATTGGCACTGACAGGCGGCACTGGCTGGCACTGACAGGTGGCACTGATTGGAAGCACTGACTGGCACTCATTGGCACTGACAGGTGGCACTGATGGGAAGTACTAATTGGCACTGACAGGCGGCGCTGGCACTGTTTGGCACTGACAGGTGGCACTGACAGGCGGTGCTGGCACTGTTTGGCACTGACAGTTGGCGCTGGCACTCATTGGCACTAACAGGTGGCACTTATTGGAAGCACTAATTGGCACTCACAAACTGACAGGCGGCACTGACTGGCATAGACAGGTGGCATTAGTTGGAAGCACTGACAGAGGAGAGGGGGGGTTTCCAGGGGCGTACCTAGAGCATTTGGCGCCTGGGCGGATCATATATCTGGCACCCCCCACATTAAAATGTAAAAACACCCCACTGTGCTCCACTGGACCCCTTTACATTATTCAGCCCCCCTCAGCACAGACCCCCCCTTCAGCACAGACGGACCTCCCCCTTCAGCAAAGACCCCCCCTATTCAGCACAGACCCCCCCCCCCATTCAGACATACCCCACTTCAGCACAGATGGACCCCCCTTCAGCACATACCCTCCCATTCAGCACAGACCCCCCTTATTACAGACAGACCCCCCTTCAGCACAGATGGACCCCTCCCTTCAGCACAGATGGAGCCCCCATTCAGCACAAACCCCCCCTTTAGAACAGATGTACCCCCTATTAAGCACACCCCTCCTTCAGCACAAATGGAGCCCCCCATTCAGCATAAACCCCCCTTCAGCACAGACAGACCCCCCTCCCCCCATGCCATTCAGTACCTCTGATCAGCGTGGCACAGGCACAGCAGGTCCCCTCCCCCTGTGTACACATAAACACTGGAGGGGGAGGCGGCTTCACTCTGCTCGCTGTGCCTGTGTGACATCCGAGCAGGACCGAGCAGCTTAAGAAAGGGGGCGGGGCTACATACACGTAGCGGCCCCGCCAGACTCATCCCATTGGCAGGTATTCGGTACCTGCTCGGTCCCGCCCACCCCGACATCATACATGATTTCTGACAGGTCCTCTCTCTCTCTCTGCATGCAGTTATTATACAGGAGGACAGTGTCACACTAAGCGATCGGCAATGTTATACTGCCTCACAGGTGGTGCGGGGTACACATTGCACATCAGCCCAGGCAGATCTCAGGATACAGAGGGCATGCAACTAAACACTGCTCAGGGGATTAGGGTGTGCCCAGGCACACCCGGCACACCCCGTGGGCACGCCTATGCCCCAGATGTTGACACGACGCTCTCTCCGGCTGGACTGGTCTCTGAGGGCTGCGTTGTGACTTATATAGGCGGAGACCCCGCCCCCATATGATGTCACAGTCCTTGGGCATGCTGGGACTGTGACGTTTTAGGGGGCGTGGTTGACATCATATGGGGGCGGGGTCTCCGCCTATATAAGTCACAACGCAGCCCTCAGAGACCAGTCCAGCCGGAGAGAGCGTTGTGTCAACATCTGGGGGAAGAGAAGAGAAGAGAAGCCAAGAAGCCAAGAAGCCAAGAAGCCAAGAAGTCCGGACCTCCGCTGGCAATAGAGCTACATGAAGACAGCGGAGGGGCCGGCTGAAGACCTGCGACACCGGGAGAAGAGGCCGGAGAGCGGAGAAGAACCAATCGGACGCCGGGAGAAGATGAAGCGGAGGGACCCCCGATGCCGGAAGAAGACCCCCGAAGCCGGAGGAAGATCCCCCCCCCCAGAGCTGTTTAATAAAATATTTTAAAAACCTGTGTAGTGTGTTTTATTACTTACACTTTTTTCCTAGGTAAATGGGTAGGGGTACCATGTACCCCATACTCCTTTACATAGGGTGGGGGGCCGGGATCTGGGGGCCCCCTTATTAAAGTGGGCTCCCAGATTCCGATAAGCCCCCGCCCGCAGACCCCGACAACCAACGGCCAGGGTTGTCGGGAAGAGGCCCTTGTCCTCATCAACATGGGGACAAGGTGCTTTGGGGGGGGGGCGCAGGGCGCCCCCCTCCCCCAAAGCACCCACCCCCCATGTTGAGGGCATGCGGCCTGGTAAGGTTCAGGAGGGGGGGGGACGCTCGCTCGTCCCCACCCCCTTTCCTGACCGGCCAGGCTGCGTGCTCGGATCGGGGTCTGGTATGGATTTTAGGGGGGCCCCACGCCGTTTTTTCGGCGTAGGGGTTCCCCTTTATAAACCATACCAGACCTAAGGGCCTGGTATGCCCCGCGACGGGGCTCGCAAGGTGTCAATCTCGCCGATAAAAGCGGCAAGATTGACATCCTTTTCTAGTCCCGTCGCAACTGAGTCACGTTCAAAATGAACGGACTTGTCCGTGTGTGGGCAAGTCCGTTCATTCTGAAAGTCCGCCGGAGCTCCGGCGAAAGTCCGTCGGAAAGACGGGCGGACTTAGCCCGCCGGAAAGTCCCGGCGTGTGTGGGCGAGTCCGTCCGTTTTAAAGTCCGGCGCACCTGGCGGACAAAGTCCGTCGGAAAGTGTGCCGGACCAAGTAGGATAGAAAGTCCGACCGTGTGTACGCGGCATTAGTGTCACAGCAGAAAAAAAACCTCAAAAACTGCCTGAAACTCAGACACATTATTCAGACTGGACTGTGGTCCCACAAGCATAGGTGTGTGCGCACGGGGTGTGTCGGGTGTGCCTGGCACCCCTAAGCACCCAGTGTGGTGCAGATTCCCCCTGCTTGCAGCCCAGCAGCCAGAAGATACTTTATGGATGAACGGCCATTGCCTGAGCCTTCATCCTCGGGTGAGTGAGCTCACCAACCACTGTCTTTTTAAATGAAGTCTCCCCCCTCCTTCCCTTCTCTCACCTTACCTGAGCAAGTGAGTACACCAAAGTAAGGGGGACTCAGATGTAAGGGGTGTTCTGTGGACTCTAATATAAGGGGGGCTTTGGGAACTCTGATTTAAGGGGGAATGCAGTGACCTCTGATGTAAGTGGGGGGGCCTTGGTGAGCAGAAATCCCCTTACATCCGAGCTCCCCTTTATACCAGGATCCACAGAGTTCCCGCTTAAAAAAAAAAAAATGACTGTGCGCTGTTAAAGTGCTTGGGTTTGGCTTGAAGAAAATGTGGCAACCCTAATTCCAGCCTCAATCATCTTGCCTTAAAGAAGAAGAAGTCCAGCCAAAGCTAGTTTGGCTGGGCTTCTCCTGTGGATCGCAGGAGTGCAGTTCATTCTGCACTCCTGTGACCTGTTTTTAGAAGATAGCGGACTGAAGTCCACTGTCGGCTGAGGTCCAGGCTGGGGACAGATCGTGACCATATGTTTGGGATCCATCCACATGCCTGGATCGGTACTCGGCTCAGCTTCTCAGCAAGCCGCTGAGAGCCTGAGCTGGTCACTCCCACCCCCTCCACAGCCCTGTACTCCAGGGAGTGCATGGGGCGAGGGGAGGGGGCAGAGCAGAGAGACAGTGATTGACAGTCAGCAGCTCTCTCCTCATGGAGCTGTGAGAACAGAGTGACTGATGGTGTTTAATTGCTCAGTTCTCCGTGTTAGAGCCGGCGGGGGACTGCCGATACTGCATCCAGCTAATAAAGTATGATTCTAAATAAAAAAAAAAATCCCATAGTTATGTTTTAAAAGTGATCCCCCCAACACCTATGCGGACTAACCTGTGTTAAAAAAAATATATATACTTATCTATTTTCAGCTAGCCCTGGTCGGTCTGGTGATCCCCTATATCTGCCAGCAGCAGCTGCAGGGGGAGAGGAGAGAGTGCTTGACAGTGGCTGATAAAGTCTGAGCTGTGATGTCACCCATAGGCTTCAATGGCCCATCTGTGGTCGGCACTTCCTCCTCTCCCCTGCAGCTGTCACTGGCTGACACTGGGGAGCTTGGTCACGTGACCAGACCAGAGCAGGCTGAAAATAAGTAAGTATATGCATCTTTACATAGGTTAGTTAGCTTAGATGCTAGAAGGGGGAAAGTGCATTTTTAAGGCTAGTTAAGCTTAAGCTGGAATTCTACTTTAACGTGGCCAGTGGACATGTTAATACGCATTGCAACAGTTGGGGTGCGGTAAAAATTTTACCACCTGTCATGTTCAGCAGGCTGAACCACCACCAAATGCAACCCATTGAAGTGAATAAGGCCCAACCGCTACCGTAAGCCGGTCACTTGACTCGGTTGAAAAGCAGTATTACAATAGAAAATACCCCTTGGGTGTGAAAAAAAAGAAGAAGCCCATTAAAGAGGGAGAAGTATTGCCTACCAATTGCCTGGCAGCAACTGCTCCACTGTCTTTGGAAAATTGGCCCGTGGTTGATTGCTTTTCAGTAGTAAAGCAGCAGCTGCCAGGCATTCAATAGGTGACACTGATACCTCCTGAATGTCTTTTTTTTATCAGCAGAAGGGGGATTTATATTAAAATATTGCACCGCAATCTGGGAATTTCTTTAACTTTTGGTGATAATAGTAAACGGGAATTGTGTGATGACAGACTGTTGGCCTAAAATCCGACCGTTTGTACTCTCCATTGGACAATTGTTGCCGGATTTTCCGCGGACAAATGTTGGATAGCAGGCTTTAAAATTTTCCGCGGACAAATGTCTGTTGTTGGATTTTCCGATGATTTGTACACAAGTCTGTCAGGCAAAAGTCCAAAGTACAAACACGCATGCTCGGAAGCAAGGAGGAGCCAGAAGCGGTCGGTCTTATAAACTAGCGTTCCTAATGGAGAATTAACATTTGTGACGTGGCAAATTATGAAATCTCAAAATGCAACACACAATTCTCTTCTTCTTTAATGGGATAATAATGAAGCTGCTTTGCTGGTGATACTGATGGAGTTATTGTAAACAACTGTTCAAAGGCTTTTTTTTTCTAATGATTTCAAGATTAATATTATTAAGCTTTTTTTTTTGGTGTAAGTTATCACAACACCATTATCCTGTAGTTTTTAAGATCAAAGATACAACTATGTTGGTGTCCCTTGTTAATTTTACATTGTATTTTTTAAAATGTAACTGCCTACTCCTAAACTGTCATTTGAAGTAAAACAGATAGCCAAGTATTATTCTGCACAATATTTTTTATTGTGCATAAAAAAAATAAAACAAATAAAATTAGCTTTTATGCTATCTGCCAATAGAACTTAACAAAAAAGTGCATTCTATGCATCCAAAAATATAGAAAATATGCCAAATCAAATCATTATTATTCAACCAAAAAATAAAATAAAAGCCTCATACATGTGTCCTGCTTCTTAATATAGGGGGTCAACAATGCCAAGAGTTGGTGAAAGCAGGGGTCCGTCATCCGGAGATAATTCCGAAAATCATCCGGATTATTCTCCTGGAGCTCCCGCAGCAAAGGCATATGACATAATTGGTCACCATTAATAAGGCAACCAATTTTCCTCCTCCTGTTCCTGGACTGGACTTGGGTCAAAGCAATAACTCCAAGGCCAATAATAAATAACATGTTATCTCCTCCGATTCCGCAACATGGCTGGTTGATGAACAGCCGTTCAGAAACTAACTGAAAAGCACAAAATGAAAAGCGCGAAATGAAAAGTGCAAAATGAAAAGCGCGAATCAACACTCACCAAATTTCTACTAACACGGAATTAGCAGAAGGAGCCCAAAGGGTGGCGCTAAAGAGCTGAAAAACTACATAGTACGTCACTACGTTTGTGTTTGTTGGCCGACAATTCCTTACCGTTTGTATGCAAGACAAGTTCTTCAGACAAAAGTCAGATGTTTTGTCTGCGGAAAATCCGATCGACTTAACAGGGACACAGACAGCAATAAAAATCTGTTCTAATCCCTCTCTATTCTATCGAAGAAAAGAAAAAGTTTTGCCTTTAGTTACTTTATACAGAGCTGCAATAATGTGTGTCCTTTAGTTTTGCTATGGGGGCCCATCATGCGTAGGTATGGCTCTGCTCCATAGTTAAAAAGGTTTAGAAGAGGGAAATTTAGCAGTGAAAGTATCTGCCAAAACCTCTGTGTGTATGTAAGAAAGTAAAAAAAAGAAGGTGCATTGGGTATTAAACGTATTTCTGTACTCAGTTTAGCCACTAGCTGGCGCTGTTTTCCAGCAAATTGCATTTACTGCAAAGCTATGAAATAGGGAAAAATCCATTCTACTTCAGCTGGTTGTTGTATCAGGTTTTTGGCACCAATAACTTGGTGCGCTTCCTGTCAGTGCTGAAATGCACAGTGGCTTATTAACACCTTAGACTTGAATCACTGAGTGTATTGGTTTGAATTCTGGACAGGACTCTATGGACTTGTTCACACTTGTGACTGGGGGCAGTAAAAATAGGTGGTTGAGCTGTGTTTTGATCAACCCACGTAAACCAACACAGTGATTTTTAAGGGGTTGTACACATATTGTCGCAACAATTATAACCCCCACCGCTTTCGGCAGGCAGTACCTCTGCTGAATTGGAGTGTTCAAGTGCTTGGGCCACTTCACCACCACATGCACTAGTTGTGTTGTGGGCTTTTCAGGGTTCAAACAGGTGCTGAGGAGGTGATGTATTGTCTTTCAGCTGATGGGTTTATTTCCCTCCACGGATCACTTTTCAGAGAGGTGGCAACACTCTCCACTACTAAAACCAAGCCCTACCTGCATGGAATAAATTGTTATAGAAATGTCTGTAATAGATAATGTTTATATATTATAGTAGCAATGTGTTTAGGTGTATGAGAATTTTGGGGAAAAAAATGGGGAATCATCATTGAGTTTATCATCAGTGATATAGTTAGGGGTTATATTAAAAGTGAATCAGTGAAAAAATAGTTCAGAGTAAGCTTGACACCATATAGCACACACCATGCCAGTCCCTACTATTGTCATGACACCATATAGCACACCATGAATGCCAGTCCCTACTATTGTCATGTCACCATATAGCACACACCATGCCAGTCCCTACTATTGTCATGACACCATATAGCACACCATGAATGCCAGTCCCTACTATTGTCATGACACCATATAGCACACACCATGCCAGTCCATACTATTGTCATGTCACCATATAGCACACACCATGCCAGTCCCTACTATTGTCATGACACCATATAGCACACACCATGCCAGTCCCTACTATTGTCATGACACCATATAGCACACACCATGCCAGTCCCTACTATTGTCATGTCACCATATAGCACACACCATGCCAGTCCCTACTATTGTCATGTCACCATATAGCACACCATGAATGCCAGTCCCTACTATTGTCATGACACCATATAGCACACACCATGCCAGTCCCTACTATTGTCATGTCACCATATAGCACACACCATGCCAGTCCCTACTATTGTCATGTCACCATACAGCACACACCATGCCAGTCCCTACTATTGTCATGACACCATATAGCACACACCATGCCAGTCCCTACTATTGTCATGTCACCATACAGCACACACCATGCCAGTCCCTACTATTGTCATGACACCATATAGCACACACCATGCCAGTCCCTACTATTGTCATGTCACCATATAGCACACACCATGCCAGTCCCTACTATTGTCATGTCACCATATAGCACACCATGAATGCCAGTCCCTACTATTGTCATGACACCATACAGCACACACCATGAATGCCAGTCCCTACTATTGTCATGTCACCATATAGCACACCATGAATGCCAGTCCCTACTATTGTCATGACACCATACAGCACACACCATGAATGCCAGTCCCTACTATTGTCATGACACCATATAGCACACACCATGCCAGTCCCTACTATTGTCATGTCACCATATAGCACACCATGAATGCCAGTCCCTACTATTGTCATGACACCATATAGCACACACCATGCCAGTCCCTACTATTGTCATGTCACCATATAGCACACACCATGAATGCCAGTCCCTACTATTGTCATGACACCATATAGCACACACCATGCCAGTCCCTACTATTGTCATGTCACCATATAGCACACCATGAATGCCAGTCCCTACTATGGTCATATCACCATATAGCACACACCATGAATGCCAGTCCCTACTATTGTCATGACACCATATAGCACACACCATGCCAGTCCCTACTATTGTCATGTCACCATATAGCACACACCATGAATGCCAGTCCCTACTATTGTCATGACACCATATAGCACACACCATGCCAGTCCCTACTATTGTCATGTCACCATATAGCACACCATGAATGCCAGTCCCTACTATGGTCATGTCACCATATAGCACACACCATGAATGCCAGTCCCTACTATTGTCATGACACCATATAGCACACACCATGCCAGTCCCTACTATTGTCATGTCACCATATAGCACACCATGAATGCCAGTCCCTACTATTGTCATGTCACCATATAGCACACCATGAATGCCAGTCCCTACTATTGTCATGACACCATATAGCACACCATGAATGCCAGTCCCTACTATTGTCATGACACCATATAGCACACACCATGCCAGTCCCTACTATTGTCATGACACCATATAGCACACACCATGAATGCCAGTCCCTACTATTGTCATGACACCATATAGCACACACCATGAATGCCAGTCCCTACTATTGTCATGTCACCATATAGCACACCATGAATGCCAGTCCCTACTATTGTCATGACACCATATAGCACACCATGAATGCCAGTCCCTACTATTGTCATGACACCATATAGCACACACCATGCCAGTCCCTACTATTGTCATGTCACCATATAGCACACAGCATGCCAGTCCCTACTATTGTCATGTCACCATATAGCACACCATGAATGCCAGTCCCTACTATTGTCATGACACCATATAGCACACACCATGAATGCCAGTCCCTACTATTGTCATGTTACCATATAGCACACCATGAATGCCAGTCCCTACTATTGTCATGTTGCCCAGATCTGCTGCTGGAAGTGACTTTTTAAAAGTCGGTATTTGCATAGGGTTAGGCACACCTCTCCCCTCTCCACCTGTTAGCTCTTGGGTCTAGGGGCTGGGGGGAGTTGCCTATACCTATACATACTAGAATTTTGACAGAGCCCATCAGCAGATTGGGGCAACAAGGGAGCAGGTAAATATACTTTACATATCGTTCCAGGCTTACTTTAAACTTATTTTCAGGATTTATGGCACATTCAGACAGGCGATCGGACCCATCCTTTGATCTGAGCCACTCTCTGCTGTGGGTGAATCCACCTTGGAGCTGTGTGCAGGCAGACCATACAAGTGGATGCAGCGGCTGCATGGAAACAATCCCATGTTAAAATGTTACATGCGGGCAGGAGCGGGTGCATGGATCCGAACGCACAGAGGTTGGCTTTTGTAAAGGCAAATAGACTGTGCATTCTGCAAGTGCAATTGCTCCAGAGCTTAGTAAACGAGGGGAAGCTCTGCTGACTCACATCATCCAATCATATGCAAGCAAAAAACAACATTTTTTTTGGTAAAAGAAGCTTTATCTCATTTCATCTCACTTTCCCGCAGACTTCTATTAGAAATTATGGAGTTATGGTGCTCATCAAATTAAACAATACATAGGGAGTGTTTTAAAGGAAATGTTGAGAATTGCATTTAAGCTTGACAACCTTTTTTATTTTGGTATATTGATCATCTTGACATGCTGCAGGTAAGATCTGTCCTCACATTGTTTTATCATCAATCTCATCACTGAATTGCTCAGATCAGCACAGGTTTACTTTAGAATTGCTCCCCCCCCCACAAGTTTTTTTTATTAATCATTCATTCTAATAGACTAGGGGTCTCTAAACTACCTAAAGAAAGGGCCAGTTTACTGTCCTTCAGACTTTAGAGGGGCGGACTGTGCCCAATGGGAGAAACAATGCCCAATCTTTAGTATTGGGGGGGAGAAATAGTTGGTGTCAGTAGGAGGAATAGCACCCCATTTTTGGTGTCAGTGGAAAGAATTCTGCCCCATTGTTGGTGTCAGCGGGAGAAATAGTGCCCCATTGTTGGTGTCGGTGGCAGGAAAAGTGCCTCATCATTGGCGTCGGTGGCAGGAATATTGCCTCAAGGGCCGGATAAAGGCAAGTAAGAGCCGTATCTGGCCCCAGAGCCACAGTTTGGAGACCACTGTAATAGAGGGTTTATAGTATCCATGAAACCATGTATCTGCTCAGATCCGAACAAGTAATCAATCATGTTATCCTAATAGAAGGTTTATAGTATCCATGAAACCATGTATTCTGATGTGTTACATTTATTCAGACAAGACAATTGGTTTGCCAAGTCAAAAGAACTGTGCTGCATATCAGGAAAAGAACAGTATTTACACTGATAATTATTCACATGGTGATGCTATGGCTTCTTTTTCCACATCTCTGATAATTTGCACTAAACTTCTTCATTTTCATTATCCAATTTTCATTTTCATCTCCTATTTTGCAAACTTATGAAGGTTTGAAAATATGTTATCCAATGGCGCCATCTTGTGTTGTTTTAGCAGTACTACATTTAGTATTTTCTTTTAAAGTGATTACAACTTTACATTGAGCCTTTCCTTGCAATTCTTGTTTATATGCACTATATTACCAAAAGTATTGGGACGCCTGCCTTTCATGTTGCTTCCACTTCACAATTCTGTGCCACTTTGTGTAGGTCTATCAGATTTAATCCCAATAAAATACATTTACATTTTTGTTTGTAACATGACAAAATGTGGAAAATGTCAAGGGGTGTGAATACTTTTTCAAGGAGAGGGACAGAGTCCCTCTGTCCCTCCTCATCTGTCCCTCATTTTGGTCTGATCTATATAGATGTATAAAAAATGCACTTTTTATCTATCAAAAAGTGTTTCCCAGAACCAAACCTTTCATCTGATTTCTAAATTGCTGCATTTGTAAATTACAAAAGCCAATATAAAGGAATAGTAGTGGTAAAAAAAGCACTTGTGGGTTTAACCAATCTTGTTTTTTTGTACAATTCTCCTTTAAGGGGGTGTGGCAAAGGGGTGTGTCCTATGCCTGCATACTTTTGCTGATAGGTGTCCCTCATTCCCATCTCAAAAAGTTGGGCGGTATTCTTTAGGCTGAGTTCACACTATCTTCGCATGCGGCTCACAGCAGGGGTCCAGTGCTTTTGGCTGAATTCGGACCTGAAATGGACCAAAAGATGCACAGGGCTCCTGTGCAAATTCGCACTGGAGCCGCAGCGGAGATATGTTAACTGGCTCCATAGAGAGCCAGTCAAAATCTCCTGCTATTGCGAATTGGATGTGGGGAACCGCCATCCAATTCACAATAGTGTGAACCCAGCCTTATATTAGCACTGGTTTCCTTTATATGTAAATTTACCCAAAGATATTTCAGTTGAAGGTTGAGTCTGGTAAGCTGAGTTAACCAATGGTTCCTTATATTTCTTAGATCTTTTAACGGCTTCAGAAATGAGATCACCCGGCCTCTGTTCCAAGCCACCATAGATTGAATATTTTTGGCTTTATGCTCTCTTCTTGTTGTATTCTCCACTATATAAAGCCAACAATATATTATTCAGGGGTTATAGGACTTATTATTTTTGAAGTGGCAGGTCTCCCAATCGAGTTCTCGAGAAAATTTGAAACACTTAAAGGATTTAACTCTACAGATCCCAGAAAAAAGGAAAACAGACCATAGCCACTATTTTTTTTTGGGGGGGGGGGGGGGAGAAATAACTGGTCCTTCTCAAACAGGATATTGTACCAAACCTGTAGGTAAATAGGGGAACCAGAATCTTTGCTAATTGGAAGACTGGGTTTGATTATAAAATTGTTAGTTCCCCTACACACAGGACAGGACCGCTGAAGAGAGGGGATTCCCTTCCTGGGAAATTAATCAG
Source organism: Lithobates clamitans (assembly GCA_037952925.1). Lineage (NCBI taxonomy): Eukaryota > Metazoa > Chordata > Amphibia > Anura > Ranidae > Lithobates > Lithobates clamitans. The sequence goes on from JBBGZY010000392.1 coordinate 4,624,590, forward strand.
TAATCTAATCAAAGTAATTGGAAACAGAAGAACTACTGCAACTCACATATAACATTAACCATAAGCATGTATCTTATGAAGGTTTGAAAATATGTTATCCAATGGCGCCATCTTGTGTTGTTTTAGCAGTACTACATTTATTTTTATTTTTATTTTTTTTTTTTTTTTTTTTTTTAAAGCTAGATGTAGCTAAAAAATGTAGCTAAAAAAATAATAATACAACTTTATACATTTGTCTAAAGATATATATATATATATATATATATATATATATATATATATATATATATATAAGGGATTGCTGCACATACACATTAATTGAACAAAATGTTCACACTTATCAAAAGTATTCCATAATTACAGTTTTGGCCTCACAAGCTTACGCCCTTCTTCAGATTCGGAACTCATCTAAAATTACAAAGTACATACTATTTCTTAAATATACTTTAAAACATGTAGAATCAACTATTCAATTATCCATTAATTATAGTGCCTTCCATTATTGGTTAATTTTTTCTACTAGTAGAGAAATGGTTAACGAGACAGGTGCCTCCTCTGACATCTCTTCCGAAGCCTCCAGTTTTTTGCCTATCATCAAAAAAAATACAAATTTATCAAAACCTTGTAAATATAAGGACCCCTAAAGTTACTACTATATATAAATACACACATACAGTATATCGCAACAATAATCAGTCCACTTTGTATAATAATCTCTAACTGGGAAAGATCTCTAAACATTGCACTTCCCATTTGATAATTGATCATACAAAAAGATAGAGGTCAAAATCTGTGTTTAACCCTCTGGAGTGCAGGAAATCCAGAAAATAGATCCACCGTAACGCTCATTTCCTTAACAATAATTCACAATTGCCACCCCTCCTGTCCTTATTGATCCCATCAATTACCATCAATTCTAAAGGGGAGACCAAATTATTTTTCTCCACAAAGTGTCTTGCGGGTGAGAGACACATTTGCCCCTCATCACGGAGTTACATTGTATACACGACAAGCATGGATATGAACCTGTATTCCTAGGTCCTAAAAGAGTAGTGACAGAATTAGGTGGTTCAGGATGTGATATACATAATTTTACATAATAACATGTAATACTAGCAGCTGACAGTAGAAGGCAGCAGAGTCCTACAAAACCTCAAGTAAATACATCTGAAGCCCACAGTAAAACTCACTAAAGCCAGGACCGAATCTAAGCTATTTGATCTGGGTGTGCAGTAAAAAAAAGTCAGAAGCATAATGTCAACAGGTGATGGATGCTCGGAACCAGTATTTCCTGTTCACTTGCCATGCTTCTGTACCATGAGTCACAAACTGGAAGTAATGTCTGACTGGTAGAGGTAGTGCAGAGATGGTTCAGGAGTGAACAGGAAACGCTAGTATGTAACAGGCTGTCATCAGATTAGGATGAATAAACAGAACCTGGGCCCCCTTACATTAGGAGTCCTCATCAGAGTTGCTCTTATACTAACTCTCTATCAGAGTCTTCCCTTACATCAAGGTCCTCATCTGAGTGCCCCTTACATTAGGTGTCCCCATTAGAGCCCTCTTTACATCAACTGCCCCCTGCCTCATGGATCAGTGCATATCAGTGGTGGCCAGTGGTTGTTTCCTTTGGGGGGGGGCGGCAAACAGTATTCGCTGTTGTAACACCTGGGTGGGCTCGTAGCGCAATGCTCTGCGCCATGAGTCCACCTTTTTTAAAGCTCATTAGAGCCAATAGCTCTAATCAGGTGCTTTAAAAATACACCCCCGTCACTGTAATTCAGGTGCCCGCCGCCCGGAAAGGGTCTGGATGTCTGAATAGGGGGTGGGTGCGGTGGCCTTGGATAGATTCATGCTATTCATGAATCTATGAATTAGTCATATAGGGGGTGGCTGGAGAGAGGGGGAGGTGCCCAGGTTACCCTAATGGACGGGTCGCCACTGGTGCATATACTCTTAGAGACCTGGGGGGGGGAGGCACAACTGAAATGTGGACACAGCCCCCACCCCTAGATCCCAACCATAAATACGTGTCTCCCCTTCAGTGTTTTTGTTTAGAGCATACAAATACAAGACAGATGATCAGTATAGAAACTAAATTGCTTATATAACAAAGTCTGTAAAAAAAACCCCCAGGAAAAAATGAATAACTGCAATTGCATATCCATGCATGAAAGTTGTGCAGAGTCCTTCAAAAGCTTGGCAGCAGAAAATCACATAGCCCATAAAAAGGGCTAGATAAAGTTTTGCTTGATGAATCCAAATATTTTCATATTGTACATAGTAAAGCAGAGCAGGACTAGTGGATTTATCCTAAAAGCCAGAGGTGGGGGACTCGAGTCACATGACTTGACTTGCACATGTGTGACTTACTCCCATCACTGCTAAAAGCCTCCATCCATATTGTTGTATTCAGCTTAAACAGGAACCACTGGCTGCCAGATGATGAAAGTTGAATATAATATAATTATAATATGGATCATCAATTGTTGAGCCTGAGGGTGAATCAAGTAGAAACTTCCTTGAGTCCACATGGTGATACCAGATATTTGAAAGGTGAACATCTTTACAATTCTGGGCCAATGCGTATCAAATTGTTTAGCACTCCAAGTGGATTTATTTTAAATAAGATTTATTGAGAGGCAATCCATGCAGTTTTAATGAACTTCAGAGACCAGTGAGGCATTAAGGAACAAAACATGTGTCCTTGACTCACTTATACTGAAATCCCCAAAGAGTAGTCACCATGCAGGAAAAATAAACTAAGTCGCCCACTGCTCCCATACAGGTGAATCAAATGTATAATCCATCTCCACAGATCAGTAGTGGATGAAGACCAAACCAAGTCATGTAAACAGATGCTTCACCAAAAATCAAGATAATCAAGAAGGGGAGACCACAGCCATTCTGACCGATTTCACTGGTTAAACCAACTTCCTCAGACTTTCTTGTGGTAGCCCTGTGAGCAGTAATTTTGCAATTGATAGTTGGTTTAGATTTAACTCTTTCGCATTGTCTAAAAACTGAAATATTAGTGTTGGGTGGACTCTCCCTTTTACAATAATTTAAAGCAAATCTGTTGCTAGAATCAAAGTATCAGTAAACGAGTTCTAAATAGATAGATATTAAATACTTACTCTCCTGCCACATGCAACACTGTATTGAAAAGATTCCTAAGTCTCTTCAGAAATTGTCACTGTTGGGAGTGTCCATCTCCTGGTCTAAAGGACATAGTCCCTTTAGTTTTATCCAAATCAATATGGAAAATTTGGCAGCTTTTAGGATGAAGCATACATTTCCTGTAAGCAATAATGCAGAGACCTGGAGTAAGTTTTCAGTAGATTGCCTAAAAAAATGGATGTTCAGGATGTGTGTGTGGAGGTTCTGGTGAGCTGAACCACCCATCAGAGTTTTTAATCTGTCTGGGACGTTGCTGATTATATCACCACCACTGAACTTCCAGTCAGCACATCTTTTTTTTTTTTCTGCCACTTCAGCCAAGTACAATTCATGGGAAAATGTTGTATCAACTTTCCAGTCAACCTTATCCCTCAATACTTTCACATCATTGTGGCCTTTTCTCTTTGCACATAATCTTTATTTTCCAAATAATGTAAGATATAAAAATATTACCCTCTACCATTACTGATTCCTCATTACAATACCTCTATATCCCCCCCCCCCAATCCCCTCCCCCTCATCCATGATCCCCCAACCCACCCATCTCCACCCCCCCCGCACCTCCCCCGAGAGTCCCAGCGTCGCCTCTCCTTGTCTACCAACTATTCCTGAAGCCTGTTTAGGTGCCTAACTCGATTTTAAATTTTTATAAATTTTTATATTTTATAAATTTTTATATTTTAATATTTTATTTAAGGTGAGTTATCTGACCCTTCCTCCCACACCTCTGCCAACTGGTTGGAGGTTTTGAACCTAACCCAATCTCTCCATGTCTCCTCGTACTCCTCCATCTCCAACCCTTCTGTCAGGTCCCACACTTACCAGACAGGTGAGTCCGCTTGGGCAGAGGGTAGGCTCCCTTACGTATCCGATTCGGGGCCCCTGGTAGAGTAAACAGGAGGCCCACGAATGCGGAGTGGTACGAGGGCCTGATGTGGAGTCCTGGAGCAGGATGGTTTGGACTGGCAACTGGTAGAGCTTCAGGTAGGCTGGAACTGATGCTGAGCAGGAGTTAGACAGCGTGGTCACACACAGGCAGAGGTCGGCAGCAGGCTGGCAGCAACGGTACAAGAGGAGCAGGCAGTAACAAGGTCAAACAAGCCGGGGTCGGGTTCAGGCAGCAATCAAGGGAGGTCCAAAGGCAAGCCGGGTCACAACAGGTCAAACTTCGGGAACACAGGAACACAGGGAGGATCACAGGAACAAGACACAGAGCTGTTGATCAGGCAGCACCGAACAGGGGCAGAGGCAGGCCTAAATAGGCTGATTGGCGCCAAAACGCCGCGCACGTGCGTACGCCGATTCGCCAAAGCGCCGCGCGCCCCCGCGCACGCCCGAGCGCGCCCCCGACGCCAGCGTGCATACCAACGCCACCGGGCACGCCTGCGGTAACGCCCATAGGCAAACATGCACTAGCGCGAACGCACGTCAGCGCGGACGCGCGCTAGCGCGAACGCGCGTACGCACATCCGCCCGGACGCCACCCCGCACGCCACGGCTGGTCAGACCGGGCACGCCAGCGCCCCCTGGGACACGCGCCCCAGCACGCACGGAGACACGAGCACCAACGCGCCCCGGCGCGCACCGGCGCCCAACCAGGTAACCTCTCTGACAGTGCCCCCCTCTCAAGGGCAGACTCCGGATGCCTAGCTGGGCCATCTTTGCGGCATGAGAGGTTTTGAAAGACTGAAGAAGTTTTCTAGCATGCAGGTTACTTTCTGGCTCCCATGAGTTGTCTTCGGGTCCGTAGCCCCTCCATTTTACCAGATATTGAGTCTGATTGCGTCTTCTTCTGCAATCTAAAATTGCTTCCACCTCGAACTCCTCCTCACCGTTAACCAAGATAGGTTCAGGTGGCCCAATACTACGGCCAGAAAAAGAGTTGGGGGTAACCGGCTTCAAGAGGGACACGTGGAAGACTGGGTGTATCCTCAGGGAGTTAGGAAGTTCAAGTTCGTATGCCACATTGTTGACTTTTCTCTTAATTGGAAAAGGACCCAAATATTTAGGGCCCAGTTTCTTGGACGGACAGGCCAACTTAAGGTTAGTAGTAGATAACCAGACAGAATTGCCCGCTTCCAAAACAAGTTCTCCCCGTCTCTTCCTGTCAAAAATTCTCTTATAGTCTTCTTGAGCTTTAGTCATGGTATCCTGCAGCAACTTGTTGTTGTTTGAGAAAAAGTCCAAAGTTTTGGATACTGCAGGAACAGGGCATTCGGGGATAGATCCAGGTAAGAAGGATGGGTGGAAACCATAGTTGGCATAAAATGGTGACTGATTGGTCGCTGAGTGTAGTGAATTGTTGTACGAGAACTCCGCAATGGGAAGCAGGGAAGCCCAATCATCCTGCGAGAATGCAGAGAAACAGCGGAGATACTGCTCCAAGGTCTGGTTCGTCCTCTCAGTTTGACCATTTGACTGGGGATGATAAGCCGAAGAGAATGATAATTCGATTTCCAGGGCACCACAAAGAGCTCTCCAGAATCTGGAGGTAAACTGGACGCCTCTGTCAGAAACTATATTGATTGGTACTCCATGCAATCTGATGATCTCCTTAATAAAGATGGTAGCAGTCTCTATAGCCGAAGGGGTACCCTTCATGGGGAGGAAGTGAGCCATTTTAGACAGCCTGTCTACTACGACGAAAATGGAAGAAAAACCTTCTGATGGAGGGAGTTCGACAATAAAGTCCATTGAAATCATGGCCCATGGTCTCTCTGGGACTGGTAGTGGTCTCAACAGACCCCAAGCTCTTGCCCGGCTACTCTTGCTTCTGGCGCAGGTATTACAGGACTCGACATATTCCTTGCAATCCTTGGTCAGGTGGGGCCACCAAAAGGTGCGTTGGACAAGATCAATTGTCTTCCGTGTGCCGAAGTGACCGGCCAATTTGTGGTCATGGCATAGGCTTAATACTCGTACCTTTAGCTCCTCAGGGACCACGATTTTATCTTTATACCAGAACAGACCATCTTTGGTACAAGCTTCAGCCGGTGTTGACATTCCCATAGAGGATCGTCTGATCTGAGAAATTAGATCCTCCTGTAAGATCAGGAAATTCCCAGAGGGGAGAATGGTGTCCGGAGACAGGGTCTTCTCAGAATCGAGAAACATCCGGGAAAGGGCATCGGATTTGACATTCTTGGATCCGGGCCTGTAGGTGATGTGGAAGATGAATCGGGAAAAAAAAAGTGCCCATCTGGCCTGCCGGGGTTTCAGCCTCTTGGCTGTCCTTAAGTATTCTAGGTTCTTATGGTCCGTGTAGACCAAAATGGGGTGAGCTGCACCTTCCAGGAGATAGCGCCATTCCTCCAGGGCTGCTTTAATGGCTAGAAGTTCCCGATCTCCCACATCATAATTTCTCTCGGAAGGGGAGAGTTTTCGTGAGAAAAATCCCACAGGGTACAGGAGTGCTTTGGCACCTTGTCTTTGTGAGAGCACGGCTCCCACCGCGACTTCGGAAGCGTCTACTTCCAGGACGAAGGGTAAGGCAGGGTTGGGATGCTTGAGGATAGTAGCTGACGTAAACAGAGCTTTGAGTCTTTCGAAGGCCGCTTGCGCCTGAGGGGTCCAGCAGAACCGGGTTCCTTGTTTGATAAGTCCCGTAATGGGAGTGATAATTGAAGAGAATCCTTTAATGAACTTCCTATAGAAATTAGCAAAGCCAATAAAGCGTTGTACTCCCTTCTTGTCTATAGGTGCAGGCCAATCCAAGATAGCGGATACTTTTTGCGGATCCATCTTGATACCGTCAGGGGAAATGACCAAGCCTAGGAACTGGATGGATTGGCGCTCGAACTCACACTTTTCGAGCTTGGCGTAAAGCCCATGTTGTCTGAGCCGGGTGAGTACATTTCGTACGTGTTTGCGGTGATCAGTCAGGGAAGCAGAGAAAACCAGGATATCATCTAGGTAAACAATGACAAATAGGTCAAGAAAGTCCCGAAAAACGTCATTAACAAAGTGCTGGAAAGTGGCCGGCGCGTTGCACAGACCAAAGGGCATAACGAGGTACTCGTAGTGCCCAAATCGAGTACGGAAGGCCGTCTTCCATTCGTCCCCCTCTCTTATACGGATTAGATTGTAGGCTCCACGGAGATCCAGCTTGGTGAAAACAGTAGCAGATCCTAGTCTCTGAAACAATTCAGGAACCAGCGGTAGCGGGTATCTGTTTTTTACAGTAATTTTATTGAGCTCCCTGTAGTCGATGCAGGGACGTAGGGAGTGATCCTTCTTCTCTACGAAAAAGATGCCTGCCCCTGCTGGAGAAGTAGAGGGACGAATGAATCCTTTCTTCAGGTTCTCGTCAATATAGACCTTCAAGGTGCCCAACTCCTGCTCAGTCAACGGAAAAATCCTCCCGAAAGGAACTTCAGTTCCTGGTAAGAGTTCTATCGGGCAGTCATAGGGTCTGTGTACTGGAAGAGTTTCTGCCCCCTTTTTGCTAAAGACATCCAAGAAATCTCGGTAAGGTTCAGGAAGAATTTGATGAGACTTGACTTCTGAGTCTAGGTATAGGCAATGAGAGGAGGCCATAGGGGTTCCTTGTAAGCAGTGTTGCTTGCAATATTCCGATGAAAACTGTATTTCGCCTGTGGACCAGTTGATACTGGGATTGTGAGCCTGTAGCCAGGGCATTCCTAAGATAATTGGGAAGAGGGGAGAGGAGATGACATCCAGGCGTAAAAGTTCCTGGTGTTCCGGGCCAATGGTGGCCAGTAGAGGAACAGTTTCCTGGGTAACAGGGCCGGAGCTGAGAGAGGAACCATCCGCTAAGAAAACTGCTAACCCCTGAGCCTTGGTTTGAATAGGAATATGATGGTCCTTAATGAAGGTCCGGTCAATAAATCCACTGCATGCCCCTGAATCAACGATGACCGGTACTGGGATGCTCCTTCCAGGTAACTGCAAGACAATGGAGAGTGTTAAATGGCTACCGGTACTAGGTAGGACAGGTGCACACAATGAGGAAGACGGTAGACACTTACGCTTCTTATTGGGGCATGCTCTTGCAAAATGACCGGGCTCTCCACAGTACAAGCACAGGTTGAGTGTGCGTCTTCGGGTCTTCTCTTCTGGGGTAAGAGAGGGACGGAGCAGTCCCAACTGCATAGGCTCCGAGCCTTCCTGGGCAGAAGCGGATGAGACCAATGGAGCTTGGTGCGGGGCACTAGGGACCCTGGGCAACATCCAGGCAAGACGTGGATGACCAACTGATCTTTCAGAGCGTCTTTCCCTGAGGCGACGGTCAATTTGGATAGATAAATTGATGAGTTCCTCTAGTGTCTGGGGAACCCCCACTCGTGCCAGCTCGTCCTTTAGAGGGTCAGATAATCCCAGCCGATATTGGTGACGCAAGGCAGCGTCATTCCACTCCGTGTCGGCACTCCAACGCCTAAACTCCACGGCGTAATCTTCAGCCGCTCTGCGACCTTGTTGGAGGGAATGCAAAGTGGCTTCAGCCGTTGCCGTTAACTGAGGGTCCTCATACAGTTGGGACATGGCTAGGAAGAAGTCACTCACGGAATCAAGGGATTGAGCCTTTTGTTTCAGCAGATTGTGGGCCCAGGTTTGAGGTTCGCCAGTCAGCAAGGATATGATGAACCCCACTTTAGTAGCTTCCAGGGAGAATGTACGGGGTTGCAGGGCAAAATACAGTTCGCAAGCGTTGCGGAACGCTTGGAACTTGCTGCGATCTCCTGAAAACTTCTCGGGTGGAGGTACTCTGGGCTCTGGTGGTAGCATCACTACAGAGGGTGCTGAAGCCGCATTGGACGCTGCTCCTGAAGGAGAGGCTGAGAGGGCCTGGACCTGCCCTTCCAATCTGGTGTAGCCTTCTTGCAGACTTTTAACGGCTTGAGTGAGGCCCGCTAGGTGCCTGCACAGTTCATCCATGGGGGAGGCCCCCTGCCCGGACTCAGTCATGGCTGCCTGATACTGTCAGGTCCCACACTTACCAGACAGGTGAGTCACGTGGTCACACACAGGCAGAGGTCGGCAGCAGGCTGGCAGCAACGGTACAAGAGGAGCAGGCAGTAACAAGGTCAAACAAGCCGGGGTCGGGTTCAGGCAGCAATCAAGGGAGGTCCAAAGGCAAGCCGGGTCACAACAGGTCAAACTTCGGGAACACAGGAACACAGGGAGGATCACAGGAACAAGACACAGAGCTGTTGATCAGGCAGCACCGAACAGGGGCAGAGGCAGGCCTAAATAGGCTGATTGGCGCCAAAACGCCGCGCACGTGCGTACGCCGATTCGCCAAAGCGCCGCGCGCCCCCGCGCACGCCCGAGCGCGCCCCCGACGCCAGCGTGCATACCAACGCCACCGGGCACGCCTGCGGTAACGCCCATAGGCAAACATGCACTAGCGCGAACGCACGTCAGCGCGGACGCGCGCTAGCGCGAACGCGCGTACGCACATCCGCCCGGACGCCACCCCGCACGCCACGGCTGGTCAGACCGGGCACGCCAGCGCCCCCTGGGACACGCGCCCCAGCACGCACGGAGACACGAGCACCAACGCGCCCCGGCGCGCACCGGCGCCCAACCAGGTAACCTCTCTGACACCTTCACTGTATCTTAGGTATTCCATACAGTAAATTTCATCTATTTTGCCGAACCACTCCCGCATTGAAGGCCTCCTAGTGTCCCGCCAGTGTCTGGGGATGAGACTCTTAGCTGCATTGAGGAGGTGCGGTAGCAATATTTTCCGATAACGCTTGGAGGGGACGTTGCTGCCATCGTGCAGACATACCCAGGGATCGTCTGGTACAATCTCGTTAGTAATCAAATATATGGTCCTCCTTACCTCCTCCCAAAATTTTTTCATTACCGGACACGTCCACCAAATGTGCAACATTGTCCCTATTTCCCCGCACCCCCTCCAGCAGTACTGTGAGGTCTCATCCTGGATTTTATGCGCTAGATCCGGGGTGGCGTACATTCTGGCCAGGATTCTAAAATTCATTTCCGCTATCTTGTAGTTAACTGATGTAGCGTTTACTCTGCTCAGGACCCTCTTCACCTCATTATCACTGATCTTATTTCCTATTTCCTCCTCCCATTTCTTGAGAAATCCTGGGCGCTCGGCCTCTCCCATTCCTATCAAAGTTCTATAGATCCTGGACATTCCTCCTCTCCTATTTTTCTTTATACAAACTTTTTCAAGGGGGTTGAGGTCTTCCATCGACCTGATTGGCTGCGGGAGGGGTTCTACAAAGTGTTTCAATTGCCTGTATTTCCAATTATCCAAAACAAACCAATTATATTTTGCCTTGAGTTCCTGGTAGGTACGCAATGTTCCCTGACTGGTGATATCTTTAAGCTGGACCTCTTCACTCAAAATCCATCTCCCCGCCATGTCCTCCCTCCCCGGGGGAAAATAATCCGTATCCTTAATCGGGACTAGAGGCGAGTTGTATCTCCACTTCTCTCTGGTGTATATTGTATCCCAAGTGTTCAAAATGTGTTTCGTGATGTCGAATGCATTTGTGCTCAATTTTCTAAATTGTGGTGGTATCCAAACATTTTTTCCTAAATCTACCCCGCTCCTTGTGTTCTCTATTTTCACCCATTGCTTATCTTTATTATTATTGATCCATACTGGGATACGTGATAGTACTATTGCTGTATAGTATTTTTTAATATCTGGTGCCCCCCAACCCCCCCTCCTCTTGGCATTCACTAATTGTGCATACTTTACTCGTGGCTTCTTCCCCCTCCATATAAATCTTAGAAACAGTGTGTGTATTTTATTCAAAAAACTCTGTGAGATTGCTATTGGGAGCATTTGAATTTTATATGTAATTTTGGGGAGAATTGACATTTTGACTAAATTTATTCTACCTCCCTATGATAGTCGGTTCCGTGGGAATCTGTTTAACTCAGCCCCAATCTTATTAGACCTAGTCATAGGCAATCCACTGAGGCCTGGCTGAGCTGGTGTCAGACCTAATCTTGCGGTGCTAACTAGTCTGGTGGAGTAACGATCTGTAGCAAGTGAAGTGCTGGAGGAGTGAAAGGAAAGACTGGTGAAAGTCCAGAATACATTTAATTTGTGGTTTTATAAAAATAAAAAAGAGTGACACTCACATAGTGAGAGGAATAACTATCATATAAAACACCCAGTGTTTGAAGGCAGCAGATGGCACACAGAAAGCCTCTTTGCCAATGACAAATATTCAGTGCAAATCATGCGGGTATGTGGATCTTCATGAAGAAAACAGTGAATACACCAGCACCACACAGGGGGCCTGCTTACCAGATGATAGATAACAAATAGTGAATCTTGTAATCTTGTGAGGTGTCAACCGAGTCTACCAGTGAAGGGGTTAATACGTACACCAAAAGCGCAGTGCCAAGGTTGGCCCATGCTTTAAGATGGCCCTGGGCCAGAGGGGAGAGCCGGCCAGAGGGGAGGAGGAGGCATTCCACTCCCAAGCTGATGTCACTTCTGGTGTCGGCTTCGGGTATCGGAGCATTTTCGCAAGTACCAATACTCGTGAAAATGCCTAGTATCGGCACCGATACTGATACCGGTTCAACCCTAATTGTGAATGGCACCCCCACGCATGTAAAATTGCAGTGTATGTGCGGGAACCACAGGGAAATCACAGGGTCAAAAAGACCATACAATTTCCCTGCGGCTGTGTTTTTGAAACAGTGCATGCACCTCTTTTTTGCAGAAACGCAGGCACAGCAGCCCATTCATTTGAATGGGCTGCCGTCCATACGCAATCTCAGCCACACAAAACGCAGGAGTGTGAACCTAGGGTAAAACTCTGGACTGAGCTAGTTAATCGCTGAAAGGAATAGTCTGCAGTGGCATGACCATCAGAGCCAGGCATAGAGAGTGGAGAATGCAATGAGGAAGAGCTGCAGACTATTTGTTTCACTCACTCCCTTGCCCAATCCAGGCTTCAACCCTCTGTTTCTCCAGCCTTGATGAAGGGAGCCCTTATGTATAAGCAGGGCCCTGATTTACCGCCAGCAATGGTCTTCCTGCAACAGGAACGACATGGGGTACCATATACCTGAATCATGGAGAACTCCACCATCCTTGGTACTCATGTACTCCTGACCCAAGGCCTACCTCGAGAAATAACAATTATCCGCATGACTAGCCTTTTTAATGTTTGCGATAATTATGAACAGGGTGCACAGTACTCCTTTAATAAAACAGTACATAACCTCCTTCTTTTCATGAATCAACCACAACAGTGTACTTTATAAAGTTAGACTTAACAAGAGAGCCCCAACAAGCTCTTCCTCTGTTATGGGTCCCCAGAGTGGACTCTTCCTCCTTCTCTGCCCTGGCAGCTCTGAAGGGGCAACTTTCAACACTAACCGCAACCTTCATAAAGGCTCTCTGCAGGTTACAACTCCCCATCAACCTCTACAACTAAATCACCCAGACCCTTCTTATATAGAAAAAAGACAACTCAACCTACATTACACCTCAAGGAGCAGGGCTTCCCTTAAACTGGTAGTAAAGTAATTTTTTTAACTTGCCTATAAGGCTTCTCCTAAACTTGTGGTGTTTAGGAAATATTCACACTGACGTGACCAGTGCATACTGGTCACGTCACAAAGTTCCATGCTGTAGCCAAGGGCTATCGCATGTGTAGCACCCTCAAGTGTGCTGGAAGTGTAAATAGATTCTTTTGTTTAGTGTAGGTAAATTTGTCTGTGTTTTTTCCTGGGTTGGGCAGAGATCCAGGGAGAGCTGGATGACTCACAGGCAGCATTACTGAGACCCCCCCCCACTTCTAGAATGTACTGGAACCTTCTAGAAGAATGGGAGGGGAAGTAAGGTGGATTTGCCTGGAGTTTTCTGAGGGCCCTGACCAGTCCCCAACCTGCTCCGAGGAAGCCCAGCTGGGGTGTGGAGTTCGGGTGGAAGCTGGAGATGGAGTGTTGGGCTGCCGTGGCCTTTGAGGGAGCTCCCCAATGTGGGGGGGGGGTGACCTTGGGCCTGGGCCGGGTGTAGACAGGACCCTCTTCAAGACACATGGAGGTGACCTGGCCAGGAGGCACGGAAGCAAGGAGAGGACAGCAGGAGAACACTGACAGGAAAATCTCCAGAAGGAACAGGAACAGGCAAGAGGGCTGGTGAGTGACGCACAGCAAGGAGGACTGAAAGGAACGCCTGAGAGGACTAGGATGGAGCAGTCTGGGATGGGTGCAGAGCCAGTCAGAAGGTCTGTGGTGGCAAGGGGCAGTGGAAAGGGGCAGCTGCAGCCAGGAGGGCTAACAGTGCCTGAAGAGGTGGTACTGGGAGCAGTGGCCACAGATAGGACAGCTAGCACCAAAGACTTCTATTTTGCTACACCATAGGGCCCCACGGTCCCTCCCTACAAAGGGCGTTCTCCTGGAATCCAGCTGAGTCGGATCTAAATCCTGTGCTAGTTGGTCCTGGGGGTGTTGTTCTGCAAGCAAGTTTGTACTGGAGGTAGTAGAGGAGAGTGTGTATATACCGGGTGTATATAGTTTAAGTCCCTAAAGAGTTCTACTGATCAAATGGGCATCCCATATCAACCCTTCCCTATCGACCTTTAACTCCCCTACTAAAAATACCAAACAAAGCGGCAAGGACTGCTTCTTGTCTCTGAAGTGAATAGAAAATTTGTGTGCCTGGCTGTGCAGGGTGGGAGACGACCACATTAACCAGCGGCCCCTACAGGAGCAGTGCTACACTTGCATGTGTGGGAGTGATGTCATCATGGCTCTGGTCACTCATACAGCCGGAGCCTGTAAACCCAGCAGAAAGACCAGGGGGCGATGGAAGCCCTGTCAGCGGTTTTTGGGCTTCGTTCTAAGGTAAGTATTTAATAATGTGCTAGCATGCGGTGCATACTAGCACATTATGCCTTACCTTTTTTATTTTATATGCTGTGGTTTACTACCATTTTAAAGGGTGCTAACCCCTGCCCTAATCTTCTTCCACAATTCTAAACTTGGCAGATATAATTTTTGGGAGCTGGTTGAAGGGTGGGTGAATCTGCCACTGAGGGACTGCTTAGTTTTGTTACTGTAGTAACCCCTTTTCCTTTTTTACTGGGAACATGCTTGACGCAGTGTAGGGAATTTGTAACTTGAAATGGAATAAGATTTTGGAAGACAACTAGATCTGCAACATTTAATTCTGAAGCAATTCAATTACAGAATTATACAAAAAAAAAAAAATCAATACAATTATGAGCAGTAATACAACGCATGAATGAAAATATGCCATTAACTTAATTGCATGTCCAATAAAAAAATACCCAAAGTGAATTTTGATCGCGAAAATGTAATGTGATATATTCCTTAACCATTGCCATGGGACTTATTTCCTTCCTGAAATGATGGTTTTAAAGAGAGATTTGGCCCATTTTAAAATTCATTAGTTTATAATCCCCATTTCCCTTTCAGGGGCCATTGCTGAACATAGTGTAAAATGAAATTGCCTTTATAAAATTTATGTTAGAAGAGTATGAGGGATGAATGTGAGGCAATTATGACCCTACAATGGTACCATCCCATATAAAAGATTTACGGAATGAGAACTAAAATGGGATGGGACTTTACATGAAACTTTAATTTCCATATAGAAATGGTTAGCTTTAAAGGTTACTGTAACGCCGCGTACACACGGTCGGACTTTTCGGCTACAAAAGTCGAACAGCCTGTCCGACAGACTTTCGACGGACTTTTGGCGGACTTGCGGCAGACTTTCTAACGAACGGACTTGCCTACATACGATCACACAAAAGTCAGACGGATTCGTACGTGATGACGTACACTGGACTAAAGTAAGGAAGTTGATAGCCAGTAGCCAATAGCTGCCCTAGCGTTGGTTTTTGTCCGTCGGACTAGCATACAGACGAGCGGATTTCTGGCTCCGGCGGAGTTACGACGTAAAGATTTGAAGCATGTTCCAAATCTAAAGTCCGTCACATATGCGGCTGGAAAAGTCCACTGAAAGTCCGGGGAAGCCCACAAACGATCGGATTGTCCGCCGGATTTGGTCCGTCGGCGTCCGTCGGACTTTTGTAGATGAAAAGTCCGACCGTGTGTAGGCGGCATAAGTCTATCCAGGATGTGCTGGTCCTGGCTGAAGAATCGAGAAAACTGGCATACGCCTTTCGAACATAGATTAAAATTAAATTGCCTTTATAAAATGTAAATATCTGTAAGGAAGTATTCAACTTCAGCTGTTCTACAAGCATTTTTTAATTGTTTGTTCAATGCCTAACTCCATATTTTTTTTTAGTTAGGATATAATGAGGAAGAGTTTGGCAGGTTTTATTTCTGTCTGTGACCCCACTATGGAGATTTTCTCTCACTTCCTGTCCCTTTGGCACAAGGATAGGAAATGAGGGGTGCAGCTATCACCAGGACAAGAAGGGACAGAAAGAAATAAAAGATTGTCAGTAGTATAAACTCTTCATCACTCTCATATCCTATTATTTTGTGTCCTGAAATCTTGCCAAGAGGGACACAGAGAGCAAAAAAAAAAAAACGAGGATCTTAACTACTTACCTTAATTTTCCCTTTCTGACGCCAATGGCAGCATAGATGTAATATAGTTCCGCCCCTATATCCACCCACAGGACCTGTTTAAATCTATAAAAGAATAGCTAGAGCAACCTCCCTCAATCTCCGTTAAAAAAAAAACAAGATCAAAAAAGGGAAGGTTCATATGCTGCCATGAATTGGCATCAGGAATGGTAAATTATGGAAAGTATTTGATACATTTTTCTGTTTTCCTGACGCCAACATGGCAGCATACATGTCATAAATAACGAGCTAAACAGGGAGGGCCAAAATGTATAATTAAACTTTATTACAATGGACATGGAGGCCTGGACCTTCATTCCATCAAAGTCCATTGATGTACAAGCCCCTGGATCTTCCCTGTAGCGCCTGAAGCAAGTGCACTGCGGCAACCAGACTGCTGCTTTGCAGATGTGTCCATAGACCTTTTGCATGCGCTGCCCCGAACTTAAATACTTAAAAATAAGGGAGGTTGCTCTAGCTTACTTTTATAGATTTAAACAGGTCTTGTGTGTGGATATAGGGGTGGAGCTATATCATATGCAGCCATGTTGGTTTGAGTGGAGCTGTATTGTAATGATGGCTATATGGGAATTCAGTTCCCAGTGGGAAAAATTATGTGGTACAGACTACTAAGGCATACCTGCTGGGGCAACAGCATAGGATATAGTTAAAGTGAAACTCAACTATATCTGAGCACCACAAACTGAAAACGCTACTTAATTCATTTTTGAAATTCAAGGAAAATCACTTTGAAAAACACCCCCATAGCATTTCTAGCCACAGCCATTTTGAGTAAGGGCAGGTGACTCATGGAGCATTTTCTTTCTGGAATCCATCTGCCCTTAGCTCAGATGTGCAGGCAGGAGGAAGTGCTTAGCTGATACAGCCCCTCCTCCCCTACTCCAGATAAAAAAATGTTTACAAATAAATATCTAAAAAGTGTGGCGTGCGTTTGTATTCCGCTCCCTTTACTCTGATACCCCTAACTAAAATCTAATGGAACCAGTTGCCTCCAGAAGACACCTAATTAGTAAATAGAGTCCACCTGTGTGTAATGTAATCTCAGTATAAATACAGCTGTTTTGTGAAGCAGGACAATCTTAGAAGAAAACCTGTTAGAGTCTGCAAAAGACTGGGGTGGAGGTTCACCTTCCAGCAGGACAATGGACCCTAAACATACAGCCAGAGCTACAATGGAATGGTTTAGATCAAAGCATATTCATGTGTTAGAATAGCCCAGTCAAAGTCCAGACCTAAATCCAATTGACAATCTGTGGCAAGACTTGAAAATAGTTGTTCACGAATGCTCTCCATCCAATCTGACAGAGCTTGAGCTATTTTGCAAAATTCACTCTCTAGATGTGCAAAACTGGTAGAGACATACCCAAAAAGACTTGCAGCTGTAAATGCAGGGAAAGGTGGTTCTACAAAGTATTGACTCAGGGGGGATGAATACAAATGCACACCACACTATTCAGATATTTTTTTGTAAAAAATTTGGAAAACTGTTTATCATTTTCTTTCCACTTCAGAGAAAATTGAGTACTGTCCATGATACATTTTTCACTTGCACTGTCCTTCCATGAAGCCAGTTCAAAACTGGGGAGTTCCCACATGTTCTAGTATGCTTCTACAAAAAGGATAGACTTCGGTAAAGTTTATTTCGGTTTTTATCCCCTTTTATGTTCATAGCAAATTGCCAAATTGTGTGTCTTTCTGTATTTTTTGTATCTTTTTTAGTAACTCCTTTTTCTTTGTATATCTTTTATGCACTGCCCACTTTCGGGATATTGAATGATAAAATGAATAAGTGACTTCTGTATACTAAGCTAGGACTCATATCTCTGGAGAGGTTGTTGTATTTTAGTGCCTAAGTACTAAGTTATGTGCCAATCGGTATGCAATTGCACTGCGTGTTGGCAGATTACATGCAGATTGTAAGCTAACAGATCTTCCAGACAGAGATCTGTGTGTGTGGTGGCTCAGTAGACCAGTCTGCGGACAAACTGTTGGGTGGTGGCAGGCTATTGTTTATTGTGCGTCTGGTGTGTGGGTGTGGGGACAGTGGGAAGAGTGATTGACACCGGGGGTTCAAGCTTGCAGGATAGCTGGAGGAACCCTAGAAGTGTAATTGCTAGATTGCTCCCCAACCCTTAGAGTGCACCAGATTGTATGTAAGATTCTTATTTGCCTGTGTGTGGTCAGCTAGCTGGATTGGAGTGGAGTCTCCCTCTAGTGGTGGCCAAAGGTAGTGCAGGCTGTGAAAGAACCACAGCCAGTCTTACATGCTCAGTATAAGTTCCCCCTTATTTCCTTAGTTCCTCATCACGGAACGCACGTCGCTGTTAGCTAGTCGCCATGGGCGTGTGTAATCGTGACAGATTGGTCACAATTGCACTAATACGGCTACAATCACATCAAGTCTTTCCACTTCAAAATTATGTGCCTTGTTGTGTTTGTCTATCACATAAAATCACAATAAAATACACTTACGTTTTTGGTTGTAACATGACAAAATGTGGAAAATTTCAAGGGGTATGAATACTTTTTCAAGGCACTGTAACTCACTACAACAACTCTTCTAGGAGTGGAGACTGGTGATCAACCAGTACAGTCTGGGGCACAGCTCTGACTGGTCTTGTCACTGCACATTGGCCTAACTTCACAGTCTTCTGGAGCCTGTGAGAACCACAAGGCTGAATAGTCAATGGAAAGTTAAAAAGTGAGAAAAATAAATAAACACTAAATATATATTTTAAGAGAAAACATTTTTAATTAAAGTGCTCCAAAAAGATATGATGCAAAAAAAAGAAAATCCCATCAAAATGTTAGTCCATAAACCTGTGCTCTTCATCCATTAACAAAATTGTGCCAATAAATGTGCCGTGTACCCTTCACATGTGCAAAAGCCTATTCTCATAATGCCATCCAATACTTATTCCCTTGAAGCAAACAAGGTCAGACATTGGATTCCAGTGTCCAAAGGATTAGACCGATCTTAACCTATAGACATCAAGAATACATACCTCATATAGAGGTAAAAAAAAGAGGAAAACCCATAGTACACAATTTAACCAATTTTTTTACAATATATAAAAACAACCAGAGAAACTCACAAAGATAGTAGTGCTCAGTCCAGCACTCAGATAATTTGGTTATTGATTGAAATGTACCAATTCGATAAGATAATTTTTTTTTGCATCACATCTTTTTGAAACACCTTTCATTTATTGGTTTTCCACTTAAAATATGTATTTTTTGTTTATTTACCGTATTTATGTATTTATTCACAAATTTTAGTGCTGCATTTGTTGGTCTTTGATTTTGTTTCGTTTATTTTAGATCTTTTTTACAATAGCTTATTAATTTATGTATTAGAATAGTACAGGTAATTTATAGTTATTGACTTTCCCAATGGGAATTGTCTGTGTCTACCAAGCAACAACGAGGACACCGAAAGAAGTTCCCCCCACTCAGTACAGATGATTGAAGACTTGGGACCTGGCATGTCACACAACCATTGATTTGGGTAAGTATTTGGGGCATTTGACATAGTTTCTTAATTAATGTGATGTTTATCTGGGGGTGTATTGTTTGTGGGGTGGGGCTTTGTCTTTAAGTTCACACTTAGATAGATGTGATTCCTGTACAATAAGACTCAGGTCTGGTTCAGAACACCTGTAGATTACGACGTGTATAAACAAAGTTCAAAAACTCAGGATTAGTTAGATATATGAGTGCTGCCATTGCTGACCTCTTTTTCTGAAATATGTTTCTGAAATATTCTGCTAATATCTTAAATACTTTCTGAGGAATTGACCTGGAGGAAGAGGGTAGGAAAGGACTCCTGAATCTATCCTGACTTGCAGGACAGTAACTCAGAGAGTACTAAAGTCAGGAAAAGCCAGACAACTTTTATTCTTAGAATGAAGTCACCAATGGCAGCCTCCATTTTCTTTCAGCACAGATTTTATTGCAGTGTATTAAAGCGGAGTTCCACACAAAAATGGAACTTCTGCTTTTCGGAACCCTCCCCCCTCCCACCTTTCAGGGGGGAGGGGGGTGCAGATACCTGTCTAAGACAGGTATCTGCACCCACTTCCGGCATAGACTCCCAATGGTGTATTATAGTCCAAACTGGCAGGGAAGTGTTTGATTGAATACTCAGTGGGACATTTTCACCATCACCAACACCAACACCTGTGTGTAATCGGGGCTAAAATATCCCCTATGGATCAGACTCTTACCAGACACTACTAGGTAATAGGCTCCAAACACTTGATCTTACAATCAATCCTTGCTGGTCGTGTTGTCACTGGGAAAATGGGGACCACCGCTGGAAACCAGACACCGCTGGGTAATAGGCTCAAAACTGAATTTATTAAAAATGTTATACCTTGTAGGACATACACTTACAATGTTACAAATATAAACAGCATTTGACATAAGTAATCATGCTACTGGGGATCGCAGCGCTGTTTCCTACCTGCTGCAGCTCAGCTTTTCAGCTCAGCTCATTCAAAGGAATCCCCAGTAGGCGTGCTCACGTTAACTGATGGTTGTCGTATAGCCCCACTCTGACGCATTTCGTCATCTGTGACATCATCTGAGGGACCCTCAGATGGTGAACGTGAGCATGTCTTATGGGGATTCCTTTGAAAGCTGAGCTGGAGCGGGTAGGAAACAGCGCTGCGATCCCCAGTTATGTCAAATGCTGTTTATATTTGTAACATTGTAAGTGTATGTCCTACAAGGGGGAACATTTTTAATAAATTCAGTTAAAACGGGATTACGCTATGGACTCTTTTCTCTCTCTATGTGAATGAGTTTTCCAGCGGTGGTCCCCGTTTTCCAAGTAACAACACGATCAGCAAGGATTGATTGTAAGATGAAGTGTTTGGAGCCTATTACCTAGCGGTGTCTGGTAAGAGTCTAATCCATAGGGTATTTTTTAGCCCTGATTACACACAGGTGTTGGTGATGGTGAAAATGCCCCACTGAGTATTCAATCAAACAGTTCCCTGGACTAAAATACACCATTGCGATATAGTCAGAACAAAAAATCCTTTTGTGGACTATAGTATTTTCTTGTTAAAATGGTTTTTAAACACACTAATGACAATGAGATATCGCCTGTTTATTGGCGCTGCCTTGACAAATGTATCCATTTGTGTCTGTGTATAAAATACAAAAATGAAGAGTTTAAAAAATGTAAATATATTATATATATATGTACTGTATAAAAATAGTGTTGGTGAGTGGAAAAATCTTATTTTGAGGCTGCCCAGGTGATAAAGGTAGCAGTGGAAGTAACAAGTCAGATAGCAAGCAATTGCGCTGCAAGTTTGAAAATGACTTGCTAAGCTATTGCTAGACTTGCCAGGCTTTACAAGTTTGTTGCACAATTGCAGTCCAGATTGTATGACTCCAGATCACTGTTCTTTGCAAACATTCTTCAAGTCTGCTGCAATTTCTGGTTCAGTTATGATGTGCAATAGTCATCCCACCATAGGGGTCACTGTGGCTGAATTTTCATGCTGTAGACTTGCAGAGCTCTTGCTGTAGACTCACCAATGCAACTTTGCTCTTGCTAGATACTTGCCACGCAAATTTGCTTCAAATTGCAAAAGTGTCAGCTAGAACTTGTGCTTCAAGTGCTCTGAAAGTATACAATTTGCCAGTGAAAATTTGCAGCAAGTTAACAAACTTACAATTCAACACTACCACAAATTTGTTATCCTTGCTATCTGGGAAGCTTGGCATAATATGAGGTTTAGGGAAAAATGTTTTGCTTCAGCAAAAACCCAAAAACCTGGCATAATGGAAGGTTGTTACGGGAGACAGTGGGGTGGGCGTTGCTACACTCAGCTTCAAGGTTTCACTCTGGGAAGAGAGGGGTAGCTTATGGTGATTGTATTTTATACTTAATTATTACTACTTCTCACCCGTTTTCTCTGGTCCCTGGAGGAATACTTACAGGAAAAGGCCAAGGAGACCAACAATGCTCCCCCCTGACCACTCCATTTCTTATCTGACAAGGCATTAACACATAAGAAGTACTGAAAGAAAGATAAATGTTTGAAAATGTAAAAACCTCCTTCAGTTTTCTTCCAGGTCAGTATGGATCAGCCGAACACCCCCCAGTTTGGTTCGCTCCAGAACATGCGAACAGACCAAAAAATTTGTGCGAACATGCGAACACCGTTAAAGTTTATGGAACATGAAAAATCAAAAGTGTTAATTTTAAAGGCTTATATGCAAGATATTGACATAAAAAATGTATGGGAACTCGGGTACTGCCCCAGGGGACATGTATCAATGCAAAAAAAAGTTTTTAAAACGGCCCTTTTTTCAGGGGCAGTGATTTTAATAATGCTTAAAGTGAAACAATAGGGGGGAGTGTCCAAGATGGCGACGTGAGCAGCCACTTTCTCTTGAGCTCCGCCGCATCGCTGCTACTATTTCAGCTCCTGAGGGTGTATTTCCTCCTGCTGTGACCGTTTGTCCCCTGATCCTCCGGTGCACTGACTGGGAAGGTGAAGAAGCTTCGCTTTCCTCCGATATCATGGCCTCCCAGACGGACCCTATGGAGTCAGCTGACTCCCCACCACCAGACCTCACAGATGTGATGGCGGCTATTGCTACCTGCCAGGCCACGCTGACTGCGAAAATGGAGGCAGTTCTGATGTACATGGGCCTTCTGCGACAAGACGTGGACAAGCTCCGTTCCAGAGTCACTGAAACAAACTGGAACAAAGAGTGGGGCAGACAGAGGATACTGTGGCGGAGCACCACGACGCCATCCGCACTCTGCAGACGAAGGTAAAGGCCCTTGAATACAGGGCAGAGGATGCGAAGAACAGGAGGAATAACCTCCGTATTGTGGGCCTGGCTGAGGGTGAGGAAGGCCAGAATGCAGTAGAAAGGGCACATTGTGTCCTGCCTAAGCCCGGACCCCTTGGGGCCCCCCCGAGAACCTTCATCCTTCGGATGCTTAACTTCAGGGGGACGAAGTGCTCCGTGCCTCCAGAAGCTTAGAAAGTCGTTCGACCAGGTCAAGGCTGCCATGCGGGCCCGCAACATCCGTTACGGTTTTCTGTTTCCAGCCCGACTGAGGGTCCAAAACGGAGAAGCTACCCGCTTCTTCACCTCACCAAGGGAAGCCTCTGCCTGGCTGGAGTCCTTGCCACCTCATCGCTGATGTTATGGGTCTGTGAGTGTATCATTTGAGCCGTCACCTATGGCTCCTCATTTGGGAGAAGTCTCAGTTTAAGTTACACTCCCTTCTATGCTGTGTAGCAGGCCTGTGGGGATGAACTGAATGCCTGCTTTGCACCTATTGTGTCTTTGTTACTTGTTTCAGTGCACATTCATGCCTCTGCTTACAGCACCACTGCGGCTACCTGTCGCATGCCTTGGGATCAGGGCAAAGTGAGTTTTTTATAATAAGCAAGATGCACTGTTTGATTTCTGGCTGTGTCGGACTCTGGGGCCCGAGGGTGAGGTCATAGCAGACCCTTCTACAGTGTTATGGCGCCTGTCGCGACTCTTCCATTGAGGGACTTTGTAACTCAAGTTGGTGCCCCGACACAGTCAGGTGATCTTCAATACTGTGTCTCATCTACCAGTTTGCACTGTTTTACTTTTAATGTATCTCCTATTTTTCTCCTTTTTTAAATTTTTTGCATATGGTTGACTTACCTCCGGAGAATTACTCCTTTCTGCTCCTGCCACTGAATGATCTGCTCCTCTCCACCATGGTGGGTGCTTCAGTTACAGGGAAGGACTATGCTGACTCTACACCTTACAGAAACTGTCCTGTGGGGGGTGGCTCGCCTATGGTATAGGACTCACCTTTACAGCCGGTGAGCTGAAAAGGTTTTTGGGAGACCCTTCCCAGTTCTGAGGGGGGTTAGTGGGGTGGTGGGGGAGGGAAAGTGTTGCCCTATATGGTCCCATGTGTTATTTGGTTTTATGTTTGTTCTGTATTGCATGATATTACCATTATCTACTGCTGTGCTTGGGTGTTTATTATTGCCGCATAATCTTTACTGCTTCCTCTGGGTCTGGTGGCCTTTGTTGGGGGTAGTGCATACCTTCGCTCCTCAATCTTATCTAATGCATGGCATCTATGTCCTCATTTAACATATTATCTTGGAACACTAGGAGGCTGAATTCTACAATAAAGAGATCCCTCGTGCTCCAATTTCTCAAGACATACAATCCACACCTTTGTGTGTTTCAAGAGACCCACTTGGTGAAAAGTAGAACTATGCCACTTAAAAAACCTTGGGTTGGACACCACTACCACTCCACCTACTCGACTTTTGTGAGGGGGGGGGGAGTGTACTGGTGCGCAAGTAATTTCCGGTTAAGCTCCTAGACCTGGCTCTAGACCCAGAGGGTAGATATGTTATCCTTCATGCACAAGTACACTGTTTAAAGTGGATTATTGTGGGTTTATACTTGCTGCCTCCTGCCTCTCTTGCGCTGTTGAATAGGATCATGGCAAAGGTGGTGGAGTACGCCAACTGCAATATTGTCCTTTTGGAAGATTTTAATTTAGTACCTGACTCGAATATGGGCAGGCTGACAGCGACAAAATCTTCACATCAGGGTCTCTCAGAATGGGCAGCCACCTATGGCCTGCAAGATGTGTGGAGGTGGAGGAATCAGCAATCTCGGGCCTATACCTGCCACTCAGCTTCCCACAAGACCTTTTCCCATATAGATTTGGCCTTCGCTAGTGGGTCTGTCCTGCCCTGAGTCAGAGACATTCGCATACTCCCGAGGGGTATTTCGGACCACGCTCCTGTGCCTGGATACTCTTGTCAGCCCCACAGACCAACGTTGGCGGTTGTCTAGCTTCTGGATCTCAGTTTGCGACGGCAGATATGAAATTTAGGGAAGCTATGTCTGGATATTCCGGGATCAGCAGAGGAGGGCACAGTTTGGGAAGCATTCAAGGCATTCGAGGGGACAGCACCAGACCATCATAGCTAAAACCCATAAAGAAAGAAAAGCTGACTTGATCAGGGCCAAGGCTGTAGTGGAGGCTCAGGAGGTTGTCTACGTAAGGACTCAGGATCCACAGTAGTACACACGGTTGCAATTGACTAGAGAAGTGCTCCAGATTTGTACTTCCCTCACACAAAAAAAGCTGTTATACCAGTCCCAATGCATTTTTGAATAGGGAGAGAAGCTACTAGCTTGGCTTTCGAAGGAACAAGTGGAGGATATTAGTATACCTCACATTAAGGATCAGACTGGGAATCTTCTCTGTACCCCAAATGAGATTAACCAGTGTTTTGCCTCGTTCTATCATACACTTTACAGCTTCCAGGTGACGTATAGCCATCCTACCTAGAACCTATAGCTATCCCATTTTTTACAATGACATACCACAATAGGTTGGATGCCCCCTTTATGGTTGAGGAGATCTTAAAGGCGCTTAAGTCACTGCAGACGGGTAAGACTCCGAGAGCTGACGGAATTCCAGTTGAGTTCTTCAAGACTTATGCTGAGGACCTTGCCCCCAAACTACACACAGTATAAACCAAGTCTACTGAGACAGGGGAGCTCCCGAGCTCCATGGGGGAGGCGGTCATTGTGGTGATCCTTAAACCAGGGAAGGACCCCTCATTATGCTCCTCGTACCGCCCCATCTCTCTCATAAATGTGGATGCAAAGCTACTAGCAAAAATCCTTGCTAATAGACTAGGCATGATAATAACCGTGCTGGTCCACCCGGACCAGAGGGGGTTTATGCCGGGAGGTGGGACGAACATACGCAGGGGTGGTGGCCTCTCTAGACACGGAGAAGGCCTTTGACTCTGTCGAGTGGGGTTTTCTTTGGGCGGTCCTATAAAGTTTGGATTTGGTCCTCGTTTTTTAACTTGGATCTAAATGCTGTATGCGAACCCGGGGGCAAGAGTTAGGACAAACGGAAGTCTGTCTGACTCCTTTCATCTGGGGTGTGGGACACGACAAGGATGCCCGGTGTCTCCGGCTCTGGTTGCCCTGGCCTTGGAATCACGGGCCATCCTTCTGAGAGCAGATGGGGGAGTGAGGGGCATAATGGTAGGACCACTTGAAGAAAAGCGAATGACACCCTGCTGTACTTGGCCGATGCCTCATCGTCGCTTCGATCGGCTCTGGCTTTATTTGATCAGTTCGGTCACTACTCGGGAATCCCCATAAATTGGGAAAAATCTGTACTTTTCCCCCTACACACCTTGGTTCCACGTACCCCCCTTAAATGGGTTGACGAATTCACATATTTGGGAGTTAAGGTGACTAACGAGATTACTGATTATTTGGAGAAAAATTTAAATCTTTTGTTAACTCAACCGAGTAATAGATGTAGCACTTGGCGCAACCTCCCGTTGAAGAGTGAATCTATTGAAGATGATCTACCTACCAAAATTCTTATACTTTTTTAGGAATACTCTGTCCCACATTCTCAAAGCTTTTTTTAGGCGTTTGGAGGGAGTCATAACTTCTTTTGTATGGGCTTGATGACCTCCCAGAATAGCGAAACGTATACTCTACCTCCCATTGTCAGGGCGGTTTGGCTTTGCCAAACTTTCAACTGTACTACTGGGCAGCTGTTTTGGTCACAGAGAGGTGGTGGTTCTCCCAGTCTAGAAAACAAAGTCTACAAAACCTAGCAGTGACGTTGGAGGCAGCCATCTTGGGTTCCTATGCAGCCTTGAGTAACCTGGTATTCCGAGGCCCCAAGGCTCACCCCTCCCTGACATCTTCTATGTGCACCACGATAAGGGTTTGGAGGGATGCTGCAGCGATCTACCAAAAACCCCTCCATATGTTTCCACATACACTTCTGTAATGTAATCCATTGCTTCCCCACTTGTGTAGTGTCCCAGACCCAGCCATATGGGCCAAAAAGGGTATTACAGCCCTGAAACATGTGATGGTTGAGGGCAAATTTATCTCTCTTCAGGAACTGAGGAACAGGTGCTCAGTACCTGCCTCCTTTAGGTTCCGATACTGGCAGCTAAGACATGCAGTGATGGCCCAATTTTCGGGCCTGGTGGTCTTAGAATCAGATCCAATTGAGAGTCTCTTGACCTCTAGCGTCATGGGGAAACCGTTGTCCTCCTTATACTTGTACCTTACTGTGGTCTACGACATTGTATATATATTGTGTGTGTATATATATATATATATATATATATATATATATATATATATAATATTGTCCAAAGTATTTGGACGCCTGCCTTTACACGCACATGAACTTTAATGGCATCCCAGTCTTAGTCCGTAGGGTTCATTATTGAGTTGGCCCACCCTTTGCAGCAATAACAGCTTCAATTCAACTCTTCTGAGAAGGCTGTCCACAAGATTTAGAAGTGTGTCTATGGGAATGTTTGACCATTCTTCCAGAAGCGCATTTGTGAGGTCAGGCACTGATGTTGGATGAGAAGGCCTGGCTTGCAGTCTCCGCTCTAATTCATCCCAAAGGTGTTCTATCGGATTGAGGTCAGGACTCTGTGCAGGCCAGTCAAATTCCTCCCCCCCAAACTCGCTCATCAGTGTTTTTATGGACCTTGCTTGGTGCACTGTTATAGCTGCATAGCTGTAAAGCTGCCAACTCAATATTGAACCCTACAGACTAAGACTAAGATACAAATACACTGCCATTAACTAGCCTGCCTGCCTAATCTAGGTCAATCTATCTCCATCCACACACTATACACGGCTGCAATGTAAGCAGCCTTATATAGTGTGGGGCATGGACTTAGTCCCCCTGAGCCATGATTGGCCAAAGGCACCCTGCCTTGGCCAATTATGGCTCTCTCAGCAGAGCGCAATGTGATTGAGGTCAGGTCAGGTGCATGCTTTGGCCAATCATCATAAAGCAATGCACTGCGATCTCGCAGTGTCTTCTCCCTGTGCTGTGTGTGCTCCACAACTGAAATTCATAGATGTAATCATCTTCCACCAAGGTTGTGTGCTTGTATTGTTATATGAATGTGCCCAGAAGGGTGAGTAAGAGTGAGGAAGAGTAAGGGAGGGTTATAATCCCTGTCAGATTTTTTTTCGCCATCTGTGTCCCATTGGGGAGATTTCCCTTCACTTCCTATCCTATAGTCAAACAGGAAGTGAGGGGAAATCCCTGTAAATGTAGGGAATTTCTTGGGGACCCCCCAGGTCACCAGAACTAGTGTGCCTATTGCAAAATTTCCCCTCTATTACTTTTCTGGGGACAACCCAAAATTTGGGATTTTCCTTCACCTTCACTTTCAATAATAATGGTAAACAGGATAAATAGAGAGGGTGAATCTCCCTAACGGTGGTGCAAACAGCAATGAAAACTGGAGGGGGTTCTAATCCCTCTCAACTCTATCCAAAACTAAAAAAAGTTTTGCCTTTAGTTATGCTTTAAAGTGTAAGCTTCTTCAAAGATAGGAAGTATAAATGGTTAATTATTCTTAGTAATACCTTGCAGATTATGCAGATACTATACAAATAAAAATACATATGGCGCTATGAATTGGTGAAAAGTTGTCTTTTCACTGTCCATCCAGCAGATGTCTCTCCTGTACATAAGATTACACACAGGCGTCTTTTTCATTAAATAAAAAAAAAAAAAAATGGACAGTTGAAAAGATGACTTAAACACTGACTGAGTAGTTAGGACTGTCACCTTAAGCTAGCTGATTCTCAAGTGGATCAATAGAAACACATGAATGCACATGAGAAGCTAAATCAGTATCATCCAACCTCCCTTTCCATGGCCTGGCAGTCACAGTAATTATTAGACTACTCAGTCAATGAGCCTTAATCAAAATAAAGCACAATAATCTAGTTTACTGTTTCCCCAAGTGCACACCTCAGAATAATAATGCACACTTGTATAAAATTACTTGTCTCTAATACTTTAATGATTCTTTTAGCCCTGAAAAGGGCTTATTTGCTCTCAGGTATATTATACTTGTGTGTTCAGCTATTGATAAAGGTAAACTACACCCAGATCTGAAATTTCAGTTTTGGATAAGCATCAATGGAATTATGGCTCCTTGGATTCCTTGTAGACTCCATTGGTGAGATTAACGTGCGGTAGTTTGTTTCTCCGCCCCCCTCAAAAGGTCTAAACAGATGTGTGTCTTGCTTTCAGGCTCAATAATTTGTTTAGTCTTCAGTAAACTGGTCACAATACCATGTGAAAGTGCAATGTGCAATGTACTTGACTGCAATGTACTTGACTGAATGGGCCCGGTACAAATTAAATGTAACATAATGTATAAAATCCTTCACCCTTGCCCCTTCACCCCTTTAAATCAACACACTTACAACCATTACGTTGGAAAGGGCAAGGCCACAGCTTTAATAAAATCCAACACATAACATGTTAACACTTTCAACCAGTGCCAGTCACAGTTGTACTGTGAGCACACAATTCCAAAGGAGGGGGGCGTGTCCTTACCATAAGTGCTGGACAGACCACCTTACTTCTGATTTCCATCAAGGGCATAGCCCATTACAGCCACTTTTATGCTGGCAAGGTCAAGAAACTGCAAGACAAGCTGTGACATACCATAGAAAAAAGGGGCGGGAGGGTGGGCAGCTCTTCCAGCCACGTTCCTCGAAAGACCCAGAATTCTAAAATAACTGTTCAACCAAATTGTAACACATGCCGTCACCTATATGGAGACTGCACCAAGGGGAAGAGGGCACCATCAATCATACGAAAAAAATTCTGTGGTCTGGTAGTGGCCATAACAGTTGAATGTCACTAAGTGAGAAAATCTAAGTGCTGAAATCTACAATACACACACACATATATATATATATATATATATATATATATATATATATATATATATATATATATATATATATATATATATATATATATATATTAAAAAAAATACACATACTATATTGCAAAAGGTATTGGAACACCTGCCTGTACACGCACATGAACTTTAAGGGCATCCCAGTCTTAGTCTGTGGGGTTCACTATTGAGTTGGCAGCTTTGCAGCTATGCAGCTATAACAGTGCACAAAGCAAGGTCCAAAAAAATACTGATGAGCAAATTTGGGGTGGAGGAACTTGACTGTCCTGATCTTTTTTTTTTTTTTCTTTGCCACTTCAGCAGAGTATTTTTCCAGGAGTCTTGTTTCAACTTTGAAGTTCAAGCTCGTCCCTTCGCATCCTCACATCATTGTGGCTTTTTCATCAGTTTACTTACCAATCAAACATAGTATAATGGAGAAAAAGAAAAAACAAAAGTAACAAAGCACAGAAAGAACCCCATATCAGTTTTCTTCCCTCCTACAAGCCCTCCTTAAACCTACCCCCAGCCTTCCTACCTCCCTGTACCCTCCCCTCCCATACACCCCGACCTTACCCCCCTTACTTTACTCCCAAATCCTACTTCTATTTCCACATTACACTCTACTCCTAAATACTCCTTAAACGGTCTCCCCTCATCTCTCCATGTCTGGATTTCACCGTCTAGCTACATCTGGACCTCGAAACTATATACCCCAAACCTCGGCAGCCCTCATTGAACATTTATACTCTGCCCATCCCCTCCATTTCTTCTCGTAGGATTCCATTTCCTCCCCTTCGCTAAACCTAAGATACTTCAGGCTTTGAATATCATTAATTCTATTGAACCAGTCCCGCATCGTAGGTCTTCCTTTCACCTGCCAGAATCTAGGAATAAGGCTTTTGGCCACATTGGTAAGCTGTGGTATTAATGTTTTCATATATGCCTTCGTGGGCATTTCACTCTTATGAAACAGACACTCCCATGGGTCGTCCGGGATGGCAATATTGGTGATCTCTTTTATTATTCTCCTAACCTCCCCCCAATATCTTTTAATTTCCGGGCACTGCCACCAAATATGCGCCATTGTTCCTATTTCGTTGCATCCCCGCCAGCATAATTTTGATGTTTCCTTCTGAAATTTGTGCACTCTATCAGGGGTCATGTACATTCTCGCCAAACACTTATAGTTCAGCTCCAGTAACTTACAGTTAACTGAAGTGACATTGACCCTTCCCAATATCTGCCACACTTCCGAGTCTTTAAGCTTGCTATCCAATTCCATCTCCCACTTCTTAATAAATGGTGGGACCTCCAAGTCCCCCATTTCTCTTAATACCTTATAGATCTTGGAGAACCCTCGCTTCCTTTTTTTCTCCATACATATTTTCTCTAATGGAAGTAAATTTTCGACCGTTTTGATTGGATGCGGGAGTGAGTCAATAAAATGAATCAGTTAGTTGTATCGCCATGGGTCTATGACTAGCAAATTATCCTTATCTTTAAGTTCTTGGTATGTGCAGATTTTGCCCTGTCTCATGACGTCTTTTAATTGTGCGTCCTCCTCCAGTATCCACTTCCCAAACAAGTCCTCAATCCCTGGTACAAAGTATTCTGTGTCCTTAAGTGGTATTAGGGGTGAATTATATTCCCAGTGTTCCCTTTTGTGCAAATTGTCCCAAATTTTTAGTGCGTGTCTCGTGATATCCTGTGTGCTGGCGCTACATTTTCTTAAGTGTGGTGGTACCCATACAATCCTACTCATCGTGGCTTCGCTAATTATATTTTCCATTTTTACCCATTGTTTTTCTTTATTCTTTTTAACCCATTCTATTACTCGTGCTAAGGTGATAGCCTCATAATACTTTCTAATATCTGGTGCTCCCCACCCCCCCTTCGATTTTTCTTTAGTTAACAGTGTAAAACTTAAACAGGGTTTCTTCCCTCTCCAGATAAATTTGAAAAACATTGTGTGTAGACTTTTGAGGTAAACTTGTGGAAGTGATATTGGCAGCATCTGTGTATATATGTGATTTTGGGTAAAATTACCATCTTGTATAGGTTAATTCTTCCTCCCCAAGATAACTGACCTTGTGAGATTTTATTCAATTCATTCTTGATCACGTAAAGGAAAGGAATGAAATTGACCTGAAACATGGTCTCTTTTGATGTGGTTATTTTAACGCCTAAATAGTTAAATTCCTTCTTCCCCCATATAAATGGAAAATGTTTTTGATATGTGTTGTCTCCGGGCTTGCGATTGTTAATGTCTAACGTTTCCGATTTGGCCGGGTTGATCTTAAAATTGGAGAGCTTCCCATATTCTGTTAGGGTAAATATCAGATTCGGTAGGGTAATCCTCGGACGAGTGACATAGAACAAAATATCGTCCGCAAAGGCAGCCAATTTGTACTCATCTTTACCCATTTTTAGCCCACTAATGTCCGGGTTTTGCCTTATCTTGGTGAGGAGGGGTTCGAGGGCCAACACAAATAGCAAAGGGGAGAGTGGGCACCCCTGTCTTGTGCCATTGTACATCTCGAAAGGCTCAGAGAGTAAGCCGTTTACCTTCACTCTAGCTGTGGGTCGAAGATAT
Source organism: Lithobates clamitans (assembly GCA_037952925.1). Lineage (NCBI taxonomy): Eukaryota > Metazoa > Chordata > Amphibia > Anura > Ranidae > Lithobates > Lithobates clamitans. The sequence goes on from JBBGZY010000392.1 coordinate 4,656,711, forward strand.
AGTGCCTTGATCCATCTGAGGAATCTGTCCCCAAGTCCAATCTCCTCCAATGTACCTATCATAAAGCCCCAGTCCACTCTGTCAAGCGCTTTTTCAGCGTCTATTGACAGAAGTAGTACTGGGGCTCCACTCCACTTGATTTTCTGCACTGCCAATAGAATTTTGATACCATTGTCTCGGCCCTCTTTTCCTGGTATAAAACCAACTTGATCTGAGTGTATGATCTCATTGATTATCTGTTTCAGTCTTTCAGCTAACACTTTGGCAAATAATTTCGTGTCCACATTTAGGAGAGATCTGGGCCTGTAGCTGGAACAGAGTGTGCTGTCCTTGTCCTCTTTCAAGATAATAACAATGTTGGCTTCCAACGCTTCCCTCCTCATCTCCCATTTGTCACAATCCCATTCATATAAGAGCACATTTTGGGAATTAAATAGTCCTGATATTTTTTATAAGATAGGACTGTCAGCCCGTCTGGGCCTGGGCTTTTCCCTACTGGCGTTTCCTTAAGTGCCTTTCTTAACTCCTCCTCCAATATAGGGGCCTCTAAAACACTTTGATCAGTATCTGGTATTTTAGCTATTCCGATATCTTTCAGATAATCTTTTATTTTCTCTTGTTTTCTATTTCTCAACTCCTGTGTATCATTTTTATTAATTGCATATAACACCCCCATAGTACACTTGGAATGTTGACGCTATGTCGCTATTTTTATATCTAAAATCGCCTGTCCTTGTTTTTATTTTTTTAACATAGTTAGAATTTTTCTTTTTTCTCAGGGCCCTTGCCAAAAATTTACCCGGTTTGTTTCCACCTATGTATATTTCTTTTTTCACGAGGTTGTATACCTTGCGAGTTTCTTGTTCCACTAGGTCCCGCATTGCTTCTCTTTTTCTATATAATCCTACCAAAACCTCCCCATCACCCGTTTTCTTATGTTGTTGTTCTAAATCAAATATTTCTTTAATCAGGGCTAGCTTATCTTTCTCATTTCATTTTTTTTCTCAGATCCCACCATCATGAAGATGCCTCTTATGTACGCTTTATGCGCCTCCCAGACTGTGGCCTCTGTAGTCTCGCCTGGCACCTTTATTTTGAAGTACCATTCTAGCTCTTCTTTAATTCGCTTGTCAATTTCTTGATCTTGGAGAAGGTACTCATTTAATCTCCAGCTATTGCCCTGTTTTTGGCGCTCCCCTATTTTCAGTTGTAAACTCACAGGTGCGTGGTCTGAGAAGGTCATTGTTCCAATGTTTGTACCCACCACCTCCTCTAGTAACCAGTACTCCACTAAGAAGAAGTCTAGTCTCGAGTACGTCGCATGCACGGGGGAGTAGAATGTGTAGTCTCTTACACTGTTATGATGCATCCTCCACACATCTACAAGTTGATACTGATGCAGCTTCTTTTTCAACTTATTCATACATACTCCTCCCGTCCCCTGTGCCTGGGACGTACTGTCTTTCCCTGGTTCCAAGCAGAGATTAAAATCTCCTGCCATTATGGACCCCCCCCTTTTTGAATTCCTCAAACTTCGCTAGAACTCCCATTAGATACCTATTTGAGTTCTTATTCTGGCCACATATATTTGCTAGTGAGTATTCTGATCCATTTAATTTTCCTCTTATAAACAAATAGTGCCCCTCTGGATCGATCATTCTCTCTTCAAGCTTGAACTTTACTTCCTTGGCGAACCCTATAGCGACTCCTTTTGCGCCACTAGTTGGAGAGTCTCCATAATACCAAACTGGGAAGTCCCTAGAAAAATTTTTTTGACTCTTACCAAGAAAAAAGTGAGTCTCCTGTAACAAGACCACATCTGCTTTCAAAAATTTCAGTTCACCCATTATATTAGCACGTTTTATAGGGGAGTTCAGTCCTCTTACGTTATATGAAATTAAATTTAAGCTAGCCATTTTTTCTTACAGTACTGGAGACTGTTCCTGACCGACCAGAGGAGTAGGATTCGAAATAGTGATTACCCAACGCTACCCCCTCCTCCCCCTCCCCCCTCTCCCCTCCACCTCCCCCCTCTCCCTCTCAATTGGGGAAGAAGGGTCTCCCCGTGACTCAACTAACCGGGGCCCCACTTACTCCTCCCGGCCCCACGGTTGGTCCCCTTGTGGTTGAACACAGCATGGCCACCATCGGAGCTAATATTATCCCCAGCTTTTTAAGGGGGTTCCTCGGCCCGTTCCCCCACCCCCCCACCCTCCCCTCACCTCACCTCCCCTCCCCCTCACCCACCAAGTGCTCCCTTCTTATTAGCCTTTTCAGACCCAGTTTATGCTCCCAAGCCAATTTTCCGAGGCCGTTTACCTTTTACTTCTTCTTCCCATCTAGTATTTTTGTTTTAAATACAGGCTGCCAAGCTTGCGATACTTCTGAGCTATCTGCGTTTTCAGATTTTTCCCACCAACCCGGTATTTCTATTAGTGGTACACTTAGGAGATTGCAGAATTTTAATGTGTCTTCTGGGAATCTTAACACTGCAGAGCTTCCTTTTTTGTGTACTGTTAAGCAGGCTGGGAATCCCCAAAAATATTGGACATTATGTGCTTTGAGCTGGGCAAGCAGGGGTTTCAGGATTTTTCTCCTGGCCAAGGTCTCCGCTGCCAGGTCCGGGAAGATCTGCTTGGTTGTTTTTTAGTCCCATCTTAATCTGTTCTTTATCTTGGAAATTGTGGAATCTTGCAAAGACATCTCTTGGGGCGTCTTTAGCTACATCCGTGGGTTTTCTGATTCAATATATTCTTTCAAACTTAATCTTGGTGATCACGCTTGATGACTTTATCATATGCCCAAAGATTTTCTCCATCTTTCCCTGCAAATCCTCTTCTTCTTTTTGTGACTCCGGGAGGCCTCTAATCCTGAGGTTCTTCCTTCTATTCCTATTCTCCTGATCTTCCATTTTGTATAATACCCTCCTCTGATCTTTCTGCACTTCATTTAGTTGTACCTTAAGTTTTTTTATCTCCTCTCCTTCGTTTCTTCCACCCTTTTGACAATGTGATTCATTTCTTCATGTAGCATTGCTATTTCGCCTTTTATAAATGTTTCCAATCTTGCGAACATTTCAGCCATTTCGCTCTTGGTTGGTAACTGGTTTTTTTGTTTGGGTTCAAGACTAGCGTCTTCTTCTGAGACCATTGGTACCTCACCCCCTCTTAAACTTGTCACAGCTTCTTCAAGCTGTCTTCTTGCTCCAGTCTTTAGACTTCTGATGCTTTATTTTTAGCCATCGCTTATTTGTCCGGGCTTTCTTTACTCCCTTCTTGGACCATATATTTTTTAATGGTTCCTGGGTTTTGACTCAGTCTGGGTGGGTTGGGGGATTCGCTGCGGCCCCTTTAACTGATTTACCTCTCATTTCATGTTATAGCGGGCGTTTTAATCTTCCCACTTTGGTAGGGTGGTTACTGGCCCCGTCTCCACTTCTCGACCAGAACACTACACCCCCTAACCACCCCTCTTGCTTTTCATCTAAACTCCTTGTGGGCGGATCCGACCCGGTCAGCCTCCCCAGACCCAGGCAAATCCTCTCCCAATGTCCACCACCTCTAAATGCAACTGCTCACTAATGAGGCCCCAGGTGGATATGGGTCTCACTCCCCTCAGGCATACATGCGACCCTGAGCTTTCAGGTAATTCAGTTCTTTATATAGCTATTATAGTACCCTTGGCCTTTTCTCTTCTTTTTGTTTATGCCCGGATTTCTCAACACATATTTAATGTTCTCGCCTTTTCGTGGCAAGAGTGCCTGGGTATGTCTATTAAACCGTCCCGAAGTTAACTTTACTCTCCCTTTAACCGCGTATAGAATTCAAGCAGAGCTAAAAAAAAACAGTGTCCTTCTTTACATATAAAACAAATTTCTTATGTCCTAGGCTCACGAATCATAAACACCAGTATCGATCAGTGCAGATTTTATCTCACCATAAACCTTTAGGTATAGTCTTTAGCCCTTTATAATATAAACATTGCCATTGTTACTTGCGGTTAATAGGGGGTCTGGTTTTCATCTCAAGCGACCTTTCTCTCTCTTTTCCTTTGGTTAATGTGGGCTCCTCGTCTCCAGAGCTTTATCCTATCCATTTAATCAATGATTCCGTACGGCTCCCCCACTGCTCTGGACGCACCAAGAAGCAGGTGTACGCCCAGCGCTGTAGGAGCCGGTGATCCTCCGCCAGCCCTGGCTGCGGTCCCCGCAGTGCCGCTGTGGGATCGTACAGGGAAACGGTGGGGAGAGGGGGGGGTCAATCCGAGCCGTGGGGGCCCAGGACAGCCCTTCCCTACTCGAACATCTCAGGGAGGGCTCGGGGGAGGCTCACGGGCTTCACAGACTCAGCTGTCGCTCCGACACAGCGACCACATCTGGTCCCTCCCACCCCATGCTTGACTGTCCTGACCTCAATCCGATAGAACACCTTTGGGATGAATTAGAGCGGAGACTGCAAGCCAGGCCTTCTTGTCCAACATCAGTGCCTGACCTAAAAAATGTGCTTCTGGAAGAATGGTCAAACATTCCCATAGACACACTGCTAAACCTTGTGGACAGCCTTCTCAGAAGAGTTGAATTGAAGCTGTTATTACTGCAAAAGGTGGGCCAACTCAATATTGAACCCTACGGACTAAGACTGGGATGCCATTAAAGTTTATGTGCATGTAAAGGCTCTTCTAAGTCACCCTTTGTGTCTACTCCCCCCCCCACCGTTCCTTGGTTCCACCTCCCTACCCACCCCCCAGTGCCTCTGCTTTTAGAGAACCAAATATCATTTTGTGGTGCTAAGTAATTGGTCTAGAATTTGGTAATGATAACAAGAAAAGCAGTAAAAAAAGATCTCCTGCAACCAGCAACAATAGATCCTCCCAGAAACAATATATCCGCCCACAACAAAATAATCCCCCCCAGCAACAATAAATCCACCCCAGCAACAATAGACCTCAGCAAAAAACAATAGATCTCCCAGTAGCCAGCATCACTAGACCCTACAACTCCCAGCAACAATCGATTCCCCTGTAACAATAGATCACCCGCCAGCAACAATAGACCTCCCCAGCAACTTCGGACCCCTTTGCAACAATAGATCCCCCAAGCAACAATAGACCCTCCAGCTGCCAACAACAATAGACCCTCCAGCACGCCCCAGCACATCCTTGTCATTACATACATTTAGTGCTGGAGATGCCAGATTGCATTCCCCCATTTCAGCTGAAAAAAAGCCCTATTTAACATACCAGAAACTGTAAAAGACACAAAAAAAACAAAACAGTTTGAGTCTTGGTGTTTCCCCTCTCTAATGCTGCTGCCCAAATGATCCATCTATCCATTCCATTCAGACTGTGTACAATCCAAACATCTAGATTCCCAAGTATACTTGTATAGGATAACCAGTTGAAGGGGTTCTCATGCAGTACTTTGGCTAAAATATGGGGAATTAGCTGCAGAGACTGGAGCCATGGTGGGATAATCTCACTTTAGGCGTTTCCAAAAGAAGCCAGGAACTGAAATAGCTCAGTCCCCATCCATATCTGTCAGTTTTATGTTGGTAAAGGCTAGCACCATTCTTCTTCTGTCTGATGGCACCTTGCAATATTTGGGCTAGGATTGGAACATGAGGTTATGACAATGGATCCTGAATGTCGAAGTATGCAGACTGGGAACTTACCTGTACTGAAGACAGAGACAGCCTTTGGTTGCTTTCATGCATGTCCTGTTTTCTTTTAACCACCTCAATACAGGGCACTTTTGCCCCCTTCCTTTCCAGACCAATTTTCAGCTTTCAGCGCTCTCGCACTTTCAATGACAATTGCGTGGTCATGCAATGCTGTACCCAAATTAAATTTTTATCATTTTGTTCACACAAATAGAGATTTCTTTTGGTGGTATTTATTCACGACTCCGGTTTTTATTTTTTGCGATATATATGCGAAAAAAGAGCAGAAATTTGGGAATAAAACAAAATATTTTCTTCTTTCTATTTTAAAAGAAATCCAATAAAATCGAATTTTGTCATAAATTTAAGCCAAAATGTATTCTGCTACATGTTTTTGGTAAAAAAAATCCTGTTACGTGTATAATAATTGGTTCGTGTGATCACAGACAGATGTACGCAGATGATCATGTACAGATGTGCACAGGTGATCACGGACATATGTGTGCAGATAATCATTGGGACATGTGATTTTACTGTTACATATGTGGGGGACAGGTGTTTTTACTATGTGGGAACATGTGTGTGGGGACATGTGTTTTGGGAACATGTGTTTTGGGGACATGTGTGTTTACTTTGTGTTTTATACATTGTGGGGACACTAGACTGGTGATCAGTGAGTAAAAGGCTGTAAAAAACAGCTCATACTTACTGATCACCAGCTGGCTGCAGCGATCCGCTCTCCTCTCCTCACTGACAACTTCTGTGTGAGGAGAGCCGATTGCCTGGCAACCGGCTCTGTATTTACATCACATGACGGCTTTGATTGGACACGGCCGTCATGCGATCAGAAGGGCCAATCGCGCTCGCGCGATCCCGCTCCTTCTAAGGGACGTTCCTGAACATCCACTCAGAAGGAGAGAGCGCCCACCCGGCCGTTTATGTGCAGTGGCCGGGTGGGAAGTGGTTAAGGAACCAATAGATCCCCCCAGCAACAATAGATCCTCCAGCTGCCAACAACAATAGACCCTCCAGCACACCCTCGCACTCCTTGCAGTTACATACATTCAGTGCTGGAGGTGCCGAAACTGCATTCCCCCGTTTCAGCTGAAAAAAAGCCCTATTTAACATACCAAAAACTGTGAAAGACACCAAAAAAAAAATCAGTTTGAGGCTTGGCGTTTCCCCTCTCTAACGCTGCTACCCTAATCATCCATCCGGACTGTGTACAACCCAAACATCTAGATTCCCAAGTATACTTGTATAGGATAACCAGTTTAAGGGGTTCTCATGCAGTCCTTTGGTTATAATATGGGGAATTAGATGCAGAGACTGGAGCCATGGTGGGAAGATCTCACTTTAGGAGTTTCCAAAAGGATCCAGGCACTGAAATAGCTCAACAGTCCCCATCCATATCTGTCAGTTTTATGTTGGTAAAGGCTAGCACCATTCTTCTTCTATCTGATGGCACCTTGCAATATTTGGGCTAGGATTGGAACATGAGGTTATGACAATGGATCCCGACTGTCAAAGTATGCAGACTGGGAACTTACCTGTACTGAAGACAGAGACAGCCTTTGGTTGCTTCCATGCATGTCTTGTTCCCTTTAACACCTGTTTAGTTACTACATTTTGCTCAGAATTAATGTTCTCTGCACTGAAACCTGAACGTACCTCATTAACATAGACTCAAAGGTGTTGATTTACTAACGGAGAGTGCAAAATTTGGTGCAGCTGTGCACGGTAGCCAATCAGCTTCTAACTTCAGCTCGTTTAATTAAGTTTAGAAAAAAACAAAAAACTGGAAGCCGATTGGTTTCTGTGCAGAGCTGCACCAGATTTTGCACGCTTTAGTTTTAGTAAATCAACCCCAAAGTGTTAGCATGATGTTTATATTCTGTGTACAGAAAAGCTTATAAGATTGAAGAGTTGACTTTTGGTAATTACTCGTTTAACTACTCTACAAAGATTTTTATCTTTAATGCTCATTCTGTAAAAAAAATGATAACATTTTCAAGCTTTATTTTTATTTTATTGATTTTTTTTTACAGTCCATCCTTTCTTTGAGAAAAGAGAGATATATAGGCTTGAATCACAGCATATTTTCGTAATCTGAACAGGGGAAATATATATAAATCTCAGGAGCGTGAAAATTAATGCGCCTCATATTTCATAAATAGAAATGGTAGCCAAAATGCAGATGATGGATTAGTCAATTTTCATACTCAGGTAAAATACAATAACAATGAAAGAGATATTATATGTGAGAAATATGAAGGAGCAGTCACCTGCCTGGTGCAATCCTTCACCCTGGGATGCTGATAAAACATTTGCTGAAACACTTGATGCAATTATTATGATGGTATAAATCAAATCTGCCCATCCAATGCGTGCAGAATAGGAAGATAAACACCTCTTTTGCAAACCTTCTTCTAAATTCATAATAAAAGCAGAGGTCTCAACTGTAGAGAATTGCAAATATATTATGAAGCTGTACACCCTAATCAAGATGCCTCCTTGTTAATCTGTAATGCCGCGTACACACGGTCGGACTTTTCATCTACAAAAGTCCGACAGCCGTCCGACAGACTTTCGGCGGACTTGCGGCGGACTTGCCGCGGACTTGTTGCAGACTTTCTAACGAACGGACTTGCCTACACACGACCACACAAAAGTCCGACGGATTCGTACGTGATGACGTACACCGGACTAAAATAAGGAAGTTGATAGCCAGTAGCCAATAGCTACCCTAGCGTGGCTTTTTGTCCGTCGGACTAGCACACAGACGAGCGGATTTCGGGGTCCGTCGTAGTTACGACGTAAAGATTTGAAGCATGTTTCAAATCTAAAGTACATCGGATTTGAGGCTAAAAAAGTACGTTGAAAGTCCGGAGAAGCCCACACACGATCGGATTACCAGCCAGCTTTAGTCCGTCAGCGTCCGTTGGACTTTTGTAGCTGAAAAGTCCGACCGTGTGTACGCGGCTTAAGAGTAACAGCAAATGGACATATTAAGAGATTATTATATAGAAGGTAAAATCTACCTGAAAGTTACTCGGACCTTCTTAAATGCACAGTCACCAGTGAGCAGACCAGACCTGCCATGAATACAATTCACTTACTATAAAGACAAGCAGATCATCAGTTTATTTGTGGAATAAAAGTGCATTTGGGTACAGTTTGCTTTATAGTCAGAAGACCAGTGTATGATGTAGCCCAGTGTCCAAACAAGTTCACCCAGTGCTCAGGGAAAAGATGCCAAAGCGCACATCATGCCAAACTTCTCCCCCATTGGAAGAGCAGGGCTAAGAGCAACACACGGCGTGTTGTGTCAAACCGTATATTATGGTTGTGGCATGTACCAAAATGTATGGCACATCACAGAGATCTGATCTTAGGAGTTTAACAATGGTCCTGCAATAAAATATGGGGCTAACAGTGGTGAAGGAAGAAATGCCCAGATATCGTGTCCTGTGTTGGTGGTGGCAATGCAAGGAGAAAAATGCCCCTGTGCTGGTGGTGTTACTGGAATGAAAAAAATGCCCCTGTGTTAGTGGTGTTACTGAAATTAAAATAATGCTCCTGTGCTGGTGGTATTACCGGAAGGAAATAAATGCCCCTTTGCTGGTGGTGCTACTGGAAGGAAAAAAATGCCCCTCGTTGATGGTGTTACTGAATAGGAAAAAATGCCCCTTTGTCGGTGGTGTTACTGAAATGGAAAAATGGCCCTTTGTCGGTGGTGTTACTAAAAGGAAACAAAATCCCCTCATTGGTGGTGTTACTGAGAGGAAAAAAAGCCTCTTTGTGTAATATGTTACTGAAAGGGAAAAATGGCCCTTTGGTGGTGGTGTTACTTAAGGGGAAAAATGGCCCTTTGTCAGTGGTGTTACTGCAAGGGAAAAATGGCCCTTTGTCGGTGGTGTTACTGAAAGGAAAAAAAAAGCCCCTCATTGGTGATGTTACTGAAAGGAAAAAAAAGTCCCTCGTTGGTGGTGCTACTGCAAGAAAAAAAATGCACCTAATTGATGGTATTGCTGAAAGGAAAAAAATGTCCCTGTGTTAGTGATGTTACTGGAAGGAATAAAAAGCCCCTCATTGGTGGTGTTACTGGAAGGAAAGAAATGCCCCCGTGTTGGTGGTGTTACTGGAAGGAAAAAAATGCTCCTCATTGATGATCTTACTGGAAGGAAAAAAATGCCCCTGTTTTGGTGGTGTTACTGAAAAGAAAAAAAGCCCCTCGGTGGTGCTACTGGAAGAAAAAAAATGCTCCTCATTGGTGGTGTTACTGGAAGGAAAATATTCCCCCATGTTGGTGGTGTTACTAAAGGAGAAAATCCTGCCTGGATGGTGTCACTGGATGGAAAAATGCCACTGCATTAGCAAGCATCAGTGGAAAAAATAAAATGCTGCTGCATCTAAATCTGAATTTAAGGGCAGTTGATAGCATTGTGCAATATAGTAGGGTCTGACTGGCTCACATTTTATTATCCTCCATCTTCCAGTGTTTTTTTTTTATTGAAGAAACATCTACATTTCATATTTTTTTTTTTTTTTTAAGTTTTAACCCAATCACAGAATATTTAATACAAGACACCCTCACATTTTTTTGAATCGGTTGTAAACCAGTTTAGTCCATCTTCTCAGCACGGTGCTGACCTGGGAAAGAAGGCAGCTTCTTCTGCTTCCCATCTCTGATCATGTCATATGTAACACATAAAGGGGAGACAGGAAGAAGGGTAGTCTGCCTTCCCTCCCTGTGGGTGTCCAAACTGAGATGAAGGGCTGTTCTCAGTAGGCACCCACTCTCATTTCTTTCTTCCACTCACAATAAGCTGTCATTGGTAGGAGGAGAAAGCAGAATCCTCCCTCTAGCAGCTATTGCAGCCCTTGCTTTGAGGAGATCAAAGCCACCATCACTCCTGACAATCAGCAGGCAGCCAGAGAATGGAATGCCTGCATGCTCCTAGTATTAGTGAAGGGGGTGCAGCTTGCCATGTGCCCCCCCCCCCCCCTAGCCACAGCCATTTAGGGCAAAGTGACTGGTTCTCTTAATAGGACTCCCCCTCACCCACCCACTAATTCTGACCTTCCCTGCACTTACATTTTCTGTGGGCGTGCAGAGTTTCACTGTCAGTATTGTCAGTAGCTTACACAGAAGCCTGCATCAACCTTCAGCGCTACCCCACCCGGTCCTAACACTTACTGCATATGGGAAAGAGATACCTCAACCCACATTACACACCCAAGGGGTGGGTTACCCATAAAGGGGTAGTAACCCCCTTTTACAAATATGTACAGTGCATATACAGGAGAAGCAAGAAGCAAAATCAGTCAGGGCATATGTTGTTTCCATTTTCTCCTCCACCTACACTGTCCCTGTTAGGCCACTAAGGGCATGGAGATAGAATCTCAACTGCATTAGGTCATTGCATTCCACAGTTCCCATAGCAGTCACTGCAACAAGATGGTGACACTCCAGCCACTGTTTTACATCTATCTTACACACTAGTTTTGCACATTATATAGCAAACTAGTAAGCATTGTAGTGTCCTCTTGATCTCAAGAAGAGTTTTGATTAAGGGTGAATACATAACTCTCTTTAGAGGTAGGTATACTGTCAACATTGAAAGTGGCCTAAAGACCATCCCCAGGTTATGGAGAAAACTCACCCCTGACACCTTTGCTTGGGCTGCCCCTCTACCGACTACATTTTTTGAAGTTATTTTATTGCTGTGTAAACCTATTTTCTGTCCTTGCAGTAAAGCATTCTAAAAGGCGGATTGCATATACAGTCATTTATTGGGACACTAGTGGAGAGTGAGCTTAAGGCCAGAAGAAAGTGAGTAACTGAGATGGTGGAGTCATCTCCTGTTAAGGTGCGTTGATACCCTAGCCTATTCAAGTCCTGTGAGAAGAAGATGGGGGTCTTTGGCCAGCATGATTGGCCAGCATGATCCTTACTAATGGCCAACCAGGGGCCTCCTTACATGTTTAAAACAAATTAGTTCCCATAGTGATAGATGCTTATGGGGCTGTGGTCAGCGAGGAGATGAAACCCATATTTGGTGGTCCTGCCCCCACCTTGTGGGATTTTGGTTGAGGGTCTTCGGACTGTTCACCCACTTCCATGTATCTATCCTCAAGGACGCCATTGCTCCATGTCCGATCCTGGGCCTCATCTCCTACCAGCAGAAATTGGTCACTTTCCTATTTATTGCAGCCAAGCATGCAATAGCTAGGGCCTGGAAAAGGCCGGCTACTTTGTTTGCAGAGGTGAAGAGAATCCTGACAATCCTTATGATCAATGAAAAGATGACCAGTATCCTCTGCGACACTCATGCTAAGTTTCTCAAGGTGTGGGCCCTGTGGTGGTCTTACGATCTTTCAACCTTGCACCCGACCAGCCTAGGCCTCTCTAATTAACCTTCTTCACCTCCCAGCCTGGAACTTCCCTTCCTTTCCTTGCTTTTATTCCTCTTTCTTCTCCTACTACCCTTCCCCTCTTCCCTCACTCCTCTTCCTGTCACCCTGCCCCTCCTTCCTTTTTATCAATGAATTACCTTTTTTTTTCCTTTTTTTGTGTGTTCGGTTCAGGTTTTGTTCACCCCATATTTAAATGGATAGGTCTGCTCCCCTCACCTACCTCGGCCCCTGAGTCCTAGGGCTCAGGCACTCTGCGTTGACCCCTGGCCCCCAGTCGGAGGGTCATTGTTGGTTATTAGTTTACATTCTATGGCAAATCTTTTCTATGTTTTTGCGTGAAATCCTGCATTGTGTCTCTTGCTCATATCCCCTGCGTGGGAATTTTACAACTGTTCTCTCTTTTATCTTTCAATAAAATGATTGTACCAGAAAACAAATTAGTTCAATTGGTCACTAACTGTTACGATCTGGAGTCCATTGGTACCATATACATAATATCCAAATGAAAATTGTACACGGTGTAGTACATGTTGCATATTACAGCAATCTTGTGCTACTGCTGGCAGACCACTGCATGGTGGAAGGGAGGGACTGAAGGAGGCTGCCATGGAACTGCAAAACTATTAATCCTGTCCAAATGTAATAAGGGGAGATATCATGGAGCTCTTTTTGAGATTTTGGAGCACCTCTTGCAAGAGGAGACCATGCAAAGTCCATGAACAGCTGTTCTTATGGCAATCAGACCCAGGACAGCAGCTCTGCAAGACTTGAATGGTAATCACTGAACACCCCCCAGCCTTTAGCATTCATAGAAAATTGGGGACAACATATAAAACAGTGGCATTGCCAAGCTGTGACCCAGGCTTTGCTAAGCCTTGTCAATCATGGTAAATAATCTGAGCATTATCTAGGAAATGTAGTTACTATGTCACTATACATATTCATTGTTTCCATAACAACTACTCAGTTCAAATAGAAGTCTTGGTCTGGAACCAGACACCATCAGCTCTAATATAAAAGGTATTGTTAGTCTCCATTTATGTTGGGCTCCTATTGGATTGTCCTTTGGCCCCAATCTGTAACTGGCCTGAGAAACATAGCTGGTTTCTGTGGAAATGAATAGGAGACTAACTTTCTGTAGGATACGTTCTCTTTTTTTTCAGTTTCTGGCTTTGTCTAGGTTGTGGCTTTTTTTTTTTTCTCTAGGGTCCATGACCTCCGACCTTACGGTTGAAGATACCAGAGTTGACAAAAAGAGGAAGACTCATTATTCAGCACTCACAACACAAACATTGTGTCCACAGAAAGGCTCACGATGCATAGAGTGCACAGGGATCCATGCATTATTCAGGCAAGCAATCCCCTAAAAAGCTACGTAATTCTTACAGGCTGCCACTAAATAAAAAAGGAAAGGAAATGTTTGTGTGTTAAACTTGATGAGTGATTTTTTTCTTCCAAGCATGGTGTAACATAAATCAGTACCGTGCTCACAAGCATTATACCGCCGGAGGACAGATCACTCTGTTTCGTACAGTAACTTCAAGAATATTTATTATTTTACAAACAAGTTAGGAATATGATCTGAATAACAAAAAATAGGCTGTGGTAGAATTATACTGACAAAATTACTTACAGATGTAGCGCTGCCCTTGTGAGGGTCGCAGGTTGGGTTGCCACTTTTTCTTCAAACTAAACCCGAACACTTTAGCGACGCACAGTAAAAATGTTTGGTTATAGTATACACTATGGATTGTAACAGACCTTGGACACCTTTGGGCACTCCAAAGAGAATAGTAATGCTGGGCACATAGTGCCCCCTCACCCTCCTGTCAAGCCCTGTTCCGAGCAACATTCCTGTCTTAATAATGTGTCTGGGTTTCAAGTGGACTGAAACCCGGACTATCCGGGTGAATCCTGGACAGGTGGCAACCCTAGTCGCTGGGTAAATCAGTACCCCTCTGGTCGCCCTGACCCTACAAATCCTCCACCACCTCTGACACCCTGAGTTCATACATTTTCTCTTGTAGTGATGAAACCAATTAACATGTTTACTTAGTGAAGTGAAAATGATTGGGAAAAGATCAATACAAGTTTACAGCTTAGAATGATACTTAATATAGGAGCCTTATCAGTAACTAAATGGCAATCACATATCAGTACAAACATTCAACAGTGAGAACTATAATCTTTATACACAGCAAGGCACTTACAGTGCCTAAGTGACCAGGTTACAGGAGGGCAGAGGAATGGGTCTTATTGGTGTCAGACCCCTCTCTTCTGTTCCTCAACACACAGGTGCAGCACAGTAAATACAAAATTAGAACCTTTAAAGTAAGAAACTGTATTGAAATTCAACCTGCTCTTTCAGAGAGTTCTTGGTGAATTGTAGCTATGTGAACTCAGTAGAAACAGATCCCTGAGGGGGGAGGGAGGTAAGAAGTAGTTCAGAATTACTGTGAGGCAATCCTGTTGATCCTCAGCTAGCCCTTGAAAACAATTGCCTGCAAAGAATGGCAGAGCAAAGCAACCTAAATCAATTGACTGTAATGAGCGAAGAAGCAGATCCTCCTGTGTTGAACAAACTGTGTTGAAATCACAGTGATCACTGACTTAAAGATGTTGCTCTCTGTAGAACTACAAGTAGCAGCGGCAAAAGAAAGTAAAGATGTCTGTGTATAGTGTCTATGATGTTTGACCTAGATCCTTGGCACTAGGGATGATAGATGATGCAAGAGACAATGGTGTCTATATACAGTGTCTATAAGGTTGGGCTATTGCCTGCTCACCACACTGGAACAAGAGATGATGACGATGATCATGGCTGTCTCTCAGTAATGCAGCTCAGGGGATGGTCTCTGGCCTTCGCCGCACCGTGCTACGGCTCACCCGAATTTGATATCACTGCAGGATAGATGGAATAGGAGCATACTCCAGGCTGCCGCCGAACAACCAAGGATTGCTGCCCGCAAATGTCCCTCCGAATATCCACTGAGTGATCCTGCAGATGCAGGCCGCAACTCGATTGCAGCACGCACTGTCACAGCATCCCTGCAATCAGATCTACGCCGGGGTCCCAAGAGAGTGCACTAGGCCTCAACCAGTTCCCTTTATAGACTCTCCCAGCAGTCTATTCTTCCCCATCAGCCATCTAGTAATTGTAGTTCCCGATGATTCAGCAAGAGGGCAAATCTCTTCCATTTGGACTACATGTCTCAAGATGCTTTGCTCTGCCTTGTCTCTGTATCAAAGAGGTAACAGGTCAGTGTCAAACTCAGCATTAGAGGGAAACAGCTCCCCCGCATTGTCTCCTGAGTGCAGAAATATATATATATCCAGCTGCTGGCTACACAGATATTTTTTTCTTATTCCCTGGATAGAGATGTAGGCTGCTAGCTCCTAAAGTGCCTCTGTTGCTAGATAAGTATGTTTTTTAAAATTGCTGCCTGGAAAGGAAAGGGTTAATATTTACTATTTACTATGTTCTTCCATCCACTCGGGTGTTCTTTTCTCTGTTGCAGAGCTTTGGTGGTTGAAGTATCTTTAGCATCCCTACACTGATGTGTGTGTTGGATACCTGGTCCCCCTAAGGGATCTGTGGTTCCATCTGCCACCCACTACACCACTACAGGTCACAGTAGTGACATAGAGGCTGGCAGATAAAACCACAGTGTGCAGAAGGGGACCAAGCATCTGATATACTAGGAAATGTGTTGGATGCTGATTCTTCAGCTAGCTTAGCTATTCAAGAGAGAGATGATTGGTACTTACAGGGAGCCTTGGGCTATTAAGTACATATAGGTACATGTACTATACAGCTGTACACTTACCTACCCCATAGCTGGAAATCTAAACATCACTGAGTTCACTAATTACAACCAATTAACACTCTTTGTTACTCTCAGTAGTGGTAGCAGAGCAGTTAATTTGTATTTAAAATAGTAAATTTACATACACTATATTACCAAAAGTATTGGGACACCTGCCTTTACACACACATGAACTTTAATGACCTCACAGTCTTAGTCCGTAGGGTTCAATATTGAGTTGGCCCACCCTTTGCAGCTTTAACAGCTTCAGCTCTTCTGGGAAGGCTGTCCACAAGGTCTAGGAGCGCATCTATGGGAATGTTTGACCATTCTTCCAGAGGAGCATTTGTAAGGTCAGGCACTGATATTGGATGAGAAGGCCTGGCTCGCAGTCTCAGCTCTAATTCATCCCAAAAGTGTTCTATCAGGTTGAGGTCAGGACTCTGTGCAGGCCAGTCAAGTTCCTCCACCCCAAACTCACTCATCCATGGATCTTGCTTTGTGCACTGGTCCAAATCATTTGGTGGAGGTGTTGTTTTTCAGGGGTTGGGATTGGCCCCTAATTCCAGTGAAGGGAACTCTTAAGGTATCAGCATATCAAGACATTTTGGACAATTTCATGCTCCCAACTTTGTGGGAACAGTTTGGGGATGGCCCCTTCCTGTTCCAACATGACTGTGCATCAGTGCAAAAGCAAGGTCTATTAAGACATGGATGAGTGAGTTTGGGGTGGAGGAACTTGACTGGCCTGCACGGATCCCTGACCTCAACCCAAAAGAACACCTTTTGGGGTGAATTAGAGCGGAGACTGTGGCCAGGCTTTCTCGTCCACATCAGTGCCTGACCTCACAAATTCACTTCTGGAAGAATGGTCAAACATTCCCATAGACACACTCCTAAACCTTGTGGTCAGCCTTCCCAGAAGAGTTGAAGCTGTTATAGCTGCAAAGTGGGGACCAACTCAATATTTAACCCCACGGACTAAGACTGGGATGCCATTAAAGTTCATGTGTGTGTAAAGGCAGGCCTCCCAATACTTTTGATATTATTATATATTATTCTGAAACAGAAAGATAAAAAAAAACATTGTTTCTTTTTGCATCTTTCTGTTTATTCATATCTACAGATCAAAGGGATGAACAATCTGCAGATAAAGTCAGCTTAAAGTAACCTGTCAAGTAAAAAAGATTTTTTTGGTTTTGTTTCTTTATTAAATGTTCCTCTCATTAACCCCTCATTAGACCTTAATTTACTCTAATCAGCCTTAATTACCTAATTATTCTCATTCTCTATTTAATTATTATTTTCCTGTTGAGTTGTTTTTTTTGTTCTACTTTATAAACTATTAATATTTAAAACATTTTTTTGTTTGCTTTGTTCTTCAAAATGTTTACACCTTTAACATATATTTACACGTTTCACATTGGAAAAAAAGTGCAAAAAAAAAAAAATAATCTGTAAATATCTTTTCAATGCTTTGTACCATTGCTGACAGAGGAAGTTCCTGTAGGCATTGGTAATTGGTATGGGCGAGTACTAAAAAAAAGTATTGGTATGCGATAAAAAATGGCAAAAACTGTGGTGTGGCACTGCAACTCAGAGTCAGCCCATCTACTCTACATTTAGTCCCTAGTAGAGTCTAATTTGCCATGCAACAGGACCCCTAACTTCAAAAAGTGACCACTGCATGCCTAATCTGGCTCTAGCCTAAGCTGGTTATCGAGCCCTAAACTATAACTAGCTATAGAATCCAAGAGCAGAAGGGTCGGGGTTAACTAAAATAACAGGAGCTGCATATACACCCTATTGCAATAAACAGGTTCACCTAACAACATACAACAAGGTGACCACTACACACATACTGCAGCACAGACCTATCTATCTAGCCCTGGGCATCTGAGATAATAACAATAGGACAGAGATACGTTTGCCACAAGGATTTAGATACACACTAGAAAAAGCTATAACCAGCTGCAATTGAACTATTAGAATAGGAACACTTGCCTAATATTCTCTGTTTCTTGTCTGGGTGAAAATACAGCAGCAGCCCAATTGTAAATAATTTTCAACTGTTCAATTTTTTTCAGAAAATGCTATTTTTTTAATGTGGTCTGCTGCTGATCTCTTCCAGCTTCTTCGAGCTACAGTCTGTCTACTTGTACTTGATTTAGCACCAATTGCATATCATTGCACTGGACACGTGTGGACTATGGCTTGGCAATATGCATCAGCACATTCACTTGTATTCTTCTTCAGGGTTTTATGGGACAGGGTGACAGCTCAGCTTCATGACTGGAAGACGATTTTTACCCCATGACTGGAATTTCTTAAACAAGGACTTTAATGGCAGAATCACCAGGTATATTTTTAATAAAGGCTTCAGACTTAAAAAAACATAAAACACATTTTGAAAAGATGCACCATGTTCCAACTAATGTGACATTTTATTGACTGGGTTTAGACTTTTATGTAGGGACCCCTTCAGCATGAAAGAGAACCCCCAGCACCAGGGTGGGCTGGCATTACCTTGGGGTGGATCCATGGCTGAAATTTTTGAACAGATTTATTGCCCCAGGCCCACAGGGAGAGAGGGTTAGGGTCTCTAACATTTTTTTTAGACTCCGATCACTCCTGCTGTCACAGTGCAAAAACAAAAAATGGACTATAGAGCAGTACAAAAGTAAGGACCATCAGGCACACTGTCTTCAAAACTCCACAGGCAGGTAGTGGGTGCTTCATGCCTAATAGATTCCTCTTAGGGTCTAACTCATTCCCCCTCAAGCAGAACATTTTCCCCAGGCTCTCCACCTTGGGTGCTGTGTCCTCCTCAGCCATGTAGGACAACTGTGCTATGCCCAATAGGCTTCACACAGCTCCCCAGACTGAAGTTCAGGTAGAAAGATTCCTCACTAAGTTAGTGTCCAAATATTTGTATCTTCCCCAGCATGGACTACTGGCAATAAACCTAGTGGTTGGTCAGGGGAGACATAAATATTCATAACTCAGAATTGCTGCAGCTCCATCTATTGCCAAAGGTGTCAGTGAC
Source organism: Lithobates clamitans (assembly GCA_037952925.1). Lineage (NCBI taxonomy): Eukaryota > Metazoa > Chordata > Amphibia > Anura > Ranidae > Lithobates > Lithobates clamitans. The sequence continues at coordinate 4,675,640 of JBBGZY010000392.1, forward strand.
ATCTGCGTAGACAGGTTGTAATGTGTTTGCCTTAGTGAGTTAGAGGCTTCCCCAGGCTGGGAGAGAGTTAGGTTATGTGTGCTTAGTTCTAGGATTTTTGGTTCCAGCCAGCCCACCAGTCATATAAAAAGGGGAAAGGCTGAGGTCCAGGGACTGGTTGTCTGCTCTCGGATCAGCTCAACTTGTGGTGCTGGGACTGCTGTAAGTAGAGAGGGGAGTGCCCACACTGACGGTATAATAATAAAGCTAGGAACTGCTGCCTCCACCAGAACACCTACCTAAGTAAGGTCTGATAGTAGAAGTGATATAAATAATGGTGGTATTGGCGCTGCTTCGAATAATGCAATAGACTGAATAAAGAGCCACGTGATATACTATAGTGTAATAAAAGACGTGTGATTTGTAATCAACTTAAAGTGACACAATGCTAGTGACACAATGACAATGCTAGTGACACAGATGACATCTTGATGACGAAATGTGTAGGACGGAGCCACATTGTCATTGCGTCACTTCTGGTTTTCACTTGTGGAACGCAGAGGAAGCTCAATACTCCCCTTTCCTAACTGCAACATGATTTTAACATAATGTAAGTGCATAACTACCCTTGTAAGGAAATAAAGATGTTATAAACGTTATTTGCACTATGAAGTGTTGCTTTCTTTCTACACATATGGAGTACTAACATGGAGAAAGGGCTGACAAGAGGTATATCCTTGGGAGGTCTGTTCCAATAGCACAGCATGGTAGCTGTAAAGGCACGATACCCCCTAGAGGGGAGAGTTTTCTGGTAAGTGCATATACATAAGAAGAGCACTGAGTGGAGCACCTGTACAGCTTAATTAATGTCTTTGCAAGTGACGGAAATTTTTCACCAGCCACAGTATAGACCACCACCTTGCAGAGGTATTGCAGATGTATGCCTGGACAGACACATAACTATAGTTAGGGATAGCGATTGGACTCTGTTCAAATTGGACTGTAATGTTGAAGTTTTTTCAGTAAAGTTACATTAATTGTTCCAAGCCTGGTCTGAAGTTATTCAAAGGGGTGCATGTTGGCTCTGGTGTATCAAAAGAACCAGGGTCTGTAAAGCACAAAGGGGTATGAAGTAACACCACTACAAAAGGGTCAACTCGGTAAGACAAGGAAGAGCTATGTAGTTGCAATGAGTTACCAAGCACAGGTTCAAGACATAGAGCAACCAGTCATTAGGCATGGTACCTGGTAATATAGCAAGTCCTCTGGCAGGGCCGTCTTTAATATTGATTGGACCCTGGGCAAAAATTTTCTTGGGCCCCCCCCCAATCCATGCAGTTTTGCTCTACACCCGAGACATACTATAAATAGCATCTAGACTCAAAATCTGTTTACTGAATCAGATCAGGCAGCAATTGCAATTGGTTAACAGAGGTTATAATGTATCATTACTGCTCACTGATTGGTTGCTAGACGTTACAGCACACATTTTGGCTCACTGATTAATTACTAAAGGTTACAGCCCATGATTTCTGCTTGTTTAATGGTTGCTAGAGATTACTGTACATCAATACTGCTCACTGATTGGTTGCTAGAGGTTACAGCACATCACTACTGTGTACTGATTGGTTGCTAGAGGTTACAGCACATCATCTCCTCACTGCCTGCACACCATGGACTGGGGTGGTGAGGGGACCCATCAATAGAGAGAAAACTCCTAGGGATCCTAGGACTCCTGGGATCAGTGGCAGTGCTGGGGGGAGGGTGTGAACAATGGCAATGCTGTTTTTTTTACCGACTACCAATATAAAGAGGAGTTTCAACACTGGCCACCAATGTAATAGGGGTTTACACTGACCACTAATGAAATAGAAGCATTCACAGTAACCACCAATGTAAGGATGAATTTACACTGACCACCAATGTAAGGGGGGCATTCACACTGGCCACTAGTGTGAATGAAAGGATTCTACAACAAGCACCAATGTAATGAGAAGGTTTACACTGACCACCAATGTAACTGAGACATTTAGCCTGCGTTCACATTTTTGTGTGTTTAGAACGCATGGAAAATTGCTTTCCTGGCACCACAGAAACATGCTTCCCTTTACAGATACACAGCAGTGCCATCAATTGTTAATGACACCCTCACGCGTCTGCTGACATGTTGGCACCATGTGATTTTAAAAAAGGGTTTGGGACTTTCTTCCACATTTGTAGCCCATAGAAAAGCCTATTGAAATGAATGGGCTGCCCTACATGCCCTACATCTTTATCTGCCCTGTCAGTACACCTTTGCATCCTAAAACCAGAACAGGCAGATGTTAGGCTTAATGACCACAGTTGTAGGCAGGACTTTCAAGCATTCTCCTTCATCTCCTCAGTGGGCAGCATTCAGTATAGGTGATGGTGGATATGACCTCAGGGGGGCATGATATATATGAATACTGCCTCTATTTACATATGAATGATGCCGCTCCGTCATTATTTACATATGAATGATGCGGTCTGCCACTATTTACATATGAATGTCACCGATATTTACATGTCAATGCCGGTATTTACATCTAAACACAGGGTTTGAGTCATCTGTACACAACAATAGGGCAGAGCTGGGCAGCATTAGTAACAGAACTTCACACTGAGATATCAGGACACAGCATGGGACTAAAACCTCAAGGGACGAGGGAATTTACACTGGGATAGTTTGCAAGTATGAGGCAGCTACTTTGGGCCCCACAACAATGACAGGGCCCAGGGCAGCTGCCCCTTTTGCTCTGCCTTAAAGACAGCCCTGTCCTCTGGTAGCGAGGGGTCATTGTCTGGCTTTGGTTCGGTTGTCTCGCTCTGGTTCCCTCTGGTTTACAACAGCAACCAGAACCAAACCCACATTACGGAGACCATGACCTGGTCATAAGGTACGGGAAGTAATGGAGTTAATATTGATCATGCAGGAAGCCTGCACTAGTACTAGGCGGGACCCCATTCTGTTACTGGAGTGGAAGCAGGCTCAGCACATCCGTCCTAACGCAATGAAGAACTTACAGTGTATAGTGACATGGGACACCACGTTTTCAGATGAATTCTGTATTTCTACTGCATGCAGTGTGAAGGCTCATTTGCAAGTTGGGAAACTGCCTTAGTGTTTGTTGTATTTTTTTACATGACCGCAGTCTCCACCTGGTCCAGGGCATTGATAAACATGCGCCGCACAAAAGGTACCCCTGTGTGCTGTGACATCAGCAACACTGAGTTTGGAAGAAAGTGAGATGCTACAAATGGGTTTGGACTGAATATCACCCAACAGAACTACATTTGGCCAGTCATCTCGGCCTATGGCAGGGTGGCTACACTCAGAAGGTTAGTAATGTGACACATATTAAGCCCCTATATTTGTAACTACATGTTTGTCAACAGTGAAACTTTAATTTAAAAAAAATGACAGTTTGCTAAAACTTTTTATCTGTCAAAGTTTGCTTCTGTGATGAAATCAAGCAGACACCCATGTGGAAACTAGAAAGGATTAAGTGTTTCAAAGAATAAAAGCCTAAATAAAATGCTCCTTGGGGAATGTGCCAAAATAAAGCAGCAAAAAACAGAAGAAAATTTTAATCTCCTCTGAATGATTTAGGCTAGGGAACGATGCCTTGTTTAAGTTTTGTAAATATTTCATGCTGTCAGATGTCTCGTCTTAACAAGGCCTTTGTAATCCATTCCTTGTTAGCCCCACATCTTTTTTAATGTTCTCCCTCCAAGAGTTTGCGGTTCTCAGCAAAACTGGAAATGTCAAAGAATTTTAAGATTTCTTTGCATTCCTTTTTAAGGCTGTCACAGATCCTAAATGTATGTATTCCCCAAACACTGCAGACTGTATTAGAAGCAGATGGTGCGGCTTGTAAAATCGCTTCTGATATGTCTGATAGCAACTTTTGTTAAATGTGTCTGAGCAAAAAGAGTCCCTGGTCTATGACTGCTTAGTGATACGGTAGAACAGCCAATTACTGAACTCAGAAGTGGGAATTAAACACAGATATATTCCAAAGCTTCACTTACCATGTACAAACAGCAAAATCTAATATGGAACATTTGCAGTACAGACTTATGCATTGCACAGAGCACTGAAGGTGCGCAATACGGATGAGCGAAATGGAAAGTTTTCATTTCCTTGGCAAGTTTGGTGAAAATGGGGAGTTTTTTTTCTAAATGTTGGCAATTGTTAAAAAATGTTTAGGTATGCTGTGTGAATGGGAATACATATCAGATGTATAATGAAGTTTTCACAAATTTGACTAAAAAGTGGAAATATGCTTTAAGGCTGCTCCTTTCAACTAGGTTGGACCTGTTCTTTTCTAAAAAAAAAAAAAAAAAAAAACAAAAAAAAAAAAAAAGCCACTTATAAGCTTCATTATTTTTCTTTAAAAAAAAAGAAAAAAAAAGAAAACAAAAAAGCAGATAGTGCTTTTTTTTCAGTATAACATGTATACAATTTAAAATCACTTCTAATTAGTCCTTAAAAATAGTAGTAGTAAATAGTAATATTAAAAATATACAATAAATACATTTTGGGAGGGTGGGTGAGGGTGCGTTGTTGGGAAGATGCGCTGAGAGTATCACCCCCTAAAGCAGTGATGGCGAACCTTGGCAGCCCAGATGTTTTGGAACTACATTTCCCATAATGCTCAACTACACTGCAGAGAGCATGAGCATCAAGGAAAATGTAGTTTCAAAACATCTGGGGTGCCACGGTTCACCCAGTGAGTTCTCCAAACCCTACAGTTCACATTTAACACTTAAGTCGGTCATACATGGATCGAAATTTGGTTGGTTCAGCAGGGACCGGCTGAATTTCGATCCATGAATGGGCACCACAAATCATTGTGTTCTACTGGTATGGAAGGCTCCTCGCACTCTCTACTGGCAGAATAGCAATTGCAGAAGGAATTCTGTGTTGATGGGGGAAACAATCAATTTTCTTTCCTTCCACCTGTGGCGGAAGGAAAGAAAATTGCATAATCCATGGCCTTCAGGTGACATTAATAAAGGGGTGTCCAAACTTTCTTCAAAGAGGGCCAGATTTGATGAAGTAAACATGCGTGAGGGCCGACCATTTTGCCTGACATTCTTTGAACCATTAAAATGAAATGCAAATGAACTAATACACTGCCCAACAAGAATTCTCTTGCCTTTGTGGCTGTGTGTGGTGAAGAGTCTAAGGATGAGCTCGGGGGTGTTATTTGGATATACTTATCGGCGTATAACATGCACAGGCATATAACACGCACCTTCACTTTAAGAGGGAAGTTTTAGGAAAAAATGTAAATTTTAAATAAAGAACTGTGAAGCAAAATATGGGTTAGTGCCCTTCAATGCAGCCTAATAAGTGCCCATCTGCAGCCTCACCATTGTCATGAATGCAGCCTCACAAGTGCCATGAGTGCCGCCTCACCTATGCCATGAATGCAGCCTCACTATTGCCATAAATGCAGCCTCCCCATTGACATGAATACAGCCTCACAAGTGCCATGAATGCAGCCTCACAAGTACCATGAATGCAGCCTCACCATTGCCATGAATGCAGCCTCTGAATGCAGCCTCACCATTGACATGAATGTAGCCATATCATTGACATGAATGCAGCCTCATCATTGACATGAATGCAGCCTCACAAGTGCCATGAATGCAGCCTCACCATTGCCATGAATGCAGCCTCACCATTGCCATGAATTCAGCATCACCATTGACATAAATGCAGCCTCCCCAGTGCCATGAATGCAGCCTCATCATTGACATAAATGCAGCCTCACCATTGCCATAAATGCAGCTTCACCATTTCCATGAATGTAGCCTCTGAATGCAGCCTCACCATTGACATGAATGCAGACTCACCATTGCCATGAATGCAGCCTCTGAATGCAGCCTCACCATTGACATGAATGCAGACTCACCATTGAGACTGTAATGAAAATTTGTAAGTTCTGTATATAATTGTATTCTATTTTGTATGTATTGCACACTGCCCTCACTGTGCACACGGCACTAATAATGTTTTCAGTACATGTTTACATTCTTTCGAGTCCTGATTAGAATTAGGCTGCCTATGTAAGGCCCCTTGTTACCATAAATGTACAATTGTAATATTAATGTGATACCTACGTAATCATGTGTATAAAAACCTTCAAATGCGTCATAATAAAACAGAACAGTTATTTGGAAAGATGCTGAGCGTATCTTTTGTGTCTGTTCCCTACTGCAGTAGTTATTATTAATTTGGAACCACTCGCCAGCCAGGAGGGGTTTCCAGGTGACCCTGAGTATCCGAAATGAGGAGCTTGAGAGGATCCGGGAATTTCTGATAATCAGCCGGCTGAGGTAAGCCTTTTGCTTACATTTGAATTATCAGGCTTCCTTGATCGGTAAGGCATTTTCGGGACAAAGGGTACCTTTTTTACTCCCCTTAATCAAACTGTATTGATTGGTGGTTATATGTTATGTTGTCACTGTCTACTGTCCATCGGAATGTTATAGATAGGAAAGGGAAGAATAGTGCTGTTCACAGGTATATGTAGTACATCTGCTAGATAAAGTAGTTTAGAGGCAAGAGGGTATAGGCACACATAGAGAAGACTGGTCAGTCATTATGGGCATTAAGTAAGGGAATGAAGGGTAAGAGACCCTCAAAAATGCCCAGTGCAAGAGGAGCACTATATATGAACCGAAGGTGCAGTTCCGTCTATACTGAGCCCCTAGATTAATGGTTAAAGTGGACATGGATCCAGATAGGGTAACTGGGTTACCACCAAGGTCCACAGGGACTAAGAATCATGCAGAGTAAACAGCTAGAGAAGCAGCTATCTATGTGAGCAGGATGGATCAAAGGTTGACAACACTAGACAGAAAGGTACATTTTCATGTTAAGTTGTGGGATGAATTTGGGGTCAGGCACTACAACTAGTAAAGTCAGAAACAGAGAAATGAGAATTAAAACAGAATACTTTATATGTTGTCAGAGAGGGAAGATGGGATGAGCACTATGGCTGCCTGTCTGATCATAGAAGCTAGATATAAAGAATATCTGAACAAAATAGGGAAAGCAGAATTTAGGCAGGGAAATATTAAAGAGTTAAAAGAAATTGAGAGAATGTGTATGTGTGTGAATGCTGGGACCTTTAGTTCTATCTCTTGTGTGTGTCATGTATGCTGATGTGACCCCCTCCTTTGTGCTAACAAAATGTGCCGGGTTAACGAATCTAATGATAAACAATGTGATGACAATTATTTTGAATCTGTTTTCCAGACATGGTAAAATGAAGGTTACCTTTAACCGTGTATTACACAAATTGAATATCCTTTGATAGTGGAAACAGTGCATTTAAAAAAGGGAAATTAAGTAAAATTAAGTAATAATGAGTATTCATTTCTAATATGAGTTTAACAATTTTATTAATAATATAGATATATTGAAACAGGTTTAGACAACCTTTGATTGGAAATGAAATCCAGGTTAATGGGGAAATTTTTAATGAATGGGATTAGTTTAGATTAAGATGAGGTTGTCTTTTTGAAACATGAAACTGGAGTTCTTACACAAACAGCATGATAGAAAACAAGCCATTGTAATATATTTATGCAAGCTGGACCCAGTAATGAAGGGTTCATCCCGACATATCAGAGCTGTAGCTTTTATGCAAAGGTGCTATTAGACAAAGTGGGAGAATTATCAGGGTTGCAAAGGTTGTCTTGCCATCAGGCCCTGGTGTTCTGCCACTGTGGGGTTTCCCAGCCTCCTCTTGCTGTCCTGCCCCTGCTATTGACTGTGCTGGTCTGGCATCTCTTGGAATTTACAGGCTGGTTCTCCTGTCCTAAGGATGGGAGAAATCAGTCTGTTTTTTCAGTAACTGAGAGTCCTGGTGGAGTCCTTCCTGCAACTCGCTCTTCTCCCTGTCAATGAGGATGCAGGAGAAGAAGCAGATCGGGTGGCCGTGGTTGTGTGAGCGCTCGCATTATGCAGTGTCAGCAAGCAGAGGGAGGGGGGAGGAATCACCCGCAGGAGCTGACTGGGGACGCTCTCCCTCTTAGACATTGCCTTTTTGTAAAAAAAAAAATGTTTTTTAATGGGGGGGTGGGGGGCACATGGTGGGGCACAGCATAATGTTGGGGGGGGGGGTCAGGGCCCCCTCTGCCCCCCCAGGGACGCCATTGGATGTCCAGTGGCAAATGCTACTGCAAAGGCCACAGCAAAAAGTGTTATCAGAAGTAGTTTGTAAATATAGAGTGCAGAATCTACAGAGAGTAACAGAGGAAATCTTTTTTATAGGAGAGTCCTTACTGGAAGTTTTGAAGTTTTATTTTTACACTCCCTACTGTCTACAATGTAGCGGACAAAGTAGAGTAAGAAACTAGAAAACTTTTGCCTGAATGTTTTCTTATATTTTATCAAGCTCCTAAGGGGGATGTTGGACTCTCTCCCTATGGGATTTGGTTTGGGAGTGTGTTACTCACTTGCTTATATTTTGTCTCCATTCGGATCTCACAGAGAATGTTGCTGATCTTTTAAGGTTTTTGACAAACTCATTTATGTGTTTTCTCTCCAATTCCAGATCCTAAAAGTTTGGAAGGATCTAAAACTAAAGCCAGGTGACTTGTGGATTGTTAAGAGACATTTATATGTAAGGAAATGTTTGGAGACTCAATACAGCATCTATTTCATGTACAGTTTTTTGCAAAATTTGAGGGAAAAGTCACCTGGATCCACTCCAGACACTGCAAAAATGACTAAATTAAAGAAATCTCTGTGGGGGGCCACAAAAGATATATATATCCAAATTACCAGTGGGGCCGTATTAAACTGGAACAAGGGCTGCAATTGGCCCACGGGTCAGACTTTGGACATGCCTGCATTAATACAGTCAGGTCAGAGGCCACAGCGCCTTTACAGCCTCACACTCTTACAGAAAGACCGCATCTTCTTCTCCACCTTCTCAGCCGTTGACATGGTCTATTCCCAACTGTCCAGACACATGACTCTGAAGCATTTTCAGAAAGTTATAATGAGCATGTACTTAACTCTACCAGCTTTTCTCACATCTTCTCTTTGCACCTTTAACTATACTATGCCCTTGGGCACACAGGGAAGCCATCATGTTGCAAGGCCTCGCATACTGTGACCCCAGGCTCACTCCCTAGGGAGATCCTGTACTGCATCCGGCTCCAATATGGCACTAAGTGGGGAACATGAATTATTAACTGTTCCCTTGCTACCAGGATCTCTATCACCTGCCAAGGTTACTGCTTGTTGCATGAAAATCAGACCAAAGTAGTGCATGAACTACCTTGAAGTCATTGCAACTTTAGGTCGCACATATATGAATGGCTATCATTGGAAAACATGGGGAACGACTTGTCATACAACTTTGAATGGAGCCTTCAAGTTAAGAATGTCCATAGAACAAAGTCCTTTCTTGTGGATTCCAAATAATGTAATGGGTCCCACTGGAGGGGAATGAGGTCAGCAAAACAGGTCAAATAATACACTGGTCCGCACTGTACAGCTCCCATATTATATTCAACCAGAAATAGAGGGGGTTAGGTATTAATAATGACTGTCTGTATAGTCTTAAACAAACAGAGTAATGGCCATAAATGTCCCAAAATCAGCTTGGAACGAAATAGCCCCAAAAAATCCCAGCATTGAAAATGGGCCAGGGAACACCCAACAAAAGTATTTGTTGTATTTACTAGTGCAACTTATACCATCCAAGTGTAAGGTATAACACCAACATGTCAGAGAAAAATTCAAAAACTCAAAAACAGAATCACTGAGTTGGAAAAAGGATCACCCCCTTATGTCAGTATTTTGTTGGACCACATTTTGCTTTAATTCCAGCCTTTAGTCTATTGGGATATGTCTCTACTAATTTTTAAAATTTTTTTCTAGACTTTGCAATAGTTGTCCACTCTTCTTTGCAGAACTGCTCAAGTTAATTTAAATTTGATGGTGACTGTGTGTGGACCGCAGTCTTCAAGTAATTCCACAGATTTTCAATGGGGTTTAAGTCTAGGCTCCGACTAGGCCATGCAAGGACATTCACCCTTTTCTCCTTCAGCCACGGTGTGGTCATTTTTGCTGTGTGCTTTGGGTCATTGTCATGTTGGAAGGTAAACCTTCTTCCCATTGACAACTTTCTGGCAGAGGGCAGCTGATTTTCCTTAAGAATCTGATGGTAATTTGCCCCATCCATTTTTCCTTACAGAGAAACACCCCCATACCAGGATATTGCCACCTCCATGCTTTACTGTCGGAATGATGTTATTTGGATGGTGCGCGGTTTGGATTTCCGCCAGGCATATCGTTTGCTGTTGAGGCCAAATAAATAAATTTTAGTCTTATCTGACCATAACACCTTTTTCAATGTGGCCACAGTTTTGAAGATTTTAAGGAGCAAGCAATGAGTTGTGGACTATATCTTTTCATAATTGCCATTACAGCTTTGCGACTGCCTTTCCGCACCGGCAGCTATAAAAATTCCTTCATTTTATTGGGGAGTAGTACCCCACCTCTGCATTATTTTACTTTACTTTACTTAAAGGCAAACCTATTTTTTTAAATTTTTAACAGAGTAGAGAGGGATTAGGACACCTGTTAGTTTTTATTGCTGTCTGTGCCCCCATTAGGGATATTTCCCCTCTTTATTTGTCTTGTTAACTGTTATCATCAGAAGTGTGAAACTAATAGAAAATCCCAAATTTTCGGTTGACATCAGAACACTAATGCCCTGTACACACGGTCGGACATTGATCGGACATTCCGACAACAAAATCCATGGATTTTTTCCGATGGACGTTGGCTCAAACTTGTCTTGCATACACACGGTCACACAAAGTTGTCGGAAAATCCGATCGTTCTGAACTTGGTGATGTAAAACACGTATGTCGGGACTATAAACGGGGCAGTAGTTAATAACTTTCATTTCTTAATTTTTCTGAGCATGCGTGGCACTTTGTGCGTCGGATTTGTGTACACACGATCGGAATTTCCGACAACGGATTTTGTTGTTGGAAAATTTTATAACCTGCTCTCAAACTTTGTGTGTCGGAAATTCCTATGGAAAATGTGTGATGGAGCCTACACACGGTCGGAATTTCTGACAACAAGGTCCCATCACACATTTTCCATCGGAAAATCCTATCGTGTGTACAGGGCATAATAGGTGAGACATCTTCCAATGGGGACACTACTTCTGGTGACATCCCAGGAATTTCATATCACTTTCTACTTTGGCTATGGGACAGGAAGTGAAGGGAAATCTACCCAATGGGACACAGTTGTCAAAAAAACACAAAAACAAAAACGGAACGGAGTTATAACTTTTACTCTATCCCAAAAAAAATCACTTTAACCACTAGCCGACCGCCCACCGTTGATTGACGGCGGTAGAATGGCTCCCCTGCGCGAATCGCCGTAGCTGTACGGTGGCCACTTTAAGGGGTATAGGGGGAGCATGCCCGCCATGCCTCCGAGGAGCCGATGCGCATGCCCACCGGGCACCCGCGATCGCCCTTGTGACAGAGCAAGAACGTGGATCTGTGTGTTTGTAAACACACAAATCCACGTCCTGTCAGGGGAGAGGAGACAGATCGTGTGTTCCTAGTATATAGCAACACCAATTGGTCTCCTCCCCCAGTCAGTCCCTTCCCCCCGCAGTTAGAACACACACTAAGGGAACACATTTAACCCCTTGATCGCCCTCTAGTGTTAACCCCTTCCCTGCCAGTGACATTTATACAGTAATCAGTGGCTATTTATAGCACTGATCAATGTATAAATGTCAATGGTTTAAAAAATGTGTCAAAAGTGTCCTAACTGTCCGCCGCAATGAGGCAGTCCCGATAAAAATCACAGATCGTCCCATTATTATTTAAAAATATAAATAATAAAAATGCCATAAATCAATAACCTCTTTTGAAGGCGCTATAACTTTTGTGCAAGCCAATCAATATACGCTTATTGCGATTTTTTTTTAACCAAAAATATGTAAAAGAATACATATTGGCCTAAACGGAGGGAAAAAAAATATATATATTTTTTTAAATTGGGATATTTTTTTATAGCAAAAAGTTTAAAATATTGTGATTTTTTCAAAATTGTCGCTCTTTTTTTGTTTATAGCGCAAAAAATAAAATATGCAGAGGTGATCAAATACCACCAAAAGACAGCTCTATTTGTGGCAAAAAAAGGACATGAATTTTGGTTGGGTTACAGCGTCGCACGACCACGTAATTGTCAATTAAAGCGACGCAGTGCCGTTTCGCAAAAAATGGCCGAGTCAGGAAGGGGGTCAACATCTACGGTGATGAAGTGGTTAAGGGCCTGAATAGACCTGCAGACAGGGATAAGCAGGATACAGTTACTTTTTTGACATACCAAGCATGAATCCTTGCATGCACATGAAACAACCAGTGATTGCTATCCCCATTTATATGTTTACAAACAAGGATAAAGTTTGGGTTCACACTCCATACTCATAGAGAATGCCCGCTAAGCTAGCGAATCACAAACTTTGGCCTAGAAATCAGAAATAAGGAACAATCTATAACGCAGTGCATATTATTTACTATTATTTCACTATTATTTACTTTTGTACATTTATAGGGGTTGTAAAGTGAGATTTTTTTTTTATCTTAATGCAAATCCACTGCAACAGAGCAGGTAAGTATAACATGTTTGTTATTTTAATAGAAAAAAAAATGAGACTTTACAATCACTTGGAGTTCCGCCAAATTTTTATTTTTTTAAAGTCAGCAGCTACAAATACTGCAGCGGCTGACTTTTAAAATATGGACAGTTACCTGTCCAGGGCGCCCGCGATGTCCTCACCCGAAGCCGGTCTGTCCCTCGACTTTGGATGGAGGCGCCTCCATCTTCGGTAAGGGAATCAGGAAGTGAAGCCTTGCGACTTCACAGTCTGGTTCCCTACTGTGCATATGCACGAGTCGCGCTGCGCATCCTCACTGGTCCCTGTTGTCTTCTGGGACCTGTGTGTCTCCCAGAAGACAGCGGGGGGGCGGACATGGCGTAGATCATCGCGGAGTCTGCGGTGATTTATGCCCGGAAGTGGGAGCAAATACCTGTATTAGACAGGTATCTGCTCCCCCCCTGCCCCCTGAAAGGTGCCAAATTTGACACTGGAGGGGGGGGGGGATCTGAAAAGCGGAAGTTCCATTTTTGGGTGGAACTTCGCTTTCAGTCGCAAGAGTAAGGCTGGGTTCACATATAGGAGAATTGGATGCGGATTTCTCCTCATCCAATTCGCATGACAGGCGAGTGTGACTGGCTCTTGATGGAGCCGGTTCACACAGGTCCTGGTGGCCACGGTCCAGATTGCAGAAAGGGTCCTGTGCATCTTTGGCTCCAGTTCAGGTGCAAATTCAGGCAAAAACCTGAACTGGTGAACAGACACGCACCGGTCCCCAGGCACGAACCCGTGACCACACATATGTGAACCTTAATAATTTAAAGGAATCCACAACCCAGCCAATTTCTATAAAAGGTGGGCTCACAGCAGCTATATTGTCAGTTGGAACTGTTAGGGAGTACTGACAATCCTGTGTAGGAAGAACATTTTTTTTGTTTATTTATTTACTTATTTTTTTAATTTTGACACTGATAAATGTCCCCAGTGGCATTGCCCAACTTCCCACGCTTTTTGTTTGACAATAGTTTGCGGTTTAGTCCTGCTAATGGTCAATTGAAATATACAATTTCTCCCCCGCCCATAACCATCAATTAGGTTCGCTGCAGAGTTGCAAACTTATAACTTCAAGCAACGTTGTGGATCAAACCCAGGCAGATTCGCTCATTCCTTATTACAAATTACATATAGAAGCCATGTCTAGGGGGGATCCAGAGTCTCATTTAAAGATATGTTTGTGAATGTTATCATCTTGTGCAATGCTTTGGTTATGTTGTGATTTTATTACCTTTACATCCATTTCTAGGCAGTGGGTGCACCTTCTGGCACCCCCATCCGACTCTATCAGAACATTAGTGTGGAAATGAGCCCAAACCTGCACTTTATCAAAGTACTTAGCAGAAGCCAATGTTGCGTGTGACTCCTGGCGCAGCCATGCTTCAAAGGAAATGATCTTCAGTCCGTGAAAAGGAAGTGAACCAAGAGTTTTCCATTAATAGTGACCTGGAGCAGAACAGCAGAAAATGTACCAATAAAGCCTACAGTTGGCAAAACATTGCAGATGAAATCCCTGTCTTTCCTGACTCTTTAATAACTTGGAGTTGTGCTTTTATTCCTTTTCTTTTTATTTGAAATGGCTATAGGAGGCATACAGCTCTTTCAGTCAAGATTTAAAAAAATATACTCTTTTAAAGCTAAAAGCTCTAAAGACGTTCAGTTAACTATATTGATCAATAGCAACAAAGGCTAGGAATGTACATTGTGTACTCTAAATTCCATTTTAAACTCAGATATTACCATGTAAATGTAGCTGTAAAGTAATCACTATACTACACATAACCTGTGCAGAGAGCAGAGCTGTAGGAGGAGCCCACTAGGAGGAGCCCACTGCAGGTTGCCTGGAGAAAACTACCGGAGGGGATGACGCAAGACCAATCACCTGCACATTGAGAGAAAGCAGCAGTGACCGGTCCTTATTATTATTATTATTTTTACAGGAAGCTTCTGCAAAAAGGCCAAGATTTATACTGAAGTATTCCACAGATCCGGAAGTAATACACAAAAAACACATAGATTCAATTAAGAATACACTTGGCTCTTGTATTTAGCTTATGCTGGAGTTTAGCTTGTGATGTGTGTCTAAGGGGTGCGGTTCCACCCTAGGTGGCCAATGAATGGCAAACATCTGATGGGAAGAGTAACAACAGGTAATCACAGAATCTTACACCATCTTAATGTCTTATCCTCAGCTTGGAGACAGTTTCCGATTCCATATACATGTACAGTAAAGACCTTTTACACCTATGCACATGCAATGTGCTTTTTGTTTATGAGGTCCATAAAGACATGGATGAGCGAGTTTGGGGTGGAGAAACTTGACTGGCCTGCACAGAGTCCAGACCTCAATCTGATAGAACACCTTTGGGATATATTAGAGCAGAGACTGTGAGCCAGGCCTTTTTGTCCAACATCAGTGCCTGACCTCACAAATGCGCTTCTGGAAGAATGGTCTAACATTCCCGTAGACACACTCCTAAACATTGTAGACAGCCTTCCCAGAAGAGTTGAAGCTGTTATAGCTGCAAAGGGTGAGCCAACTCAATATTGAACCCTACAGACTAATGCCCCGTACACACGGTCGGATTTTCCGACGGAAAATGTGTGATAGGACCTTGTTGTCGGAAATTCCGACCGTGTGTGGGCTCCATCACACATTTTCCATGGGATTTTCCAACACACAAAGTTTGAGAGCAGGATATAAAATTTTCCGACAACAAAATCCGTTGTCGGAAATTCCGATCGTGTGTACATAAATCCGACGGACAAAGTGCTATTGGCCACTGCCCCGTTTATAGCCCCGACATACGTGTTTTACGTCACCGCGTTCAGAATGATCGGATTTTCCGACAACTTTGTGTGACCGTGTGTATGCAAGACAAGTTTGAGCCAACATCCGTCGGAAAAAATCCTAGGATTTTGTTGTCGGAATGTCCGAACAAAGTCCGACCGTGTGTACGGGGCATAAGACTGAGATACCTTTGAAGTTCATGTGTGTGTAAAGGCAGGCGCCCCAATACTTTTGACAATATAGTGTATGTTTTATTATAGGACAACATATATGTGAATAGGTTCTAAAAGCTTGGACTCCATACTAACATTGAACCTATGTAACACTAAGGGGTGTATTTATAAAAAAAAATGTAGTTGCATACTAATTCACCCAGTGAAAGGGAATATGTGCAAATGGGGCAAAAAACTAACAAGATTAGACTATTTACTGTGCATAATGAATGCTTTTCATTGATTTAAAACGGAAAATACCACATTTGGCCACTAGATGGAGCTAAGCATTCTAGGAATTCTAGAAAAAATGGCCAAATGCAGTGAATTCCATTTTAAAGCAACGAAACAGTCCAGAAAATAACTTAAAAAAATCATTCTTTGACCCATTTGCATAAAAAAACAAATGTACATGTACTTTCACTGGGTGGATTTCTGTGCAATTGTATATATAAATACACCACTAAAACACAATAAAGTTAATATATAAAAAAATATAATATAATTCTGCACCAGTGGGAAAATAAATCAAATCTGTATATGAAAAAACTCAAAAACTGACTTCCTAGTGTGTAAAATTACAATCTGACAACCCCCCCCCCCCCCCCAAATAAAAAAATAAAATAGGGGGCACTAAGCTCAATATACTGCAGTCACCAAATCCCAGTACACAGATATACATAACAATAGCACTGGGAATTGGTGAGTGCAAAACTAGTATATAACATTATTATGTTTGTGCAAAATGCCATTTTAATAACATCTTTACCAAACCCTCAGTGGTAATGAAGGAAATTGCATCTCTGGTAATGCAGCATTGCATTCTGCCCGTCTTGCCATCACATTTTCCAATCTTGCTGTTTGTTACAGAACAGTGCTGTTTATTAGGAAATGAATGGATGGGTCCTAAAGAGTCAGGGGTCCTGTGCCCACAGGCGTCTGAGCTATATATTCAGCTCTTCTCTTTCCTTAGGACAATCATTGTACAGCTATAGTGAACAGGCAGGCTCCTGTGAAGTTCAATTACATGCCGACACATTGCGTTCTGTCTCCTATTGTTCCGTACAGTACAATGAAACTACTTTAAAAGTTTTGGCCATAGGCGAGCCAGAGGGAGCGATATTCAAATGATGAAGAGCTCTTTCTGTAAGTTAATTTCTAATGTGATTTTCTTTAAAATCATCAGGGAGAAATGGATTATTTGAAATAAAGTATGAACATGTTGGCATGCAGTTGAACTGCATAATGGGGAAATAACACAACATGTCCTACTTCTTAGCACAATGAAAAGTAAAAACTGATTGCAGAGATTACAATGTTCAGTTGGAACAATGCATTAAAAGTTCTTTGGCTACATAAAGATTTTCCATTACAAATTTACTAAACGGCACTAGGTACAGTGCCTTGCAAAAGTATTCACCCCCCTTGGCTTTTTACCTATTTTGTTACATTACAGCCTTAAGTTCAATGTTTTTTTAATCGGAATTATATGTGATGGATCAGAACACAATAGTCTGAGTTGGTGAAGTAAAATTAGAAAAATATATACATAAAACTATTTTTCAGAAACAAAAATCTGATAATTGGCATGTGCGTATTTATTCACCCCCTTTGTTATGAAGCCCATAAAAAGCTCTGGTGCAACCAATTACCTTCAGAAGTCACATAATTAGTGAAATGATATCCACCTGTGTGCAACACCTAAGCAAGAGGCACCACTAACCAAACACTGCCATGAAGACCAAGAAACTCTCCAAACAAGTAAGGGACAATGTTGCTGAGAAGTACAAGTCAGGGTTAGGTTATGAAAAAATATCCAAATCTTCGATGATCCCTAGGAGCACCATCAAATCTATCATAACCAAATGGAAAGAACATGCATGGCACAACAGCAAACCTGCCAAGAGCCGACCGCACACCAAAACTCACAGACCGGGCAAGGAGGGCATTAATTAGAGAGGCAGCACAGAGACCTAAGGTAACCCTGGAGGAGCTGTAGAGTTCCACAGCAGAGACTGGAGTATCTGTACATAGAGTTGGGCTTTATGACAGAGTGGCCAGAAGAAAGCCATTACTTTCAGCAAAAAACAAAAAATGGCACATTTGAGTTTGCGAAAAGGCATGTGGGAGACTCCCAAAATGTATGGAGGAAGGTGATCTGGTCTGATGAGACTAAAATTTAACTTTTTGTCCATCAAACAAAACGCTATGTCTGGCGCAAACACATCATATCACCCAAAGAACACCATCCCCACAGTTAAACATGGTGGTGGCAGCATCATGCTGTGGGTATGTTTTTCAGCAATCAGGACTGGGAAACTGGTCAGAGTTGAGGGAAAAATTGGTGGGGCTAAATACAGGGATATTCTTGAGCAAAACATGTACCACTCTGTGTGTGATTTGAGGCTAGGACATAGGTCCACCTTCCAGCAGGACAATGACCCCAAACACACTGCTAAAACAACACTTAAGTGGTTTAAGGGGAAACATGTAAATGTGTTGGAATGGCCTAGTCAAAGCCAAGACCCAAATCCAATAGAAAATCTGTGGTCAGACTTAAAGATTGCTGTTCACAAGCGCAAACCAACCAACTTGAAGGAGCTGGAGCAGTTTTGCAAGGAGGAATGGGTAAAAATCCCAGTGGTAAGATGTGGCAAGCTCAAGGAGACTTATCCAAAGTGACTTGGAGCTGTGATAGCCGCAAAAAGGTGGCTCTACAAAGTATTGACTTTAGGGGGGTGAAAAGTTATGCACATTGACTATTTCTGTTATTTTGTCCTATTTGTTGTTTGCTTCACAATAAAAAAAAAATCTTCAAAGTTGTGGGCATGTTCTGTAAATTAAATTATGCAAATCCTCCAACAATCCATGTTCATTCCAGGTTGTGAGGCAACAAAACACGAAAAATGCCAAGGGGGATAAACACTTTTGCAAGGCACTGTAGGTAAACCCAAGTGGGAATTATGAGACATCTTCTGCCACTCCCTCGAGGAACCCTGGGGTGGCATATCTTCAACTTTTTTTTGAAACATCTAAAAAGAAATCAAAAACCCACACTATGTGTACCTAAAACTACAAGTTATTCGTGTTGCTGCTGCTCATTTCCTAATTCATAGTATATACATCAAACCACAGTGCAAACAGTGATTGCTCATTAAAACGTGCTCATCACATTAATATGTAATCAATTTCAGTGCCACAATCGTTCACACATTATAATCATATAGTCCCAAAAATTATTAATGATAAAGTCCAAAAAATATGTATATTTAACAGTCCCAATGAAGAATCAATTCATATAAGCATTATCTTCTTCCAAAGTGTTAGCCTGCAAGAAATGTAAACTCTAAAGTGCTCCAGTGCTCCAAAGGATCAAACAGTGAAATGTGTTCCACACAATCCCCTTTGTGCCTCTACTCACCAGATTAAATGGACCCCCTAGCAATACTGCATGTGAGTCTATTGCGCTTAAGGCTGGTGAGTGGAGAGATGTAATAACCGCAGGTCCTCCAAATCTTCCTGTGTAGGCAGTAGATGTCTATAGGTCTGTACCATCACCACTCATACATTGAAGGAGAGAATTTGTATAGTATAGTACCTTATTTGATAATGTCCTGTGGGAGGGGCAAAACACGTCAACGTGGATTACGGTTCTTTAGTGACGTCACATCCGGCAAGTGAACCAAGCGAGTTCCTGAAGCTAGACAACTGCCCTGTTTGTATGCAATTTGTACAGGTGGATATTCTCTGGAACACTGTAATGCCCTGTACACACGGTCGTACTTTCCTACGGAAAATGTGCGATTGGAGCTTGTTGTCTGAAATTCCGACCGTGTGTGGGCTCCATCGGACATTTTCCATCGGATTTTCCAACACACAAAGTTTGAGAGCAGGCTATAAAATTTTCCGACAACAAAATCCGATCGCGCCAATTCCGACCATGTGTGGCCAATTCCGACGCACAAAGTGCCACGCATCCTCAGAAGAAATTCCGAGACGGAACAGCTCGGTCTGATAAAATTAGCATTCGGAATGGATAGAGCACTTTTGTCAGGCTGCAATGTTTAAAATAGTTTAATACAGCGCACTCTCTTCTTATTTATAATGCTAGAAGAATGAAGTAGTTTTGCTGCTCATATCCACACAGACTTCTCACAAAGTTCTTTCTTTATTATTTCTCGTGATTTCATAAATATATTTTGATTTGTCACATCTGAACAAAAATATATATATTATTATTTTTTTGTTTTGTATTTTTTTCAAGCCTGATTTTATTTATTTATTTATTTTTTTCGGTTTGTATTGTTTTCAAGCCTGATCTTGTTGTTAATTATTTTTATTTTTTGATTTTGCATCCTGAATATTTTTGTGTGTGTTTTGTGTGTCAAGGTACCACAACACCATTATTATCTTGTATTTTTTAATTTCAAGGAGGTTGCTTGGTGTTGGTGTCTCTTGTTAATTTCACATTGTATTTTCAAATGTACCTGCCTCCTCACAAACAAACTGTCCTTTTTGAAGGAAAACACACATAGGCGAGTCTAATTGAAACAAAAAATCCTTTATTAAGGGCTCATAACCAAACAAAGAGGGAGGCAAAGCTGGAGAAACAGCAGAAATTGGCGAAGCCTTTGACCCCCAGGGCAGACATCAATTACTTTACTGCAAAATTGGTGACCTGAGGAGTCCTTATCTAAGGGAGTGCAGTCTGGTTCAGAAGTCCCAGAGATCCTGAAAGCAGCAGATGACATCTGTGTCCCCAGGCTGTGGTCATACAAGAGACTGCATCTTTTGCCAGACCAGACTAAACCCAGGTCATCACTCTCTGGTCTTCCTTCCACGCTTCCTTCCACACTGTGTCTGTGGTGTTAGAGTTGTGGCAGGAGGAGGAGGATGGTCCAACTCACACAGGTGGGTTTTGTGTGTGATTTCGCCCCTCACCCCCTTTGTTAGTGTTTTCTAAAGAATGTCCTCACACAGCTGGCGTTGACCCTCCTGCATGCCCTGCAGTTTTGTGGCAGCCATGGAGGCAAAGGCCTCTTCAGGAGTGGGGGTGGCTCTGTAGGACGCAGAAGCCTACGGAATCAGCCTGAGTGCTGAATCCTGCACGTGACTCCCCTTCCTGGGTCTTTTGGTTGGAAGGCGGAGGGAAGGAACCTGTGATTCTGTCAGGCTCCTACTGGGCCCGGCCTTCTCCTGGCTGCCACTTAGCCCCTCCTCCTCCTGGCTGCCACTAAGCCCCCCGCCTCCTCCTGGCTGCCACATTCCACAGCTTCCTCCTGTGTGCCACATTCCAGAGCCTCGTCCTGGCTGAGGTCTTCCTGTGTATGAAAAAGGGACATAGTCTGAGTTTTTTATTCATCAATCACACACAATTTTCACCTCATGATTGTTGCAAATTGAATGTTAACAAATATAACAGACTATCATTCTGAGCCCAGCATTTTTCATTCTTGTCCCAATTATTTTTGCCCACTACTGTCTATTTATATGTAAAACACTTTAATAAATCAGCAATTAGTGATTAATAATAACATCTAGTAAACATCATTTATTTATTGACTGGAAATCTGTAGAAGAATGCTATACCTGCCTCCAGCTGGGCTCCTCCACTTCTTCCTAGCTGGAAGTCCCAGGTTGGACATCGGAAGCCTCAGCTGGGGTGGAAGATAGGGTGGAAAGAAAAGTGGAAGGAAGGGTTGAGAGGGATTCCCTGACTTTAGTCTGGTCTGACAGAAATCTCAGTCTCTCATAGTACCACAGCCTGGGGACATAAATGTCATCTGCTGCAGCTCCTGATCTCTGGGAATCTGTGACCTTCTTGCGCTCCCTAAGATAAGTGCTCCTCAGGCCACCAATTTTGGCTTTTAAATAGGGGATGGTTGCTGTGGGGACCACCGGCTTCACCAACTCCAGCAGTTTCTCCAGCGCTGCCTGCCTCTTTTGTTTATTGTTGTATTGGGGGTGTTTGATCTGCCAAAGACAGGGCAGCTCCCTGTATTTGTCTATGAACAGGGGGAGGAAGTTGTGGTCATTGAAGCCATCCATTTTATCTGCAAGACACAACACAAGACAAACCCTAATGTCATGCGAAACTCTCCTAATCTTGTTACAATATAGGCCTCAATCTAGAAGCAGTATAGGCCCAAGTTTAGATCTTACCTTCGTTATCACGATCGGCGCCTCCGATACTCCTTCCTCCGCTCACAGATCGTACGTACTATGCACGCGTGTTACGCTTTATATACACTGCGCATGCGTGAAACTCCGCCGCCCCTGACGTTCTTTCTAGTCTATTCCCCGCCCCTTCTCGTTCGGCGCAGTGGGGGAAGAGCACATGGCGGAGACACAGCAGGTGCGTGCTAATTACAGCAACGAGGAGGAGGAAAGCCCGGAGCATGAAACGTCCCGATCCAGAAGGAGACGATTTAAGGCCTCAAATATGTTCTTTGGGGAGATGTTGGAGATGGTGGACATAATGAAGAAGGCCGACTATGATGGGAAGTATGGACCTTACCCCAACCCGAATGTCAGAAAGGCCAAGATAATGGCGAAAGTGGTCAAAAGTCTGCAGAATAATTTTGGGGTATGACGATCGAAAGATCAGCTCAGGAAGCGGTGGTTGGACCTCAAATTAAGGGAGCATGAGCAGTACAGAAGGATCAAGAGAGTGCTACAAAAAAGTAAGTAGTTGTGCTGTGTTCCTATTCTTTATTTTTATTACGTTCGTGCTGCTCCATGTGCTTTTCTTAACTGTTGTACAGTTTAAAATGGCAACTTTCATGTTCATGGACACATTATTCGTTCGGCCTAGAAAACACCAGTGTTTTGGCCATATGCATTTGAATACATTTTTTATGGCCTACTTCTCTTAAAATAATTTTGTTGTGTAGATGGGTTTGTAACTAGAATGAAATGCAAACTAGATTCTGTGTAAGGAGAGGACACTCAGCAGCTGTTTACACATCTGGACGCTGGCGCACTAGTGTGGGACACAAGAACACTCTTTTTATTAGGGGGCCCTACACAGGTGCTCCAGTGGATAATATAGGGGTGTCTCCATCTGTGAAGCTTGCACACAAAACAGGTAAGTATTCAAACTTGACAAAGGAAAAAAATATTTCTTCATCTTGGAACTCTGACCAAACAGACAATTGTACCCCACTTCCAAGCAATGTTTCATATTCCTATTTCTGCCATCAAATATCTGTGTGCTAAGTATACCTATTTTTTTGTACATAGGGGATAAAAGACTCGGAGGACACCCCTCATCCAAGGAGACAACAGACCCCCCGCTTCAGGAAGAAGTGGAGACCCACCAAAGACAACAGGAGGAGGGAGGAGATGTGGTGGAAATTGTCACCACAACAGGTGAGTGTCTGCGACCACAGGCTCAGGTAAGAGATAGATATTTATAATACATGGTGTGTTTTTGTTTCTATCTTTTTAGCTGATCGTGATGTTGTGGATCCAGGTCATTTCACCTCTGAAAGTGCACAGATCCTGATCGGGGAGATCATGGGGTGTAATAGGGACTTGGAATTTTGCCTTAAAAAGTTGTGTAGAACATAGCACACCAGGATGATATGATTCAGTTTGTACTCCGCCATGTGTATGGGTGTAAGAAATAGGCGGAACCGGCTGGCCATGATTCCAAATGTGTTCTCCACCACTCTTCTGGCTCTGGCCAGCCGGTAATTAAAAACCCCCTGGTCCGGAGTGAGGGTCCTCATAGGGAATGGCCGCATAAGATGGTCCCCCAGCGCAAAAGCTTCATCCGCAACGAAGACGAATGGGAGTCCTTCCACATTGCCTTCTGGAGGTGGCAAGTCCAAGCTGCCATTCTGGAGATGCCTTTAGAACTCTGTCTGGACGATGACTCCACCATCGGACATCCGGCCATTCTTCCCCACGTCCACATACAGGAACTCATAAGTAGCCGACACCACCGCCAACATCACAATACTATTGAACCCCTTGTAGTTGTAATAGTATGACCCCGAGTTGGGTGGTGGGACAATGTGGACGTGTTTCCCATCAATTGCGCCTCCACAATTAGGAAAGTCCCACTGCTGGGCAAAGACAAACATTCTTGGCCAGCATCAGTATAACATTTATTTTCAGGGAGTTTTGAAAGACCAAGGTATAAGGTCCACCTATCAGATCCCCCCCCCCTCTCATGGGCCATTTCTAAAATTTTTTTTGGGGGAAGATCTTTTGGACAGGTAACCCTCTCCACTTCATTGAGAGATGAATGCCTAAATAATGTGTATTACTTTGGCCAGCCCCTCCTTACTTACACTATTGACAGCCCACTGGACAGGTAAGAAGTGTCATAATACAAAGATATAAATACACATTGTACACATTTTAGCACATTTGGACATTCTGCTATTACCTATCAAGATAATAATAGGATACAAAAACTTTTAACAGTACCATTTGAAAGTATACAGGCAGGCCCTTGCACTACATGCTTTGGGGAATTCATCCATACATCTGACCACAAAAGAGATGGGTATAGTGTGTATGGGTTTGGCAAAGTCAGCAGATAGATGATTGAGGATAGATAGAGAATTGGTATCAGCTGACTTAGCAGTTGGGGGAGGGAGGGTTCCAAATGATTTGGGGACCCCAAAAAAAAGCCTCTGGCACTCTGCCTGAATTTAAAGAACAAATCACATTTTTACACATTTTAGGGGGTATTTAGAGTAAAGAACTACTATGGAGCTGACAAAATACATTGTTAAGTGACTACATGAGGTTCATAATCACACACATAGGTTGGACTTGATGGACTTGTGTCTTTTTTCAACCTCACCTACTATGTAACTATATGTATATAGGGCCAGGAGAGCATGCTGGGGAGGTAAGTGAAGGCAAATATGTCTGAAGGACAAAAAAAATAATTACATAAAAATCCAGCATGCATGAGAACAAAGGGGACATTCACAGCATATTACAATCATGGTAATTAGGGAATGAGGAAAGAAATACAATATATTATCAAACATTAAATACAATAAAATGTGATATTAAAGGATACAAATCTTACCTTAATATACTCCTTCTGCAGGACCTGGATGATGGCAGAAAAGGTCTCCGGGATAATGATCCCCAGAGCCTGGGGGGAGATGCCTGTCGAGAACTGGAGGTCCTGCAGGCTTCTCCCTGTCGCCAAGTACCGCAGGGTGGCGACGAGCCTCTGCTCCGGGGTGATGGCTTTCCTTATGCAGGTATCCTGCCTGCTAATATAAGGGGTCAGCAAAGCCAACAAACGGTGAAATACCTGAGAAAGTTCCTGAAATCATCAGGATTATTCTTACGGATCTCACGGAGCAAAGGCATGTGACAGAACTGGTCACGCTGGAGCAACCAATTCTTTGTCCATGAACTCCTCCCCACCCTGTTCATGGACTGGACTTGTGTCAAGGTAAGGACCCCAACACCAAGCCCCCGCACAGCACGAACTCTACGTGGAGTACGTATACGCAACATGGCTAGAAAACGGTCGGCTGCTCAGAACGAAGTAACAGAACGCACTGAAGAACAGCAAGGCCTGTGAAGAGCGACCTGAAAAACAGCAAAGAGCGGACAAGAACGCACTGAATAATCCAATACAAACTGATTGCACGCACTGAAGAGCAGATACAAACCCACAAGCACAAACTGTACAGCAGAAAACAATCTGAAAACCACGAGTCTGAAAAAGCGCGAATCGTCTCTCTCCAAACTTTTACTAACACAAGATTAGCAAAAGGAGCCCAAAGATTGCCGCGCTTGGTTCAGAACTGCCCTTTTCTAGTCTCGTTGTACGCGGTGTACGTCACCGCGTTCTTGGCGATCAGAAATTCCGACAACTTTGTGTGACCGTGTGCATACAAGACACGTTTGAGCCAACATCCGTCGGAAAAAATCCATGGATTTTGTTGTCGGAATGTCCGATCAATGTCCGATCGTGTGTACAGGGCATTAGTGTGATTTTAACCTTTTTCGTAGTAAAAAGAACGTATGACACTATACAAATTCTCTCCTTGTCAGAAAAAATGAATCAGACTGAGACAGAAGTACAGTTAAATCACACTAATAATAAAAAGGTAAACAGAGTAAACGTAGTCAAAACATAGCCAGAGTTCAGGAACCGGAACGGATAGTCAGACAAGCCAAAACGACAGGGAGCCAGAGATGAGCGTAGTAGAACAGCAAGTAGGATCTGGAGCCAGAAGGAATGTCAGCCAAGCAAGTCTTTAACAGGAACACAGGAGAGCTTCTCTAGAGATGTGACCAAGGTGAAGGCAGAGATCATCTGGGCTGGACGGCTTAAGTAGGCAGGACTGATGGGCAGGAGAGAAAGGAGCTGGCAATTAGCCGACAGCTGAGCAGCCAGCTTTGAAAAGGAAGGGCTGAGCCCAGCCCTTACACTCCTTCCATGTATGAGTGGTGACGGTACAGACCTATAGACATCTACTGCCTACATAGGAAGATTTGGAGCTCCTGCTGTTATTACATCTCCCTGCTTACCAGCCTTAAAGAGGAAGTAAAGTTTTCTTTTTTAATTGTACCTACAGGTAAGCCTATAATAAGACTTACCTGTAGGTACTGTAAATATCTCCTAAACTTGCACCGTTCAGAAGATATTTACTATATAAGCCACCAATTACGTCATCGACCCATTCGCGCTGAAGGAACGGCCGTATGTGCTGTTTCTTCAGAGCCCTGTGTCGTGACCCGTGGCTCCCGCAAGCATGCACGGGAATGACGACACTCACAGCGCCGGAGCCCATGAACCAGGAAGAAACACCGAGGAAGATGTCAGCCGTCTCAGAGGTGTGCGGGTGCCGCTGTGGGGGCTTCATTCTAAGGTAAGTATTTCATAATGAGCTAGTATGCGATGCATACTAGCTCATTATGCCTTTGTCTTACAGGGTTTTTTGTTTTTGTTTTTTTGGGGTTTTCAACCTCTTTAAGCGCAATAGACCCACATGCAGTATTGCTTGTGGGGTCCATTAAATCTGGTGAGTAGAGGCACAAAGGTGGTTGTGTGGAGCACATTTCACTGTGGGATTATATGGAGCACTGCAGCACGTTAGAGTTTACATTTCTTGCACACCAGCACTTTGGAAGAAGATAATGCTTTTATGAATTGATCCTTCTTTGGGACTATTAAATATACACATTTTTTGGACTTTATCATTTATCATTTTTTGGGCTTATATGATTATAATTTATGCACACTTGTGGCACTAAAATGGATTATATATTAATGTGATGAGCGTGTTTTAATGAGCAATCACTGTTTGCGATGTGGTTTGGTGTATATACTATTTTTTGACACATCACCCATTATTTTTCTATTATTGCCATTATGGTATCACAGTGCCAGCTGTGTTTCTTTTTTTTTGCATTGTTAAGAATATAAAAGGAATGCCGCGTACACACGGTCGGACTTTCTGACGGGAAATGTTTGATGTGAGCTTGTTGTCGGAATGTCCGACTGTGTGTATGCTCCGTCGAACATTTGCTGTCGGAATTTATGGACACAAATGTTTGAGAGCAGGTTCTCAAATTTTCCGCCAACTTCACTTGTTGTTGGAAAGTTTGATTATGTGTATACAAGTCTGTCGCACAAAAGCTCACACATGCTTGGAATCAAGCAGAAGGAGCCACACTGGCTATTGAACTTCCTTTTTCTCGGCTCGGAGTATGTCTTGTACGTCACCGCATTCTCACGTTCGGAATTTCCGACAACATTTGTGTGACCGTGTGTATGCAAGACAAGTTTGAGCCAACATCCTTCAGAAAAAAATCCACAGTTTTGTTGTCGGAATGTCCGATCGTCTGTACACGGCAGAAGGGTGAGACTAAATGGACATTTAAGAAGACAGAAATTGGATCTTATGGAGACAGACAATGGTGCAATATTACCAAAAAACAAGAAGCTGGTTGGAGATACAACCAGGACCAGTTCAGAGCTAGAGCATCGGTTTATGGACTAACCCTTTAAAGTACACCTGTCACAAAAGTGGCAAGAAGTCTCTAGACTTTTTTCCAAGTCAATGATTCAGAAAGTACTGAAGCCAAAGAATATTATAACAGCTAGACAAGAGAAAAGTCAACAATGGCAATATACACACACCGACCACTTTATTAGGTTCACCTTGCTAGTACCAGGTTGAACCCCCTTTTGCCTTCAGCAGATTAGCATCCAATAATACCTATTCAGATTTTTAAATTAGGTAGTAAGTTTTTAGGTGAATTTTATTTTACATTTTTTAAAGTTTATGAGTTTTTCAACTTTAAAGGTGAAGTCCAGCCTGAGCTTTTTAGGCTGGGCTTCTCCTAAGGGTCACGGGAGTGCAATTCGTTTTGAGATCTGGTGACTGTGGAGGCCATTGGAGTACAGTGAACTTATTGTCATGTTCAAGAAACCAGTTTGGGATTATTTGAGCTTTGTGACATGGGGCATTATCCTGCTGGAAGGAGCCATCAGAAGATGGGTACACTGTAGTCATAAAGGGATGGACATGGTCAGCAACAATACACAGGTAGGCCGTGGCGTTTAAACGATGCTCAATTTTCACTCAGGGGTCCAAAGTGTGCCAAGAAAATATCCCCCACACCATTACACCACCACCAGCAGCCTAAACCGTTGATACAAGGCAGTATGGATCCATGCTTTCATGTTGTTTACGTCAAAATATGACCCTACCATCTGAATGTTGCAGCTGAAATCGAGACTCATCGGACCAGGTAACGTTTTTCCAATCTTCTATTGCTCAGTAGATCAGCAGTTTTTTTAAATACTCAGACCAGCCAGTCTGGCATCAACAACCATTCAAAGTCACTTAAATCCTCTTTCTTCCCCATTCTGATTCTCAGTTTGATCTTCAGCAAGTTGTCTTCACCACATCTAGATGCCTACATGTATTGAGTTGCTGCCATGTGATTCGCTGATTAGCAATTTGTGTTACCAATTCAACAGGTGCACCTAATAAAGTGGCCGGTGAGTGTATATTTCTAATGTGACAGAAGTACTCTTCTGTACCATGATAACCAAAATGACGGACCAAGAACAGATGATTCACCGTCATGTTTATTGTGAAGTAAGTGCCAGACGGGGTACAGAAGCACATCACAGCTGGACCTGGTACATGTCACAGACCAACAGCAAATCGATGACGACTTCTTTAAAAAACTGCAAAATAAACATAATGATGAAGCATTTTATGTAGAAGATTAAATTGTCCAGCCTATATGTGTAGCGCTGGTAGATTTATGATCTACCATCTGATAGGTAAATTTAGTGAATTGCTTTTTAGAGGAAGTTAGATTTGCCTCTGTTCCAGCTTGGCTGACGTTGCGTGTGGTTCCACACTGAGCCGGTGGGTGTCGTTGTTACCATTGGCTAGTGTTGGAAGAGCAACGTGTTGAAGCGTATGAGTGCTCCTCTGTCCCGGAGACAACTCGGTGGAGGTGGTCCTCCGAGTTGCATTCTGGGAGAGGGTATTTATGGTACAGACGCCATGTTTAGGGGTTCGTTTTACAGCCACCTGCTGGCCCTCCTGGCCGACAGGTATGCGTTAGAGTACCACCTCGTGGGTGGGCCCAGAAGCCTGTCTGGGGCCTACCACAGCAGCCAAGGAATGGTCCTGAGCTGTCTATCCAGAGTGAAGAAGCTGGACAACCGAAGAGATCCCAGGGGAGGACCCGTCACGGAAGGATCATGCAGAGTGCTGGTCTGGAGAGGGGCCTGGTGACTCGGTTGGAGGACGTATCCTAAAGTAATCTTACTACATAGTGCTGCCGGGTTGGCTTAAAGGTTCAAGTACTGTGTATGACATTCACCGCAAACCAATACATCCTGTGGCAGAGGATCATACGGGTTTATTCCAAGCAAGTCTGTGGCAGAGACTTTTGTTTGTGCTACGTACTGGCTGCTAGGCAAGTGAGAGAGGCCTATCCAGGCGAGCAAAGATCGTGTCCCACAAGGGGATCACATTCAATTACAGTATTCAACTTTAAAGGACGTTCTCAAGAATCCTAAAGAAAGGTATTTGAGCTTCCCTGCAGCTTTCCTCCTGCTTCTTTCCTGCTACTTCCTTACTTACTTGGTTCAATAAAGCATTGAAAACGTACTCAAGTGTTGGTGCTTGTATCGTCTAGAAGTAAACTCAAGGGAACCCTAGACCCTGTGCCGGTGAAGCAGAGGTATCAAGAGTAAAGGTAACAAGCCCGCTAAAACCAGCAGCTCCACCGAGAGTTAGTGCTACATATGTAAGGTTTAATATTTTAATAGGTCTTCATTCACCACACCATGCACTAAACCAGCAGACTTTGACAATGAATCAACTGAACCTGCACTCACTTATCCAACTTGCATAATGTAAAAATTAAAGGGGCTACTAGATTTGCCATTGCTACACAATTCTTCTATGTCTTCAACTTTCTGAGAGCTTCTTTTTGGAATGTGGTACATCCCAAGG
The DNA here is from genome assembly GCA_037952925.1 of Lithobates clamitans. Taxonomy (NCBI): domain Eukaryota; kingdom Metazoa; phylum Chordata; class Amphibia; order Anura; family Ranidae; genus Lithobates; species Lithobates clamitans. Next base: position 4,705,851 of record JBBGZY010000392.1, read on the forward strand.
GCTGCGAGAACAAGACTCTACAGGCTCTCATTCCTCCATTGTTTTCATGATCTTTCATTTACAGGACACTGGGAGGTATTTGCATTCTTTTATTTCTTTTTCCACTGCTTTGTCTATACTGCACAGGTTCCTCTGGCAGTTTTAAAGAGCTGCGATACTCCTAAATATTTGCACTATGTAGTTGGTATGTTACTGCTTTTTGTAAATATTAGGGTCTCTTTTCTGAATGTGTGATCTTTCCTTCTTGGTCCAAATGTTTGTATAGAGTGTTTCTTCTCCAGCCTGGGGCATACTGGGCCAAAAGACTTAAGCTACCTGTTAGAGTGGATATCTGAACAACAATTGGGTTGGAAAATGATCTTCTTGCTGAAGAGTGTTACAGAGTAAGTAAAAGCTTCCATATGAACATTCATTATCCACAGGTCAAGGTATCACTGACGGCATTAAAATCCAGATTTTTTAGGGAGAGAGCCACTACAATTTCAGAAAGAATGACCACAGGGTCATAGAACTGTCTAATTACAATTACAAAGAGACCACTCTTACAGGGTCTCACTGCTACTACTACTACTACTACTACTACCAAAATATCTGTCCTATTTTCCCATTTTTGTGCTATTTTGGGGTATCGTGCCCCCCCCCCAACCCTCTCTCCTAGATTTGAGTCCCGTAATACCATAGGGTTTGAACATGGATAGAAAACTGGTTACAGAGGCGGGTTCAAAGGGTGGTGATAAATAACGAATACTCAGAATAATCGGGAGTGGTAAGTGGGGTACCCCAAGTCTCCTTAGGACTAATTCTGTTAAATTTTTTCATAAATGATATAGAGAATGGAATAAATAGCTCAATCTCAGTGTTTGCGGATGATACAAAATTTATGATACTTCACAGCAGGATATAGTTGTAACGATATCACGTACGGGACATGAAAAGCTGTAGCTAGCTGCCATCTTTTGTGGAAGTAGCCATGACAGTTTGGCTAACCATGTAACCTTACAGAAAACTCTGAACTCCCTCCTTCCTTGTCTTAGGAATTCAAAGCTTTTTAAGTTCAACAGAAAAGGTTATCTCAACAGAGAAAACAGAACCAGGTTAGGTCAGTAGAAAACATTTGTTGTAAGGGCAGTGTTCAGGCCTGTCGTAAAACTGTCACCCTCCCCATTCAGAGACCTAACAGGCCTCGGCTGTAAATTGGCTGAATACATCTCAGTAGAATAAGTATGAAATTTCAGCATGTTTCATAACTTCTGACTTAGTAATAGTACAGCCATAATCTGGACATATTTAGTTTCCTCAGATAATATGGAACGTTTCAAGTCCAGACACCCCTATGTCAGGTCATATGGGAAACCCCTGGGACCACTTATTCCTCCAAAGCAGGCTATACGTTATAGAGATGGCATGTTTAGACTTGTTTTGAAGGAAATCTCAAGTTGAATAATAATATGGATATTTGGAGTCTGTAAACACTATAGATGCAGATATATGGATATATGAATATGTATTGCAAAATCTACCTGGGACGTGGTCATGAGTGTAGACACCTCCCAGCAACCAACCCCTAAAACAAGATGACCAGATGATTGGTTACTGGTCGCTGTCAACACCCCCTTTGATTTGACAGAAAAGAGGAGATGCCAAGACAATGGGCAGTTCTCCTTTTACCATCCAAGAAGAAACATCTGCCAAGTCGAGAACCGATTACCTAGCTCATCGATCGAACTCTGATCAACCCTCGGACATTAATTGCAAGTATTCTTCCTTCCCAATTCTACCTTATTGCTTTGTGGCTGCATATTGTCTTTATCTTTTGAAACATCTTTTTTCTGTAAATATTTTATTTGCATCAACTTTGACCTTTTCATAATAAACCCTTATGTGGAAAAGTGTTAACCTTGTCTCTAAAGCTCCTAATGCAAGCTATAAACGAACCTGCCTCTTGAAGGGCGCTACTGTTGTAGAGTAAGACTCTGAGCAGACCTGTCTGTGGTGGCAGTGTGTGTGGCAGACGCTTATTCTAAAATTATAATTGGTATTGCTGAAATTACGAGTCTCCCCCGGCTCGGTCTTTTAAACGGGGGTGGTGGCAGTTAAAGGGTTAATTGTAATTGTAATTAGCCCAGTGACAATCACTCTCAGGCTGCTCGCACCTAGATTGTGGTCCTGCAAGCTGGAAAATCTTTGTGATGGGCGCAGCTGAGAGTGGCATTGTTACGTAAGTGACAGCGTGGTGTGAGGTTGGCCGGTACTTCCTTGCAAGTTAGCAAGGAGGGCAGGGATCTGACACCCGCGTTCGTCACATATTGGCTGGCAGCGTAGCGGGATAGTTTCGCATTGAGAGCATTTAGTGCATTGTTAGGAATTAGCTCTGAAATGAAGGATTGTAACCTTTGTGGAAACAGTCCTTAGAGACAAGCTGGTGCATATTTTTTTTGATTTTTATTTTTTCAAGAGAGACATACAGCAACAGCTCTTCCTACACCTTCTTCCTATCTCTTCTTTATGTTCTATCTCTTCTGCTTGCAAAATGTCTGGGTTATCAGCATATAAAAAGATGAGCAAGAATGAACTGACTGCTGAGTGCGCAGAAAGAGGAATTGACGTCAGTGGCAAAAATCGTGAAGGCTTGATACATGCCTTACAGGAGTTTGATATCCGTGCAGACCAGAACCTGGGGGAAACTGGACCAGAAAGGGTTTCCGCTACTCCAGAGCCCAGTGGTTCAGAGGCGGCCTCACCAGATGGGCAAGCAGAGACTGACACTGGAATACCACGGATTGTTACCTCCAAGCCACCACAAGAGCAGGCTAGCATCAGATTGCCTGAAACCATCATAGACTCTCTTCAAATGCAAGAAACTCTACAAAACCTCAGGGAGACGGATCCTGTGGTGTACTTGCAGTTTCTGGAACACCAGGCCGAGCGAGAGGAACGCAGGGCTGAGAGGGAGGCTGATCGTCGGCACGAACTGGAGATGGCTAGGCTCCAGCAGCAGCGACAGGCTCAGAACCTCGGATCCCTAGAGCACAGGGATGCCTCTCTGCCAGTGACCCCGGCAGCCAAGTTTCCAGTTATGGAAAAGGACAGTGATATTGACGTGTAAGTGTAGTGTAACGGTCACAGCCAAATAATCAGACCAGTGGTGATGTGCAATCTCTATTTTACTTAACAGTGAAGTTCAACATAAATTGTACCGGAAATCGTGTGGAACTGGGTATACAGTACAGAACATTAATATGAACCATAAAGGAAGAGGATATAACAATTTCACTGCCTTTCAACTAATGTCCACAAGGTGGCAGCAGCGTGTTCTGAGTCCAATTTACAGATAGAAATGAAGACTTAAGAATCTCACGTGTTCCAACATAGTAATCGTTCATTCCACAGTCTGTGAGCTGGGTGGACCTCCTGCTGACACAAACTTCACGCTGGCACTGCTTTCTACTTGCTTTGGTCAGGGGGTTCTGGTGGCTGGAGATAGGGCCAACTCACTTCATGGACAGCTTCCACCAATGGACTGTAACAGAGTCCTCTCCAGTGACTGGGGCTTGGAAAGATATTGCGTGCTCTTGTGCTCACTGCTGGTGGCCCGCACACCAGACTTAACAGGGGAGGACCCAGCACTTGGGAGCAGCTCACTTGCCCAGTCACTGCTGTCCCATCAGGCAGGATCTCTATGAGCACAGGAAGCTGGGTGGAGCTGACTTTTATATCCCCCGGGCTCAGAGGATTGTGGGGAGTTGAGTTAAAGGGACCTGCACCAGAATCTGGACAAAAGGGCATCCCACTACACTCCACCCCGCTTGAACTTGCAATTCCAGGCAAGTTTACCGACCAGACAAAGTCCTCCTGTGCAAAACGTTCAGGTGGTTTCCCAAAGTTGTGTCTCTGAGAGCATCTCAAGGGTTGAGGTTCAGGCTCCTCTTCAGGAGCAGGCAAAGGTACATCTTCACTTTCAGGCATCTCAGTGGACAGTGGGTCAGAGGGCTCCACAGCAGGAGTAGGAATCTGAGCTGGGCAATCATTGGGCTGCCTGGCATTGTCTGTATCTGTAATCTCTCTTTGGAGATTTGGAGGCAACAGTGAAGGGACAGGGAGTAACCACCACTGATTCTCTGCTGGGACTGCTACGGGTGGCTTGGAAACCTGTTTTCTCCGGCTCTCTAGATAAGCTTTCAGGCACCTCTATGTAATTTCTAATAGGTTTGAGGAGCCGGCGGTGTAGCCTCCTTGGCCTATCTTGTGTATTTTCCTTCTGGACGTCATAGACTGGCACTCCTGGAATTGGTTGCTGTAGCACCACTCTGGGCACTTCCTCCCATGGAGTTTGTAGCTTGCCCTGCTGATGTGCACCTTTGCGCCTGATCAAGACCCTGTCTCCCGGCTTCAGGTCATAGACCTCCGTTCCTGACTCTTCTTGTTCCACCCAAGTTCGCTCCTTTACAAACTGTTGGACTTCTGACAGGCGTCGCCTCCACTCTCGAATCCAGGTTGCTGGAGTATACTCCAGATCTTCAGTGGGGACAGCACCCCATAGATCTGTGGGTCCCCCAAGAGTACGGCCAAACATCACGTGGTAAGGAGACCGAGCTGTCGCTGAGTGCACAGTATGATTATACTTCCAAACAACTTCGGCCAAGTACTGGGTCCATCTGGTTCGTTTCTCACGGGCCAGTCCCCTCAACAGTTGTATCAGGGTACGGTTAAACCTCTCGCAGGCTCCGTTACCCTGTGGGTGATATGGGGTCGTATGCGTCTTCTTGACACCTAAGGAGCGGCACCACTCCTGGAAGAACTCACTTTCAAAGCAGGGCCCTTGATCTGAATGTATCTTCTGAGGGCAACCATAAGGGAGACAGAAGTGCTTCCACACTGCTTGAGCTGCAGTCTTTGCAGTTTGGTCAAGAGTTGGTACAGCTACTGCAAACTTGGTAAAGTGGTCCACCATGACAAGGACATGGCGATGTCCATCTTCTGACATGTCGAGGGTGAGGAAGTCAACTGTCAATACTTCCAATGGGGCAGACGTGTTCCAAGTCATGGGAGGCACCAGGACCTCAGCCCCCTTGGTCACGGAGCATACTGCACATTGCCGACATATCTGATCAATCAACTGGAACAGCCCCACACACATGGCTTGCCTTTTGAACCAGGTGAATGTCTTGTGGACACCCCAATGTCCTCCTTCCACATGGATCCTTTCTGCCACTGGTCGAGCTCTGGCCCGGGACAGTACGACCTGCCAGGTTACCGAAGAGTCATGGGGGAACATTATTCTGCGATACAATATGCCATTTCTCAAGAGGAGGCGTGACCATTCATTCAGCAGTTTTTGTGTTTCTGGTAGCAGTTGTGACCTTTCAATTCTACTGGGCCAGCGCCGTAACTGCATTGCTTCTATGACTGGGGCAATCACAGGGTCATCCTTCTGCGTTTCTGCCCAGTTACAACCTTCCAATACCTGGATGAGGTCCACCCGTGGTCTACTCTTAGGTCTAGCCCCCATTAAGGGTGGGATTTCTTCGTCTTCGGCCTCTTCATCCGCATCTCGCTGTGGTTGGGCTGAAGGGTACCATGATAGGGCATCAGCCACATGATTCCCCTTTCCTGGGCGGTAATGCAGGGAAAAGTCAAACTTTGCCAGACGCGCTGCCCATCTTTGTTCCAGAGCGCCAAGTTTGGATGTCTGGAGATGTACTAAGGGGTTATTGTCTGTCCAGACTTCGAACTTAGACCCTGTGAGATACTCGGTGAAACGTTCTGTGACGGCCCACACCAGCGCTAACAGTTCCAACTTGAAGGAGCTGTAGTTTGCAGGGTTTCTCTCGGTTGGGTGAAGGCTGCGGCTGGCATAAGCAATAACCCGTTCCTTACCATCTTGCATTTGTGAGAGCACGGCCCCCAGGCCCTGGTTACTGGCATCAGTTTGTAACCTAAAGGGAAGGGAGAAATCAGCAAAGGCCAATACAGGGGCTGACACCAACTGTTGCTTTAAGAAGTCAAATGCCTCTTGCTGTTCCAGTCCCCATTCTACCCTCCTGTGACCTCCTTTCTGGTCTACTCCATGTAGTAACTTCTGTCCTTCTCTTGTAACTTCTCCCTGACTTTGTCAGACAGAAGCCCATCCACAAACTGATCCTTCAGCCACCCATCTGTATCACTCCAGCCAGCACATCCTGCTCGCCTCCTCTCCTTGCGGCGGATCTCGGCTGCTATATCCTGCAGTTCCAGGGCATACTGCGGAATGGATTCTCCCACTCTTTCCCTTCTACTGATAAAGCGTGCTCTAAAATCCCCTAATGCAACCGTCTGGGTGTACACTGCTTCCAAGCGGCTGATTATCTTGTCTAGGGAGTCCTGGTCCTCTGCTGGAAGGTGTAGGATCAACTTCCTTGCTTCCCCTTCAAGGGCATTAATGGCCAGGTCTGCCTGCTGTGCAGGTGGGACCCCATATGACCGGATCAAGCCCCGCAACCTCCTAATCCAATCATCTAAGTCCTGATCCGGTCCTGTATACTTAGGCAGCTGTTGTGGTAGCAATCCTGCCAACAGTAGAGAAGCTATGGCAGACTGTTTAACTCCCTCAGTGCCGCTGTGGGCTGGCTCTGCCCTTGTGCTGTTCTCCTCATCACTGTCTGACATGGCTGTATCCTGTTCGTGATGCCAAGTGTAGTGTAACGGTCACAGCCAAATATTCAGACCAGTGGTGATGTGCAATCTCTATTTTACTTAACAGTGAAGTTCAACATAAATTGTACCGGAAATCGTGTGGAACTGGGTATACAGTACAGAACATTAATATGAACCATAAAGGAAGAGGATATAACAATTTCACTGCCTTTCAACTAATGTCCACAAGGTGGCAGCAGCGTGTTCTGAGTCCAATTTACAGATAGAAATGAAGACTTAAGAATCTCACATGTTCCAACATAGTAATCGTTCATTCCACAGTCTGTGAGCTGGGTGGACCTCCTGCTGACACAAACTTCACGCTGGCACTGCTTTCTACTTGCTTTGGTCAGGGGGTTCTGGTGGCTGGAGATAGGGCCAACTCACTTCATGGACAGCTTCCACCAATGGACTGTAACAGAGTCCTCTCCAGTGACTGGGGCTTGGAAAGATATTGCGTGCTCTTGTGCTCACTGCTGGTGGCCCGCACACCAGACTTAACAGGGGAGGACCCAGCACTTGGGAACAGCTCACTTGCCCAGTCACTGCTGTCCCATCAGGCAGGATCTCTCTGAGCACAGGAAGCTGGGTGGAGCTGACTTTTATATCCCCCGGGCTCAGAGGATTGTGGGGAGTTGAGTTAAAGGGACCTGCACCAGAATCTGGACAAAAGGGCATCCCACTACATATCTACTGTCGTTTGAAAAAACTTGCCGTCACTACCATCTACCCCCAGCACAATGGGCCCGGTATCTGACGCCAGGGCTACGAGGCAAGGCCCTGGATGCTTATGTCGAACTGTCAGAAGAGCAGTGCGACGATTATGAGGCCCTAAAAGCTGCAATCATCCAAAAGTTTCAGCTAACCCCGGAAGTGTACCGGAAGCATTTTAGGTCCTTGCAAAAGGGGCCTGGGGACTCATACATGGATGTGGTAGGTCGCTTAAGCACCACATTCTGGCAGTGGACTAAAGGCTTGAAAGCCGATTCTTTTGAATCCCTGGAAGATCTTATGATTGAAGATCAACTTTTGCACATCTGTCCTACAGACGTCAGACAGTTTGTGCTGGAGCGAAAGCCAGCCTCTGCCAAAGCAGCAGCAGAACTGGCAGACACCTATATCCACTCTCGGGTATCTGACCATCGCAAGGCTCCTCTGAATGGCTGGAAAGGAGGGAAATCGCACACGGCAACCCCTCCTCTGCCTACCAAACAACTTCCTCAGCAGCCGGAACCTGCAACTCCTGGAGCCAAGGCCTTCCTAACTGACAAACGCAAATGCTACAACTGTGGGGAAGCCGGACATCTCAGGACGCAGTGCCCTGAGCAGAAGAAGATGACATCACCTGGCCATCCGGCTAGCAACCCTTCCGCTGTGCTGCTCGTCAGTGGGAAACCTCCCGGAACCAATGCCAACTTGCAGCCAGTCATCGTAGGCCACCGGACTGTAATAGGCTTTCGTGACACCGGAGCCAAAGTCACATTGGTCAGACCAGAGGTTATAGAAGAAACAGACATCATCCCAGAGAAGTTCCTTACCCTCACCGGAGTTGGGGGGACCCGTTCCCGTGTACCCCGTGCCTATGTTTTCATTGATTGGGGTGCCGGAAGTGGGATGAGAGAGGTGGGTGTCTCGGAGGAGATCCCCATTGCGGTGTTGTTGGGTTCTGATTTAGGTACCCTTGTTTCGTACTATGCCCCTGCTAAGAGCACCCCGGATGCTCCCACAGATCTCTCTGGACCTACTGTTTACAGATGTTGGGGTAATATCCGGGCAACCTGTAGATGGACAGAGGGAGGGGGAGGGTGGGGTGGAAGTGCAAGGTCCTCCTTCTTCAGAGACAGGAGAGAAGGCCCCCTTGCTAGTGAAGGTAACTGATGTATGTTCCAATGGTGCTGAACTGATAAAGGTTAAATGTGATGATAATGATGAAGATGATGATGATGATGATGATAATGATGATGATGCATTGCCAGTATTGGTGGTCACTCGCAGTGCTGCAAAGGCAGCCGAGGTGCAGGCCCTGGTCGCAGAACAGCAGGAGGAGGTCTCTGGGCCCTCTCCCTGTTCTGACCCAGTGGACTCCACCTCTGTTGAGCCTCAGCAGCTGTCCATGTTTGCCACAGGACTGCTGGCTGGGACCTGTTGTTCCGCCTTTGAAACAGCACTGCAGATAGACCAAACACTAGCACAGCTCAGGAGTCTAGCTGATCGCCCCCCTGCAGAGAATGACAAACAAAAGGTCTATTGGGACAAAGGTAAACTGTACAGAGAAAATATGCCTGCAGAGGGGAATGAGGCTGACCTAGGTAGCAGGCAGCTGGTTGTACCCAGTCAATTTAGGGGACAGCTGCTAAAAGTGGCTCATGAGATTCCCCTCGCAGGGCATTTGGGGATCACTAAGACCCGAAGGCGGTTGATACATAACTTTTATTGGCCTACGATGCTCGCTGACATGGCTGACTACTGTCGGTCCTGTGTTACCTGCCAGAGAGTTGGCAAGGCAGGGGATGTACACAGGGCTCCGCTAAAATCTTTGCCTGTGATTGACGAACCTTTTAAGAGGGTGGCAGTGGATATCATTGGGCCTTTGGCCATCCCTAGCAGTTCAGGCAAACGTTATATCCTTACAGTTGTCGACTATGCCACGCGTTATCCAGAGGCGGTGGCTCTCTCCTGCGTCCGGGCAGACAAGGTCGCTGATGCTCTGCTGGGAATCTTCACAAGAGTGGGATTCCCGGCTGAGCTCATTAGCGATCAAGGCCCTCAGTTTGTGTCCGACTTGATGCAAGCTCTCTGTTGGAAAATACAGATGACGCATATCATGGCCAGTCCTTATCACCCACAAACGAACGGTTTGTGCGAGCGTTTCAATGGAACCTTGAAACAAATGTTGTGCACCTTTGTGCACTCCCAGGGTAAGGACTGGGAACGATATCTGCCTCATCTGCTGTTTGCTTACAGAGAGGGGCCTCAGGAGTCCACAGGCTTTTCGCCATTTGAACTTTTGTACAGACGGAGGGTAAGAGGACCCCTGGACCTAATCCGTGAGACCTGGGAGGGCAAGATTGCCGACTCAAAGGTCTCTGTTGTGGATTATGTCCTAAAATTCAGAGATAAAATGGAGACGCTGGTGGAAATTGTGCGGGAGAACATGACCCAGGCCCAGACTAGGCAGAAAGAGTGGTATGACCGTAATGCTAGGGAGCAGACCTATGACATTGGTCAGAAGGTGTATGTTCTGCTTCCCCTGCAGCAGAACAAACTCCAAGCAGCATGGGAAGGCCCGTACACCATCACCCAGCGTCTGAATGATGTCACCTACTTGGTCAGGTTGGGAGAAGGGCGTAGACGGCAGAAGGCCATTCATGTTAACATGATCAAAGCCCATCATGAGCGCACGGCCTATGTCATGCCGGTCTGCAGCAGGCCAGAGCCCGAGGAGGCTGATCCACTTCTAGACCTGCTAGCAGACACCAGGGAGGTAGACTCAGAACTCCTGATAAACTCCAATCTTACCCCCACCCAGGTACCTGGACTGAAGCGAGTGCTGGCAGTACATGGTAGCAGGTTTACGGGAAAACCTGGGAGGACACACCTCGCTGTCCACCAGGTGGACACCGGGGCACATCCCCCCATTAAACAGTCGGCCTATCGCGTCTTCCTGGAGGTGCTGGCCGACATGAAAAGGGAGGTGGAGGAAATGCTGCAGCTGGGGGTGATTCAGAAGTCCCACAGTGCCTGGGCGTCCCCAGTAGTCTTGGTCCCCAAAAAGGACCAGACGACCAGGTTCTGTGTGGACTACCGGAAGCTGAATGCCGTCACTACTGCAGATGCCTACTCCATGCCCCGGATTGATGAGTTGTTAGATAGGCTGGCGGCCGCCCATTATATAACAATCATGGATCTGAGCAGGGGGTACTGGCAAATTCCTCTGGCCACTGAGGCTCGGGAAAAGCCGGCCTTCATCACCCCATTCGGATTGTTCGAGTTTACCGTCATGCCGTTTGGGATGAAGAATGCCCCAGCTACCTTCCAGAGAGTCATGAACGACTTACTGGAGGGGCTGGAAACCTTTGCCGTAGCCTACCTGGATGACATCGCTGTGTTCAGCCCTACCTGGAAAGAACACCTGGTGCACCTGTCACAGGTCCTGGACCAACTGACGGCTGCCAATCTGACTGTAAAACCCAGTAAGTGTCAGATTGGCATGACTGATGTGCAGTACTTGGGACACCAGGTAGGAGGAGGTACCCTGAAACCCGAGACAGGGAAGGTTGAGGCCATCCTGGCCTGGCCTACCCCTCAAACCAAAAAGCAGGTTATGTCTTTCTTGGGGACCGCTGGCTACTATAGGAAATTTGTATGTAACTATAGTAGCCTGGCCAAACCTCTGACTGACCTAACCAAAAAGAAACTGCCCAAGGTGGTGTCTTGGACACCAGAATGTGAGCAGGCATTTCAGGCCTTGAAGGAGGCGCTGGCCAGCGCACCTGTGCTGCAGGCTCCAGACTTCACCCACCGTTTCCTTGTGCAGACGGATGCCTCTGCCTTTGGATTGGGTGCAGTCCTGAGCCAGGTGGACGAGGCCGGAGAGGAGCATCCCATCCTCTACCTGAGCAGGAAGCTGCTTCCCAGGGAAGTAGCATATGCCACGATCGAAAAGGAGTGTCTTGCGATCGTGTGGGCTCTCCAGAAGTTACAAACGTACCTTTATGGATGGCACTTCACTGTGATCACGGATCACAATCCCTTGAGCTGGCTAAATCGTGTTGCTGGGGAGAATGGCAAACTAAGCCTAATTCTTCAGCAATACGATTTCACCATCCAGCATAAGAAAGGCAGCGCCCATGGCAATGCCGATGGGCTGTCACGACAAGCCGAGCCCGCAGGAGTCGGTTGCGTCAGGAGGGAAATTGTAGTCCCCTCCCATGCAACCACCTAAGGGGGGAGGTGTAACGATATCACGTACGGGACATGAAAAGCTGTAGCTAGCTGCCATCTTGTGTGGAAGTAGCCATGACAGTTTGGCTAACCATGTAACCTTACAGAAAACTCTGAACTCCCTCCTTCCTTGTCTTAGGAATTCAAAGCTTTTTAAGTTCAACAGAAAAGGTTATCTCAACAGAGAAAACAGAACCAGGTTAGGTCAGTAGAAAACATTTGTTGTAAGGGCAGTGTTCAGGTCTGTCGTAAAACTGTCACCCTCCCCATTCAGAGACCTAACAGGCCTCGGCTGTAAATTGGCTGAATACACCTCAGTAGAATAAGTATGAAATTTCAGCATGTTTCATAACTTCTGACTTAGTAATAGCACAGCCATAATCTGGACATATTTAGTTTCCTCAGATAATATGGAACGTTTCAAGTCCAGACACCCCTATGTCAGGTCATATGGGAAACCCCTGGGACCACTTATTCCTCCAAAGCAGGCTATACGTTATAGAGATGGCATGTTTAGACTTGTTTTGAAGGAAATCTCAAGTTGAATAATAATATGGATATTTGGAGTCTGTAAACACTATAGATGCAGATGTATGAATATGTATTGCAAAATCTACCTGGGACGTGGTCATGAGTGTAGACACCTCCCAGCAACCAACCCCTAAAACAAGATGACCAGATGATTGGTTACTGGTCGCTGTCAACACCCCTTTTGATTTGACAGAAAAGAGGAGATGCCAAGACAATGGGCAGTTCTCCTTTTACCATCCAAGAAGAAACATCTGCCAAGTCGAGAACTGATTACCTAGCTCATCGATCGAAATCTGATCAACCCTCGGACATTAATTGCAAGTATTCTTCCTTCCCAATTCTACCTTATTGCTTTGTGGCTGCATATTGTCTTTATCTTTTGAAACATCTTTTTTCTGTAAATATTTTATTTGCATCAACTTTGACCTTTTCATAATAAACCCTTATGTGGAAAAGTGTTAACCTTGTCTCTAAAGCTCTTAATGCAAGCTATAAACGAACCTGCCTCTTGAAGGGGGCTACTGTTGTAGAGTAAGACTCTGAGCAGACCTGTCTGTGGTGGCAGTGTGTGTGGCAGACGCTTATTCTAAAATTATAATTGGTATTGCTAAAATTACGAGTCTCCCCCGGCTCGGTCTTTTAAACGGGGGTGGTGGCAGTTAAAGGGTTAATTGTGTAATTAGCCCAGTGACAATCACTCTCAGGCTGCTCGCACCTAGATTGTGGTCCTTCAAGCTGGAAAATCTTTGTGCTGGGCGCAGCTGAGAGTGGCATTGTTACGTAAGTGACAGCGTGGTGTGAGGTTGGCCGGTCCTTCCTTGCAAGTTAGCGAGGAGGGCAGGGATCTGACACCCGCGTTCGTCACAATAGTAACCTTACAAAAGGACCTCAATAAAATAATGGGGTTGGCAACTACATGGCAAATGTAAAAGTAATGCAGTTGGGAGCTAAAAATGTGAATGCAAGTTACTCGCTAGGGGAGAACCTCTGGGGGAATCCAGGATGGAGAAAGATCTATGGTTCCTAGTAGATCACAGACTGTTAACATGTGTAAAAAGGGAATTTACTCCAGAGATAAAATGATAATCCTGCCATTTTATAAAACTCTGGTTCGGGACATCTGGACTATGTCGCCCAGTTCTGGTCTCCAATTCTCAGGTGGTAGGTGCGGGAACTGGAGAAAGTCCAGAGAAGGGCACCAAAGCTAATAAAGTGACTGGAGGACCTCAGTTAAGAGGAACAACTACAACTTAAATGTATTCTCTCTGGGAAAGAGACGCTTGAGAAGTGATATGATAGCGATATACAAATAGCTCAATGGTGATTCTGGCATAGGGAATAAACTATTCAGTCTCAGGGAGTGTAAGAAGACACAGGACCACTCAACGTAATTGGAGGAGAAGAGGTTTAACCTTAAACTGCATAGGGGTTTTTTCACTATCAGGGCGGTATGGAAGTGGAATTCACTTTCACAATCGGTGGTGTCAGCAGCAAGTATTGATGGTTTTTAAAAACTCTTGGACATGTATCCTAGTGAACACAGTATACAGGGATAAGGGGAAATGATTATGAACACACACCTACATAGGTTGAACTTGATGATCTGGTGTCTTTATTCAACTATGTAACTATATAATCAAAGGAAAAAGACTAAAATGACTGTCACTCAACTTTTTTTTTTCACCCCACCATACACCAAGGACCAGACCCTGGGATGGAATGTTAGTCTGCCACACTACTGAGGGGATTATTCTGGACCCCCCCAAGAGAATGCATGTTACAGTTGTACTGTAAGTTGACTTATTTTGTAAAAAAGTAATCTAAAGATTGAAATAATAACATTTATCTGGAAAATCAGCTTTTTTTTTTTTTACAGTGTTTTCGTTTAACACTGAAGCTCCAGAAGGTTTTACCCCCTTTATGACCATGACATTTTTTGCTATTTAACTGGTAATTGCGTGGCCATGCAATGCTGTACATAAACTAAGTTTATGTCATTTTTTTTAACACAAATAGAGCTTTCTTTTGGTGGTATTGGATCACCGCTGGGTTTTTTTATTTTTTATTATATAAATGAAAAAAGCATACATTTTTAAAAAAGAACAATATTTGTTTTACTTTGTGCTATAAAACATATCCATGGAATAAAAAAAAATATACAAAAAAAAAAACGACCACATTTCTTCAAAAATGTAGGCTAAAATGTATTCTTCCACATGTCTTTGGTAAAAAAAAAATCCCAATAAGTGTATGTTGATTGGTTTATGTAAAAGCATCTACAAACTATGATATACATACTGAAATTTGTATTTATTATTTTTTTTTATAGTAGTAATGGCAGCAAACAGTGTCTTATAGTGGGAGTGCGGTTTACAATCTGACACTGACTGACACTGGGTGGGAACTGACTAACTGACACTGATGATACTATACACTGTCACTGTACTAATGACACTGGCTGGGAAGGGGTTAACATCTCGGGGTAATGGGATTAAGTGTGCCTAACAAGTTTTAATATGGGTATTATGTGCTGTTTTTTGCAAAAAATCTATTTATTCCTTCTCCCTGGCGGCTTCTCCCTGTACCCGGAATAGGCAAGTGATATACAGGTATATCGCTGTGCCTGTAGGAGCCACCCGTCCACATTATAATGCAGGCAGGCAGTCTTAAAGAGGTTAATTTAACTATGTGCTCATTAGTTTAACTGCTTCCCGCTTGCCGTAAAATGACGGACGGGTGGGAGCACTCTCATTCTGGGAGGAAGTCATATTATGTCCTCCTATTCTAGACATGCATGTGCACCCGCGGGGGCGCACCGCGATTGCTGGTGCGTTGTGTTGACATAGGCTCTTTACCATGTGATCAGCTGTGTTCAATCACAGCTGATCACATGGCACCGATTGGCAGCACTGGTGGGCACTGACGGGCAGCACTAATGGGCACTGATGGGGCTTCACTCATTGTCAGTGCAGATTTCCCCGTTGAGGAATTCTGCTTACCGGCTCTCCTCTCCTCACACGCTGTCAGCGTGAGGAGAGGAATGTCGTTAACCTGCATTTCCTGTTTACTCTGTGATGAGCTGTGATTGGACACAGTTGGCTTTAAATCGGCCACCCATCAGTGTCCATCAGTGCTGCATATTAGTGCCTCCTTATCGGTGCCCATCAGTGCAGCCTATCAGTGCCCATCAGTGCTGCATATCAATGCCCATTAGTACTGCATATTAGTGCCTCCTCATCAGTGGCCATCAGTGCTGCATATTAGGGCCTCCTCATCAGTGCCCATCAGTGCAGCTTATCAGGGCACACCAGTGAATGAGAAAAATTACTTATTTACAAAACTTTATAACTAAGAAAAAATGTTTTTTATTCAAAATTTTTGGTCTTTTTTTATTTGTTTAGCAAAAAAATAAAAAACCCAGTGGGGATTAAATACCACCAAAAGAAAGCTCTATCTGTCTCAAAAAAAATGATAAAAATGTTGTTTGGGTACAGCATTGCATGACCGCACAATTGTCATTCAAAGTGTGACAGGACCGAAAGCGGAAAACTGACCTGGGCAGGAAGGGGGTGAAATTGCCCAGTAGGCAAGTGGTTAATCAGAAAATATAGATTGGTGTAGTAAAGACTGTAACAAAAGGGATAAAGCTGGAAAAGCAGTAAGGAAATAAGATGAAATAAAATATAAATTTGAGGTGGGCTGATGAGGGATAGCACTATATCTAACCCACCCTCCTCCACCTTCCTGCCTTCATTCCATAAATAAACAATACCCAGCAACCTCATCCACCCACCGTGGCCCACACTAACTCCAGGGATCTACAGTTCTCTTTATTTATCTTGCAGATTGTGGTGCACTGTATATGCCTTTCTCTGTAGGCCCTAATAGTGGAGGTGTCTACTTGCAAATCTACAGGGAGATGGCTTCTCAACTAGGGTCTATAGAGAATAGCAGGAGTAGGTGGCCAGCTCAGTGAAGGGGATGGAAAGATCACTGGAGACATTGGAGGGGGTTACCAGCTGATCTTAAGTAGGTATGAGACTGTGTATGAGTTGGAGAGGGCAAGGGGGCAGTTTGTCTTCTTATCGTTTAGAGTGGGTTCAGGTTTGCTACCTTAAAGTAAATGTATCCAGCTATGGCAAAAAGATGAGGAATAACTTCAAACAAAAGCAAATACCGTATTTATCAGCGTATAACACGCACTTTTTTCCCCTTAAACTCAGGGGAAATTCCTGGGTGCGTGTTATACGCCGATCCCCTGCCGATTGTGAGCCTTTTGGCGGCTCTCGGCGGCTTTCGGCCATTCTCGCCGGCTCTCGGCCGCTTTCGGCCATTCTCGGCGGCTTTCGGACGCTTTCGGCCATTCCCTGCGGCTCACGCGTGACTTCCGGCCATTCTCGCCGGCTTACGCGGGACTGCGAGAGCCGCCGAGAATGGCCAAAAGCGTCCGAAAGCCGCCGAGAATGGCCGAGAGCCGCCGAGAATGGCCGAAAGCGGCCGAGAGCCGCCGGGAATGGCCGGAAGCGGCCAGAAGAGACCGAGAGCCGCCGAGAATGGCCGGGAGCGCCCGAGAACGGCGCTGCCATTTTTAAACGCCATTGCAAACACAGTGCAAGGCAGATGGACACTGACAAGGCTGCAATGAGGGACACAGCTGCAATGAGGGACTACAGATGGACACTGACAAGGCTGCAATGGGGGACAAGGCTGAATGGGGGACAAGGCTGCAATGAGGGACACTGACAAGGCTGCAATGGGGGACAAGGCTGCAATGAGGGACACTGACAAGGCTGCAATGATGGACAAGACTACAGATGGACACTGATGAGGCTGCTATGATGGGCATTTAGATGTAAGTTTTTTTTTTTTAAACTTCCCTCCTAAAAGTTTTTTTCCTTAAAAATCTCTCCTAAACTTGGGGTGCGTGTTATACGCTGGCGCGTGCTATACGCCAATAAATACGGTATTTCAATTTATGCACATATTCATTTGAAGCATCGATATACCATTCTTTTTTTTTTTTTGCAGAAAACTTTGTAGATAATCTAAAATGATAATGTGGATATGTGTTCGTTTTAGATGCAAATTATGCTAACCGTGTTTACATTTCTTTTATTTTCCCATTACTCTTTCAATGAGAAATATTGACAGAGGATTTCTAAAAACTTCAAAATGAATGAAATGAACATGATTGATGCATGCAATAAACGAAAAGCAGTCCTTCTAACAAGTCCATGGAGGATTCCTCTGGAGCAGCGGGATATTGCAATAAATGGAACAGAAACAAATGAATCACTGTATTTAATTATGCAAACACTTCATTACTTTTAATTACTCACTTTTTCTGATATAAAATGTTAATAATAATTTTGCCAATTCTTTTACAACACACATAAAGAGAAAGACATTACTCAAAACCTATATATTAATTACGATCTCAATTAATATTTTTTTTCCTCTGGAAGTTCAAATATGGCTGCACCTTGGCCATGCTTTAAAAACAAAAGGCTTTTAAAGTGAAACTCTAGGCATATTTTTTCTAGTTTTGGAAAGAACGGGGAATAATAAAGCCTTGGTTGGGTTTTATTGCTGTGGACATTACCATGAAGTAGATTTACCCTCTCTTTTTGTCCTGGTGACCACCTCTACCGGAGAAGATAGTAAAAGGAAGTTCAAAACTTTGCAGCTGTAGGGAAAATCTTTTAAAGCTGAAATTTGTTGATTTTTTTTAAAATCAGCAAAAATCAGAAAACCATTTATTTATCATACAATTCATAATAATTATGTAAAATGATGCAAAAAGTGATCAGTTCACACATTCCATGTAAATATATATCAACATGGAAAAAACTATAGTGAAAACTGTCCACTTTTATGGAATCCAAAACCCAGGTGTATAATACAGCCGGTGGCACTCACCTTCACAAACATAAAAAACACGCCTCTTACCACAGATTAAGACCTCTTGATTATAGAAGGTCTAATGTGCTTCTCCAAATAATGGTTTAAAACAAATGGCAACCCCGGGCAGGTTCCTCCAACCCTCCAGTGAACTCCACAACATCAGATTATGCAATAGCCACATTGAGAGAGAAAAAGGCTCCACTTTACATAATTCCCTAAAACACTAGGGTTTATTTAACAGATACTCACAAGCAAGGCAAATTAATAAGCATATATGAAAAAGTTGTGTCGCTCATTATGCGCACATGATGATATTAGATTATATGCTCTGCCCGATGCATTTTTTCTGAACGTATGTCATCTTGTTCCAGGCCCACCGATGATGTCAATTCTGATTGAGGACGTCGAATGGACCATATGCTCCAACGCAGGGCTCAAAATTTTAAGTCCTGAGCTATTAGCCAGGCCTTAAGAGTTACTCGCTACCAGTTGCCCCACCCAACCACTACCCTGCCCCACCCCGCCCCTGAAGACGCCCTCGTAAATTATTATATTTTATCCTTATTTTACTTATCACAGTCAGATCAATTAAATATGATTGCCTATTGATGGTATTTTTGTGTATGTACTCAGCGCTGTCTCAACATAAAAGGATGTAAATGTGCAACTTTATAACATGATATTGTGTTTATACCATGATTCCACATACAGATGTCATACAAGCTTTCATAACAAAGTGCAATCAGTGTTAGGTGCAAAAATAAGGCCTTCAAAGTGCAATTGATAATAGCCTTCCAGTGCCAGTGGTATCAATAATGTGGTTCTGAGGATTCTTCCTGGGCAAAGCGAAATGCATTAAGCGGGTGGATACTTACAGTGACGTCACGTCCCCACTTTGGAACGCAGATAACGGCTTTGAGTTCCAGAGCGGTATTTACTAATTAAAAAATGGAATTATGCTTTGAATTTCTTCTGGTTCTATTTCCCCATACTAATATGAGGAGTTCTGACCTGCCTACTGGAATACCAAGAGAGAAAAAAAAACAGCTATGTTTTCAACTGTTGGAGGATCACAAGCCCTTACAACATAGGCATTTAACCCACTACAAGTTGGTGAGTGAGGGCACATAAGGAGGGGAGCACGGCACAGCACTTTATTGATACCACTGGCACTGGAAGTGCACTGTTATCAATTGCACTTTCAAGGACTTATTTTTGCACTAAACATTGATTGCACTTTGTTATGAAAGCTTGTATGAACTCTGTAAGTAGAATCGTGGTATAAACACTTTATTATGTTATAAAGTTGCACATTTATATCCTTTTATGTTGAGACAGCGCTGAGTACATACACAAACATACTTGAAAGGAACTTATACCTTTTTACTCAGCAGCAGTCTTGTTAGTTTTATTTACAAATTCCACATATATATATATATATATTGTAGCGCGGGGATCACAACACTTAGACAATTGATGATATTGGTTTTTTTTTAAATTTCTTTTCCTTATTCAGTGTAATATTTACACTGAATAAGGGAGAAAATAAAAATATCCAAAAAACATATTTAATTGATCTGACTGTGATAAATAGAATAAGGATAAAATATTGGCTACTATAGGCACTGTACACATCATTACTACCTTTCTACTGTTATGCCGTACCGTAGGGCTCTTTTTGTCTTACATGCTGTGACGGACAAGGAGAAACAGAGTGGAGCGCGAGCGGCTACCTGTGCAAAACATCATCACCCACCGCCAGTTGTCCACCACCACATCAGTAGGCACACAGCATTGTGGTGGGGGGCTGTGGGACAGCCATCGTGGGCCTGGGCCAGCCTCTGCTTGTCTACAGTGCTCCATCCATCCAGGCATCTTCCATTCATTATCCATTCCACCACATAAACCCCCCAAGAGCATGCGCTGGTGGCTGGGGGCCCAGCCACTGTGGACCTGTGGGTGCCTATCCTCGTCTGCCGTGCTGTGTGCTCCAGTCCATCCATACAGCAGACTCTATCCATTATGATCCAGTCCACCTCCCCGACCTGGCGGGTGGCCTGGCACACTCACCTGGTACTCTGTGTCTGTCTCCCATGCCAGGTGTGACATTAAAGATGTCAGTCGGAGCCAGAGAGAGCAAGCAAGCCCTGGCCCATAAAGTCACACGCAGCAAGGTGGGCGACTGGGCGGGACACGGTCTGGCAAATCACTGTGACAGGGCACCCATCAATGACACTGAGTCAGGTCAAGTGGAAAGCATTGATTGTAGTGACCCCCCCCCCACTCGCCCTCAGCTTATTTCCACTTGCCAAATGTGAGCAGGCAAATGGAAATTTTGAGGGCTGTTCTAACGTCATCATGTACGCATGCTGGGTGAGGTGGCTTTTTCATGTATGCTTGTTCATTTACATTGCTTGTGAGTATGCATTCATTTAAATAAACCCGAGTGTTATGGTATTATGCTATGTGGAGCATTTTTATCTCTCAATGTGGCTATTATAGTATCTATTCGTTTAAAATAACCCATGTGTTTTACGGTATTATACTATGGGGTTGATTTACTAAAGACAAATCCACTCTGCCTTACAAGTGCACTTAAAAATGCAATGCAAGTGCACTTGGAAGTTCCAGCGCTGTAGATCTGAGGGGAAGATCTGAAATGAGGGGAATCTCTGCTGATTTTATCATCTAATCATGTGCCAGCATGATTGGATGTGCACTTGCAGTGCACTTGGAAGTGCACAGTGGATTTGCCTTTGGTAAATAACCCCCTATATGTAGCTATTTCTCTCTCAGTATGGCTATTGCGTAATCTGATGCTGTGGACTATACTGGAGGAGTGGAGGAACCTGCCCGGGGGTTGCCATTCATTTTAGCCATTACTAGGGGAAGCGCATGGGACCTCCTATAATTAAGGGGTCTCAATCTCTGATAAGAGGCCTGCTATTTATGTTGATTAGAAGGAGAGAATCACCGGCTGTATTACACTCCTGGTGTTTCTAATCCATGAAAGAGGACATTTTTTCACTATTGTTTTTTCAATATTGATGAATGTCTGAATGGCGCGGAGGGCCTTTCCATGATTGAGCCTCATCCCTGAAGGCAGATCCTCCTTGGGGTATTCCCCCAATTTGGGGAATACCCACATTCTTCTTACCCTTGTTAACTCAAGAATATCCAGTAAAATATTGATTGCAATCTCTGTTATTTCTTTGGTGTCTTTAGCATTTGCATTCTCTCTTTGAATTATGTCAGAACCCAGGGTGAGAGAGGTGTTGGGAGGCTTGCAAGCTCAGGGCAACCTCTGGGGACAGTCATCTTCTAGCAGCCCCTATTGGGGTGGGGCTACATACACATTTGATTTGATCTTATTTGCTATTATCATTGAGCGCATAGTTTTATGCAATTTTTATGTTGTATGAATGAAATGTGTCACATGGGTTGGTGGCTGCTCTGTTCCTTGAAACTTCTGTCCTCTGCCCCCCCCCCCCCCCGGATAGCCACTGCAGCTGTGAGCTTCCAGTGCTGCAGGGGTTTATACAAGCGGCTCCACCTGTCACAGACACTTGTCAAAAGTGCCAACTCTGCCCACCTTCTCTGACCCCTGCTCAAGATAATAGAAGCTGTACTATCTCCTATTCCTGCAATGAAAAGAGCTCTATGAAAGGAGGGTGTGGACCCCATTCATAGAGTGTTTTTAATTCCGGGAACTGCAAAGCTCTTTTTGACTACCTGTTCTTGTACCAAAATATGGACCAACATTAGCTTATTTTTTACAGAAAACAAAAAGCAAATTATGAAAAAAAGGAAAGAAAAACACTGGACAACATTTTTATTTCTAAAGTTCAGCTTCCTTAAAAAGTTTTGGTGATTATAATAGACCCCTTCAAACTTTACAAAATAAATTTTGGAATGACCTAGGAATCTTGAGAAATATTAAAATACCTTTTATTGAGTATAATGAATGTAATTGCATAATGCTCCCAACATGTTGCATGAGTTCAACAGGGCTTCTGATTTTCTGAGTTTTGCTTCTGATTTTCATTAGTACTCAGTGTTTGGGGCAATTTGCTGCAATGTCCGTTAATCAACCAAAACAGATGGATTCCTCTTTACTGTTGGATCGCAGTTGCCCTGATACTCTTACAGCAATTTCCTGGTGAAACCTTTCATTATGTTGATGATTGACTTCACCTAGATTTTCAGGAAAGACGTCCAAGTGTGAATGTAGAAAACAAATCTAAAGTGACATTTTGCAATTCATGGTCTTTTATGTGGTAAGAAGTTTGTCAGTGAGTTGAATGAAGCTTAGTAGTTGGTAGTCGCAAAGAAAATTCTCAACAACATCCTTGAATTCTTAACAGGTGGTTTTCTTTGGCCTCAGTAACAGATCTTCGAACTGCTTGTCATTGATGGTGTATCTAATCTATGGACCAATAAAAATGGTATCTTTACCTTGGCATCAGTTACTGTTGGAAGCATCTGTCTCAAATAATGAAAACCTTCACCTTCCTTCACTTTCCTTGTTCATCCATTTCACAAAATTTTTCATCAGTCCAAGTTTTTTACGAATCAGAGACAAAAATATCTTTGTCAGGTTAACAAGTGGTTCACGTGCCAGTTTTTTTTTGTCCTGGAACCAAATTCTTTTGAAGTGCCCATTTCTTTTTAACATAATACAACTCTCTTACACGGCTCCCCCATTCGAATATGTAACAACAGTACTTGGTATGTCCAAGGATCATTCTAAGCAGCATAGCCTCTACTTTTGGATCTCCACAGATATTACAGTTGTACTTGGTGTACTGGATGTGCTTCAACAACAGTTCCATGTTGTTGTATGTTTCTTTCATGTGTGCAGCACAGCCAACAGGTATTGCAAGTTGCAAACATACTGTAAGATTTTCTATAAAAAGGTATGTAACAGGTTAAATTACAAGCTATTGTCATGACTAGCACCCAAAAATCTATAGGATATACTGTACCAAAAAGTGTTCAGGTAGAAAGGTTTTCGTCCAGTGTAAATAATGTAAAGTGACAGTACACAAACAACAAACACACACATACTGTAAATTAATCAAATACATTCGTAAAAAAGAAAAAAAACTTATCCTAAATATACCCCCCCCCAAAGAAAAACACACCTTGTAAATAAAATCAAAATTGATTCTTGTTTTTAATAACATTTTGCCTAAGCAGCAAAAATTGGGAGTTTCCGTTTTGGTAAAAATGTACCAACAGTGAAACTGGTTTACAGCAAAAACTATTTTGCTAAAATCACTCCACTCATCCCTATATACCATCTTTATTTCAACTATATTCAACTTTTGTACTTCCCTGACATGTTTTATATCTCATCGTTAAAAACTATAACTAGCATGATTTATGGTATTTATTTATAGCGGGTCCTTAACAACATTTGTTTGCTTTTTGTGTTAAGTTACAATAAAAAAGGCAGATTTATTCCTGCTGTCTGCCCTAAATGACTACCAGAAGGAACAGGTGACTGATTCCTTATCTTCGGCAGCGGCTGAGTGCCCTCTACATGGTGATAAATTGCTGGATTGATGAGCAATGCAATAGCTGGCAGTGCTTAAAGCGTAACTCCACTTTTGTTGAGAAAGAAACATTCCCCTCTGGGTGATCTATGTACATTGCAAGGATTATAACAACCTTTGTTGCAGATTCCTACCTTTTGTTAACCTGAAGAAATCCAAGTGCGTTTGTCTGTGCCTCTGTGCTAAATGGGTCTAATGGGAGTGGTTTCATAATTATCCATCAGCTGTGGCAGCTGCAGGCCACTAATACGGAAAGCTGCTGGGCCTGCATCCCTTTAGATATAGTTACATAGTAGGTGAGGTTGAAAAAAGACACAAGTCCATCAAGTCCAACCTATGTGTGTGATTATGTGTCAGTATTACATTACATATCCCTGTATATTGCGGTCATTCAGGTGATTATCTAATAGTTTCTTGAAGCTATCAATGCTCCCCGCTGAGACCACCGCCTGTGGAAGGGAATTCCACATCCTTACCGCTCTTACAGTAAAGAACCCTCTACGTAGTTTAAGGTTAAACCTCTTTTCTTCTAATTGTAATGAGTGGCCACGAGTCTTATTAAACTCTCTTCTGTGAAAAAGTTTTATCCCTATTGTGGGGTCACCAGTACAGTATTTGTAAATTGAAATCATATCCCCTCTCAAGCGTCTCTTCTCCAGAGAGAATAAGTTCAGTGCTTGCAACCTTTCCTCATAACTAAGATCCTCCAGACCCTTTATTAGCTTTGTTGCCCTTCTTTGTACTCGCTCCATTTCCAGTACGTCCCTCCTGAGGACTGGAGCCCAGAACTGGACAGCATACTCCAGGTGCGGCTGGACCAGAGTCTTGTAGAGTGGGAGAATTATCGTTTTATCTCTGCAGTTGATCCCCCTTTTAATGCATGCCAATATTCTGTTTGCTTTATTAGCAGCAGCTTGGCATTGCATGCCATTGCTGAGCCTATCATCCACTAGGACCCCCAGGTCCTTTTTCATCCTAGATTCCCCCAGAGGTTCTCCCCCCAGTGTATAGATTGCATTCATATTTTTGCCACCCAAATGCATTATTTTACATTTTTCTACATTGAACCTCATTTGCCATGTAGTCGCCCACCCCATTAATTTGTTCAGGTCTTTTTGCAAGATTTCCACATCCTGCAGAGAAGTTATTGCCCTGCTTAGCTTAGTATCGTCTGCAAATACAGAGATTGAACTCTTTATCCCATCCTCCAGGTCGTTTATGAACAAATTAAATAGGATTGGTCCCAGCACAGAACCCTGGGGAACCCCACTACCCACCCTGACCATTCTGAGTACTCCCCATTTATCACCACCCTCTGAACACGCCCTTGTAGCCAGTTTTCAATCCATGTACTCACCCTATGGTCCATGCCAACGCACCTTATTTTGTACAGTAAACGTTTATGGGGAACTGTGTCAAAT
This sequence comes from Lithobates clamitans, assembly GCA_037952925.1. NCBI lineage: Eukaryota > Metazoa > Chordata > Amphibia > Anura > Ranidae > Lithobates > Lithobates clamitans. The sequence goes on from JBBGZY010000392.1 coordinate 4,730,881, forward strand.
GCTTTTGCAAAATCCAGATACACCACGTCTACGGGCCTTCCTTTATCTAGATGGCAACTCACCTCCTCATAGAAGGTTAATAGATTGGTTTGGCAAGAACGATTCTTCATGAATCCATGCTGATTACTGCTAATGAAATCATTCTTATTACTAAAATCTTGTATATAGTCCCTTATCATCCCCTCCAAGAGTTTACATACTATTGATGTTAGGCTAACTGGTCTGTAATTCCCAGGGATGTTTTTTGGGCCCTTTTTAAATATTGGTGCTACATTGGCTTTTCTCCAATCAGCTGGTACCATTCCAGTCAATAGACTGTCTGTAAATATTAGGAACAACGGTCTGGCAATCACCTGACTGAGTTCCCTAAGTACCCTCGGATGCAAGCCATCTGGTCCCGGTGATTTATTAATGTTAAGTTTCTCAAGTCTAATTTTAATTCCGTCCTCTGTTAACCATGGAGGTGCTTCCTGTGATGTGTCATGAGGATAAACACTGCAGTTTTGGTTACTGAAGCCCCCCGATTCACTTGTGAAGACTGAGGAGAAGAATATATTCAATACCTTTGCCATCTCCCCATCCTTTGTAACCAGATGTCCTTCCTCATTCTTTATGGGGCCAATATGGTCTGTCTTCCCTTTTTTACTGTTTACATACTTAAAGAATTTCTTGGGATTTCTTTTGCTCTCCTCCGCTATGTGTCTTTCATGTTCTATCTTAGCCATCCTAATTGCACCCTTACATTTCTTATTGCATTCTTTATAAATTCTGAATGCTGAGGATGATCCCTCAACCTTGTATTTTTTGAAGGCCTTCTTCTTTGCTTTTATATGCATTTTTACATTGGAGTTAAGCCATCCAGGATGTTTGTTCGCTCTTTAAAATTTATTACCCAATGGGATACATTGGCTAATGCCCTTATTTAATATGCTCTTAAAGCAAACCCATCTCTCCTCCGTATTCTTTGTTCCTAATATTTTATCCCAATTTATGCCTTTTAGCAAGGTTTGTAGTTTAGGGAAGTTGGCTCTTTTGAAATTCAGTGTCTTTGTGTTCCCTTCATGTTTCCTATTTGTGTGATTTATACTGAAACTAATTGACCTGTGATCGCTGTTACCTAAATTGCCCCGTATTACCACATCTGTTATCAGGTCTGTATTGTTGGTAATCAGTAGATCTAGTAATGTTTTATTTCTAGTTGGTGCGTCTACCATCTGACCCATAAAATTGTCCTGCAAAACACTAAGGAACTGGCGAGCCTTAAATGAATGCGCGGTTCCCTCCGCCCAGTCTATGTCTGGATAATTAAAATCCCCCATTATGATAACACTTCCCATCCTTGCTGCTAATCCAATTTGTGATAGGAGATCCGTCTCCACTTCCTCCCTCAGGTTTGGGGGCCTATAGCATACTCCCAGTATTATTTTCCCCTTAGCTTCATCCTTTTGGAGCTCTACCCATAAAGATTCCACCTCCTCCCTAGCCCCCTCAGTGATGTTATCTCTCACACTCACTTGTACATTATTCTTGATATATAGGCATACCCCTCCCCCTTTTTTACCTTCTCTATTCTTGCGGTATAGGGTATACCCTTGAATGTTTGCCAGCCAATCATGAGAGCTGTTGAACCAGGTCTCTGAAATTCCCACAAAATCCAAATCCTCCTTGTACAACAGTATCTCTAGTTCACCCATCTTGTCCGCCATGCTCCTGGCATTGGTGAACATGCCACATAGTTTAGACTGGTCGCATATTGTCCTCGTATTGGGTGTTTCAAGATTGCAACTAGGACTTGCTACTATACTCACCTTGTGTTTCTGTGCTTTGGTAATCTACCACTAATGCCCCCAATACTACCCTCTGGAATATCTTCCGCGCTGGCTATCACTGTCTCTGGACCCTCCCCCCCATCGCCTAGTTTAAAAACCCCTCTAACTTTTTGGCCATCTTCATTCCCAGCAGATCTGCACCCTCCTCATTTAGGTGCAGTCCGTCCCTTCTATAGTACCGGTTACCGACTGAGAAGTCGGCCCAGTCCTCCAGGAACCCAAACCCCTCCTTACTACACCAGCTCTTCAGCCACTTGTTTACTTCCCTAATCTCCCTCTGCCTTTCTGGTGTGGCTCGATGTACCGGTAGTATTCCTGAGAACACTACCTTGGAGGTCCTTTTCCTCAATTTAGCTCCTAAGTCCCTAAAATCGTTCTTTAGGACACTCCATCTGCCTCTGACTTTGTCATTGGTGCCAACGTGCACCATGACAGCCGGGTCTTCCCCAGCCCATCCCAGTAATCTGTCCACAAGATCCATGATGTGCCGAACCCGAGCGCCCGGTAGACAACATACTGTTCGGCGCTTCAGGTCTTGGTTACAGATTGCCCTCTCTGTCCTTCTAAGAATTGAGTCCCCTACCACCAGAATCTGTCTTTCCTTTCCCTTTGCTGCCCCCCCACTCTCACTGGAGGAGTTCTTCCCCTGGCAGCTAGGAGAGTCCCTCATCTCCAGCAGTGCTGGTCCCTGACTGGTTTCACCAATGTCACTCAATGGAGCGTACTTATTGGGATGCTCCAGTCCTGGAACGGCCTCTCTGGCACTTCCCCCTCTACCCCTCCTGACTGTCACCCATCTACTCTTTGCTAGTGCCTGCACCTCTTTGTCTCCACCCGCCTCTGTGCTGGCCCCTGCCGGCACCTGCCATGTACGTTCCTGGCTCACCTTTAGTATGGAGGGACTTCTCAGTGCTGACAGTTGCTTCCCCAGATTCAGAACCTGGGCTTCCAGGGAAACAATGTGCTTACATTTTGCACAGCAGTATTTGCCCTCGATCGGATGATCAAGGAACGCATACATGCGGCAAGATGTACAAAGAGCCGCCTCTCCACACCCGCCGGGCATCGTACCTATTAAATTTAGTGAGGATTGGGGATTTTACCCTGTCCAAATTACCTAACAGCTAGCTTCCTGGCACTAATACTCAAGACAATACACAGGTACACAACAAGACAATACACAGGTACACGACAATACACAGGTACACAATACACAGTACTAACGATCCACACACACTACTCAGGCAACACTCAGATACTCACACTACACAGGTACTATGACCCCTGTTATAACCTCCTGTTTTAAACTCTTGTGTTTAACTCCCACTTAATCCAGCTCCACTTACACCAAGCTCCACTGCTTCAAACTGAGCACGCTCAGACTGAGCCCTACAACCAGTTAAATAGTCACCTGTGAGCAATTAACCACACCCCTTAATTGATAGACTGATGAAACCAGGAAAAAAAAAAAGAGCTATTTAAAAAGTGACAGCAAAAGTCAAAGGAAAAGCCCCCAAAAAGCACCCCAGCAAACAGCAACAGACAGCAGACAGCAACAGACAGCAGACAGCAGACAGCAACCAAACACCAAGACTTGTATACTCTAACTCTTGTGTTTAACTCCCACTTAATCCAGCTCCACTTACACCAAGCTCCACTGCTTCAAACTGAGCACGCTCAGACTGAGCCCTACAACCAGTTAAATAGTCACCTGTGAGCAATTAACCACACCCCTTAATTGATAGACTGATGAAACCAGGAAAAAAAAAAAAGAGCTATTTAAAAAGTGACAGCAAAAGTCAAAGGAAAAGCCCCCAAAAAGCACCCCAGCAAACAGCAACAGACAGCAGACAGCAACAGACAGCAGACAGCAACCAAACACCAAGACTTGTATACTCTAACTCTTGTGTTTAACTCCCACTTAATCCAGCTCCACTTACACCAAGCTCCACTGCTTCAAACTGAGCACGCTCAGACTGAGCCCTACAACCAGTTAAATAGTCACCTGTGAGCAATTAACCACACCCCTTAATTGATAGACTGATGAAACCAGGAAAAAAAAAAAGAGCTATTTAAAAAGTGACAGCAAAAGTCAAAGGAAAAGCCCCCAAAAAGCACCCCAGCAAACAGCAACAGACAGCAGACAGCAACAGACAGCAGACAGCAGACAGCAACCAAACACCAAGACTTGTATACTCTAACTCTTGTGTTTAACTCCCACTTAATCCAGCTCCACTTACACCAAGCTCCACTGCTTCAAACTGAGCACGCTCAGACTGAGCCCTACAACCAGTTAAATAGTCACCTGTGAGCAATTAACCACACCCCTTAATTGATAGACTGATGAAACCAGGAAAAAAAAAAAGAGCTATTTAAAAAGTGACAGCAAAAGTCAAAGGAAAAGCCCCCAAAAAGCACCCCAGCAAACAGCAACAGACAGCAGACAGCAACAGACAGCAGACAGCAACCAAACACCAAGACTTGTATACTCTAACTCTTGTGTTTAACTCCCACTTAATCCAGCTCCACTTACACCAAGCTCCACTGCTTCAAACTAAGCACACTCAGACTGAGCCCTACAACCAGTTAAATAGTCACCTGTGAGCAATTAACCACACCCCTTAATTGATAGACTGATGAAACCAGGAAAAAAAAAAAGAGCTATTTAAAAAGTGACAGCAAAAGTCAAAGGAAAAGCCCCCAAAAAGCACCCCAGCAAACAGCAACAGACAGCAGACAGCAGACAGCAGACAGCAACCAAACACCAAGACTTGTATACTCTAACTCTTGTGTTTAACTCCCACTTAATCCAGCTCCACTTACACCAAGCTCCACTGCTTCAAACTGAGCACGCTCAGACTGAGCCCTACAACCAGTTAAATAGTCACCTGTGAGCAATTAACCACACCCCTTAATTGATAGACTGATGAAACCAGGAAAAAAAAAAGAGCTATTTAAAAAGTGACAGCAAAAGTCAAAGGAAAAGCCCCCAAAAAGCACCCCAGCAAACAGCAACAGACAGCAGACAGCAACAGACAGCAGACAGCAGACAGCAGACAGCAACCAAACACCAAGACTTGTATACTCTAACTCTTGTGTTTAACTCCCACTTAATCCAGCTCCACTTACACCAAGCTCCACTGCTTCAAACTGAGCACGCTCAGACTGAGCCCTACAACCAGTTAAATAGTCACCTGTGAGCAATTAACCACACCCCTTAATTGATAGACTGATGAAACCAGGAAAAAAAAAAAGAGCTATTTAAAAAGTGACAGCAAAAGTCAAAGGAAAAGCCCCCAAAAAGCACCCCAGCAAACAGCAACAGACAGCAGACAGCAACAGACAGCAGACAGCAACCAAACACCAAGACTTGTATACTCTAACTCTTGTGTTTAACTCCCACTTAATCCAGCTCCACTTACACCAAGCTCCACTGCTTCAAACTGAGCACGCTCAGACTGAGCCCTACAACCAGTTAAATAGTCACCTGTGAGCAATTAACCACACCCCTTAATTGATAGACTGATGAAACCAGGAAAAAAAAAAAGAGCTATTTAAAAAGTGACAGCAAAAGTCAAAGGAAAAGCCCCCAAAAAGCACCCCAGCAAACAGCAACAGACAGCAGACAGCAACAGACAGCAGACAGCAACCAAACACCAAGACTTGTATACTCTAACTCTTGTGTTTAACTCCCACTTAATCCAGCTCCACTTACACCAAGCTCCACTGCTTCAAACTGAGCACGCTCAGACTGAGCCCTACAACCAGTTAAATAGTCACCTGTGAGCAATTAACCACACCCCTTAATTGATAGACTGATGAAACCAGGAAAAAAAAAGAGCTATTTAAAAAGTGACAGCAAAAGTCAAAGGAAAAGCCCCCAAAAAGCACCCCAGCAAACAGCAACAGACAGCAGACAGCAACAGACAGCAGACAGCAACCAAACACCAAGACTTGTATACTCTAACTCTTGTGTTTAACTCCCACTTAATCCAGCTCCACTTACACCAAGCTCCACTGCTTCAAACTGAGCACGCTCAGACTGAGCCCTACAACCAGTTAAATAGTCACCTGTGAGCAATTAACCACACCCCTTAATTGATAGACTGATGAAACCAGGAAAAAAAAAAAGAGCTATTTAAAAAGTGACAGCAAAAGTCAAAGGAAAAGCCCCCAAAAAGCACCCCAGCAAACAGCAACAGACAGCAGACAGCAACAGACAGCAGACAGCAGACAGCAACCAAACACCAAGACTTGTATACTCTAACTCTTGTGTTTAACTCCCACTTAATCCAGCTCCACTTACACCAAGCTCCACTGCTTCAAACTGAGCACGCTCAGACTGAGCCCTACAACCAGTTAAATAGTCACCTGTGAGCAATTAACCACACCCCTTAATTGATAGACTGATGAAACCAGGAAAAAAAAAAAAAAAAAAGAGCTATTTAAAAAGTGACAGCAAAAGTCAAAGGAAAAGCCCCCAAAAAGCACCCCAGCAAACAGCAACAGACAGCAGACAGCAACAGACAGCAGACAGCAACCAAACACCAAGACTTGTATACTCTAACTCTTGTGTTTAACTCCCACTTAATCCAGCTCCACTTACACCAAGCTCCACTGCTTCAAACTGAGCACGCTCAGACTGAGTCCTACAACCAGTTAAATAGTCACCTGTGAGCAATTAACCACACCCCTTAATTGATAGACTGATGAAACCAGGAAAAAAAAAAAGAGCTATTTAAAAAGTGACAGCAAAAGTCAAAGGAAAAGCCCCCAAAAAGCACCCCAGCAAACAGCAACAGACAGCAGACAGCAACAGACAGCAGACAGCAGACAGCAACCAAACACCAAGACTTGTATACTCTAACTCTTGTGTTTAACTCCCACTTAATCCAGCTCCACTTACACCAAGCTCCACTGCTTCAATAGATGTGTTCCTATTGGAAATATCTCACCAAAAATTACATTTTTGTTGCAGGGGGTGCCTGAAATCTGACTTGTATCTTAGGCAGACTTCTGGGAAAATTGGCGAGCCAATCACACAAGCAGGAAATTATGTTTCTGGGAGTTGGCCAGTACACATTCTGTGTACAGAACAACTCCCTGTAGCCATTTTGCATTACATTTGTACAGGGCTTTTTTTCTCAGAGAACAGGTGTAGGAACTCCTCCTTTCTCAGTCACCCCTCTGCCCTTACCCACCTCCGAGCACCATTCCTTGGTTCCATCTACCCACCTCCCAGCAGGGGCAGCCCGTCCATTAAGGGCGCATGGGCGCCGCTCCCTCTATGTAGAATAGATAGATTCATGCATTGCATGAATCTATCCATACCCCCTATTCAGACGTCTGGCCCCTTTTTGGACGCCAGACGCCTAAATTACAGCGGTGGGGGTGTTTTTTGTAAGCACCCAATTAGAGCCTTAGGCTCTAATAGGCTTGAACGCGAAGCGCAGAGCGTTGCGCTCAGGGCCCACGCAGGTGTGTTAGAAAAGCAATTAATATTTGCTTTTCTAACACCTAAACACCTCTCTGCCAATCAGGAAGCGTGGGTCTAATACCTGTCACTTGATTGGCTGAAGGCACAAACGATTCTATTGGACGCCTAGCAGAAGGGAAGAAGAGACGCACGGAAAGCATGGAGAACGTCGCCTGACCCGCTGCCTGTCCCACGACTCGCCGCCGTCATCACCAGCTGCCTGACCCGCTACTAAGATGGGTTAAGTGTCGGTCAGACTGTGAGCGAACGGGTGGGGGGGGGGGGGGGTCACAGTGAGGCTGCATTTGATGGGGCACAGTGGCTGCATTGAATTGGCACACTGGCTGCATTTGATGGGACACAGTGGCTGCATTTGATGGGACACAGTGGCTGCATTTGATGGAACACAGTGGCTGCATATGATGGGGCACAGTGGCTGCATATGATGAGGCACAGTTGCTGCATATGGTGGGGCACAGTGGCTGCATATGGTGGGGCACAGTGGCTGCATATGGTGGGGCACAGTGGCTGCATATGGTGGGGCACAGTGGCTGCATATGGTGGGGCACAGTGGCTGCATATGATGGGGCACAGTGGCTGCATATGATGGGGAACAGTGGCTGCATTTGATGAGGCACAGTGGCTGCATTTTATGGGAACAATGGCTGCATTTGATGGGGCACATTCGCTGCATTTGATGGGCACAGTGAGGCTGCAATTGATGGATTTTTTTTATCAGAGGTTTGTTTGCGCCCCCCTAAAAATGTTGAGCACCAGCCACCACTGCTTCTCAGTACTGTCGTTTTAGACAATACAGAACCAAGTATCAAGTATGGTGCTAAGTAATTTTTTTGGAATTTGGTAATAACAAGAAAAGCAGTAAAATAGATCCCTTGTAGCCAGTAACAATAGATGCCTTGCCAGCAACAATAGACCACCTGCAACAAAATCCCCAACAGATTTCCCCACAACCAGCACCAATAGGCTCTCCATCAGTCAGCAACAATAGACCCCACCCTCAACAGTAGATCTCTCCCAACAACTGACCCCCCCCAGTAACATAAGACCCACCCCCCAGCAACAATAGGTCCTCCTCCAGCAACAATAGACCTCCTCTGTGGCAATAGACCCCTCTGCGCAAATAGATCCCTTCAGCTAGAATAGATCCTGCAGCAGCCAGCATCATTAAACCCTGCAGCACATATAAAGAGTGCTTGGGTGTGCTGCAGGGTATAATGATGTACATATACAGTCCTGTAGGTGCTGGATCTGCGTTCCCCCGCGTTCCTGCTGAAAAAAAGCCCTGCATTTGTAGAAAATTACAGCTGCTGCAGATTGAAAAGGAAAGGTAATTTTTAATAACATTCAATTAAATATGACTTGTATCGCAATTGTACACGCTATATTATTTTTTCTTTAATTGCATTTTTTTCCCCACGAAAGTGGAGTTACCCTTTAAAGATCACCTTTTGCTGTCCTGAGCTGGAAATTTTTGCTTTTTAATTACAACGCTATCTGAACTGGGAAATCTTGTGAGTGGATTATTTTAACTTTAATAAATGATTGGTATAATGACATACTACACCATGAGAATGTTCTTTCTCTTGAGCTGTGCATATGTGAAGAGTCTATGAGGCCACTCTTGCAGGGAGGAGATCTTTTCAGCAGTTTGGAAGGGGGAGATACTTCCACTGAACATCAATGTAAGGAGCACTGTTTCCGCTGACCATCATGCTTATGTACCATGTGCTGTAGATATAGTATTTATTAGTGGGGATTTCCTAAGACCTGGAAATTTATTTCAAGGGTTCCTCTATATTAAAAAAAAAGCTCTGGAAAGGCTGCTTTAGGTTTTCGAAAAAAGGTTTTGAAAGGCTGCTTTAGGTTTTTGTGGTTACACACATTGCAAACTGATTGATCTGATTGTACAATTACCAACTACCCTCAACCATGTAGAGCAAAGCAACAGGCTAATTTCATTGTAGTCCTCCCTATCTGATCTGCTCCCTCTTTGTTTGCGGCAGTGCTGGTTCTTGGTGATGGGATCCAGCTAAAAAATGTTAACAGTTACAGTAACAGTTTTTTTTTTCTTGTCAAATTTGTTTGTTGGATTTTAACAATTAGTATACATAAGTACATATGGTAGCAGCAAAATAAAAGTTTTTTTTATTTTCTTTAGGAAAACACATTTAAACCACACATGTTTATGTTGATCATTGTAAGTACCCCTGGCAGTGATGTATGGTTTATTCTAATCTGTAACTGTCACTTTTTCTGGACAGTGTGGTCTGCATGTAAATGTGGAGACAAATATAAAGAAAGGCCTATAGAGTAAAAAAAAAAAAAGAATCCATATACAAAATCTGCCATTCTCAAGCAGGGTTCCTCCAGCAATTGCTAGGAGTTCCTTGAGCAATGGCTTAGAAACCTCCAATCTGAGGGTGCCTGCATAATTCTGGAGCCAACCTTACTTGGCATAGCCAGCTGCATAACACCAATAAACTTTTTAGCCATCTGCAAGGGAGGCATTCTGACCACCAGTACGAGGGGCAGTCTACCTGACTAAAATGAATAAAATGATTTAAGCAGGGGTTCCCAAGATCCAAAACTTAAATCAAAGGTTTTATTGGGTAAAATGATTTTGAAAGTCTGTACTAAATAGTTTCATTGGTATTGGGTATTAACACTATACAATTACCAGAATACAATTTTTTTTTCTCCATAGTGGACCACAGTTTGGAAGAACCTGGTTAGGTTCATTACCAGTTCTCTCTTGCATATGTAGCGCTGGTAGATTTTTAATCTACCGCTGATAGGTAAATCTTGTGGGTTACTTGTTAGAGGAAGTTAGATTTGCCTCTGTTCCAGCTTGGCTGAGTTGCGTGTAGTTCCACACTGTGCCGGTGGGTGTCGTTGTCACCATGGGCTGGTGTTGGAAAGGCAACGTGTCGAAGTGTATACATGCTCCTCTGTCCCGGAGACAACTCGGTGGAGGTGGTCCTCCTAGTTGAATTCAGGGAGAGGGTATTTATGGGACAGACGCCATGTTTAGGGGTTCGTTTTCAGCCACCTGCTGGCCCTCCTGGCCGACAGGTATGCGTTAGAGTACCACCTCGTGGTCCTCTGTTCCGGAGGCCCACGTCGCTGCGGCGTGTCGGTGGGCCCAGAAGCCTGTCTGGGGCCTACAACAGCAGCAGAGGAATGGTCCTGAGCTGTCTGTCCTGAGTGAAGAAGCTGGACAACCGAGGAGATCCCAGGGGAGGACCCTTCATGGAAGGATCATGCAGAGTGCTGGTCTGGAGTGGGGCCTGGTGACTCGGTTGTAGGACGTATCCTGAAGAAATCTTACTGCATAGTACTGCTGGGTTGGCTTAAAGGTTCATGTACTGTGTCTGACATTCATCGCAAACCAATACATCCTGTGGCAGAGGATTGTACGGGTTTTATTCCAAACAAGTCTGTGGCAGAGACTTTTGTTCGTGCTGCGTACTGGCTGCTAGGCAAGTGAGAGAGGCCTATCCAGGCAGGCAAAGAATGAATCCCACAAGGGGAGTGCATTCAACTACAAGTGTTCAATTCCAAAGAATGTTCTAAAGAATACTAAGGAAAGGTAGTTGAGCTTCCCTGCAACTTTCCTTCTGCCCTTTTCCTGCTACTTCCTTTATTACTTGTTCATTAAAGCATTGGAAAATATACTCAAGTGTTTGGTGCTTATATCGTCCAGAGGTAAACTCAACGGGACCCCTAGACCCGGTGCCGGTGAAACAGAGGTATCGAGAGTGAAGGTAACAGCCCGCTTTAAACCAGCAGCTCCACCGAGAGTTAGTGCTACACATAAATTGTATCATGTAGGAGCAGGAAAAAGAATATATTTATGTGATAAATAGTATGCATCTAAATATGTTTCTTGCTCTTGCCTTGTCTGCATCCACATCAGACCACATCTGTGGCCCTATAATGGGTCGTGAGGGGCCTTTTTTTAACCAAGTTAGCTATTTTAAAACTTTTCAACAAAATAGTATGAATAAAATGTTCTACCCTATGAAGAGGTGGTTTTCAGTTTAATTCCGACTTTCATCAAATTACTTTTCTCAAAGAAATCAGTGATCATATAACCAAGAAAATTGTAAGATGTAATTCAGCAAGATTGCTCTCTATTGTTACATCTTAGGTTCCATCTGTAAAAGTGCATCAGAGAATGATCCTTGTTATTTGTTGCATCAGTTGGGTTATGACGGTGGAAAATGTTATAAAGAAGAAGGTACTGGTTACTCTGACTGTCAATATAAATGAGCTTTTAGAGACAATTTGATTTTTAATATGGGAGAGCCAGAACTGATATGAGCTGAATGTTAAATGGTTTCTGGCATATTAGAATTGTTTTGTATGTATTTTTTTTTCTTATGCTCAGGACTAAAACAAATGCATGTTTTTAGATACAGGTGCAATTTCATAAAATTAAAATATCACCAAAAAAGTTAATTTATTTTAGTAACTCAATTTAAAAAGTGAAATTCATATATTTTATATTGATGCGTTACATACAGAGTGATATATTTCAAACATTTCTTTCTTTTAATTTTGACGATTATGGCTTACAGCTATTGAAAACCCAAAATTCAGTATCTCATAAATCTAGAATATTACATAAGACCAATAAAAAAAGGATTTTTAACACAGGAATGTTGACTTACTGAAAAATATGTCCATGTACAGTATAGTATGCACTCAATACTTGGTCGGGGCTCCTTTTGAATGAATTACTGCATCAATGTGGCGTGGCATGGAGGAGACCCTGACAAAACCCACGGTATCGGTGGGTGAAACGTGTTGGTGCAGCGCCCCATGCACCCCCACCTAGCCACACATGCTCAGACGACTCACCATCTAGCTGCCTGGTTTGATCTACGGTCGCAGAAAGTGTAACCGCATAAACCGGATACAGGAAGTGAAAAGCCGATTGACATTCAGCATGCACCTTTTACCTTGTAAGGAGCCAAGGTGAGATGCAGCAGTGACACCATTAGGAAACACCCGCAAGTGGAGACAAGAGGATTGACCCTCAAGTACAAGGATATGTGGCTGATCAGCAAAACGTGAGTCCTCAATCACCAAACCAGTGCTCCCCACCTCAGCGCTATATGCGCTTGCTCTGGCTATCCAGCCACCAGAGGGAGTAGTGACCAGTGTACTTGCCAGGGGTGGCCACATACAGCTGTAGACTATCCTATACCACAGGAGGACTCTCACTATCCATCCCCTTGATGTTGACCAACAGCTCCTTGAGCCTACACAGCCCCATTACCGTGTCACTCCAATGTCTGCAGTTTGTGCCAGTGAAGACTATAGAGACTCTATGTTCTTCTTCAGGACTATGCTGCTCTACTGATATTATTGAATATATTCACATTGGTTCACTCCTGTGTTCTGCACTTGGCAAAATAGGGCATATAGTGGGTCTGGATGTCCCAATTGAAAACACATAGCACGGTGTCTGCATGTGTCCCAGAGGTTTCCCAGAACCCTTTTAGTCCCAATTTAAGCCTTCTAGCCTCCCTGGCGGTATGTTTATTTCAGATTATTGCGTCTCAAAGCGGTACAATTATTTTGCATAGAAATTTGGCGTTTTATATTGTAGGTCTGTAATTCTTAGCAATAACACACTTAGATCTGTCCACCAAGAGTCTAGTAGATATCCCGGGTATGATGAAGTTTGAAACACAAAATCATAAATTATATTATAATAAATAAATATAAACGATTTAAAAAAAAAAATATAATAGTAATAAAATACATTTCCCCACGATTCACTATCGCTCAATTCTGCAAGTGTTCTAATTTACTATCACTGTTTTCTAGCTGGTCTAAAGCCACTTTTGACGTAAAGGGACACTTTTTGGTTGCTATGGACAATCTCAGGTTTCCAGGCAGAAAGAACAGTATATATAATATAAAACTGCATGCAGGGCATTGGACAAAGCACTGGGGACAAAAGTGAAGTGAAATGATTTCATACAGTACTGTAATCTGTAAGATTACAGTACTGTATGTGCTATAATTATTACATTTTTTGAATTTGCCTCCAGGCTCCGCCCCCATGCGTTGCGGCGCTCGCAGGGAACGGAGCCTGGTACAGAGAGGCTTCGGGCAGAGGACGGAGCCCGCAGACAGCGCGGAGGGACATCACAGGATCCTGGGGACAAGGTAAGTAACCTGCACCAGGATCCTGAGATGTAATCCCGAGTGTGGCTCGGGGTTACTGCTAATGGTGCTGAAATTTAATCCCGAGCCACACTCAGGAATACCGTCAGTGAGGCTAGCACATTAGAATGCACTTAAAGTGGAGGTCCACCACAAAAAAAAAAATTGCACTAAAAAAATCCCTAAAAAATTGGAGAAAAAAAAAAAATGTAACCCACCTGAAATGGCTGTTGCTAGGCAGTCTTCCTAATCTGCCTCTTCCTACGCTGCGGTGATGTTCTGTCTTCTCCTCCCCGCGTTGTCTTCTGGGGAATGGGGCGCGGTGTGTTATGGGAACTGTGTGTGTCCCACAAACACATCGCGTCCCATTCACAAAGAGCTGCGTGACTCGCGCATGCGCAGTAGGAAATGGGCAGTGAAGCCATAAGGCTCCACTGCCTGTTTCCCTTAGTTAGGGTGGCGGTGCCGGGACCCGAGAGCGGAGGGACGGGTCGGCCTCAGGTGGCCGACATTGCGGGCACCCAGGACAGGTAAGTGTGCTTATTTAAAGTCAGCAGCTACAGTGTTTGTAGCTGCTGACTTTTAATTTTTTTTCCCGGCCGGAACCCCCCCTTTAAAACTGTGGATGAATGAGCATGGCTGTGAGTGTTGTCTGTTTTAACATTGATGCAGCCTATTGTATATGATCTGTGTTTTGTAACTTTGTATACATCCATTTTGAATAAAGATTATTAAGGAGTATCCTGCTGACTTCCCATTCCCCTTCTGAGGTACAGACCCCTTTGGGGAATTCCTCCTGATTCTCCCCTCTCTCCTATCTCCCATGTACTTTTGGGCCTCCATCGGTGAACTCCACCCGAGCCTGGCTATGTCGGCACTCCAGTTATTTGACCTGACTGGATGGATTTTGGTCACCAGGTCCATGCCCGTCCCCCTCCCCATTTCCCTCATTTTGACATGGAGGCGATCAGCCTGTGGCACTGCTGAGTAGAGCTGCACGATTCTGGGAAAAATGAGAATCGCAATTATTTTCCTTAGAATACAGATCACGATTCTCTCATGATTCTTTAAAATGGTTACATTTAAAAGAGAAAAATCAGCTGTAGACGGCGCATGCGCAATCAACACGCCGCTCGCTCCCGATGCTCGGGGCTGGTTATTCATTTAATACAGCAAGGGGCGGATGCTTTTCTCAAAGGGGCAGATGCTTTTCTCAAAGGGGTGGATGTATAGTTATAGTTGCTGTCTTTATAACCATATATACATCTGCCCCTTTGAGAAAAGTATCCGCTCAAGATAAATAACCAGCCCCGAGCATTGGGAGCGAGCGGCGTGTTGATTGCGCTTGCGCAGTCCAGGCCGGCACTATGCTTTATGCTGACTGACGTGAGTTCCGGTTGCTGATGTGAGTTCCGATATCGGCGCCATTTGCGTTCCACGCTGGTTCCGTGCCTCCGACTGGGAGATCTGGAAAATCAAGCTAATCCAGCTTGCAGATCACGCGGGGGGGGGGGGGGGGGTGTGTGAATCGAAATCGCGGTCCTATATAGGATTAATCGTGCAGTTCTACTGCTGAGGTGTTATGGAAGCCCAGGTTTCTTTGATAGTGGCTTTCAGTTCATCTGCAAAGGATGTGGAATTCCCTTCCACAGGCGGTGGTTTCAGTGGGGGGGCATCAATAGTTTCAAGAAACTATTAGATAAGCGCCTAAATGACCTCAGCATACAGGGATATACATTGTAATATAATATAATCACACACATAAGTTGGACTTGATGGACTTTTTTTTCAAACTCACCTACTATGTAACTATGCACTATGCATTGTTGGGTCTGGTGTCTCTCATCTTACTCTTGACAATACCTCAACTTTTGGCAGTGTGAGCAGGTGCCAAGTCCTGCTGGAAAATGCTAGAAAATGAAATCAGCATCACAATAAAGCTGGCCAGCAGAGGGAAGTATGAAGTGCTCTAGAATTTTCTGGTAGAGGGCTGCGCTGACTTTGGACTGGATAAAACACAGTGGCCCGACACCAGCAGATAACATGGCTCCCTAAATAATCACAGACTTAGGTCAGGACAGTCAAGTTCTTTCACCCCCAACTTGCTTATTCATATCTTTATAGACATTGCTTTGTGCACTGGCCAAAATTATTTGGTGGAGGGGGGATTATGATGTGGCGTTGTTTTTCAGAGGTTTGGTCCTGGCCCCTTAGTTACAGTGAAGGGAACTCTTAAGGTGTCAGCATATCAAGAAATTTTGGACAATTTCATGGTCTCAACTTTGTGGGAACAGTTTGGGGACGGCCCCTTCCTGTTCCAACATGACTGCATACCAGTACACAAACAATGTCTATAAAGACATGAATGAGCGGGTTTGGGGTGGAGAAACTTGACTGGCCTACACAGAGTCCTGACCTCAACCTGATAGAACACATTTGGGATGAATTAGAGCGGGGACTGTGAGCCAGGCCTTCTCATCCAATATCAGTGCCTGACTTCACAAATGCACTTCTGATAGAATGATCAAACATTCCCTATAGACACACTCCTAAACCTTGTGGACAGCTTTCCCAGAAGAGTTGAAGCTGTTATAGCTGCAAAGGGTGGGTCAACTCAATATTAAACCCTACGGACTAAAGCCTCATACACATGATCAGATTGTTGGCCAACAAAGCTTCAGACTTTTATGCGAAGGGCGTGTGCCAGGAACTTGTCTTGCATACATACGGTACACAATTGTCAGCCAACAAACACAAAAGTAGTGACGTACTACGTGGAATTTTAGCTCTTAAGCGCCACCCTTTGTGCACCTTCTGCTAATGTCGTGTTTGGTGAGCATTGATTCCGAGCATGCGTGTTTGTACTTTGGACTTTTGTGTGAAGGACTTGTGTACACACGAGATGAAAATCTGACAACAGACAGTTGTCCGTCAAAAATTCACTAGCCTGCCATCCAACATCTGTTGGTGGAAAGTTGTACGCTCTGATGGAGCGTACTAACGGTCGGATTATAGGCAAACAGTCTGTCATCACACAATTCCCAGACGAATATCCGATCGTGTGTACGAGGCTTAATGCCGTGTACACACGGTCGGACTTTTCGTCTACAAAAGTCAGACGAACGCCGACGGACCAAATCCGGCGGACAATCCGATCGTGTGTGGGCTTCCCCGGACTTTCAGCGGACTTTTCCAGCCACAAATCTGACGGACTTTAGATTTGGAACATGCTTCAAATCTTTACGTCGTAACTCCGCCGGACCCAGAAATCCGCTCGTCTGTATGCTAGTCCAACGGACAAAAATCCACGCTAGGGCAGCTATTGGCTACTGGCTATCAACTTCCTTATTTTAGACTGGTGTACGTCATCACATACGAATCCGTCGGACTTTTGTGTGATCGTATGTAGGCAAGTCCGTTCGTTAGAAAGTCTGGCGCAAGTCCGCCAAAAGTCCATCAAAAGTCTGTCGGACGGGCTGTCGGACTTTTGTAGCCGAAAAGTCCGACCGTGTGTACGCGGCATAAGACTGGGATGCCATTAAAGTTGATGTGCGTACTAAGGCAGGCGTCCCAATACTTTTGACACTATAGTTTGTGCATGCATATCACAAAGGTCTAATCCCTTGTTAGAACATATGTCATATGAAGTGGGAATACTTTTTCTTTGGAGATATCTTTGGCGCAAATCTTCCCAAGACAGAATCAGATTATGAATAGACAAGTACTCTTATGCCGCGTACACACGGGCAGACTTTTCGGCGGACTAGGTCTGGCGGACTTTGATGGACTTTCTGATGGACTTTCCGAATGAACGGACTTGGCGATCAACCAAAGTCCGATGGATTCGTATGTGATGACGTACAACCGGACTAAAACAAGGAAGTTCATAGCCAGTAGCCAATAGCTGCCCTAACGTCGGTTTTTGTCTGTCGGACTAGCATACAGACGAGCGGACTTTTCGACCGGACTCGAGTCCGTCGGAAAGATTTAAAACATGTTTCATTTCTAGGTCTGTCGAACTTTTGGGGAAAAAAAAGTCCGCTGGAGCCCACACAAGATCGAATTATCTGACGGACTCCGGTCCGCCGGACCAAGTCTGCCGTAAAGTCCGCTCGTGTGTACGTGGCATTACAAACGTGTGGAACTTGAACGGTTAGGAGAGGGGGGTCATCAATTTTAAAGGTTGGCAGATGTATACTAGAGTGATACCTTGAAGAACATCAGAGAACAGCAATGTGGGAGATTTACTAAAACTGGAGCACAGTTATCTCCAAAGAAACTAAAACTGGAGCACAGATATCTCCAAAGAAACTAAAACTGGAGCACAGATATCTCCAAAGAAAAAGTATTACTAGGAGAAACACTCAAAATAGAGATAGTGAATCTCCCTAATGGCGCAATAAAAAACTGACAGGTGTTCTAATTCCTCTCCACTCTATCCATCCCAGTAGATATGATGGCATGCCTAAAAAGAAGTAAGGACTGCTGTGCTATCTCTTTAGCTAGCCCAAAATGATCTGGGAATCCTTTTCAACATTATCACTTTATTAAAACCATATGTATATACAGTATATCTTATATATACATATAAATCAGTAAAATAAATAATTAAATAACATAGAAGGAAATATGGATGAGCAGAATCATGTTTCTCTCTGTGCTTCATCCATAAAAAGCCTGAAGGATCTGTTGTGCTCTCTTTCTAGACAGTCTATTGTGCTCTGCCATTCTTTCGTCATTGGTGTTATGTATACTGTATATATTGCATTATACAGTGCTCATGTTTATTCACATAATTGTGTTGCAAAACAAATGTTAGCTCCAGCTTTATAGAGCAACAAACTCACATTTAGCCCCTTGGGTTCCACATACAACTGGATTAAGTGCCTGTCTATTTAGACCAGTGGTCTACAATATGTGGCCCCTCGGTCGGATGTGACCCTTTGCTTGTCTTTATCTGGCCCTTGGGACACTCTTCCTCCCTCTGACACCAATAATGGGGCACTATTCCTCCCACTGATACCAATTATGGGGCACTATTTCTAACACTGATATCAACAATGAGCACTATTCTTCCCCTACTGATACCAATGATGGGGCACTATTCCTCCTACTGATACCAACAATGAAGCACTATTCCTGACACTGATACCAATGAAGGGGCACTATCCCTTCCACTGACATCAACAATGAGGCACTATTCCTTCCACTGTCATCAACACTGGGGGGTACTATTCCTCCACTAATACCAATATTGAGAACTTTTCCTGCTCACCTATCCATAGGGGTGCTATGTAAGTTTTTTACTTCCACTGACCACCAAGCCTGAGGCATTATCTACTCCCACTGTCCATAGCCCGTCCCCTCTAAAGTCTGAAGGACTGTAAACTGCCCATTTGTTTAGAAAGTTTGGAAACCCCTGGTTTAAACCAACGGTCCTGGACATACATGTCCTCTGTTTGTCCCACTTACAAACTCCTCTAGTCCATCTTGTAACGGGGGCTAGCACTTTACCCTTAGCCTGAGTACAACAGTCCTAGACTGGACACCCACTTGAATGGTGTCTGCTTCACTCAGAACAACACTAGTTTTTGATGGTGGCCCTGTCTGGCTGCAGTATATCTCCTTTGTGCAGCAAACCTACCTGTCCTTCATTGGAATCCCCCACCTGAGCTGTTCAGTTCTGGAGACTCAAGCACATTTTAACCGCTCAAACACCTCTTAGCCTATCATGTACTACATTTCCACAGTGAGAGATCATACTTCTGAAAGTATCCAGTGAGTGGCAGCTGTGTGAATAAAAATGCTTTGTTGATGTCAGAGGTCAGAGAAGAATAGGCAGACGGGTTTGAGATGATAGAAAGGCAACAGTAACTCAAATAACCACTCGTTACAACCAAGGTATGCAGAATACCATCTCTGAATGCTCAACACATCGAACCTTGAAGCAGATGGGCTACAGCAGCAGAAGGCCACACCGGGGGGCCACTCCTGTGAGCTAAGAAGAGGAAATTGAGGCTACAATTTGCACAGACTCACCACAATTGGACAATAGAAGATTGGAAAAACATTGTCTGGTCTGATGAGTCTCAATTTCAGCTGCAACATTCAGATGGTAGGGACTGATCTTGAACAACATAAAAGCTTGGACCCATCCTGCACTGTATCAACGGTTCAGGCTGGTGGTGTAATGATGTGGGGGATATTTTCTTGGCACACTTTGGGCCCCTTAGTACCAATTGAGCATCATTTAAAAGCCACGGCCTACCTGAGTATTGTTGCTGACCATGTCCATCCCTTTATGACTACAGTGTACCCATCTTCTGAAGCCTACTTCCAGCAGGATAATTCTCCATGTCACAAAGCTCAAATCATCTCAAACTGGTTTCTTGAACATAACAATTAGTTCACTGTACGCCAATGGCCTCCACAGTCACCAGATCTCAATCCAATAGAGCAACTTTGGGATGTGGTGGAGCGGGAGATACGCATTATGGATGTACAGCCAACAAATCTGCAGCAACTGCGTGATGCTATCATGTCAATATGGACCAAAATCTCTGAGGAATGTTTCCAACACCTTCTTGAATCTATGCCACAAAGAATTAAGGGGGTCCAACCAGGTACTAGCAAGGTGTACCTAATAAAGTGGCTGGTAAGATATATATATATATACACAGAGCCGGTTCACACAGGGGCGACTTGTCAGGCGACCTAGCCACCTGACAAGTCGCCTCCCGTTCTGTACAAAGGAACCGTTCTAATAGGAGCGACGCAAGTCGCTCCGACTTAGAAAAAGGTTCCTGTACTACTTTTGGGGCGACTTGCATAGACTTCTATACAGAAGTCGTTTTGCAAGTCGCCGCGGTAGTCGTTTGCAGGTCGCCTCGCTGAGGCGACCTGCAAGTCGTGCTGCCCCTGTGTGAACCGGGGCTAAAGAAATGTCACTTTGCTACAATGTAAAGTAGTGAGTGTACAGCTTGTATAACAGTGTAAATTTGCTGTCCCCTCAAAATGACTCAACATACAGCCATTAATGTCTAAACCACTGGCAACAAAAGTGAGTACACTCCTAAGTGAAAATGTCCAAATTGGGCCCAAAGTGTCAATATTTTGTGTGACCACCATTATTTTCCAGTCTTAACCCTCTTGGGCATGGAGTTCACAAGAGCTTCACAGGTTGCCACCGGATTCCTCTTCCACTCCTCCATTATGACATCACGGAGCTGGTGGATGTTAGAGACCTTGCGCTCCTCCCCCTTCCATTTGAGGATGCCCCACAGATGCTCAATAGGGTTTAGGTCTGGAGACATGCTTGGCCAGTCCATCACCTTTACCCTCAGCTTCTTTGGCAAGGCAGTGGTCTTCTTGAAGGTGTGTTTGGGGTCGTTATCATGTGGGAATACTGCCCAGGCTCTGAAGAGAGGGGATCATGCTCTGCTTCAGTATGTCACAGTACATGTTGGCATTTATGGTTCCCTCAATGAACTGTTATGGGGGGTACTATCTTTATACGATTTATGATATCGGGATGCAGGCAACCTTTGGGTCTACTTGGGTGGATTCCTACAATTACCGTATTTATCGGCGTATAACACGCGCCGGCGTATAACACGCACCCAAGTTAAGGAGGGAATTTTAAGGAAAAAAACTTTTAGGAGTAAAGTTTAAGGAAGAAAAACTTACATTAAAATGCCCATCAATGCAGCGTTATCGGTGTCCATCTGCAGCCTTGTCAGTGTCAGTGCAGCCTTGCCCCTGTGTCCATTGCAGCCTTGTCAGTGCAGCCTTGTCAGTGCAGCTTTGCCCCAGTGCAGAATTGTCAGTGCAGCCTTGCCCCAGTGTCCATTGCAGCCTTGTCAGTGCAGCTTTGCCCCAGTGCAGCCTTGTCAGTGCAGCCTTGTCAGTGCAGCCATGTCAGTGCAGCCTTGTCAGTGCAGCCATGTCAGTGCAGCTTTTCTCCAGTGCAGCCTTGCCCCAGTGCAGCTTTGCCCCTATGCAGCCTTGCCCCAGTGCAGCCTTGCCCCCCCGTGCAGCCTTGCCCCCGTGCAGCTTTGTGGGATCGCCGCGATCCCTGCCGTCATACACAGCCCTGTGTAAATTTAAATATGGCGCCGAGACTGCAGGGACTCGGCGGAGCGCTGATACACATAGCCGAGAGTCCTCGGGTTTCCTCGGCGCCGCTTACAGTCCCGCCCAGTTCCGCCCTATGGGCGGGACTGTAAGCGGCGCCGAGAAAAACCCGAGGACTCTCGGCTATGTGTAGCTCCGCCCTGCCGAGTCCCTGCAGTCTCGGCGCCGTATTTGAATTTCCACACGGCTGTGTATTTCGGCGGCGATCGCGGCAATTGCCGCAATCGCTCCGATCACACACAATTGGGGGGGGATCGGCCTATAACACGCACCCACGATTTCCCCCTGATTTTCAGGGGAAAAAAGTGCGTGTTATATGCCGATAAATATGGTATTCAATGAACTGTAGCTCCCCAGTGCCGGCAGCACTCATGCAGCCCCAGACTATGACACTCCCACCACCATGCTTGACTGTAGGCAAGACACATTTGTCTTTGTACTCCTCACCTGGTTGCCACCACGCACGCTGGACACCATCTGAACCAAATAAGTTTATCTTGGTCTCATCAGACCACAGGACATGGTTCCAGTAATCCATGTCCTTAGTCTGCTTGTCTTCAGCAAACTGTTTGCAGGCTTTCTTGTGCATCATCTTTAGAAGAGGCTTCCTTCTGGGACAAGGGGCTCTTCTCTAAACAATAGGGCTTAGTGTTAAGAACTCTTTTTTGCTATTTGCATCAGCTATTTGCTGTTACATTGACATCTCATGTTTAGATACCATGCATACCAGAGCTCATGTATTTTTTATTCCATGTGTTTTTTTTTTTTTTTTACATATATCTGTACTCAATAAATAATTGTTTTTTTTTATATATACAGTGGGGACGAAAAGTATTCAGACCCCCTTAAATTTTTCACTCTTTGTTATATTGCAGCCATTTGCTAAAATCATTTAAGTTCATTTTTTTCCTCATTAATGTACACACAGCACCCCATATTGACAGAAAAACACAGAATTGTTGACATTTTTGCAGATTTATTAAAAAAAAAAAACTGAAATATCACACGGTCCTAAGTATTCAGACCCTTTGCTGTGACACTCATATATTTAACTCAGGTGCTGTCCATTTCTTCTGATCATCCTTGAGATAGTTCTACACCTTCATTTAAGTCCAGCTGTGATTATACTGACTGGACTTGATTAGGAAAGCCATGCACCTGTCTATATAAGACCTTACAGCTCACAGTGCATGTCAGAGGAAATGAGAATCATGAGGTCAAAGGAACTGCCTGAATAGCTCAGAGACAGAATTGTGGCAAAGCACAGATCTGGCCAAGGTTACAAAAAAATTTCTGCTGCACTTAAGGTTCCTAAGAGCACAGTGGCCTCCATAATCCTTAAATGGAAGATGTTTGGGACAACCAGAACCCTTCCTAGAGCTGGCTGTCTGGCCAAACTGAGCTATCCGGGGAGAAGAGCCTTGGGGAGAGAGGTAAAGAAGAACCCAAAGATCACTGTGGCTGAGCTCCAGAGATGCAGTCGGGAGATGGGAGAAAGTTGTAGAAAGTCAACCATCACTGCAGCCCTCCACCAGTCGGGGCTTTATGGCAGAGTGGCCCGACGGAAGCCTCTCCTCAGTGCAAGACGCATGAAAGCCCGCATGGAGTTTGCTAAAAAAACACCTGAAGGACTCCAAGATGGTGAGAAATAAGATTCTTTGGTCTGATGAGACCAAGATAGAACATTTTGAGCTTAATTCTAAGCAGTATGTGTGGAGAAAACCAGGCACTGCTCATCACCTGTCCAATACAGTCCCAACAGTGAAGCATGGTGGTGGCAGCATCGTGCTGTAGGGGTGTTTTCCAGCTGCAGGGACAGGATGACTGGTTGCAATTGAGGGAAAGATGAATGCAGCCAAGTACAGGGATATCCTGGATGAAAACCTTCTCCAGAGTGCTCAGGACCTCAGACTGGGCCGAAGGTTTACCTTCCAAAAAGACAATGACCCTAAGCACATAGCTAAAATAACGAAGGATTTCACAACAACTCCATTACTGTTCTTGAATGGCCCAGCCAGAGCCCTGACTTAAACCCAATTGAGCATCATCCAACCTGACAGAACTGGAGAGGATCTGCAAGGAGGAATGGCAGAGGATCCCCAAATCCAGGTGTGAAAAACTTGTTGCATCTTTCCCTAAAAGACTCATGGCTGTATTAGATCAAAAGGGAGCTTCTACTAAATACTGAGCAAAGGGTCTGAATACTTAGGACCATGTGATATTTCAGTTTTTCTTTTTTAATAAATCTGCAAAAATGTCAACAATTCTGTGTTTTTCTGTCGATATGGGGTGCTGTGTGTACATTAATGAGGAAAAAAAAAAATGAACTTAAATGATTTTAGCAAATGGCTGCAATATAACAAAGAATGAAAAATTTAAGGGGGTCTGAATACTTTCCGTCCCCACTGTATATTCTATTCAGTCCAACTTTTTCTACCTGCCTGTAGGCCCTTGGGAGCAATTTTTCAAATTAATCCTTCTGGAACAACAGCTATGCAGACCGATTTGATGCAGCGTACGGCGTATGGTCTGAGCACCGACAGGCTTACCCCCACCCCTTCAAACGCTGCAGCAATGTTGGCAGCACTCAGACGTCTATTTCCCAAAGACAACCTCTGGTTATGACGCTGAGCATGTGCACTCAACTCCTTTGGTCGACCATGGCGAGGTCTGTTCTGAGTGGAACCTGTCCTGTTAAACCGCTGTATTGTCTTGGCCACTGTGCTACAGCTCAGTTTCAGGGTCTTAGCAATCTTCTTATAGCCTAGGCCATCTTTATGTAGAGCAAAAATTCTTTTTTTCAGATCCTCAGAGAGTTCTTTGCCATAAGGTGCCATGTTGAACTTCCAGTGACCAGTATGAGAGAGTGAGAGCGATAACACCAAATTTAACACACCTGCTCCCCATTTACACCTGAGACCTTGTAACACAAAACAAAACGAGTCACATGACACCGGGGAGGGAAAATGGCTAATTGGGCCCAATTTGGACATTTTCACTTAGGGGTGTACTCTCTTTTGTTGCCAGCGGTTTAGACATTAATGGTTGTGTGTTGAGTTATTTTGAGGGGACAGCAAAATTTACACTGTTATACACGCTGTACACTCACTACTTTACATTGTAGCAAAATGTCATTTCTTCAGTGTTGTCACATGAAAAGATAATAAAATATTCACAAAAATGTGAGGGGTGTACTTACTTTTGTGAGATACCTTGAATATATATATATATATATATATATATATATATATATATATATATATATATATATATATATATATTTAAAGCTGAGAAACTCATCAACTTTAAAAATGTAAAATAAAAACAAAACTTTAAAAGTTTGCCTTGGAATCCTTTGACTACTTTAAACATCTGAATAGGTGGTATTATTGAATGCGAATCAGACTTTCTTTTAAATACACTTTAGACACTTGAAGTCTGCTGGGGCAGATTTAGTACAACCAAAGAAAAACCAAGGAAAAAAAATGCCTGTTTGCCCCTGGTAACCACTCCAGTTCTACCTTTCCTTGCCCCCTCTGCAATAAAATGTTAGTGATTGGTTACCGCAAGTGAATATTTTTTCTCTAATTTAATAAATCACCCTTAAAATGTTTGAAGCGTAGTTTCAAGTCGAATGATTATATGGAACTTTTGCATTTACAATTATAACTTTCCATTCTGGAGGCATTAATACTTCTCTATGCAACCTCACTAATTTGCTGTATACTTAATGAAGCATTCACACAGGAACACAAAACGCTATTCTGTAATGGATTTTAGACAGCATAGTTTAAAATCTGATTAGCATATACCCCTTGAACTGAGTGTTCCAAACAAACCTAATGATGTGTCAAAACTTTATTTGTACGGATACTTTTATACTAATATACGGTGACCGCATTTTTAAAATGAAATCTTGGGACTTTTTTTTTTTTAAAGGCAAAAGGTAAACTATTTTATAAAGTGAGGGTGCTAATGCGGCACGCTACTGCACACCTGTGGGCATAATCCTAAAGTGGGTGTGGCCAGCATGTGGGCGCGGTCAGCACGTGGAGGTTTCTTCATGGGGTACAATGGTGATCAGTATGTCCTGAACTCTGTATACCAATAAAAAGCCAAAAAAACCAAGCACAACCCTACACTTCCTTTATACAATTCTACAAATGGACTTATAAGTGCAATGGTAAAACCTATAAATGAATATCCAGTGCAAATCAACTAATGTATTGCAATATAGTAGTGATGGTGTCACCCCCCTCTGCAAAAGTATTTTGAGAAATTGCAGAGCTTCAATGTACAAATAATGGTGAAACCCCCTACATACAATAATAATAACAGATATGCAAATCAACCAGTGTATTAGAACATAGTAGTGATGGTGCCACCCTCTCTGCAAAAGGTACAAACATTTGCAGAGCTGCAATGTGCAAATAATGGTAAAACCATTACCATTCACCATTATTTGTACATTGAAGCTCTGCCATTTCTCAAAATATTTTTTGCAGAAGGGGGTGACACCATCACTACTATATTGCAATACATTAGTTGATTTGCATTGAATATTCATTTATAGGTTTTACCATTGCGCTTATAAGTCCATTTGTATAATTTTATAGATGAAGTGTAGGGTAGTGCTGGATTTTTTGCTTTTTATTGATTGGCCTTAGATGAGGGAACCAGCTAACAAGATTCTCCTATTGCTTTTGAGATTTTTTTAGTTGCATGGTATTTGTTTTACTTGATTTGTTATGTCCTCTGTATACTGGTAACCACTGGCCCTGCATATTGGTGGTCAGTGTGTTCCCTGTATGCTGGTGGTCAGCGTGCTTCCTATATGCTGGTGCTACGTGCAGGGTGCAGGAGGATGCTACGTGCAGGTTGCAGGGCTCAGGAGGATGCTACGTGCAGGGTGCAGGGCTCAGGAGGATGCTACGTGCAGAGTGTAGGGCTCAGGAGGATGCTACGTGCAGAGTGTAGGGCTCAGGAGGATGCTATGTGCAGAGTGTAGGGCTCAGGAGGATGCTACATACAAAGTTCAGAGCTCAGGAGGATGCTACGTACAAAGTTCAGGGCTCAGGAGGATGCTACGTACAAAGTTCAGGGCTCAGGAGGATGCTACGTACAAAGTTCAGGGCTCAGGAGGATGCTACGTACAAAGTTCAGGGCTCAGGAGGATGCTACGTACAAAGTTCAGGGCTCAGGAGGGTTTGGCCAGGAACATTCAGTCTGGGGAGGAAAGGCATGGGTTAGCCTGGACATCCTTCAGCCACACTATCTTACTTGCTGCAGCTTCTAATACACACTCTGCGAAGCTTAAAGTGTGCAGTGAAATCAGAGTAAGCAATTTCAGTACAGTAAAGTGGCTTGTACCAACAGTGCTGGGACTGTGTCATCTAGCGCCCAGGGTAAAGATGCCAAACTGCCCCCCCTTAAAGTGTATGAGCATTATGTGTCAGCAAAAATCCCCTGCAAGGCAAAATTCTCCCCAAACAAAAATCCCCCCCCCCCTCCAGAATAAATCCCGTCTCCCAGCTCAAAATCCTCCCCAATCCCCTCTTCTGGCAGTAACCCTCCCCCCAAATTTCCCCTCCTAGCACTAATCCCTTCAATCACCCCTACTAGTACAAATCCTCCCCACCCCCAAAATTGCCCTTCCTAACAGAAATCCACTTTCCTAGTACTAATTCCCCCCTCCAAATCACCTGTTCTAATACAACTCCTTAAAATCCCCACCGCTCCCAGGGCAGCTGACCCTTCTGCCCACCCCTTGTCCCAGCTCTGTGTACAACTGTGCAAGACTGAAGGTAAGTACGCATTGCTTTAAAACCTCTGTCTGTTTTTTTTTTTTGCTCTCTGTATCACATTGAAATGATTTCCATTTACTTCCTGTCTTGAGATGAAAAAGAAAGTGATGGGCAATCTCTGCAAGATAAGACAGTTATCCCTGTGACATGTGCCCCCAATAAAAGATTTCCCCTTTGTTTTTCAGTAACAACTGTAACTTTTAGGATTTTCCCATCACTTAGTGACAATGGCCACTAGAGCAAATAGTGAGAGTGTATCTCCCCAGCGGGGACACAGACAGTCACAGAAACATGGCAGGAGTTTTCATCCCTCCCTACCCTATGCAAATGTGATAGAAAGAGACATTAACCACGTCAGTCCTGGAAGGTTTTACCCCCTTCAGGACCAGACCATTTTTTGCGATATGGCACTGCGTTACTTTACCCTGACAATTGTGCGGTTGTGCGATGCTGTACCCACATAAAATTTCAAATCTACTACTGCTTCTTGCTCATTATCCCACCAGTTATAAGATCACCAGTCATTAGGGGGAAATGTAATTGTGTAAAGAATACCCAATCACATGCAATATCAAGTTTCGGTGGGAGACAGCACTGGACTAATGCCACTGATGTCTGCCTGGCGGCAGGTCTCTATGTGAAGGATATAGAGGGATTTTGCTTCCAGAGGGTTGTACCATTGCTGTCCATAAGGGGCCGCCCCCCTGATCCATGCGCCCGGCCCTTAATCTACATGCAGGGTGTCGGACTCATGGATTCCAATGGGGTTTTTAAAATTTTTTTTTAGAAGCACACGATTAGAGCTTGAGGCTCTAATTGGCTTAAAAAAAGGGTGGACTCGGGGGGCAGAGCACTGCGCCCTGAGCTCACCCAGTTGTGTGACAATAGCAAATCAATATTCGCTAATGTCTTCCTGATTCTCCTCCCGGCCAATCAGGAAGCGGGTCCTGAGAACCAATCAATGAAAGTGAGGGGGGGGAGTTTGTTTGCCATCCCCCCAAAATATTGAGCACCAGCCGCCACTGAGTTGTACCCCAGTTGTAGGTGGTAGGTTATAGACTGCATTGGGGTCCAGGGCTGCCACCTTTTCTGATAATGACAATGGGAACATTACCGCAGGGAACAATTGGGTAATTGAAGAGAAACACCCAGTGTCCGGAAAAACATCTCACTTGATGACTTATTATATTGTTTATCGAAGATAAAAAAATACAAGTAGAGCCAATGTGTTTGGGGAAATTGCCTCCCCCTTCTTCAGGGCTGTATTTCTTGGAGAATGGTTAGTCTCTGAGAGGGTTAAATAGATTCAATCAGCAGTTCTGCAGCATGCCAACATTTTGTAGAGCAGAGGCTGCCTATGCTCTACAACAGTGGTTCTCAACCCTGTTCTCAAGTACCCCCAACAGGCCATGTTTGCAGTATTTCCTTTATCTTGCACAGGTGCTTTAAATCAGAGTCAATGGCTTGGTGTTTTGGACAGCTATTTTATCTAAGAGAAATTCCCAAAGCATGGCCTGCTGGAGGTACTTGAGGACAGGGTTGAGAACCAATGCTCTACAACACTTTGGTATGCTGCAGAACGGCTGACCGAATTTATGTAACTCTCTCAGAGCCTAACCATTCTCCAAGAAATACAGCCCTGAAGAAGGAGGAGGCAATTCCCTCAAAATGCGTTGCCTCTTTTTGTATTGCCTCTTATCTTCAGTAAACAAATAAATCATCAAGTTAGAGTTTTTTTCTGAACACCGAGTGCTTCTCTTCAATTACCCTAGCTGTCATGTGCAAGGAAAATATTAAAAAAACAATATTTTGTCTGCGCAAAATTGGATGATGGAAGTCAGCACAGCTTCGCCTCATTCAATAAGCTCTGGGACAAATTCCCTTGCAAAGTGAACAATCTTACTTGCATTTTTATATAGCAACCCCTTATGTTTTGATGTACCTGGAATATATTTAGCTCATTAAAACTGAAAGTTCAGTTGGGTCAAAGCTTCAAAGTACTGAAGTAGGGGGAAGCCGTGCAGTTAGCATGTTCAGTAGGGGTAATCAATGGCATCCCAGTTCTTTCAGCCCAGACTTCCTTTGAAGAGCTGCCCAAGCAGTAGTATTCAGCTAATATTTTCAGTGCAAGCTTTTTCAGAACTTTGAGTGACAGTGCAGCTTTAACAAGATAAAAAAAGGACAGGAAGGGAAAAGAAATTATAATTCTTGGCACAATGCCATTGCAATAGGTAATATACACATTTCGCTGGGGATCTTCACTTCACACATCAATCATTTTGCATCCTATTGTGGCACTAACTAAAACAGAATTACCTTCCTATGCTTTTCTCCAAGGGATGCGTCCTGCCTACCTACAGTTAGAGGAGAAAAACAGCCTCGTAATTGCTGTTCTCTTAATGCCTGTAGTCCTTTCCCACATGGCAATCATGGCTGCTTCACTTGGTTAATGAAGACTTGAGAGACTAGGAGGAATAATTAAAGCAGGTGTTTAGATTGACTACGATCTAATTACTCTCTCAAACATTCAGATGATAAGAAAGCCTTAGAAACACAAGTCCTTGTACCGCTCAAGAAGAGAAAAATAAATAAATAAATAAAATAAATGTATTTGTTTGCACTTAAATTAATAGGCAGATGTGATTTATTATACTCTGGTGCTCTGGCATTATAAATCTTTGGAAAAATAAAATAAAGCTGCATAAATCGACAAGTGTGAGTAGAATGATATTAATTCACCACTTTTTGTTTTGAACAGATACATATTGGGCATGGGAGATTTAAAGTGGTTATAAAGGCTGAAGGTTTTTTGCCTTCATGCATTCTAAGTATGAAGGTAAAAAACATTTGCCGCTTCCCCCTCCCCCCCACAGCCCCCCCGAATATTTACCTGAGCCCCCTCTCGATCCAGCAATGTGCACGAGAGACTCGGCTGTCCCTGCACTCCCTCTCCTCATTGGCTGAGACAGTAGGGAGCACCACTGGCTCCCACTGCTGTCAATCACAGCCAGTGAGCCAATAAGGAGATAGTGGGGGGCAGGGCCGAGACGGAGCTCTATGTGTCTTATGGAGCAAGCATGCACCAGTGCCCCCAGAGCAAGCTGCTTGCTCTGGGGCACTAGTCAAGGAGGAGGAGCCAAGAGTGCCAGTGGGGGACCCAAGAAGAGGAGGATGTGGGATGCTCTGTTCAAAACCACTGCACAGAACAGGTAAGTATAACAGGTTTGTTATTTTTAAAAAAAAATCTGAACCTTTGATGTCACTTTAAACCAGCTTACTGTCTTAAAACTGGAAGATTTCTTTGTTAGGTTCGGGAAATGGAAGTTGCTTGTGTTAAACCGGGTTAGAATAAAATTTAAAATAATACTAATACCCAGATAGCAAGCAATTGTGCTGCAAGTTTGAAAATGACTTACCAAGCTATTGCTAGACTTGCCAGGCTTCACAAGTTTTTTGCACAATTGCATCAAGTCCGCATTGCAATGACTCCAGATCAATTTTCTTTGAAAACATTCTGCAAGTTCTGGTTCAGTTATGTTGTGCAATAGTCATCCCACCACAGGGGCCACTATGGCTGAATTTTCATGCTGTAGACCTGCAGAGCTCTTGCTGTAGACTCACCAATGCAACTTTGCATTTGCACCATGACACGCATATTTGTTACAAATTAGAAAAGTGTTAACTAGAACTTGTGCTCCAAAGGCTCTGCAAGTGTACAACTTGCCAGTAAAAATGTGCAGCTTACAATTCAAAACTGCCACAAATTTGTTGCAAGTTATCCTTACTATCTGGGTAGGAACATTTATATTACCTAAATCAGAATATCAAAACAAAAGTATGCAAAGCCTTACAGTGTGTTTTCTGTAAAAAAGAAGCTACAGCCTGTCAACATGTTGCAGAGAAGGACTCTTGCTCTGTGTGTAGAGCAGTAGCCACCCTGCAGAGGACTTGCCTATTACTGAGTCATATCCATAACTCTCCATTCAGCAAAGCTCATGCTACCTGCTGATTGGAGACCTCTAGCTCTGTCATAGCAGGGGAAGTTTTGGACCGCTGCAGTGAGAATACTGCTTCCCAAAGTCCTTCTGCTGGCAGGGGACAGACTTTTTAAACTTAGGCTGTGACTGCTTTCTAAAAGAAAATGTAAAAACTGTAAAACTCTGTACACCTTTTATTTTGATGTACCTGAAACATATTTAGCTGATTTAAACTGAGAGTTCATTTGGGCTTCCATTTTATCTGTGTATTCTACACTGAAAAAACAGATGCAGTGATTATCTTTCGTTTATCTTTTATTAGTCTATGTTCTCTAGGTTGCCAGTGTATTAACTGGCCAAATTCAGTCTCATTCCTCTGCGGGGGGAAATTAAGCATTCGTCTAAGGATCGCCAGTTCCTAAATGTCTTGCAGGACAATTTAATGGGTCAGATGGTAGACGCACCAACTAGAAACAAAGCGTTACTAGACCTATTGATTACCAACAATACAGACCTGATCACGGATGTTGAAATAAGGGGCAATTTAGGAAACAGCGATCACAGGTCAATTAGCTTCAGTATAATTCACACAAATAGGAAACATAAGGGGAATAGGGATGAGCCGAACACCCCCTGGTTCGGTTCGCACCAGAACATACCGAACAGGCAAAAAATTTGGCAGAACACACGAACACCGTTAAAGTTTATGGGACATGAACATGAATAATCAAAAGTGCTCATTTTAAAGGCTTATATGCAAGTTATTGTCATAAAAAGTGTTTGGGGACCTGGGTCCTGCCCCAGGGGACATGTATCAATGCAAACATTTTTTTTTTAAAACGTCCATTTTTTCGGGAGCAGTGATTTTTGCCTGGGGGGTGTCTATAGTATGCCTGTAAAGTGGCGTGTCTTTCCTGTGTTTAGAACAGTACCACAGCAAAATTACATTTCTAAAAGAAAAATTGTCATTTAAAACTGATTGCGGCTGTAATGACTTGTAGGGTCTCGGCAATATAGAAAACTCAATGAAAAAAAAGAGCATGAGTTCCCCCCCAGTCTATTTCCAGGCCCTTTGGGTCTGGTATGAAAATTAAGGGGAACCCCCGAACCAAAATTAAAAAACATGGAAATTAAGGGGAACCCTGCGCCAAATTTTAAAAGAAAAATGGCGTAGGAGTCCCCCCCAAAATCCATACCAGACCCTTCAGGTCTGGTATGGACTTTAGGGAGAACCCTGCACCAAAATTTAACCGTACCAGGCCACATGCCCTCAACATTGCCGAGACCCGACAATTCATCACAGCCGCGATCAGTGGGGTCAGGGGGGAGGCCAGGATCTGGGGGTCTCCTTGTTAAAGAGGGCTTCCAGATTCCGATAAGCCCCCCACCCACAGACCCCCACAACCACCCCAAAGAACCCTCCCCATGTTTAGGGCATTTGGCCTGGTACGGTTCAGAAGGGGGGGCTCTCTTGTCCCCCCTCTTTTCCTGTGGCCTGCCAGGTTGTGTGCTTGGATAAGGGTCTGGTATGGATTTTGAGGGGGACCCCTATGCCATTTTTTTTTTAATTTTGGCGCAGGGTTCCCCTTAAAATCCACACCAGACCTAAAGGATGTGGTATGGATTTTGGGGGGGACTCCTATGCGGGGGAGCATTGTTAGTTTCAAAAACTATTAGATAAGCACCTGAACGACTACAACATACAGGGATATACAATGAAATACTGACATATAATCACACACATAGGTTGGACTTGATAAGAAAAAATACCCCCTAAATGGGACTCTAAAAGACCACCAACACTGATATAAAAAATATATCTTTTATTATTACAAAATAAAAGAGGTGTGTGCAGTCTAAACCTTACATGATTCAATCAAACAAAAACAAAACATCAATACAAAAATACAGAAATGCAAATGATCATATGTACTCTCCAGAGGGTGATGTACCCTAATACCCGTAGTAATGGGTATTAGGGTACATCACCCTCTGGAGAGTACATATGATCATTTGCATTTCTGTATTTTTGCATTTTTGTATTGATGTTTTGTTTTTGTTTGATGGAATCATGTAAGGTGTAGACTAGGGTTGTCCCGATACCGATACTAGTATCGGTATCGGCACCGATACCGAGCATTTGCCCAAGTACTTGTACTCGGGCAAATGCTCCCGATGCTTCACCCGATACCTAGAAGACAGCTGTGATCGGCGCGTGGGGGAGTTACAAGATTCTCCCCCAGCGGCTTTCACCAGCTTTAGTGACATACAGCGATGATCGCTCACAGCTGACTGTCACTACATTCTCCTCCGTGCCCCCTCCTTTCCTCTGTGCCTCTCCGCTGTCCCCATCCGTTCTGCTCTCCTTATCTGTCCCCCTCCGTACTCCCCCTTCCCTCTATCCTTATCTGTCCCCTCCGTTCTGCTCTCCTTATCTGTCCCCTGCATTCCTCTCTCCTTATCTGTCCCCTCCGTTCTCCCCCTCCGTTCCTCTGTCCCCCTCCTCCTTCCTTTGTGTATGGAGAGAGTCAGCTGACTCTGTCCATTCACATAACTGAAACATTGTAATCTCCTGTGATTACAATGTGTCAGTTTATGAATGGAGAGAAGCTGCTGTCTTCTCTCCATTGATTCTCAGTGCAGCTGACGCTGCAGAGAAAGGGACTGGGGAATCTCTATCCTCTGTCTCTTTCTCTGTCTCAAGGGGGAGATATCAGAGGTCTGTTAAGACCCCTGATATCTCACCAAAGCCCCCCAAAAGGGCTGATTAAAAAAAAAAAAAAAACAAAGAATAAAAAAATATTATTGGAAAAAATAAAAATTGTAAAAAAAAAACAAAACAAAAAAAAAAACACACACACATACAACGTTCACCCCCCCCCCCCCAAAAAAAATAGCAAAAAAAAAAACAGTCACGTGACATTAAAAAAAAGTATCGGTAATCGGTATCGGCGAGTACTTGAAAAAAAGTATCGGTACTTGTACTCGGTCCTAAAAAAGTGGTATCGGGACAACCCTAGTGTAGACTGTACACACCTTTTTTGTAATAATAAAAGATATATTTTTTATATCGGTGTAGGTGGTCTTTTAGAGTCCCATTTAGGCAGGGGCGTTGCTAGGTGGCAAAAAGACCAGGGGCTTCAGCCCGAAGTCCGATGCTGGCACCGATGGGGGGGTCGAGAGTGGTCATGGCACGGGGTTTTTTGGCTGAGCGCTGGGGTTGTGTGGCGGGGGGTAAGCTTACTTGCTGGTTGCTGCCTGGGGCTTAGCAGTGCCCATCAATTTTGACCACTAATCTCAGCTACCTGACACACTGACCTACCTAACATACACTGACCTGACATACATACACCTACCTAACATACACTGACCTACCTAACATACACTGACCTAACATACACTTACCTGACATACATACACCTACCTGACATGACATACACCTACCTAACATACACTGACCTGACATACATACACCTACCTAACATACACTGACCTACATACACCTACCTGAC
Source organism: Lithobates clamitans (assembly GCA_037952925.1). Taxonomy (NCBI): domain Eukaryota; kingdom Metazoa; phylum Chordata; class Amphibia; order Anura; family Ranidae; genus Lithobates; species Lithobates clamitans. The sequence goes on from JBBGZY010000392.1 coordinate 4,765,813, forward strand.
ATACATACACCTACCTAACATACACTGACCTGACATACATACACCTACCTAACATACACTGACCTAACATACATCTACCTGATATACATTCACCTACCTGACATGACATACACCTACCTAACATACACTGACCTGACATACATACACCTACCTAACATACACTGACCTACATACACCTACCTGACATACATGCACCTACCTAACATACACTGACCTGACATGACATACATACACCTACCTAACATGCACTGACCTGACATGACATACATACACCTACCTAACATACACTGACGTGACATACATACACCTACCTGACATACACCTACCTACCTAACATACACTGACCTGACATACATACATACATACATACATACACCTACCTAACATACACTGACCTGACATACATACACTGACCTACCTAACATACCGTGACATACATACACTGACCTCACCTACCTGAACAGGAGACAGACTTCATGTGTCCAGGTGTCCTGCAGTTCAGTTCAGCCGTAGTGTGCGGTGTGCAGCCCACGCATCATGTGGCACAGCAGGCAGCCAGAGAAGAGGAGACTGCTTGAATTTCATCGCCTGGACCTTGGAGCTCCGGGCTTTGTCCTGCACATAGTTAAACAAAGTAGAGCCTGCCTTCCAGTCCCAGCACGGCCAGCAGGCACAAGGCAGTATGGAGAAGACTCTTCTGCCTCCTGCTGCACACTCTGGTGCCCATGATCAGACACACCGAGATCCGGAGCTCTTCACTCTGCCATTCGCCCCCAGCACAGCTCAGGTCACCAACACACCCCAGCACCGGGCTCCTCTTCAGGTTATCCTCATGCCCTCCTCTACAATCATCGGTGCAGTCACTGGCACATCTCGCCAGATCGCTCCTCCACTGCCCTGATCTATCTGAGTGCCGAGTGGGGATCTCAGTGATGTGGCGCGGCGGATTGTAATTCCCGCCTTCTGGAGCCTGCAACGCCTATGATGGACGTCACACGTCCCGCGGTCCCAGCATTGGACCAGTGGGACGTCCATCATAGCTCCAGAAGGCGGGACCTGTATGTCATTTGGCCACACTCGGCCGCACTCGGCGGATCAGATCGGTCCCCGCTCGTCAGCGGCCGGCGGCGCTCGGGGCTAACAATTGAACGGTGCCTTCTTGACACTCGGGGCTTTTCGGGGACCAATTTGGGGCTTCAGCCCCCCCTAGCCACCCCCTCCCGACGCCCCTGCATTTAGGGGGTAATTTTTCTTGTTCCGTTGCTTCAGGGATGGGACCACCATACTCTACATCTGATATGGTGGAGGTCTTTCTTTTTTCTTTTTTCTACTTTGGACTTGATGGACTTGTGTCTTTTTTCAACCTCACTTACTATGTAACCTATTATGTAACTATGTTGCTGCCGAAGTTCTGCTGTGTTTTCTAGCTTGGTCACAATCCTTATAAGTGGATTTGTAGGAGTGAATATGCTGAGCTCTTTCTGTGTATTTCTCTCTCCAGCCTAAACAAACAGCTTCACTTAAGCCTAGTACACATGGGTCAAGCGGCATTGGCCGGTTCCATAGAAACCAGCCAACATTCCATAGAAACCACCAAAAATGGTCTACCGATCGGCTCCCGATCAGAGCTCTCAGCCAAAGAAGTCTTTTGTCAGGAACACAATAGAACAGCAGGGGAGATTGCATGGTTAGTACAGCGGCTCTAACCGGAACTGTCAGTTTTTTTTTCAATCATTCCTGCTGGGTTGAATGACAAAAAAACTACTAGTGTGTACCAGGCTTTAGGCCCCCTTAAGACCTGTGTGTATAGTAAAACATGTCTTTGGTTTCTAGGCACTGATAGAACTAGTTTGTATTTTCGGTGCAGTTTTGTGATAGTCTTTAAAGTCAGATAGTGTCAGCACAACAAAATTATTCAGCGCTCAGTTTATGATGGAACAAAGTAAAGTTAAAGGGTTTGTAAAGGTAAATAAAAAAAATAACAAACATGTCTATACCTACCTACTCTGTGCAATGGAATCACACAGAGTGGGCAGGAACCTCCTTTTTTCGGTTTCCTCTACTGGCACTCCGTGCCCCTCTTCTCTGTTCAGCTGCTTCCCATGGGGGCACTTGTGCGTGCTCACACCTGAGTCCCTCTGCTGCGTCCATTGACACAGACAGAGGGACTGGGCCCCGCCCCATTGTCACTGGCTTTGATTGACAGCACGGGGAGCCAATGGCTCCCCGTGCCCCAGCAAAGCCAGAGAGACCCGCACGAGATCTGCTGACGGGCACGGCGCTGGATCGAAAATGATGTCAGATAAGTAAAGAGGGGCTGAGGGGGCGATGCTGACACCTAAACATTTTTTACCTTAATGCAAGGAATGCAACCCCTTTAAGTCCAAATGTGGATGGAAGATGTCATAGGCAGCTCCTCAAGAAGGATCAGGAAATCCCACGTGGACATGCAAAAGATATGTAGCAAAGTCTTTAGCCTCTTCCAATCCAATGAGAACCTCTAAGGCCAAAGATTGCTGACATCCTTCAATATGTAGTGGGTTGTGAGGCATGGTGGGTGCAAAGATGTTGAAAGTCATTGGGCGCCAGACACTTCTTGGATGTAAAAGAGGTTTTATTTCTTTTAACATCCTTTTAGTATTTTTGGGGGAAAGAGGGTTAGGGCCAGGACACCCTTAAGTAGTTGTAGATTCAGTTGGCAGACACCGAGACTTTAATAGGAGGACAGGCGTGCAGGGAAAGGCCCCAGCCAGGCGCCACATCTGCACATGCAGGAATGCTTTCTCCTATGGCAACAGTCTTTAACAGTTTATAACTCAAACGTAACAGTTCCTTCTGCTTCACTGCAACTAGACCCTCTGATTCACTGACTCTGAATCCCTTGAGCTCCTCCAATCTTTGCACTTCCCTGCTGGGTCCCTCCCTTGGCATTTCAGATACTTCTCAAGCTTCACCCCTGCTGACCGACTCAGTCCCTGGCTTGACACACAAGGCTGCTCTGCAAGCATCACCTCCGCTGGTTGGGTCCCTGACTTGATCACCGCCTGAAGTTATCAGATTTTCCACCGTGCCCGTTCAGTGAGAATACTGCTTCGGTACTTGCTTCAGTTACTCACTGTGGTCCCTTGGAAAGGTGGTTGGACCCTGGACACTGCAAGCCACAGTCCCAACCCTGCGCTGCCCTCTTACTTCTGGATAGGCCCTCACACAGCCTGGCAGCCAGAGGCCCCCGAGATAGGCCCAATCACTGGCCTAGCAGCCCGCGGCGTGTGACACACGTCCACCCAGACAGCCATCCAGGTAGCACAGAACACAGATTGCCTGACTCCACCCAAATATATAGATGCTCCCAGCAGGCCAAGGGATTCAAGAAAACCCCTGCCCATTAGCTGGAATACTCCATATACCCATAATCTGACCTTGGGTTGCCCTTCTCATATCTAGTACCACCAAGTACCCGGCCACCTAGTGGTAGAAGAGAAAAGTGCAACAAGGCCAAGCTTAGGGAGAAATCAATGGATTTCTATCAATCAACCAGGATAACTACTCCTGGCAAGTAAATTTGTGAGAAGCTCCCTGCTTAAACTACAGGGTGCTACAGATAGATGGAGAGGGCGCCAGATCAACATGGATAAAAACAGCACTTTTATTCAATGACACACTTACATGTAAAACTCTGATCCGTCGTTCCAGTGGTGCATGCGAGTCATGCCAGATGGCCAGTACAATGGTCAGGTAGATGGAGCAATGGCTGGAGAGTATAAGCAGGGACCCACAGCTTAAGCGGAATGGTGGTGGCGTCTCAAGCCTTCACAACACCACTGACAGGGAAGAGATGGACAGGAGGGTACAACTGGTTTACTGGTTTGGTAGGTCTGCAAGCCATGAACAGATTGGGTTCAAGTCAAACCCACATTCAACCCGAACTCAAATCTCATCCCTAGTGGTTAGAGTGCTAAAGCTTTGGGTTTTTGTATGTCCAAACCTAGCTTCCTGATTGAACTGCCAGCACTGCCTTTGCTGCACTGACACCCCAAGCATTGTTTTCAACTCTGCTTGTGTTCTCCTCTCATGGACTACAGAACACCTCCCTTTGTCTCAGATACAAGACATAAAAGGGAGGTATTATGTAGTCCAACAGAAGAGAACTGGGCAGACCTTACACTGGTTGGGATTTCAGCACAGCAGGAGTAGTGTTGTCAGCTCACTACAGACAATGAATGAGGCACCAGCATTTAGCTTTGACTGGAGGTCACAGGCTCACAGTTCAGCCCCATTGCTGGTAGCCTGTCAAACTCTATGGTAGTCTTACAGCTGCTGTGGCTGGACAGTGCGCCGAGTGGTATGTAAGTTTAGGGCTGTATGTGGCGAGGGATGAATGTTTGGAAAGAAAGCAGTCTGCATTCTGAGTATTCCTCTTGGGGTGCCTACTGCCCTAAATGGAGGTACCGCTGAGTGCACTGCCCAGCCCTGTCTAGTCACAGCAGCTCTTAGACTCTCATAAGGTTTACAGGCTGCTGGCAACAGGGCTGGATGTTCCACCTGGTGCGCTTCAGCCACAGCTTAACACCGGAGCCTCATATACCAGAGCTACCTGCCCCCCCAGTGTGATTGAAGTCTAAATGGGAAAGATTGTAAGTATTTTACTAGGCAAACTTCGCTCCCGTAAATGCGGGCCTTAAAGTGCTTCTAAAGGCTGAAGGTTTTTTACCTACATGCGTTCTATGCATGTAGGTAAAAAAACTTCTCTTTGCAGTGGCCCCAGACCAGACCCCCCCCCCCCCCTAATTCTTACCTGAGCTCCCTCTGACCCAACGATGTTCACGTTAACCTCGGCTGTCCTGGAACTCTCCCTCCTCATTGGCTGAGACAGCAGGAGGAGCCCATTGGCTCTCACTGCCGCCAGTCATAGCCAGTGAATCAATGAGGAGAGAGTGGCTTTCTCTGGGGGCACTGCTCCAGGGGGAGGCAGGAGCACTGACAGGGGACCCGAATAAAAAAGGATCAAAGCTGCTCTGTTCAAAACCACTGCACAGAGCAGGTGAGTATAACATGTTTGTTATTTAAAAAAAAAAAAAGCTTTAATACCACTTTAATTAACCACTTGCTGCCCGCCATATAGCAAAATGATGTTGGCAAAGTGGTTTCGATGTCCTGACCAGACGTCATATGAAGTTCTCAGGATACCAAGCCGCTGCGCGCCCCCTGACAGAGATGCTTTACTAATCACGGCTGATCATGATGTAAACAGGAAGAGCCATTGAACGGCTTTTCCTCACTCGCGTCTGACAGACGCCAGTAGAGGAGAGCCGATCGGCTGCTTTCCTAACGGGGGGGGGGTCACCAGCTAGACCACCAGGGAAATGCCAATCAGTGCCCAGTCAGCTGCCAATCGCTGCCCAGGCAGCTGCCAATCAGTGGCAGTGAAAAATGCCTGCCAGTGCAACCAGTAATGCTTATCAGTGAAATCCAGTGCCAGCCATCAGTGCCCATCAATGCCCATCAGTGCTGCCTTTCAATGCCCATCAGTGCCCCCTATCAATGCCCATCAGTGCCCACCAGTGCTACCTATGAGTGCCCATCAGTGCCGCCTATCAATGCCCATCAGTACCGCGTATCAGTGCTGCCTATGAGTGCCCATTGCCAGCACCAATCAGTGCCACCTATCAGTGCCACCCATAAGTACCTATCAGTGCAGACTTTCAGTGCCCATCAGTGTCGCCTAGCAGTGCCCATCAGTGCACACCAGTGCCAACTATGAGTGCCCATCAGTGCCGCATATCAGTGCCGCATATCAGTGCCACCTATCAGTGCTGCCTATCAGTGCCCATCAGTGTCCATCGTCAGTGCCTATCAGTGCCATCTCATTGGGGCCACCTCATCGGTGCCGCCCTATCAGTGCCCATCAGTGCAGCTTATCAATGCCCATCAGTGAAGGAGAAAACTTACTTATTTACAACATTTTATAACAAAAACAAATAAAAACTTTAAAAAAAAAATGCTGTCTTTTTTTATTAGTTAAGCAAAAAATAAAAACCACAGAGGTGATCAAATACCACCAAAAGAAAGCTCTATTTGTGGGAACAATATGATAAAAATTTAGTTTAAGTACAGTGTAGCATGACTGCGCAATTGTCATTTAAAAAGTGACAGCACTGAAAGCTGAAAATTGGCATGGGCAGGAAGGTGCAAAAGTGCCCGGTATTGTGTTAAAGTGGTTAAAGGAGATTTTTACTATTATTATTATTACTATACAGGATTTATATAGTTCCAACAATTTGCACAGCACTTTACAATGTAGAGAGGGGACAGTACAACTACAATAGTTCAATACAGAAGGGACAGGAGGGCCCTGTTTGTGGAGCTTACAATCTAAAGTGGTACAAAAGGTAATAGTTGCGGGGGATGGGGGGATCTGATGGAGGTGGCTCGGGTACAGTTCTTAGGTAAAGGTGGGGTAGGCTTCCGTAAATAAGTGAGTTTTCAGGGATCGCTTAAAGGTGGACAGGGTAGGAGCTGACCAGACATACTGGAGCATGGAGTTCCAGAGGATGAGAGAGGCTCTGGAGAAGTCCTGGAGGCGAGCATGGGAGGAGGTAACAATGTACAGTTGTCATAATATTTTCTTAAACGTTTCCTAAATTGTTAGTCTAATATCCTCAACTATGTAATAACTATATGTACAATCAATAGAGTATAGCTGCACAAACACCATGGTCCATAAAAAAAAAAACGAAAAAACTTGATGCTACAAACTGTTAAATAACTGTATCTTTCCAGAATCACAGTTTGTTGCATGCTGAGAAGGAAATAAGTTTTAAAAAATGAAATGTATTTTCTGAATCCAACTGTACCCTGCACAGATTTTGCCAACATTTATTATTCATCACTTATAGATTAACCTAGTTTAACAGAAAGAGAAGTGTTAATGAAATATTCAGAAGATGAGATCATATCTTATACTATCTTAATATATATTTCAGTCTATGATAGGGATATGATAGCTTTGTAAAGGGCTATTGAGGGAGACAAAGCTCCTGGCTAGCTTTTTATCACCCCCACATTAAAGAAGAACTCCATTCTAACTAATTTTTTAGAATGAGAAAGTATAATCACTAAATTTGAGCAGTTTAAGCAGATATCCAAGCAAACAGCCAAATACTTATTTGAAATACATATAAGTGAATTGAAAGATTCAATTCAATTCAAATTCAAAGAATTTCTGTTCTGGCAGTTTTGTGGTTCATACACACCTCTGCCACACCGCATAGCTAAAACAGCAAGAAGAATTAAAGAGTCACATCACTGTTTAATAGTGCACATACAATTTGCTCCAGTAATGCCGCGTACACACGGCCGGACTTCCCGACAGAAAAAGTCCGATGGGAGCTTTCGGTCGGACATTTAAACCGTGTATATGCCCCATAGGACTTTTTCTGTCGGCATTTCCGACGGACTCCGATATAGAACATATTCTAAATCATTCCATCAGAAATGCCGACGGAGTTTAGCCTGTTGGCAAGTCTGGCCGTGTGTACGCGGCATTAGTCCTCATTCACACGGGTGTATACCGTGTTCGGCGACACGCACCTGCTTTTCGAATTATGACATGTAGTTGTGTCGGTGCAGAAGCTGGGTCTGAATTTCCTTCTATAGGCTGCCTGCATGAAGCTTGGGGCAGATGCAGCCACAACAACGAATGCATCATGCATGCAATATGGAAGCCAGTGCCCATGTGAATGTGGTCTAAGGGTCAAGTTGACAGTAAAAGATGTGTTTGGCACGTTTCAGGGGTCCCTTCATCAGGCCTTGCAATAGGAAACAATACACAAGGACTAAATAACATTTGAAGCTTGAATAGTATTTTATGCAGTTTAATAATCTTCACAGATCTCATCAGCAGCTGGTTTTGCTACCAAATGAAGGGCCCCCGGATTGTGTTGGATACTCTTTTCACCTTAAACCACGCCCCTGATGACGCATCTTTATGTCGAAACGTCGGGTGGAGCCTAGGTTGTGTGACGCGGAACTCTGATTCGAGACGCGGCGGCCATCTTTCCGGTTGGAAACACCGTTATGTTTCCACATGCTTGTTGGTCCCTTCATATTGTGAGTTTACCAGCTTCTTTTTACTTATAATAAATTCCAATTTCGGATGTCTATGCAATGAGCATATTTATTTCTCCATATTTATATATATATATATATATATATATATATATATATATATATACAGTATATATATATGTGGATGCCTGAGATGTCCGTGGAAATTTGATCTGAACTTTGAAAGAGCAATATGCTTAACTGCCAACTGAGTGGATTGATCGATGCAGAGGGATTGCTGGGGCCATTTACCAATACTTACTTTGTATGTACCCTACACACTGACGGTAAAGGTCAGTTGATTTGTGTGTTGGTGGTGGCTATTCAATCCGCTCTTTCTGAATGTTGGATGAAGATCCGGATTTGATCAACTTCTCAGTTTTTTATTATTGATGGATTTTTATTGTCTATTATTTTAGCGCTACATCTTTTATTTTACTCTTTTTATTCTACCTACTCAAATACAATTATATCTATACTTGTGAAAAATATTGTGGCGCGTAAACTTTTTTGTTTGGGTTACAAATCAAGGAAACTGTAAAGATCCACTAGGGTGTTAAAACTGCCTGCCTAGTAACCAGTTTACTTACACCAACATCATTACAATACAACTGCATAGCAACACCAACTGAACAACCTTGTTCAGAGCTCTATTTCTACTTTCCCAAGTATACCACATAGCCAAGCAGGTAACAGATTTACAGATACTGCACTGCATACTAGCACATTATGTGAAACTTACCTGCAAACGAAGCCCTCGTTGTCACCGCTGGAGGCCGCATCCATTTTCACCCGTCTACCTTCCGGGTCCGCGTACTCCGGCTGTGTGACTGGCAGGAGCCGCCCGATGTCACTCCTGTGCATGCACGCGGGAGCCACCAGTCACAGCACAGGGCTCTGAAGAAATGGCACAAGTCGCCGTTCCTTCAGAGTGCATGCAGCGATGACGTCTTTGCCTTCTTGAGGAAGGGGACTCGCCGTTTGGAGGAAGAAAAATGCCTACTATGACCCTAAGAACACCATCCCTACAGTCAAGCACGGAGTTGGAAACATTATGTTTTGGGGTTGTTTCTCTGCTAAAGATACAGACCAACTCTGCTGCATTGAGGGGCCGATGGACGGGGCCACGTATTGTAAAATCTCAGATGAGAACCTTCTTCCCTCAGCCAGAACACTGAAGATGGGTCTTTCAGCATGACAATGACCCAAAACATACCGCCAAGGCAACAAAGAAGTGGTTTAAGAAGAAGCACATTAAGGTCATGGAGTGGCCTAGGCAGTCTCCAAACACTAATCCTATAGAAAATGTATGGAGGGAGCTGAAACTTCGAGTTGAAAAGCGACAGCCAAGAAACCTCAAGGATTTAGAGATCTGTAAAGAAGAGTGGACAAAAATCCCTCCTGAGATGTGTGCAAACCTGGTCACCAACTACAAGAAACGTCTTACCTCTGTGCTCGCCAACAAGGGTTTCTCCACCAAGTACCAAGTCATGTTTTGCTTGTGGATCAAATAATTATTTTACTCATTGAACTGCAACTTAATTTATAACATTTGTATCATGTGTTTTTCTGGATTTTTGGTCAATATTCTGTCTCTATTATTTAAAATATACCTATGATAAAAATTATAGACCCTTCATTTCTTTGTACAACTTACAAAATCTGCAGGGGATCAAATAATTATTTTCCCCACTGTAGGACAATAGATTTTAGGACCTAAATAGGTACAGGTGTGATTTTATTAATTGTTTGTAATAAAGTTTTGTTCATGTTTTTATGTACTGTTTTTTATTGCACGTTCTTTTCTGTCTGTACAAGAAGGTCAAACCTATTTTTCTTTTTTGTTAATTTTTATATATTGCCCACTGAGGATGTGGAGAGGTGACCCTGGAAGCTGGAAAGTTGAAGCTGAATATAGTTATTGCCTAGTTATATTATATAAAAGAAGAAATATGGGGCACTGGATTGTTCGTTCAAATGGATGTTTCAAGTATTGAGTCTGGAAAACAAGGACATTCCATTAAGTTATCTCTTGGAGCAAGAGAGAGACACAACACAAGAGCACTCATTGTAATTAGAAACAACTTATGTTTATAGGGTTTTATAGAGATAGAATGCTCTTTGTTGTAACAAGTTACAGCAGTTTGTCTAGCTATGGTGTGTGGTGGAGAGGGTGACTGCACAAAATTATGAATCCTATGGCAGGTAAAATCGTTCACATACTGTATATACTGTGTGTATATATATATATATATATATATATATATACATACATATATACATACATATATACTGTATATTTCAACTGCACATTTAATGGGTTATCCATTACATTTACATTTAACAAAAAAAAAAAAGCTGCACTGTGGAAATTTCTGTTTTGGGATCAAATTGTGTCCAATTACATGCAAATCATTTAATTTCAGTGCTAGTACTATAAGCAGCCCTAAAATTTTCCATTTGCCTACTTGCATTTTGGAAAATGTGCTGAAAAATGTGGAAAATTGGAAAATGAGGGCTGGCGAGGGCCTGGGCTGCCTGGGAGCGGAAGGGGGGGCGAGCACCGCCAGCGGGCGAGGTTGATCGGGAGCCGTTCTCCCACCAATCTCCCCGGGGGAAGAGAGCATGGAGGAAGAGGAAAGCTGCGGGATCGCAGAGCACCGATAGCCCACCTTAACAGCTTACATTACAATTGCCTCCGCTCTGCTCACTGTCACACACAGCCCCGCCTCCTCCTGACCCCACACCTGTGATAGACAGAACGCGGGTCCAATGCTGGGATGCATTCTGTCTATCACAGGCGCGGGGTCAGGAAGAGGCGGGGCTGTGCTATCCTGCTCTGTGATCCCGCAGTTTTTCTCCAGTCATAATCTGGCCACCCTCTCTCTTCCTCTGCCCAGGCGAGGCTGCAATTGTGGGCACAGTGAGGCTGCAATGGTGGGCACAGTGAGGCTACAATGATGGGCACAGTGAGGCTGAAATGGTGGGCACAGTGAGGCTGCAATGGTGGGCACAAGTGAGGCTGCAATGGTGGGCACAGGTGAGGCTGCGAAGGTGGGCACAGGTGAGGCTGCATCGGTGGGCACAGGTCACTCTGCAATGATGGGTACAGGTCGCGCTGCATTGATGGACTCTGACGAGGCTGTATTGATAGGCACTGATGAGCCTGCATTGATGGGCACTGGTGAGGCTGTGCTGAGGGGCACTGATAAAGTTGTTATTAATATTTGTTTTTGTAACTTAATTCTGCATAAAACATTTAGGTATTATTTCATGAGATAATTTATGAGGGTGTGTTTAGGGGCAGACTTAGGGGCAGGGCAGGGTAGGGGTTGGTTGAGGCAACTGGTGGCGAGTAACCCTTGAGGCCTGGCTAGTAGCTCAGGACTTGAAATTTTGAGCCCTGCTGTAAGGAATTGGTGCAGTCCACCTACAAAGTCGGGTGCCTGACACAAGTCATTTTTCTTGCCAATAAGGTAAGTAGTATGTTAAAATATGAAAATAGTTGAGAAGTTAAAGTGATTATAAAGGCTCGCTTTAAAAAAATAAAATATATAGCAAACATGTTATACTTACCTCCTCTGTGCAGTTGGTTTTTCACAGAGCAGTCCAGATCCTCCTCTTCTCGGGTCCCTCTTTGCTGCTCCTAGTCCCTCCCTCTTTTGAGTGCCCCTCAGCCAGCAGCTTGTTACAGGTTGTCACCCAAGCCGAGTCAGAGCTCCGTGTATCAGATACGGAGCCTCAACCTGGCCCACCCCCTCTCTCCCGTGATTGGCTGACTGACTTTGATTGACAGCCGCAGGAGCCAATAGCACCTTCTCAGCCATGAAAACAAAGCAAGACAGTCCATCATCCTCAGATATAAAACAAAACTTTGGCTCACTGCCAGCGTAACTGTGTCCCATAATAGGGTTTGAAGTCCCTAGCTGCTTCAGGGGTCCAAAGAAAATTTTAATTTAACCGCTGCAATACTGGGCACGTTCACCCCCTTCCTGCCCTGGTCAATTTGCAGCTTTCAACGCAGTCACACTTTAAAAATGACAATTGCGCGGTCATGCAACACTGTACCCAATGACATTTTCATCATTTTTTTCAAAAGAGCTTTAATTTGGTGGTATTTATTCACAACTGGGGTTTTCATTTTTTGCTAAAAAAAAAAAAAACGAAAAAAGACCAAAATTTTGCAAAAAAAAAAAAAAGTTTTAGATTTTTCTCCTTTACTAATGTGCGCTGATGAGGCTGCACTGATGAGGCGGCACTGATGAGGCAGCACTGAAGGGCACTGATTAGGTGGCACTGATGAGGAGGCACTGATATGCTGCACTGATGAGCACTGATAGACGGCACTCATGTGCACTAATAGGTGGTACTGATATGCGGCACTGATGAGCACTGATAGGCGGCACTGATGGGCACTGATAGGTGGTACTGATGGGCACTGATAAGTGGCACAGATGGGCATTGATAGGAGGCACTAATAGGCAGCACTGATGGGCAGCACTGATGGGCACTGAAAGGCAGCACTGATTGGTGTCACTGATGGGCACTAAATGGTGTCACTGCTGGGCACAAACTGGCATCACTGGGCACTGTTGGGGCTGCACTGTAATCAGGGCACTGATGATCAATGCCCTGTTTACCTGTAGAGTCTCCCCAGTGAGGAGATGTGGCTGATCGGCTCTCCTTGCCTCACACTCTGTAAGTGTGAGGCGAGGAGAGCCTATAAACAGCACTTCTGCATTTACAAGTGACTGGCTGTGATTGGACACAGCCGATCACATGGGTAAAGAGCCACGTCATCTGCTCTTTGCCGGAATTGGGTCGTCGCTCTGTGTGCCGACACTGGGGTGATGTCATATGAAGGAGAGGAGATCCCGTCCGCCCCAGAAGGAGAGGAAATCCCGCCCGCCCCAGAAGGAGAGGAAATCCCGCCCGCCCCAGAAGGAGAGGAAATCCCGCCCGCCCCAGAAGGAGAGGAAATCCTGCCCGCCCCAGAAGGAGAGGAAATGCCGCCTGCTGTCATTTGCCCATACGGCGGGTGGGAGGTTAAAGTAGAATTCTGTGATTAACCTAACTAATCTTGAAGATTCTACCTTCCCTCTCCTAACACCTATGCTGACTAACCTGTGTAAGAAAGATGTATATACTTACCTATTTTCAGTCCGCTCATGTGATCTCCCTTGTGGCAGCCAGTGTCATCTGCAGGGGAGAGGAGACAGTGCTTGACAATGGCTGGCAATGCCTGGAAGTGGTGACATCACTGATAGGCTTCCTATGGCACATCCGTTGTCAGCGCTCCCACATCTTCCCTGCAATTGGCGCTGCCTGAAACAGGGGAGCCAGATCACGTGACCAGAGCGGCCTCAATAGATGTAAGCATATACACCTTTCCTATATAGGTTAGTCAGTATAGGTGTTAGAAGCGGGGGAAGGGAGCATTTTTAAGACTAATTAGGTTTAGCCTGGAATTCTACTTTAATAAGATTAACTTGTGCATTTTTTAAACAGAACAAACTGTAGGGAAGCACGGATGCTCACTGGTTAATGCAGTATGAAGTACTATCTTCAGTTCTCACCCGGGCAATCTCTGTATAGAGATTTTATGTTCTCCCACTGGGTGCTCCGGTTTCCTCCCATAACTCTGGAATGTACTGGTAGGTTAATTGGCTTCTACTGAAATTGGTCCCAGTGTGTGTGTGTCTTTATGACTGTGCTAAGAACATTAGAGAGAGTAAATTCCTTCACACATAGGTATTTAGGTGACAGTTCAAGTTAATGTTGCATTAAGTTCAGCAGAATATATTTGAGCTACATAAAATAAAATAACTGTTAAATAAACAATATATGAAAACCTACGACATTGATCCTTGTACGTGCATGTGTCACAAGAGAGGGAAAGTCATATTACTGTAGAGATTAAACCATGCCAAGGCTGATATGAGTTTTACTTTGCTATTATCCATTAATTGTATATATTAAAGTCTGCTGCACCCTTCACAGTACATAACCCATTCAAACTAGTTCTTGCCATAGAAGAGCTTACAATCTATTAACCCCTTACTGTAGTCTCATGGGGTACACTGGAACTTTTTTGGGGGGGGGGAAGCTAATTCATGCCAATATGCTTTTGTGTTGTTAGAACACACATTAAAAAAGAGAGAATATAAAGTCTAGACAAATAGATCCATTTCCAACCACTAAACCATTGTGCTTAAAGGGTTAGTTCACCTTTACCGGACAAAATGGAAAGGTGAACTAACACCCCCCCTCCAAATGGTCCCTGCTGTACTTACCTCCACTGGATGTTGACATAGGTGTGTGCACAGAGTGTGTTGGATGTGCCTGGGCGCATCCTAATCTCCCCATGCACATTAACGCTCTGTGTACCTTCAGGAAATGGGAAAGATCTCCCTCTTACCAGCTCTGCCAAAAGAGAAGTGTTCACACACTGCTCTTTCACTGTTCCGGCAGGAAGATTAATGTACCGGGGTCATATATTTGTAGACACACACGCGTGTTTGAGTTTTAGTGTGCGCATCCTAATGCAATAGGCTGTGCACATCTATGGGTGTTGAGCTGTCAGTGCCCATGCAGCTAGTGTAGCGGTCCAGGGATTGCAAATCCCACTCTTAACCTTCTTTCTGCAGGGATTCCAGGATGGATCTGAGTGATTTTGATTGGTCACCGCTGGCACAGAGCATCATTCTGATCTGTCCCGCAAGACCTGCAGAAAGAATGAGATGAAGAGCACTTTCAAATCCCCGGACAGCTACACTGGCTGAAAGGGCACTGACAGCTCAGCACCTATGGAGGTAAGTACAGCAGGGATTGGGCGGATTGGGAGGGTGTGGGGTGTTAGTTTGCATTTAAATATTTTCTGAAAAAGTGAACTTACACCTTAGCCACCTCAATGCAGTGCACTTTCACCCCCTTCCTGCCCAGGCCATTTTTCAGCTTTCAGCGCTGTTACAATTTGAATGACAATTGCACGGTCATGCTACACTGTACCTAAATGAAATTGTTATAATTTTTTTCCCACAAATAGAGGTTTCTTTTGGTGGTATTTGATCACCTCTGTGATTTTTATTTTTTGCGCTATAAAGAAAAGAAGAGCGACAAGTTTGAAAAAAAAAAACGCATTATTTTTTACTATAATAAATATCCAATTTTTTTTTTTTAAACACATTTTTTCCTCAGTTTAGGATGATATGTATCCTTCTACATATTTTTGGTAAAAAAATTGCAATAAGCGTATATTGATTGGTTTGCGCAAAAGTTATAGCATCTACAAAATAGGGGATAAATGTATAGCATTTTTATTATTATTTCTTTTCACTAGTAATGGCGGCGATCTGCGATTTTTATCGTGACTGCGATATTGCGGCGGACATATCGGACACTTTTGACACATTTTTTGGACCATTCACATTTATACAGCGATCCGTGCTATAAAAATGCAGTGGTTACTGTAAAAATGTGACTGGCAGGGAAGGGGTTAACACTGGGGGGTGATTGAGGGGTTCCTAGGGAGTGTTTCTAACTGTAGGGGGAGGGGCTCACAAGGGGAGGAGACCGATCGGTGTTCCTCTGTAATGGGAACACACCATCGGTCTCCTCTCCTCTGACAGGACGTGGGGGGGGGGGGGGGGGTGTCCTATGCCTGCATACTTTTACTAAAACATGTCCCTCATTCCCATCTCAGAAAGTTGGAAGGTATGATTAGTAATTATCAATTGGCAAGAACATTATTTACATGCAAACATTGTAAAAGACTCACTTTTATTGTTATTATTTTATTATTATTGTAGACCATGTTAGGATACATAAATTCAAAAACAGCATAATAATATACCATGTAAATACATATATTTATCCTCCCATGGGAGTTCAAAAGGTCTATAAGAAATAAATTTAGAAAAAGTAAAAAAGTAATAATAAAAATGACCCTCTGTCACGTTTTAATTGTGGTTTATGTCCCAATTGGGGGGGATTTGCCCTCTCTGATTATCTTCAGAACTATTATGATCAAGGGAGAAAGTGAGCAGATATCCAAAATATTATATTTCTCACCGATGTAAGAGGGGAGGATAAATCAGCCAATGGGGACAAATGTTCCAATTGTAACTGTTTAAGATGTTAATTCCCCTGGATTTGGTTTGATTTTCTTCTCACTTTCTCCTGAGCCCCCAGGGTGGTAAGTGAAGGGAAATCTCCCCAGAGGGACAAAGATAGCTACACTGATATTTTTAAACCTTCCACAAAGAATAAAAGTTTTGGCTGTACATACACTTCATAGACTAACTCCAGATTCAGTATACGTTTGCATAATGCTGCTGTAAATTTCTGCAAATATATTGTAGTAAAAAATTTTAATTATTGTAATCTGTCCTTCATCTGTAATTCCTACATTTGGGGCATACATCCCTTCCTACATTTGGCCCTAAACGCTGCTGGGGGACCCCAGAAAAAAACCTTTACAATCACTTTAAGATAAAAAGCCTTCTGTCTGCAGCAGCCCCCCTCAGCCCCCCTAACACTTACCTGAGGTCCCTCTCTCTCCAGCGATATGTCCACAAGTGTCTCAGCCATTCGAGATTCTCCTTCCTAAATGGCTAAGACACAGCAGCGGCACTATTGGCTCCTGCTGCTGTCAGTCAAATTCAGCTAGCCAACCAGGGGAGAGAGGGGGCGGGGGGGGTTGGGGCTCCATATCTGAATGGACACGGGGAGCTGTGACTCAGCTCGGGTGCCCCCATAGCAAGCTGCTTGCTGTGTGGGCACTGAACAGGGGGGGAGGGGCCAGGATAACAGAAGAGGGACCCGAGAAGAGGAGGATCTGGGCTGCTCTGTGCAAATCTACTGCAACAGAGCAGGTAAATATAACATGTTTATTTTTATGGGAAAAAAATAGACTTTACAATCACTTTAACTTGTGAAGATCCCTACACATGTACTTCCTTGAATTATGTGGTATGTATGCACATATGAGTAGGCATTGCTGTGTCACACATTTCACAGAGCCTGCCTTCTGAACTTCAGGTAGGCTCAGAGGAGAAGTTTCAGGAGTCATACCTCCCAAACGTCCCAGATTCGCCGGGACCATCCCAGGATTTCAAATAAACCCTGGTATTCCTTGAATCTGGGCTGAATTCTGCAGTGGAGCCCAATGCTGTAACAAGTTCTGCCACTTTACTCTACTAGTCTATCTGGCAGGTGCACGCCGTGCGGCAACTATCGAAGCTGAGACTCGTTCAGTGCCCAGCCAGCACAGCCCCCTCCGCCACCTCCCCCACTCGTCAGCCCATTGTACAGCCTGCAGAATAGGAGAGGAGATAGGCTAGATCTGCTACACCTCCTCCCCATATTCCCCCGTGCCCTCCCACAACCCCCCACATGCAGCCAATGCTGTGCCTGTGAAAGGGTTGGAATTTTGAAGCAGTGCTTCTGATGTTGTCCCCGAGCCTTTGGGTGTGTGAACAACTGAACTCCCCCCCTCTCTCTTCCTTCTATCTAATCCTGCCTTCCATATAATATAGTGTTCCTTTCTGCCTCCCATGTGCCATAGTGATCCTGTCTTCCATGTTCCATAGTAATTCTTCATTCCTGCCTTCCATGTACCATAGTGATCTTTCCTGCCTTCAATGTACCATAGTGATCATTCCTGCCTTCCATGTACCATAGTGATCCTTCCTGCCTTCCATGTACCATAGTGATCATTCCTGCCTTCCATGTACCATAGTGATCCTTCCTGCCTTCCATGTGTCATAGTGATCCTTCCTTCCTGCAGTGGCGGCTGGTGGTTTTTTTTTGGGGGGGGGGGGGTGGCAAACAACCACCCCCCCCTCGGTCGGCCGAGCTTGGTTGCGGGGTGCTTGTAGAGTGGCCTCATTCACTTGACTAAAGGATTCATCAACCTTGGTCCTTACCATCAAATTAAAGACACAGACCACGTGACATGGGTTTTATATGGCCACAGCAGCCCAATTTATTAACCAAATAATCACATAACATGACGTAAAAAACATGTAACATATACCCGTAAGTGCCAATTTCAACAAAATAATGTCCAACAGCAAGAGGTCTTTGGGTGTCTTAAAAAAGGCACAATTTATAACTGGAATGGTCTATGTCCTCAGCTGTGCCCCAACTGGCTCGAGGATGCTCCGACATCACACATACTTCCATATTCCCCACCCCCAGGAGACCTATCTCCTGGGAGAACCACCGCTAACCAAATGTAAGCGCCATACCTTAGATGGGCCCCACTAATCCTGTAACCATGTAATTCCTCACTGACCCCCCAAAGACCCCTTGAACTGCCGACTGCTGTGACAAAATTGAACAGTATACACCCGACATTAAATTATACCCATACACAAAGTGTTTTACCCCCTTTTATTTATTTATTTTTATTTTTTAAATTTTATTTATTTATTTATTCATTAATTAAAAAAAAAACATCGAAGACAAAACAAATTCACTCACCACTCTAAACACCAATACGCCCACTACCTGTCTAGTGTGCTGACTTCTAACACAAGGGTGGCAGGGTGGGAAGATGTTTCTTCTCCTAACTTCTCGGAATGATGAATAATCCACCCCCTACACAGGACCCTCACCTCTGGACCCTGCCCCTTCTGCCTTCTACCTCCAATCAGGTTTTCTACACCCATGCCAACACCACTGACCGTTCCCTGACCCCTGTTCCTCCCCTAGTCATGCAGTCCCTCCGTCCATTTTCTCCTACTCACTTGAATGCAACATCACAGCTGCAGCATGTGTAAAACCCAAGCCGCTGCCTCTGCAGCTAAAGGGGGAGTGGTGTTGGGGTGTAGTAAAAACAAAGCTCAAACATGGGATTTTACTGCCCCTCAACCGTCAGTGTGGACGAGCTCTTGGGCTAACAATAACATAACCCTAAATCTAAGTTCTTTCACTAATTAACAAGCTTGAAGCATGAAGATACAGATGTCAGAAGAATTGGATTTTCTCCTGTGTTACCAGTGATCACATTATACAAAGAATATTGTGATGTAAATTGGGGTTAATCAAATATTTGTTAAATATTCATCAAATTCTCCCAAACATTGACCTATGCATGGCTATCCTAAACCAATGAATCCTTCATGTCAGTAAATCTTAATATTGTTAGGAGCCTGGAGACAAGCAGTCAAAGTGGCAAGCTTTCCTCTAGTGTACATTGGGTTAATGAGTTAAAGTTTAGGACAGATGCAATTGTCACACATGATTTATCTCTGTTCTGTGAAGACAGCCAAAGTCATCAATGGGGCTGTCAGATAATGGTGCTGCTGACTGTTTTCATCCTTCTGGGGTTATCTTAGCTCTAAGCGCAGACTGTCTATATGTGTCCTGTCTACTGATGGGTATTCACCTATTACCTTCACTGCTCTTTACCCCAGGAGCTGTCCATCTGATAAAAGTGCAGTAAGTAGTCAGACATATTTACTATACCGAGAAATATTGCATGGAGCTTAAAGAAACCCTACACTAAAATAGCAAGGCCTGCTTATTGAGGGCTCATTCACACTTAAAGTGCAACTTCACTCTCTCAATCCACATTGACTATTTGTATTCCTTATGCTGCTAGCAATAGAAAATAGATAGCAAAGTATAATATACACCATATTACCAAAAGTATTGGGACACCTGCCTTTACACGCACGAACTTTAATAGCATCCCACTCTTAAGTGGTTGTAAACCTTCATTTTTTTCACTGCATCCAATGCAATAAGGTGAAAAAAACACCTGGCAGTCACCGGTCCTCTAGCCCCCCTCCAGTATTACTTACCTGAACCCTGGAACTTGACCCATGGGGACGCGCTTTCTCTCTGCCCGGGGTTCTCGGCTCTTGATTGGATAGATTGATAGCAGTGCAGCCATTAGCTCCCGCTGCTGTCACTCAAATCAAATGATGCGAGCACCGGGGGCGGGGCCGAGTCCGGCCTCTATGGACGAGCCCACAAGGTAACCCCCTCAGGGAAGCGCTTCTCTGAGGGGGTTATCAGATGTGGGGAGGACCCGCGAGAGCCACCGAGGGACCCCAGAAGAGCAGGTTCGGGGACACTCTGTGCAAAACAAGCTGCACAGTGGAGGTAAGTATAATATGTTTGGTTTTTATTTTTTATTTTTACCTTTAAAATCACTTTAGTCCGTAGGGTTCAAATTTGAGTTGGCCCTTTGCAGCTATAACAGCTTCAACTCTTCTGGGAAGGCTGTCCACAAGGTTTAGGAGTGTATCTATGGGAATGTTTGACCATTCTTCCAGAAGCGCCATTGTGAGGTCAGGCACTGATGTTGGACAAGAAGGCCTGGCTCTCAGTCTCTGCTCTAATTTATCCCAAAGGTGTTCTATCGGGTTGAGGTTAGGACTCTGTGCAGGCCAGTCGAGTTTCTCCACCCCAAACTCACTCATTCATATCTATATGGACCTTGCTTTGTGCACTGGTCTAAATCATTTGGTGGAGGAGGGATTATGATGTGAGGTTGTTTTTCAGGGGTTGGACTTGGCCCCTTAGTTCCAGTAAAGGGAACTCTTAAGACATCAGCATATCAAGACATTTTGGACAATTTCATGCTCCCAACTTTGAAGGCACAGTTTGGGGATGGTCCCTTCCTGTTCCAACAAGACAACCCACCAGTGCACAAAGCAAGGTAGGTTCATAAAGACATGGATCAGTGAGTTTGGGGTGGAGCAACTTGGGAGCATGAAATTGTCCAAAATATCTTGGTATGCTGACGCCTTAAGGCTTAATGTACAGGGGACATTTTTACAACCTCTCTTGAACGATTTAACTTGACAGATAGTAACCCACGTTTAAAACGTCCGTTTTGCCGCGTTTACATGCCGCGTTTAGCCGCGTTTGAAAAAAATTTTTTTTTTCAAAATAGCCTGTAAACGAAAAGCAAGTTGCCGCGTTTAGCCATGTATAGCCACGTTTAGAAGCACTTGAAATGACTCTATACTCAGCGTCTGAACTCATTTTTTTGCTTTCCAAAAAAGGCCTCTAAACTCAACTGCCTAAAAACGACATTAAATGAACCTATGTACATGTACACATAACATAACTTTGGATGAGTTCAGGGGCAGCTGAAAAAAGCATCCAACTGCCTCTGAACGTCCGTTTACCAGCAGCAGTGTACATGAGACCTAAGAGTTCCCTTCACTGGAACTAAGCGGCCAAGCCCAACCGATGAAAAGCAACCCCACACCATAATCTCCCCTCCAACAAATAATTAGGACCAGTGCACAATGCAAGGTCCATAAAGACATGGATGAACGAGTTGGGGGGGGGGGGCTCGACCCGAAAGAACACCTGTGGGATGAATTAGAGCGGGGACTTCTCGTCCAAGACCAGTGCCTGACCTCACAAAAGCGCTTCTGGAAGAATGGTCAAATATTCCCATAAACATACTTCTAAACCTTTTGAACAGCCTTTCCCGAAGAGTTGAAGCTGTTATAGCTCCAAAGGGTGGGCCAACTCAATATTGAACCCTATGGACTAAGACTGGGATGCCATTAAAGTTCATGTGTGTGAAAAGGCAGGCGTTTCAATATCTTTGACAATATAGTGTATAATAATGGATACAGTGGTTTGCTTTGCAGTAAATATATATTATGTGTACAGTAATATTCCTCAAAGGCACTTGTTACAATTGCTTCATTAATGGCAACCTTGCTGGTGTTTACCCTGTTAATAGGCTTCCTTATTTGAACTCCTGATCTGAGAATACTATGCTAGATATTGCTCCTGTTTCTAGCCCTGCTCTTAATGGGTGTTAGGAGACTTGTTAAGCTTTTTGTCACATACACATAAAATGAAAGTAAACTTCCAGAACAGTTTTTCAATGTCTACAGAAAGTTCTATTGACTCCACCAGACGATGCCTAAAGGACCCCCCACAGCTATGCTTTCTGCATTGATCTTTGTTGGCAGTGGAGGTAGACGCTGATGCATAGCTGCTAGTTTGCATTTTGTTTTTAAAACAAGCCAGCATTTGGAAGTTTGTTCACACACTTGGGATTACATCATTAGCGCAGACAATGTCACGGAGGCGACTGAGGGCCGTGGCCTTTTCAGCTGTGACTGACAAGAGAATCCTGTCAATCAGACTAGGGGAGGTCACATCAGAATGCTTAATAATTATACACAGTTTTACTCATTTACATTCAGTTTTATAACTGCCACGGATATAACCATGCCATGTTTCAATTTGTTTTTTTAAATAGGCGGTAATTGTATTTTCTGCAGTACAAAACAACCTTTTTAAAGAACCACCATTGGACTCTGAAAACCATTTACTTGGCCAATAGCAATAAATAGGAGTTTGGTTTACACCCTATTGTAGAGAGCTAGTACCTTGTAAGGTAAGGTTTTCCATTTTTAAATGAGTGCTGTACTGAAATAAATACTGCTGACGTCCTTTGGAAAATACTGAATGTCTAAATGTCATGTTGATCCAATGGTTTCAATACTTTCCAAGTTATTGACCTGTAACAAGCTTGAGCATGCAAACCTATAATGAAATCAGAACTCCCAGGGCTCATTTACACTTGCTTCAAAATGTGTCATTGGACATGCTTTTTTAACCTCCCTGGCGGTATGATTATTTCATATTTTTGATGCTGAAAGCGGTACAATTATTTTGCATGGAAATTTGGCATCTTATATTGTACGCCTGTAATTCTTAGGAATAACTCACTTAAATCTGTCCAAACCATAGTCTAGTAGACATCTCGGGTATGATAAAGTTTGAAACACAAAATCATAAATTATAATATAATAAATAACTATAAATAATTATACCAAATAATCATAATAATTATTCAATAATGTAATCAAATCAAAAACACTGAAATTTGCTCAGTTGCAGAATTGTCAATGTCATTACTTTTCAGTGTTTGATGACGGATCTCCCCACAGATCACTATCACTCAATTCTGCAAGTGATTCTAATTTATTATCGCTGTTTTCTAGCTGGTCTAAAACCGCTTTTGATGTAAAGGGACGGTTTTGGTTGCTATGGACAATCTCAAGTTTCCAGGCAGAAAGAACAGTTTTTATAATGTAAAACTGCCTGCAGGGCACTGGACAAACCACTAGGGACAAAAGGGATGTGAAATAATGTCATACAGTAATGTAATCTGTAAGATTACAGTATACTGTATGTATTGTGTGTGTTTCACTTTTTGAATTTGGCTCCGTTCTCTGTCCCCATGCTTTGCAACGCTCGCAGGGAACGGAGGTCGGCTCCGTGATGAATCGAGCGGAGGACGAGTCGCTCACACTGCGGGGAGACATCGCAGGATCCAGGGGACAAGGTAAGTAAGCTCTTCATGGATCCTGCGATGCGATTCCGAGTCTGGCTCGGGGTTACCGCTTTTGGTTCTGAAATTCCACCCTGAGCCAGACTCGGGAATACTGCCAGAGAGGTTAAAGAACTCTGAATGCCAATCAAAGCCCCTATCTCTAAATATAACAGTA
Source organism: Lithobates clamitans (assembly GCA_037952925.1). Classification (NCBI taxonomy): domain Eukaryota; kingdom Metazoa; phylum Chordata; class Amphibia; order Anura; family Ranidae; genus Lithobates; species Lithobates clamitans. The sequence goes on from JBBGZY010000392.1 coordinate 4,789,422, forward strand.
AGCTTACAGTCCTGTTCACACATTGCGTTTACTTTGCTTCAAAAATTATACCCCATGCTGCTTTTTTGTTGCTTCAAAGTATCTCCAAAGCCTCCATAGAAGTCTATGACAATGCTCGCTAATGGCACCTGCATCTTTTGAGAAGCTTTTTTTCAGAGTTTGCTTTGCTGTGTTTTGGAGGTATTGCAGACCTGAGATATCCCAGGATACACTGGGAAACCAACAAGTTAACCAGAAAGATGTCATCAGCAGTCACTTCTGGTTCATATGTATGTATTCTGGAAGTGTCTGGTGCAGACATCACATTTGGTGTACAGTGTTGAGGAGCAGCAGGAAGATGAGCAGGGTCCGGACTGGAGTAAAGCAACTAGAAGATGGCACATGTTATGTGCTACATGGGAATGCTATAGTGGAAGGTGAGCAGGACTGGAGAGTGAGGACTGAGCAGCAGAGGATCAGCAGAGCTGGAGGCCTGGAGCAGGAGAAGCTAGTAGATGTCACATGTGGTGCACAGCATGGAAGCAATATAGCAGGAGCTCAGCAGGGACTGGTGAGAGAAGGATCATAAAGCCAGAGGATGAGCAGAGCAGGGGGATACTACTGAGTGGTGGATCAGCAGAGGTGGGGGTTACTACTGAGTGGGGGATCAGCAGAGCTTGGGGTTACTACTGAGCATGGGATCAGCAGGTCGGGGGGTTACTACTGAGGGTGGTATGAAAAGCTGTGGATCCTGCTGAGCAAGGGATCTGCTGAACAAGGGTACTATAAAGCTGGGGATCTGCTGAACAGGGGTACTAATGAGATGGGGATCTACTGGGACCCTTTAATACAAACAAAAAATCAACACAAAGGGAGTTTGCCAAGCTTCCTTATAGCTTCAAATAAGCATCACAGAAGCATAAAAAAACCCATGGAAAAAGCATGTTTAAGCTGTGGGTGCTTTAATGTGCATTAAAGTTGAAGCAAGTGTAATAGAGCCCTAAACCTATATAATTGTTTTGGGTGTGTGACTCTGAAAGTACAGAAGCTAGTATATCAGCTAAAATTTTCAGAAAGGAAGGTGAAGAATGGCAGCTTCCAAATGTTCAGGTTTTCTTTAAAATGTTTTTATGGAATTTTTCGGTATTGGGCATTTTCCAGCAGATCAATCCACTTTGTGTTGAGATTGAGGTCAGGACTGCAGACCACTCCAGTTACTCCACACCAAACTCATCAAACCATACCTTTGTGGACTGGCTGGAAATAAAAAGAGGCTTTATCAATCTGTTGCCATAAGGATGCAAGCGGATCATTGTGTAAAATGTCTTAATATGCTGTAGCATTGATGGGGAAATTGCATATTTCATATTTCCTTATTATTATTATTGGCTCACAATATCTAATAATGAATTCTAAACCTGGCTAATGGGCCATATAAGACATAAGAATGCCTCTAAGCCTTGGCTAAGTGACTATACAGAACAAAGTCTGGTTACTTTAGTTGACTCAAGTGATAGGAATGTGAGTGTAAACTGACTAAATTGACAAGCCAGCCCGCTCCTTTCAGGCCAGTGTGGGATGGGTTGGCAATTTCTCTATATAACACACAATGCACAGTGGTGTAGTGGTTAGCACTTTCACTGGCCTTAGACTGGCCCTAGTATGTGTATGTATGATAGTGAGTTAGGAACCTTAGATTGTAAGCTCCTTGAGGGCAGGGACTGATGTGAATGCATATGTAAAGTGCTATATAAGTACCTGAAATAAATAAATAATACTTGTCTTGTTTTCAGAGCTTGCAATCATGCATGCCTCTGTGGTCCGCTGCAACATGCCACATTATGGGGGGGGGAGGGCATGGCAGAAACAGCATCTTTAGTCAAGTATTATTGTTATATTATCTGTCCTTACTTTTAATAAATGTTATACTTCGAAGTATTTGTATGATCTCTCTTTGCACATATCGAATTCAACCACAGAACCATGACGGAACAACACTGGAAACACTTGACTAATGATTTGAAGGGAAGGGGCGGACGCGGGAGTGGATGTCCATGTGAGAGGACTCTTCAGCTGAGAGCTCTGGCTCCCTAGGCTTTCAATCTGCCTCAATCCTTTGCATATCATTGCCATCCTGCCGAACTAGTGGCTGCCGCTGCTTGTGGGACCCTTCCTCGATACATCCATGCCCTCCAAGCGGAGATTTAGCAAGAAAGCTCCTCCTCGGAAGCCCTGCAACTCGCCGGCCAGACCTCGCGCCATCTTGCCTTCTCCCTCAAGGACGGCTGCCTCCTTTGTCTCACTCATGGAGCCACAGCAAACCCAACCGGTGGATGTTGGCCAAGGAGTGCCTAGTAAACCTCGGGGCACAGCTGACCAGATCACTGGGATGGGTCGGCCTGCTTCTACAGACCAGACATCCACGGCCACCATCTTGGCGGCCATTGAGGCCAGCAGATCCTCCCTCATGGGCCGCATTGACTCCCTGGTCCTGGAATGTGGCCTAATCCGAAATGATATGGACAAATTCCGGGGGCGGATGGTGGAGGCAGAGTCCAGAATCTCTGAAGTGGAGGATGCAGCGACCACCCCTGCAATGTGTGGTAAAAATGCTCACGGATCGCTCGGAGGATGCCGAGAGCAGACTCCGCCGGAATAATGTCCGGGTGGTCGGCCTGCCTGAGGGAGCTGAGGGGGATAGCCCGGCATCCTTTGCTGAAGATTTCTTTAAACAGCTCCTGCATCTTACTCAGGTTTCCTCAGCCTACATAGTGGAACAAGTACACAGGGTTCCGACTGGGCCTAGATGGGCGGAAGCGCCTCCTAGGCCTTTCTTGGTGAAATTCTTCAATTATCAGGATCTTATCCTTGCCCCTGCCAGAAATAATCCTCAGCCCAAGTATAAGAACACCACCGTTCACCTGTTCCCTGATTTTTCTCCTGAGATTCAACGTCGCAGGCGCTCTTTTGTGGATATCCGTAAACGCCTCAGGGAGAAGGGCTGTACATACAGTATGCTGTATACAGGCAAGTTGCGAGTTATGCATCAAGGTACTGTTAATTTTTTTCTTACTGCATCAGAGGCTGCTGACTGGCTGGACTCCCTAGGATGATTTCTGCCCATGCAGGTGTGACTGATCCTGGCAGAGTCTTCCCCTGGCTTCTGACTAGCTTATTGGGGTTTATGCCCCCCTTGATCTCCATCCATCCTTTCTTTTTTTCCCCCCTTCTTTGTTTTTTATTTTCTCCTTTCGTGAACATAGCTAGAAAAACTTGTAGGCCCAGGGCCCTCTTTAATATTGATTGGACCCTGGGCAAAAAATCAGTTTACTGTATCAGATCTGTCAGCGATTGCGATTGGTTGACAGAGGTTACAGCATATCATTACTGCTTACTGAGCTCAGTTATCAGAGCATGGGACTGACTGCTAGAGGTTACAGCACACATTAAGGCTCACTGATTAATTGCTGGAGGTTACAGAACATGATTTCTGCTTGTTGATTGGTTGCTAGAGATTACTGTACAGTAATACTGCTCACTGATTGCTTGCTATAGATTACAGCACATCTCCTCACTGCAGGGGGGCATGATATACCGTATTTATCAGCGTATAACACGCGCTGGCGTATAACACGCACCCCAAGTTTAGGAGAGAATTTTAAGGAAAAAAACTTTTAGGAGGGAAGTTTATGGAAAAAAAACTTACATTAAAATGCCCATCAATGCAGCCTTATCGTGTCCATCTGCAGCCTTGTTAGTGTCATTGCAGCCTTGTCAGTGTCAGTGCAGCCTTGCCCCAGTGTCCATTGCAGCCTTGTCAGTGCAGCTTTGCCCCAGTGCAGCCTTGTTAGTGCAGCTTTGCCCCAGTGCAGCCTTGTCAGTGCAGCCTTGTCAGTGCAGCTTTGTCCCAGTGGTCAGTGCAGCTTTGCCCCAGTGGTCAGTGCAGCCTTGCCCCCAGTGTCAATGCTTGGACAGATCGCCGCCGACATACACATAGCATGTAGTTTTAAATATCGGAGGGACTCGGCGGAGCTGAACGACCGCCGCCGAGATACACATAGTCGAGTGTACTCGGCTCTTTCCGGCGCCGCTTACAGTCCCGCCCAGTCCCGCCCTATGATGGACATAACACAGGTCCAATGGCGGGACTGGGCGTGACTGTGAGCGGCGCCAGAAAGAGCCGAGAACACTGGACTATGTGTATCTCGGCTCTGCCCAGTCACTGTGATTTCAGCGGCGCTCGTTCAGCGCCGCCGAGTCCCTCCGAACTCTGCGGCGCCATATTTAAAACTACACGCTATGTGAATGTCGGCGGCGATCGCCGCCGATAGATCACAATTAGCGGGGATCGGCGTATAACACGTAAAAGTGCGTGTTATACGCCGATAAATACGGTACATATGAATGCCACCTTTATTTAAATATCAGTGCTGCTGGCCTCAGCTATTTACATATGAATGCTGCCATTATTTACATATGATTGATGGTTATTTACATGTAAACACAGGGTTTGCAGGTGAGTCATCTGTACACAACAATAGGGCAGAGTTGGGCAGCATTAGTACCAGCACTTCACACTGAGATATCGGGACACAGCACAGGACTAAAACTTTAAGGGACAAAGGAATTTAAACTGGGATAGTTGGCAAGTATGAGGCAGCTGCTTTGGGCCCCACAACAATGACAGGGCATAGGGCAGCTGCCCCCTTTGCACTGCCTTAAAGACGGCCCTGTGTAGGCCCCAGGAGTCACCTATAAATATATATATGACTCTAGTCTATCATTGGGACTTACACAGAATCCTATATAAGCTCAGGTATTGGGAGCCGGAAGCTACAGGGTCAGCTGGAAATTTTATTTTTCCCTGTTGTTTTTTTTTCTCCCCCCTACTACTAGTCTGGGCAGCCCCCCTTTTTGGTTGCCCTAGGCCAGACTGTTACTAAGGGTCTTGTTCTATTTTTGGGTATAAAGTCCAGTGGCACAGTTTTGTTTTTTCTTTTTTCTATTTTGGTTCACACATGTTGCTGTGACAGGGAGTTATGTTAAATGAACTATGTTGTTTTTTTTTCTTTTGTTTCTCTGTTGTTTTTTGCACTACAACAGCCCTTTTAGGGATAGTGAGGAAGTGCCCTTTCAGCTCCTCCACTGTCCCTTTGTATAAGGGTTAACTGTGAATGGTTTTGCACTACACAGCACTGTAAGTGGCAACAGAGGCGGCTCTCTAATTAGGCAAATTAGGCGGTCGCCTAAGGCCTCGCACTCACAGGGGCCTCGCGGCCGCCTAATTTGCCTGTTCTCAATAACTGAAATTGACACCGGCGGCTCCGCCTACCCCCACTGGGACTCTGTGCCTTAGGAGCTGACGGACAAATCAGATACTGCCCGCAGCCTGAGGAATAGCGGCCTTATCACGAGCGTCCCAGTCCCTGGGGCCTCGTGTGTAAGTTTTGCCTAAGGCCTCACAAAGCCTAGAGCCGCCTCTGAGTGGCAATGTATGACTCCTGAATCCTTCGCTGTGCTTAGGCCCCCATCTTGTCACATCCTTTGGTATTGCATTCATGGGCACACAGATTAAACTTGTTTCCTGGAATGTCAGGGGATTAAATTCTAAATTTAAAAGAGCCCTTTTTCCTAAATATTTACAAACCCACCGTCCGCATATCATGTTTCTTCAGGAAACTGACCTTATGGGTAATAAAATTTTAGCCCTGAAGTGCCCCTGGATACAGCGAGCTATACACGCCACTTACTCATCCTATGCCAGGGGAGTCACCATCCTCCTGCACAAATCCTTGCCTTGCCATATAGCGGAGGTTGTTACGGATCCAGATGGGAGGTATGCTATGGTAGTATTGGAAATACATACCTGCCGTATAGCATGGAATGTATATATCCCACCTCCTTTCTCCAGTGAGCTTTTATATATAATGTTAGACATACTGGCTGCATTGGCTCCAGTGAGAATCCTACTGGCTGGAGTCTTCAATAATATCCTGGATTACACACTAGATACCTCAAACCCGCAGCGTGAATAGAATCTGGAGCTGGTCCATTGGGCCGCTTCTGCGGGGCTGACAGAATTATGGAGGTGGAAGCATCCGAACCTCAGAGGCTACTCTCATCTGTCTCTGTGACATGCTTCCTTCTCCAGAATTGATCTGACATTTGCCTCATCCAACCTACTGCCATTGGTATTGGAGGCCTCAAATTTACCAGGGGGTCTGTCTGACCATTCTCCACCCCAGGTCGTGCTGCACTTGGCAGATTCTCAGTCCTCAGGTGCTTGGAGGCTTTCGCCAGACTGGGTGTGTGATCAGTTTGTGGATGGGGCCATTTAGACACCGTTACAGTCTTATTGTCAGATTAATGAGGGCTCTTCGTCCGCACAGTTAACTTGGGATGCATTTAAAGCGACTATTAGAGGGGAGTACATCTCGGCTATTAAGGCTGCCAATATAGACATGATACTGTGGTATTGCAGGAGAAGGAGCAGGTATGCGCCCAGATATATGCTGATAATCCCTCATCTGCCTCTCTGGCAGACTTGCGCCAAGCCAGAAGGGGGCTACATTTGCACTATAAGGATATGACAAAAAAGGACAGTAATGCCGCGTACACACGGTCGGACTTTTCGGCTACAAAAGTCCGACAGCCTGTCCGACAGACTTTCGATGGACTTTTGTCAGACTTTTGGCGGACTTTTGGCGGACTTGCGGCAGACTTTCTTACGAACGGACTTGCCTACATACGATCACACAAAAGTCCGACGGATTTGTACTTGATGACGTACACCGGAATAAAATAAGGAAGTTGATAGCCAGTAGCCAATAGCTGCCCTAGCGTGGGTTTTTGTCCGTTGGACTAGCACACAGATGAGTGGATTTCTGGGTCCGGCGTAGTTACGACGTAAAGATTTGAAGCATGTTTCAAATCTAAAGTCCGTCAGATTTGAGGCTGGAAAAGTCAGCTGAAAGTCCGGGGAAGCCCACACACGATCGGATTGTCAGCCAGCTTTAGTCCGTCGGCATCCGTCGGACTTTTGTAGACGAAAAGTCCGACCGTGTGTACGCGGCATAAGAGGATTTGGGAGTGGGTATTTGAACGGGGGGACAAGAGTGGATGCTTGCTGGCCATGCTGGTGGCTGATAGCCGTGCGTCCACTGTTGTCCCTTGTGTGTATTCACTCTCTGGATCACTAGTGTCTTCTAAGGAGGAAATTCTTGATGCTTTCTGTGACAAACCTAGCCGGAAAAGAGGCTTTTGGAGGGGACTGAATGCCAGGCTCCTGCAAACCAATGTTCTATTATGTTTGTCTGCCTTGGATCACAGGATGTGTATTGCATTGGAGGGAGGGGGGATTCTTCCAACAGCTCTCCCTGCTAACACTGTGTACTGATGAGACGTTAAACACACCTGACCTGTGTGTCCATTGTCATTGGACAGTTTAACCCGCCCTCTTTTCCAAGGGTGGGGGGAATGAGTTATTTTATCTATTGTGTCCATGTGTTATAAAAAATGAGTTGATTCCTGCTTGGAACCTGAAGACAGAGCCGTGTCTCGTTTTTGGGGTGGATTATTTGTATGGGTTCCTTGTTCGGCTGATTGGAGTGTTCGGTAGCTGCCTTTGTGTTTGGGTATGAAATGTCCTAAACGACTTTAACCCCTTTCATACTTGGGGTGTCGTTACACTTTCCTTTCTTTTTATGCAACACTATACTTCTCCATCCCATCCTACCCCAGGGAGGACCTGGCTGCGCTTTTGGAACCACTGCACCTTCCCACTTTTCCTTCAGAGATATTCAAGCTCCTTGATTCAACTTTTAGGCCGGAGGAACTTGATGTAGCAATAGCATCCTTCCCAAACCATAAGGCACCAGGCCCAGATGGCCTGCCTGCTGAGTGGTATAGGCAACATAAGGAAATGATCTCACTGCGTTTGTTGGCCCTTTATCGGGAATGCTTAAAAACGGGCCAGCTGCCTCCCTCAATGTATGAACTTCGAAGCACATATTGTACTTACAGCCAAGCCAGACAGGGACCCCCTCCACAGGCTGATCTCATTATTGAATATGGATTTTAAAATCCTTATAAAAATGCTGGCCAACAGGCTTATATCAGTTATATCCCAGTTAGTGTTTGAAGACCAAACGGGGTTCATGCCTGGAAAGGCCACTGATATAAACCTGAGAAGGGTACATACCCATATACAGCTAGGCCCTAAGATTACCAAAGGAGGAATATTAGTCTTTTTTAGATTTAGAAAAGGCTTTTGACTCAGTGGATTGGCGCTATATGCAAGACGTGCTGTGGCGGTTCGGGTTTGGCCCTATATTTCGTCAATGGATTGTGCTACTATATCATTCCCCAGTTGCGGTGGTCAGACTTAATGGGATGGTGTTGGATTTCTTCCTGGTAGCTAGTAAGACGCACCAGGGCTGCCCGCTTTTGCTGGGCCTATTTGCCTTGCTTATTGAGCCTTTAGCTGCAGCCCTACGTGCGTCTTCTGGGGTGCAGGGAATACGGGTGGGTGTATTGGAGAAAAAAACTGCGCTATACGCGGATGATATGGTGCTTTTCCTGGGGTATCATGACTGCTCCTTGACCACTGCCCTATCTATCCTAGACACCTTATCCCGATTCTCCGGTCTTAAGGTAAATTGGGGTACGTCGCAAATTCTGCCATTGCAAGTTCCATCCCCAACCCTTAGGGCTCCGACAGGCTGCCCACTCCAGTGGGGGGATAAGGTGAAATATCTGGGACTGCATATTACTCAGTCAGTATCTGACTGTTTCCCCCTTAAGGTTGCTCTGATCGGTCAGATGCTTAAGCTGCGCACACAGGCCTGGCGTAACCTACTATTGTCTCTGATTGCTAAAATAAACTTGCTAAAAATGAAATTTCTCCCCCTATTCCTTTACATCTTTAGGAATTCCCAGTTTGGATACCTCAGACTATTATCCATTCCTTTGATATTGTGATTACAGACTTCCTCTGGGGTGGGGGGACTCAACGCATTAGATTGCAAGTGCTACAGCAGCCCTGGAAAGAAGGGGGGTTGGCGGTACCCAAGTTTGTTAGATATTTTTTAGTGGGGCAATTGGTTTTTGCACATAGATAGCTGATTCAACCAGAGGATGATGCTGCGGTGACTTTGGAGGCCACAGTGGTTGGCTCATATGAGGCACTATCTGACCTACTATACAGGGGAAGAAGGGCCCCCTATCCCATGACAGGGTCAATGCGCTCAGTTATCAGAGCATGGGACCTGACTAGAAGGGCGGCACTTCAGGACGAGGTAGTGTCACCTTATACTCCTCTGTGGCGCAATCCAAGCTTATCCCATTTTTTTGCCTATCCAGATCCAAGAGTCTGGACCATATATGGGATTAAAACAGTGGGTGCAGTGGTTGGAAATGGGGTGTTATTGGTGTTTGATGTGCTCAGAAGTAAGCACCAGCTCCCTAGCTCGCACCTGTTCCGTTTTTGGGTCCTCCACCCTAAATATGCGGGCTGGTGACCTGGAATCACTACTCAGGGTCAAGGAACTACCCAAAGCCTTATCTACTATATATAAGGAACTGTTCACTGACATTACAAAGCTTCTCACATCCTGTCATGCTGCCTGGATGCTGGATTTCCCGCAGCTTGACAATGATGACTGGGATGATGATAATGATGTCTGGAGCACCACATTTGCTGGACTGGTGTCGGCCCGTGTTCACCTGATACAGTTCAAGTTTCTTCATAGGATATACCACATCCCTGCTAAATTAGCAAGGATTTTTCCTGGGCACCCCTCGAACTGCTGGAGGTGTGATGCACCGGAGCAGATTTTTTGCATATTTTTCGGCTCTGCCCGCACATCCGGTGGTTCTGGGTGAGTGTGATGGACTGTGTTAGGTCGGTAACTACAATTGCTATTGCACCATCTATTGAAATTTGTTTCTTGGGCTTGGTGTACACATTAGCACCCAAAAATGTGATCCGTACTTTACTCACATTGCTTCTGTACTATACTCGCAAAGTGATTATCTTATAGTGGAAGAAACCGCTGGCTCCTACCCTCATGGCCTGGAAGGCATTGATTAACAAGGCTCTACCGCTGTATGAAGCTACATACCTCAGTAGAGGGGTACCAGATAAGTTTAAAAAGGTGTGGGGTGGCTTGATAGATGACAATTCAACTGCATCAGATTAATTGCCTCCTGGTGAATAGATGAACTATATGGCGGGTAGCGAGGCTTGTGTAAGCCTAGATGGGAACCTATAACCTCTTTTACTACTGCTATTTGGGGATATCACACTGCATATAATGATTGTACATTGTATATGTCCTCCCCCTTCCCCTTTTTTTCCCCGTTACTAGGGTTTAATATGGAAGAATTTCTGATGTCTGTTATTATTTGGTATGGAAGTTTCATTGTACACTGGTGCTGGGAATTGTGGCGCTGAATGTTTATTATGTTCAATGTTTGTATGTATCTTTTTCTATGATTAAAAAACCTTTAATAAAAAGAATTTACAAAACAAAAAAAAAAAAGAATAATGAATTGAAGGGTTGTTCTGTTCACGTACCTTTGGTTATATAGTATATCTCCTAGGTTGATGATATCTCTGCAATTCTAACCTACATCCTGCTGTTATTAGAATGATTTTCACTTTCCCTTCTCTGGCTATATACTATGCAATATGCAGACTTTTATACGGAACATTTTTCAGTTTTACTGGTCTCAGCCTACCCTAGCATATTATGAAAAAAGCGTAAATAAGTGTTTCCGAGACTGTATATACACTGATGGTGGAAAAAAATGTTATTAATAACTATATAAGGAAATCTGCTTCCTTGCCTCTGCTTCCTATAGTCCCAAGCCGTATCTGCCCTATAGTAAATCAAGTCCTGCCATTGGTAATATCACAACTGGTCAAGCTTTTTCTGTGTAGGAATGGTGTGGTCATTTTCTTTGTTTGTGTTCTTTCCCTCTCATTTTTTCTCAGTACATTGGAATTACCAAGCACTAGTTTAGTCACCCACTGACTTCCTTCATGGATTGGAAAATAGAAAGCTCTATGCACCTGAGCCCTGCCACCTGCCACAACAGCTATGATGTGATCACACTTTCCCTGTTGGATCGTAATTCATTTCAGAATCCAAAAAAAGAGAGATCCAGATTGTGAACGTGAGGTTGGCAGAGCTGTAAACTTGAGCACAGTGCCATCTTAAGAGCATTATAGACCCCCGGGTAATACAGTGCACTGGGGCCCTGTCTACACAATCACGCACGAGAATAAAAGTGCAAATTATCAATAAGGCTAATGGTGTGTGAGAGAGAGGGGCTGCAATGGTGTGAGAGAGAGAGGGGCTGCAATGGTGTGAGAGAGAGAGAGGGGCTGCAATGGTGTGAGAGAGAGAGAGAGGGGCTGCAATGGTGTGTGAGAGAGAGGGGGGCTGCAATGGTGTGAGAGAGAGGGGCTGCAATGGTGTGAGAGAGAGAGGGGCTGCAATGGTGTGAGAGAGAGAGAGAGAGAGAGAGAGAGAGAGAGGGGCTGCAATGGTGTGAGAGAGAGAGGGGCTGCAATGGTGTGAGAGAGAGAGAGAGGGGCTGCAATGGTGTGAGAGAGAGAGAGAGAGAGAGAGAGAGAGAGAGAGAGAGGGGCTGCAATGGTGTGAGAGAGACTGCAATGGTGTGAGAGAGAGAGAGGGGCTGCAATGGTGTGAGAGAGAGAGGGGGGGCTGCAATGGTGTGAGAGAGAGGGGCTGCAATGGTGTGAGAGAGAGAGGGGCTGCAATAGTGTGAGAGAGAGAGGGGCTGCAATGGTGTGAGAGAGAGAGAGGGGCTGCAATGGTGTGAGAGAGGGGCTGCAATGGTGTGAGAGAGAGAGGGGCTGCAATGGTGTGAGAGAGAGAGAGGGGCTGCAATGGTGTGAGAGAGAGAGAGAGAGGGGCTGCAATGGTGTGAGAGAGAGAGGGGCTGCAATGGTGTGAGAGAGAGAGAGGGGCTGCAATGGTGTGAGAGAGAGAGGGGCTGCAATGGTGTGAGAGAGAGGGGGGCTGCAATGGTGTGTGAGAGAGAGAGAGAGAGGGGCTGCAATGGTGAGAGAGAGAGAGAGAGAGAGAGAGAGAGAGAGAGAGAGAGAGAGAGAGAGAGAGAGGGAGAGAGAGAGAGGGGCTGCAATGGTGTGTGAGAGAGAGAGAGAGAGAGAGAGAGAGAGAGAGAGAGAGAGAGAGAGAGAGAGAGGCTGCAATGGTGAGAGAGGGGCTGCAATGGTGAGAGAGGGGCTGCAATGGTGAGAGAGGGGCTGCAATGGTATGAGAGAGAGGGGCTGCAATGATGTGAGAGAGAGAGGGGCTGCAATGGTGTGAGAGAGAGAGAGAGAGGGGCTGCAATGGTGTGAGAGAGGGAGTGGGGCTGCAATGGTATGTGAGAGAGAGCGAGGGGCTGCAATGGTGAGAGAGGGGCTGCAATGGTATATTAGAGAGAGAGGGGGGCTGCAATGGTGAGAGAGAGAGAGAGGGGCTGCAATGGTGTGAGAGAGAGAGAGAAAAAGAAAGGTAGAGAGAGAAAGAGAGAGAGAGAGAGAGATATGCACTGTGAAATGATGAGAGAGAGATTATACAGATTGCAGCACCTTAATTATTCCACTCCATGGCCGTTCCCTTCTCCTATTCTCCTGCAGTGCTGCTGCCCTCACTCGTGACTCTGCATGCAGACTAGTGGGCAGAGCTGGCGCCGCACGGGCTAGATGGAAGGAATAGAAATCAAGTAGCACCACGGCATTCTCCTGCTCTCCTCTGGCATATCACTCAGTTCAGTGGGCGGCGCTGGATCAGAAGTGCAGGCGGCCTTGGCTGGGGTCGCTGGGCAGGTGGGGCAACCCCAGGCAAGTGGGGCCCCGTGCAACTGCCCAGCGTGCTCATGCAAAAAGATGGCCCTGCTTGAGCAGGGACGTTCTCACTGCTGGAGAACCTCAGGAATAAAAAAAGAACAATGGAAATGGAAAACCTGAGAAATAATAAAGAACAATCCAGTAAATGAACCCACCATAACCAGCAGAAAGTGAAACATCAATTTTGCATAGATTAGTCCTTTAAATTAGCTATTTTGTCTTTCATTTCCTTTTGTGTTATAAGTGTTTTAAATTAAGTGCACAGCCTATCATAATCTGTCATCTTTACCCAAGAGCCTCTCATAATCTTATATTAGCATTTCAAACTGCCTTATATATGGAATGTTTCAACTAAGATAGAATCTAAAATATGTATTGAGAACAGTAATGGTATCTTATAATTATTTCACACTGACATGGGTGCTCTCTGTGCAGACATTGTAATGAAGTGGCTGGTCTGGTACTTTGTCTTCTCTGAACTAGTGGACAGGAATAACTGCTTCATACCATCAATATTCCTGACAGGCCACACTTTTTATGCTATCACTCTCTGTCTTTTATGAATAAAGTCCCAGGAACGAAAAAATTGCCCTAGTTAGAGAGAGATGCTGTCAATGCAGATCTGTCACGAGGGAAGGCAATGTCTCAGATCCGTGGGAAGTAGACGAGACATGCAGCTATTAAAATGGTACCCCGAACCCTTTTCTCTCACCCAAAAAGTCCTGCCAGCCATCTTTCTTAACTGATTAAACTTGTGTGTGCAATTTTCGATTCCTATAAAATAGACCTGGGAGAGCATATTAAGGGTTACTCCACTCTTGGCAAATCTTTTTAACAACAGATACAAAAAGAAAAAAAAAAAGATTTCTACCAAGAATGTCTTTTTAATTTGTCTTTTTTTTCCCCTTTTACATTAATAGTGTGGGAAAAAGTCACAACCTCTTTTAACTTTTAATAATATTTGGGATATTCCATATGCCCATCCTGCACATATATCTCACGAACCATAAAAAAATTGTTTGAACGCAAGGCCAATCTTGGTGCCACCTGAAAACAATTATATGAGTATGCCCTTGAATACGGGGTAGATTGTGTGGCCCTTAGGTTGCTTCCTCCTCTGCTTTGGGGGGGTCTCTCTACAGAAGAGCCTCTCACCTAGTACTTGTTGCTTGCCCTCGGCTGATCATGAGTGGGGATGAGTGGGGTCTGTGGGGCCTTTTGGCTAGGTGGACCTGAGTGTGCCTTACCTCTATCAGGACAAAGAAGGGTCCTTCCTGTTCACGAAGGGTCCATATGATACACTGTAAGTGCACTTTTTTTGTGTGTGGTCACATACACTTTTTTTGGTTCACTTTTGATGTTTTGCTTTTGCTCACTGCACCGCAGGCTCAAAAAGAAAAACAAACTATATTATTATGACGTCACTCCACAGATGTTCTTCACATTTTTACTAGGCTTATAAAATTAACCAATGTTATAAGGACACATAGGTCACCATTATCAACAAGTGGGATAACACAACTACATTTATGCACAGATCTCCAAATCAGAATTAACTTCTCTTACCCACTACTCCCTTGTGGGCAGACACCTCTCCCTCTCTCCTTCACTTATCATCATACACAATCCAGGGTACCCATAAAGCCTCCTACATGTGCAACAGATCACCATCAACCCTATGAAACCAGTACTCTGCTGTATCCACAGGTGCTCAACCTGTGGCGCTCCAGCTGTTGCAGAACTACAAGTCCCATTATGACTCTCCAAGTGTATATACTGTATATGTATTTTCTTAGTTTTTTTGTTGATATGCACAAAACTAATGTAGCCAAGTCCTGGGCCTCTCTAGGCCTAATGGAGACCTCCAGAGTTAGGGACAGCTGACATCCTTCTGTATAGAGTGGGTTACGAGGCATGGTGGGTGTAATGTAAGTTACATTCATGGGCGCCAGACACTTCTTGAATGCAAAGAGATTTATTTTCTCTTAAACAGAACTTTGGGAGAGAGGTTTAGGGCCAGAACACCCTTTAGTAGTTGCAATGTTAATTTAGCAGACTCCGAGACTTCTATAGGTAGACAGCAATGCAGGGAAAGGCATCCAGCAAGACACCACATCTGCATGAGTAGGACCGCTGTCTCCTATGGCAACAATCTTGAAACAGTTTCTAACAAAGGTTGTAATGAACTTCTTCTATAATCTCCTATTGTAGATCTTCACTCAACTGTGCTACCAGTCTTTCACTAGAATTGCTGATCCACTGCAACTGGATCCCCTGAGCTCTTTCAATCTCCTCATTCAGTATCTTCCTCAAACATCACCCCCGCGTCCCTGCTGGGCCCCAAGCTTGGCACTTGACAATACTGCTCTGCAAGTGTCATCTCCACTGGCTGGGTCCCTGGCCTGACATCTGCTGAAGTTTCCCAATTCTTCATTGTCCCCGGGTGGTGAGAATACTGCTCTGGTACTTGCTTCAGATACTCACAGTGGCCCCTGGTAGTAAAGTGGTTGGTCCCTTAGTGGCGACAGCTTCCCCTCTACCTCCGACAACGACAGGTTCTCCGGCCGGCAGAACCGTCACTTCTGGCTGGACTGCAAGTCGCAATCCCAACCCTACGCTGCTCTCTTGCTTCTGTATAGGCCCTCAGACAGCCTAGCAGCCAGACGTCCCCAGGATAGGCCTCAGGCTCTGGCCTAGCAGCCCGGGGCAGCACAATACACCAAATCAATTGGTCAAGGCAACTATCACTTGGCAAATAAATTTACTAGCAACCCTGCCTAAACATCAGGGTGCTACACTAACATTTTTTAATCATGTTCAAAATAAATGATGAATTTTAATATACCCATTGTTTGTGTGATGTAAAGCACTCAAAAAGTCCCAAAGACAGTATCTCTATGAATTCAACTTTACAAGTCCCATAATGCCTCATTCTTTGGGTTTCATGCTTGTAATTGTCAGCCTTGCAATGCCTCATGGGACTTGTAGTTCTGCAACAACTGGAGGGCCACAGGTTGAGCACCCATGGTATAGACCATCCCATTATGGGGATTCACCTAAATGCTTGTCCCAGTGACCACAGTTCCAAGGACAGAAAATGATGGGAAAACTTCCCCAATTGGTATTTGGGAGTAGAAAAAAAAAACGGCCTAAAAAAAGTTTATTGAAAATTAATTTATAGACATAATTTGGCTCAAGGAAAAGATCACACTGGTGGATTCCACTCCATATGTCAGTTCTCATGCTCATCATAATCTGGCCTACTGAGGAAGTCCAATCACGGGGGGGAATGCATCTAGGAGGGAGGAGCCGAGCCCATGCTGTCACGCTGCTTCCTTGCCACTATTAAGTGCTGATGACAGAGCAGAGGATGTGGCAATCCTGAATGGACTGAGGATTAAGGAGGTGTTCTCTGAGGAACTACTACTGCATTGGAGATTAAAGAGAGATACATGTGTCTTATACAATTAAAGCGAGCAGGTTTTTCACCTGGTGGTGGATGTGCACAGAAGTGTGAAGAAGTAGTATAGACACTTGGGTGTATTTTCCTATCACTCTTATGAATACTGGACTGTTGGAACTTTTTTTTTGTTGTTTTTCTATTAGATTTTTTATATATGATTATTTATTCACTGTTTGGATTGTGGTTATTATTATAATGTATATCTATAATTATATATTGGGGGTATACTATTTGTATTTGGAGGGTGTTGTGCTAAACTATTAAGTTATACAGTTCCCATGCTCATGCTTACTTACCTTCAGGGCTTTTTTTCTCGGAGAATAGGTGCAGGAACTCCCCCCTCTGAGTCACCCCTTGTCTCTGCCCCCTACCCACCTCTGACCACCGTCCCTTGATTCCACACCCTACCCACCTACCAGTACTGCCCCTTTTAGAGAATACAGAAGTAAGTATCCTTTTGTGGTGCTAAATTATTTGTATGAAACATGTTAATGATAAAAAAGAAAAGGAGTAAAATTGATCCCCTGCAGCCAGCAACAATAGAATCCCAGCAATAGATCCCCTCACAACAATAGACTCCTCCAGCAACAATGGACTCAACTCCAACAACAATAGATTCCCTGCAGCAACAGTGAACTACCCACAACAACCCCCCCAGCAGCAACAACAGATCTCCCAGCAGCTAGCATCAATAGATCCTCCAGTAGCCAGTAAAAATAGACCTCTCCCTCAACAGTAGATCCCTTCCAGCAACATAAGACCCCCCAGCAACAATAGACCCTCACACAAAATCAGATCCCCACCAGTGACAATAGATTCCCCAGCAGCCAACATCAATAGACCCTCCAGCACACCCCACAACCCATACTATTACATACATTCAGTGCTGGAGGTGCCGGAACTGCGTTCCCCCGCATTCCCGCTGAAAAAAAGTCCTGCTTACCTTGTTTCTATATCATTTTGTGTATAGTTCTGGTCAGTACAAAGAGAAGGATATGGAAAGGGCTCTGCTGTAGACATGTGCGAATAGTTTCGTACGAACCGAAAATTTGTACGAATTTCCAGAAATTTGTACATTCGTACAAATCCGAAACACAAATTTTTATGCATACGAATTCTGTACGAAATATGAACTTTAGTTTACGAATTTCAGATCCAAATTCAAATTCAACAACCATTCATAATTGTTACGAAAAGTTAACGAACCTAAAAGTTAAAAACCCAGGAAGTCAGCACAGAGATGGTGGGAACCCCTCATAATGATAAATTCATCATACTGAAAATTAGTAATTGTTATGAAAAGTTAACAAACCTAAAAGTTAAAACCCCAGAAAGTCAGCACAGAGATGGTGGGAACCCCTCATAATGGGCACAGCGGGTGTACACTCAGACCCAGAAACTCAGCACAGGGATGGTGGCAACCCCTCATAATGGACACAGCAATTGTAGAGACCTGGGAACAGAGCACAGGTATGGTGGGAACCCTATGGGAATTTCTATGCTTACGAATTTTATACGAAATACGAAATTTCGTTAACGAATTTCGGAATTTCAGATCCAAATGAACAGAAACGTAACTGGTGTTTTGTTCAGCAATCATAGGAAGTCAGCACAGCACAGGGATGGTGGGAACCCCTCATAATGGGCACAGCGGGTGTACACTCAGACCTGGGAACTCAGCACAGGGATGGTGGGAACCCCTCATAATGGACACAGCAGGTGTACAGACCTGGGAAATCAGCACAGGGATGGTGGGAACCCTATGGGAATTTCTATGCTTACGAATTTTATACGAAATACGAAATTTCGTTAACGAATTTCGGAATTTCGGATCCAAATTCCATTACAACAGAAAGTTGACTGGTGTTTTGTTCACCAATCAGAGGAAGTCAGCACAGCACAGGGATGGTGGGAACCCCTCATAATGATAAATTCATCATAACAAATATTCATTATTTTTACGAAAAGTTAACAAATCTAATGAAAATTTGTGTTTCGTATGAATCCGAATTGAATTTCGGACACGAATTAAGAATTTATTTTCGTACGAAACGAAGTGGAACTAAACAAATTTATTGATGATCAACATGGGTAGTACACAATTTTGCACAGTGATTTACAATCTAGAAAGCAAGAAAATACAACATGATCTATTGTCTTACCATAATCACAATGCCCCAATGCAAGCATACAAGGGGAAGAGTGGCTCCATTAGTCTACGGTAAACCCTACAAACAGTGCTGGCTCATAACTTTCAATTTTGATACAGCTGAATGATAGGAATGAGCTATTTCTCCTAACTTGATTTTGCTTTGATTTTTTTCTAACAAAGCCATGTGATTAACATGTCATGGCTTTCTCAAAAGCTGACCTATGGTCAGACAATTCTGAAGCAAGTGGTCATTTTGGGATGGCAGAGATCAGAGTTTCTTTATTGACTGACAAGGCCTTAGCATTTTATTACAATAAATCTCCATGTTTTGCATCACTGTTCTGAAGATCTCTTTTTTTTCTTTTCTTTGATAGAGGTGTACTGTCAGTCAGGGCAAGGCTAAGATACCAAGAGGTAACTGCTTGTGGATGGGAACCTAAGTTCCTAGTGGCAGCAGTGTTCTATGGACTGCTCTACTGACTATTTGGTCCAAGATTCTTCATTTGAAAACCACTTTCCACCCCTATATTATTAGAACAGGCTTACATATTCAAATATTTTCCATGTTATATATTTTATATTGTAGCTCAGTGATTTGTATCATTTGTTCACTTGCATTGATTGAAATGGTTTTATTTATATTGATACATAGCACTATATTTATTTAAAAAGAGATTTTGTGATTTGTTATTTCAATTAGAGCAGCACTTTTGTAGTTAGGTGTGTATGTGTAGTACTGTGTTGTGTGTTGGGTGCTTTTTGGGTATACATTTTGAATGCACAAGCACTGTTTCATACATTCTTTATAACATAAAAGGAAGACCTTTACCCATGCCACATCCAAATCTCTAATGGAAAAAAGGATTGCAGGGACTGACCTTGCTTGCAATGGACTTTATTGGCATTTGCATGAGATGGAAGCAATTTTCATAAAAAAAAGGTGTCATGTGATTATCTATATCATATTCAGATACTATCATGTTGTTTTTAATCCTATTATGCACCATGGTTTTTTTTTCAATTTTTAACCCCTTTATGCCTAATCCTTTTTCTGAAACGTGTTACTTACAAGTTAAAATCCGTATTTTTTGCTAAAAAATTACTGTACTTAGAACCCCCAAACAATATATATCCTTCTTAGCAGAGACCCTAGAGTAAAAAAATGGAGATTGTTGCAATATTTTATATCACACTGTATTTGCACAGCGGTCTTTCAAATGTTTTTTTTTCTAAGAAATACACTTTTATGAATAAAAAAAAACCAAAACAGTAAAGTTAACCTAATTTTTTTGTATAATGTGAAAGATGATGTTATGCTGAGTAAATAGATACCTAACATGTCATGCTTTAAAATTGTGCACACTCGTGGCATGGCAACGAACTACGGTACTTAAAAATCCCCATAAGCAACTCTTTAAAAAAATTTTTTAACGGATACCTGTTTAGAGTTATGTCCCGTACACACGGTCGGATTTTCCGACGGAAAATGTGAAAAAGGACCTTGTTGTTGGAAATTCCAACCGTGTGTAGGCTCCATCACACATTTTCCATCGGATTTTCCGACACACAAAGTTTGAGAGCAGGCTATAAAATTTTCCTACAACAAAATCCGTTGTCGGAATTTCCGATCGTGTGTATACAAATCTGACGCACAAAGTGCCACGCATGCTCAGAATAAATAAAGAGATGAAAGCTAATGGCTACTGCCCCGTTTATAGTCCCGACGTACGTGTTTTACGTCACTGCGTTCAGAATGATCGGATTTTCCGACTTGGTTTGACCATGTGTATGCAAGACAAGTTTGAGCCAACATCCGTCGGAAAAAATCCTAGGATTTTGTTGTCGGAATGTTCGATCAATGTCCGACCATGTGTACAGGGCATTACAGAGGAGTTATAGGGCTAGAATTAATACTCTCGCTCTAACGATCACAGCGATATCTTACATGTGTGGTTTGAACACTGTTTACATTTGCGGGTGCGACTTATGCCGCGTACACACGAGCAGACTTTTCGGCATCAAAGGTCCGACGGTTTTTCCGACGGACTTTCGACGGAGTTACTATGGACTTTCGAACGACCGGACTTGCCCACACGCGAACAGACTAAAGTCCGTTTGAAAGTCTACTGGTTTGAAGGTGATGACGTATGAAGGGACTAGAATAAGGAAGTTCATAGCCAGTAGCCAATAGCTACCCTTGCGTAATTTTTTGTCCGTTGGATTATCATACAGATGAATGGATTTTTCGACCGGTCTCGAGTCCGTTGGAAAGATTTGAAACATGTTCTAAATCTAAAGTCCGTCTGATTTATCGACAGCAAAGGTCCGATGAAGCCCACACACGATCGAATTGTCCGGCGGATTCGTTCCGTTGGACCTTTGCTGTCGAAAAGTCCACTCGTGTGTACACGGCATAAGGTATGCGTTCGCTTATTTTTTTATTTTATTTTTTTACACTGTCCTTTTGTATAAAATGTTTTACAACTTTTATAGCTGTCACAAGGAAAGTAAACATCCCTTGTGACAGTAAGAGTCAGTGACAGGTACTCTTTATGGAGGGATCTGGGGGAGGTCTATAAGACCCCAAATCCCTAATTTGCACTTAAAAGCTTTCAAAAACTATAATTTTTTGAAATTTGGCACGTCTAAGGCTTTAGTAAACTGGAAGTGATGTCATGACATTGCGTCTTGGTTATTAGATCTGAGACCTGATGAAAGCCGATTGCCGTTTTTTTTTTCGGGGGGGGGGAGGGGGGATGTCCCCTCCCGCTGCAATCTAGCAGCTGCTTAGCTGCATCGATTGTTATCATGCAAAAAGCCAACCGTCTGCTCTAAAAAACGGTACCAGGCTGATGCAGGCATCGCCCTGGTACAACCCCTTGAATCTGAAAGCGGCATATTTGCGCTAGGTCGGCGTGAATGGGTTAAATATGTTGTAAATAAAATGAATTTTTTAATGAAAACTGCTTCTGTCTCAAGCAAATGTTAATAACGTCTATTACAAGCAGGGTCAGTCCCTGCAATTCCCTTTTCCATGCATTATTTATAGTATTATCCAACTTTAATACCAATAGAAAACTCTGTTTGCCATTAAAAAAACTCAAATGCAAATACATATGGGATAAAAATCTAAAGCAAACCAAAGTATGTAAACATAGTGGTATTGTTCTAATCAGCTGTCTCAGATGTATTCCTTTTTTCCTAAAGCATGCAGCCCAAAAGGCCATACACAGGGACCTTTAGACACACCAATGGCTGAGAGCGATGGCGAGTGTGTTCTGGCGGGGGGGGGGGGGGGGCAGTTTTGCACTGGTGAGTTGATTTTACAAGGAATAGGTCAAATTTGGCAGCGCTTTTTGTAAGCACTAGCAAAGGAAAGGGTTGCTTTAGGACAGCAGTTCTAACCTTTTTTCCAGTCTATTCGAAAAGGAACAAAAAAAGTTCTGCTGGTTAAACTGATGCTGCATTGAAAGCATAACTTTTTTTTACTAAGGTGGTTAATGTAACCTCTATGCACATAAAATGCAAATGCAATACATAGCAATTTTTTTGCAGAACTGAAAATAGCCAGCTGTGCTATTGAGAGTCGGCAGAAATAACTGATTGGGCCGCGGTGTGTAGAAGGCGCAGGCTGTAAAACTCCAAAAGAAGTTTGACTAATCAGGTTTTAACAATAGGGAATCTAGAAGTACGGGCTGCTTGGTCTATTACTTCTGCATCTTGTTATTATTTAATTTCAGTTTCTTCCAAAGCCCCAATGTACTAAGGTGTTTATTGGTAGAGTTTAGAACAAGTAATCTAATATGAGCAATGTTTCAAAATCTGAGCTTTGCTTGGGAAAAAAATAATAGCAATATTTCATTGTGGGACGAGAGGGAATTTGAAAAGGAGCATATTTGTGGTTGTGTACCCAGAGACTGATGCATGTACTTTGTTGTGTAAACTTGATTGACTTTGCTTGATTTAAAATGTCAATGATGTACGATCCCTTACTTTGCTTCTGCGCCCCTGATTCATGGTGTAAACAAATTGTTGTTGCTGCTGGCAGGCTTTGAAGTGAAAAAAACAAGAAATAATTTATTTGCATTCTCGCAAACAGAAGAAAATATAACTTTTTATGCTCTAGCGGTGTACAGTTTGCCACTCGGGTATTGAAACAATGGCTATGATGCTGCTGAAAGCTGAGTTTGGACTCTGGACCCCCATTCTTCCCCGACAGAATACATCTAAATACACAATTAAAACACATACAGCATGTGGGAGCAGTTTTACCTGTCAAAGGATTTGTATTTCTATCTACCCAATCTTAAATTTTACTTGGAATAGAAGTATTTTTATAGAAGTCAATAATTATTCCACCTATATCTTACCATTTTATAATTACTTTGGTTCTATATGTGTGTGATATGTGGTCTGTGTCCTTGGGGCTGTCTGCTTGTTCAATTTGCCCAGGAGCTGCGATGCGCTCTGGGCGCCCTCCTTCTCCCCTCTGTTGCCATGGACACACAGGGGAGTGGACGGGCTTGCCCTGCTGCGCATTGGCACCACGCCGGACGTGTGACACCTTGTTTGGAATGTAGATATCTGCCAGCACACCAAGGATCAGCACACGGTGATTAAGGAAGAGACAGATTGACCTAGAACTACACGGCCAGACGCTTTCCGAGTACTATGGAACAAGAAAGATACCATGTAGTTTCCGCATTAAAAATCAGCCCATGATTGGCCGTCATAAACGTGAGTTCTGCGAACGCTGGTGTGAAGTGGCCACCCAGAACTCACTTAACTTCATGCTAATTGTCATTGAAGAAGTTAAAATTCAATTGTGTCAGGTCAACAGAGAGCTAACCGCATTAGAACTATCAATTCAGGATAAAGACAAACAACCTGATACATTACATAAAATTGACAGTGAAATTGCAACATATACAGCAGGACAAAAACAAGCCAAACGTGACAAGTTTAAATTGATCAATCAGGAGGGAAGGGTATATCCCTGGATCACGGGTCTCAGTCACCCAAAGCACAGACTCTACACACGGCCCCCCCGGCAGACCATACAGGAACGACCGTGGTGCGACATCTGATAGCGATCGTCCCACAGAGAACCCATCGTCTGATAGCGACTCTGGCAAAATAGGAGGCGCTGAAGCCCCAACAAGTGGATCTCAGGATCACCGTTTTCAGGCTCCAAGAGAAGACGACGATCCAGGAGGGGCATCAAGAGGCCGCGACATCCTGCCACCACGCAGTACCCGAGGGGGCACGAGACGTGCCCAGTGATTAACCTGTCGTCCAGACCTTTGGTGAACAGTGAGTTGCGACTTTTATCAAAGGGCCTTTCTTTCTCCCCTACTGCTAGATTCCAGAACTTTGACTTTGAAGTTGATATGTTTAGGTTTGAAAGAATGCTCAAAATTAAATATCATTTCCATACAGCACCTAAAATAAGTTCCACAAGATCCCTCTCACCATTCAAACTAAAGAGTACCTTTTTCCCATTGGGACATTTCCGCTCTATAAACAGCTTTATACAAACAATCAAACATGATGTGCGTAAAAATGTTTCCAATAAGACATATACTAACCTGAGCCCTGAAGAGTATACTGCACTTAGGACACTGAAGGAAGACAAAAGTATCATCATTAAACACGCCGATAAAGGCGGGGCCATAGTTGTCATGAACTACACTGACTACAGGGAAGGTATGACTGCCATGTTGGCAGATTCAACAAGTTATGTTGTACTTCACCAGAATCCCGTACCCAGTATTAGAAATGCATTGAACTCCCTGATTAACCTTGGGAAAATGAACGGCTGGCTATCTGACGATACCGCTGAATTTCTATACAATGATCACCCCCCCTGTCCGGTCATCTATGGCTTACCAAAAATTCACAAAGGAACGAACCCTTTGAAGTTTAGACCTATTGTGTCTGGTACAGGGTCAATCTCCCAACTTCTGGCTCAGCTACTTGACTATCTCCTACAACCTTTGGTAAAAAAGCTACCAGCCTACATTACATTATATACAAGTGACTTCCTAGAAAAACTTAATGCATTCACGCACTTTGGCGATGGATGGAAACTTGCAACCATGGATATAGGATCCTTGTACACATACCCAATGATGCTGGACTACAGGCCGTCAGACATTTTTTGACCAACATGGAACCAACACCCATACCCAAAGAGTTTCTCATCGAATGTCTGAATTTTGTACTTACAAACAACTACTTTTCATTTGAGGGCACCAAGTACGCACAGACCCGGGGCACAGCCATGGGGAGCTCAGCGGCCCCCTCTTTTGCCAATCTCTTTGTAGGCCTACTTGAGGAAAATTACATTTATCCATCTGATGCCTTTACCAACCATATTAAATGTTGGTTTAGATACATAGATGACATTTTCCTAATTTGGGCTGGTGAGGACGCTCAGTTCTTCGATTTCGAACATATTTGCTCTAATGAAGATGACAAACTACAGCAACTCAACAAGATGTATGAGAGGTTTCGGGAAAGAGGGTACCCTGTAGAAGTCCTTGACCATGCATTAACCAAAATCGGGAACACCCGCACGAAGTCCTCAGGGCCTTTAGATCGACCACTGTTCATTCACACATTCAACCACGAATCTGACAATATCAGACAAGCCATTAGGAAAAATCTACGTATTCTACAGGCCGACAACTCATTGGCATATGAACTGAAAATGGGACCCATAATTGCACATAGACGGAACAAGACACTTCGTGACGTTCTTGTACAAGCTGACCCTAGACATAAGTATGCTAAGAATATACCTAAAATTTCACAGAAGACTGGCTGCTACAAATGCCACAATTGCAATGTATGTAATTCCCTCATATGTGGTGAACACTTCAATCACCCACACAGGCGTAACCGATATCGCATAAAAGAGTACCTGAACTGCAACACTGACTACTGTGTTTACATTCTAAAATGCCCATGCGCACTCACCTATGTCGGCAAAACAACCGGCCCCTTCAAAAGGAGGTTTCAAAAACACAGAAGCGATATTAGACTCGCTCTATCAAAAACAGAAGAGGACAAACAGATTGACCTCAACAAACCAGTGGCGGTGCATTTTGTCAAACACAGACATCAAACACACGAACTAAGGGGTATGGTTATTGAACATGTCCAACAACCCATTAGAGGAGGTGACCATGACCGTCAACTACTACAACGCGAAGCCTATTGGATCCACACCCTGGGCACGGTCCATCCTGGAGGACTTAAGGCCAACCTATTGTTTACTTGCTTTTTGAATGAGAGATAGCTGACTTGTGTCCTCTATTTGAATGATGATCGGACCAATTCCCTTTGACCTTGGAGTTTCCTTTCTCTTTTTCTGTGTTTATTCCCCTTTTTCTTCTCATGACGTTTACTCAGTTCCGTGTGATGGCCTCATGCCAATACAATATAGGACTATTTTGATCTGTTGTGATTTTCTCACTGGTAATCTTCAATGTAATAATGAACCTTTTGATTCAATTTTTGAACTGAAGTAGCTAGGCCTTGCACAACCAGGTTCTGAGTGTTCTCTCTTCCCCTCTCTTCCCCTCTTTTCCTCTACCCTTTCCCCGCCTTTCCCGTTCTTCCTCTCCCCCCCTTGTTTCACCACTACTTTTTTCAAAATGATCTGTACATCTAATTTTCACCACCTTTCCCCTCTCCCTTCTCTCTCTCGTCTTCGTTCTCTTTCGATCCTTTCCTTCTTTTCTATTTTCAACTCCTAGGTCTCGATCTTTCCCTCTCTCCTCCCCCTGTGCTTTTCCCTTCTTTACTACCTTCACGTTCTGTCTCTTTTCGTCCACTTCACTCACACTACTCACATCCTCCCCACCTCCCCTGATTGGATGCCGTCCGGCTTGGTGGGCGGGGCCAGCGGGCATCACTGGTTTCTATGACACCGGCGGCCCCGACAATGCAGCGTCTCCCGTTGCTTAGTTACCGCCCGTGCATCACGCACGCGCAGCCAGTGTCTACCTAGTCAAATTAAAATACCCCCACAAGAGCGCCGATCTGGCGCCGATCGCATACAATTTTATGGCATCGGCGGCCCCTGGCATTACAGTGTTACTGCTGCCTGGTTCCGCCGCCACATCGCACAAGTGTGATCGATGATTGCCATCCAAGATTAACCTACACATCTCCGTACTAGTGCCAATTGACACCTTACTGAATCATGCTACAAACAGTTCTGTTTCCTAGCAACGGGCTCATCCTTGTATGAGCTCAGGATCCACCATTTCACTTATCAAATACAGGTAATGTCAGGAGTTTTTTTAACCCCTCATTTACATATGTTTGGTGATCTGTTTTAAACATGCTATTCTTTTATTATGTTTATTTTTGAGTCTTTCTGGCGGGTTTTGTGAGGCCATACCCCCCTGGGGGGGAGGAGTTTCATTATTTGACTTTTCTTTGATTTTTGATTGGTTGATGGTTATTTAAAATCACTTCACTGAAATTTTCACATTTATCACATGCCTGACGAAGGGGTCCTGCGCGACTCCGAAACGTTGCACCTTTTGTGTTGTGATCATGCAATAAATTAAGCCGTTTGGACGCCACTGTGTGCTGATCCTTGGTGTGCTGGCAAATATCTACATTGTGACTTGAGCCAGTATCCAGCTGGTTGTTGCTGCAGCACCTGACCTTTAAGAGCTTATACCAGGAACGTGTGCGATGGGAATTTGAAACACACCTTGTTTGGAGCCACAGTACCAGCGTTGTGTCCATCTTTTGGCGTGTTCACGGGGGAGCCTATCATGCTATTGTGGGTGGCGGCCGCTGCCTGTGGCGGGTGTGCTCCTCCCTTTTGAGTCACGCCAGCACGATGCTGGGGTGAGACCCTGGACGTACTCTGTGCCTATATATACTCCCATTGGGATGGTTCAGTCCTGCTGGTGGCTGGCTGTTTGCGGGTCTGCGGTACACAATTTGTGCACTTGACTTTGTATTGTGGCAACCAAACAGATATTCAATATTCATCTAGGTATTTTGGGCTTGTTATAGTGGTTTTCTTTACTACATTTCTAACTTTCTATTTATCACTCATTTTTATATTCTTGGCACACTGCTTGGTTAGTTCTATGCCTACAACTTCCTCATTATCTATTTTGTACTCTGTTTTCTTTTCGATAGTATTTGTCTATTTATATTATCTTACTTATATCTACTTCTATGTGTCTAGCTATCACTTTTTATGGGCTTACACAAATTTGGCCTGCATTTAGTATTATAGTTTAGCTACACATATTCATCCTTGTTTTTTAGACCCCTTTGGAGCCACTGCCCCGTGTCATCAGTGGTGCCAGTTTGAGAATTACCATCTCCTTGGGGTTGTTGGGCCCATGTCAGCCCATGTTATGAGTCTTTATCCCCTCAGCTCCCGGGCTGAGCATTCAAGATGGTTCTCATTGGACAGTACCACATGTCCACATTGTGAACCATATGTAAGTAGGAAGTTGGAAACTTTCCTTCCTCCAAATCTTTTTTTGCTCTTCACCTCCCTCATTTTTTTACTTATATATATTCTTACAGATATGCCATATGCATCTGCTCCTGATGAGGTGGAACAATCCCCAAAACGCATCAAGCTATCTATGATACATTATGTCCCCAATACATGATGTGGTCTATTCTATGTTAATCTTTGCCTTTTAATGTTCTTCCATATGAAGCTATTGGCCATTGATGTTCTATACTGTTTTATCTTATGGTGATACTCCTTTATATTGATGTCCTATAATGGGCCATTTGTGATGATCAATTTACCAGCTGTATCTATGCATATATATATATTGGATATGCTATGTTTTATGTACTTAATATAAATGCATATACTTGCTGTATGGAAAAGGTGCAGCGCTTATATAAGAAGTCCATAGAAAGTAAATCCAGGAAACAGTATTCAACTCAGTTCAAACAATGGTGAGTAGAAAGTAAATGATAGAAGAAACCATCACCGACACCCAATCACACAGCCGCTTACCCTTCTTAGTGGACCCTCATTACACTAAGATAGGAAACCCATCAATCTCCATACAGCGTAATCCTAAAACAGCGAGCCGGAATATGGGTGCAGCAACCCTAGGTAACAGCTTTCCTTTTCCAAAAACGCTCCGATAATATTCACCACACATATGTCATCCCATGTAGCTAAAAGGAGATAAACCTCATTGCGCAGTATATCAACCAGCGTTTAGCGTTTAATCCAGCAGTCCCCACCTGCAAGATGGCCGCCGTGTCCCAGCATACACTAGCATCACATCGCCAACTCCTCCTAACAAGCAAAATTTAAATAAGAGTAGAAGAAGGTGTGTTTTTAGTGTAGCAACTAGTACACATTTATTGTAAGAAAAACAAAATGGGAACTCACATGTAAACAGTAAAAACATGCTCATAATCAAATTAAGGCATATGGTGGTGTGGACCTCAGCACAGTAGGGAGGCAGATTCCAGGGAGATCCCTAGGGAGGAGTCAGCGACGTGACGCTAGTGTATGCTGGGACGCAGCGGCCATCTTGCTGTCCTCTCTCTATGGAGCGGCGGATGTCAATGGACATGTGTCCATCCAATCTGATCCTGTTTGTTAAAAACATATGGATGAGGATCCGTTTCCCATCCGTCTGGCAGATCAGATCACATTTGGATGAAAACGGACAGGCAGTCTGTTGCCATCTGACAGCCCGTAAAGTAGAGTGGACTGTGTCTGAATCCGCAGTGGGGATCAGCAGAGAGATCCTCTGGTGAGCGGGCTGATCCGCCTGTGGACTCCACCAGTGTAAAAGGGGCCTAAAGGAGCAGCAGCAGACCTATAAGGTCATCAACTTATATAACTATGTAAGTAGCTCTCTCCTCCAGTCAGCATGTCCATTGTCAGCTGATGAGTATGCAGCACACCAGCTTAGCCCCACGTGCTACCACTTCCTCACAGTATTGATGTGCAGGGCCTACCAAAGACTGAAATCAAGCCAAACTTATACATTTACACATCCATTTATGTTTGTTTTTATCTGTCTAGAGCTTAGGTTTAGGTAGCCAACAATTTCCCCTCTGTTGGTGGCTTTTTCAGGTTATTACTTTTTCAGGTTATTACTGGCAATGCTTAGTTCCCCATGGACAACTGGGATCTATTATCACATTTAAAAAGGTTGGCCAAGAGGAAGAGTATACAGTAGGTATGTAATGAACACTTTGAGAGATGTCTCACACAGAGATGTGTGCATGTGTTCCTTGCTGTGGTTAGCAAATTAAGCCATGCAACGTGATCATGTCACATGATCGGGAGTAACTCGCTAGGGCATTTTCTACTCATGCTGGCCGCAGTCGGCCCTCTTAAAACCTGAAGAACAGTAAACTGGCCGTTTGGAGGCCCCCGCTTTATATGATCATATGACGTATATGTATATACTGTGTGTGAGTGTATACACAGAATATATATTAAATATTTATAAATATACTAAATAGAGATAAACCAAACACCCCCCGGTTCGGATCGCACCAGAACACCTCGAACAGGCAAAAAGTTCTAGCGAACATGCAAACCCTAATAAAGTCTATGGGACACGCACATGAAAGATCAAAAGTCCTTATTTTAAAGGCTTATATGCAAGTTATTGCCATATAAAGTGTATAGGGACCCGGGTACTGCCCTAGGGGACATGTATCATTGCAAAGAAAAGTTTTTAAAACAATTGTTTTTAAAGGAGCAGTAATTTAATGATGCTTAAAGTAAAACAATAAAAATGAAATATTCCTTTAAATATCGTCCCTGGGGGTCCCCTTAGTCTGCCTGTAAAGTGACGCATCTGTTCAATGTATAGAACATGCTGCAGCAATAATGACATTTCTAAAGGAAAAAGTGTCATTTAAACTTGCTCGCTGCTGTAATGTATTGCCGGCTCCCGGCAATATAAGTAGATTTTAAGGGAAACCCCATGGCAAAATTTTTAAAAAATTGCAGTGGGGTCCCCCCCAAAATCCATACCAGACCCTTATCCGAGCATGCAGCCTGGCATGCCAGGAAAGGGCGCGAGCGCGCCCCCCCTGAACCATACCAGGCTGCTTGCCGTCAACATGGGGAGCCCCCCAAATCACCTTGTCCCCATGTTGATCGGAACAAGGGCCTCTTCCTGACAACTCTGGCTGGTGGTTATCGGAATCTCCAGAATCTCTCAGATCCCGCCCCCCCCCCCCATTTGAATGGGTATTGGGTACCCCTGCCCATTCACCAAAAAGTGTCAAAAAAGTAAAAACCACAAGAGACAATTTTTGATAAATCCTTAATTAACCGCTTGCTGACCAGCAGCTGTCATACCAGCAGCAGGGACGCTATAACTTTTGCGCAAACCAATTAATATACACTTTTTGCATTTTTCACCAAAAATATGTAGAATAATACATATTGACCTAAACTGATGAAGACTTTTTTTGGGGGGATATTTATTGTAGCAAAAAGTAAAAAATATTGTTCTTTTTCCAATATTGTCTCTCTTTTTTTGTTTATAGCGCAAAAAATAAAAACCGCAGAGTTGATCAAATACCACCAAAAGAAAGCTCTATTTCTCTATTTCAGTGGTTAAAAAAAGTGTCCCGCGATGTAAATCAACCGGTAATCACGTCACGGACCGAAAAATAACAAAAATGAAACTGCTCCACCTCCATGGGAAGCCTCCTGCTGACTGCTCTCTTTTCGCTTTGACAGCTCTTATATAGGCAAGGGTGGGGCCACTCGGTGATGCAACTGGGTGACCCTGCCCCTTCTGACATCATGCAATGCCACATGATGTCAGAAGGGGGTTGGGTCACCAGGTCACGTGTAAGCAGCCTTATATAGTGTGGGGCGTGGACTCTGCCTTTGGCCAATCATGGCTCTCACAGCACATTGCACTGTGATTGGCCAAAGCATACAGGTCAGGTGCATGCTTTGGCCAATCAGCAGCCTTCAATGCACTGCGATCTCACAGTGCATTATGGGGCGCTCCGTGGAGGGCGAACGTCCTGTGAGCGCTCCATATGTTCGGCTCGAACATCAATCACATCACTAATACTAAATATATAGTGTATGTGTGTATGTATATATATATATATATATATATATATATATATATATATATATATATATATATATATATATATATATACACACAGAGGTACATCTCAAAAAATTGGATACTGTATCATCAAAAAGTTCATTTATTTCAGTAATTCAGTTCAAAAAATGAAACTCATGTATTATATAGATTCATTACACACAGAGTGATATATTTCAAGGATTTCTTTCTTTTAATTTTGATAATTATGGCTTTCAGCTAGTGAAAGCCCAAAATTCAGTATCTCAGAAAATTTGAATATTACAAAAGACCAATAAAAAAAGTATTTTTAATACAGAAATGTTGGCTTACTGAAAAGTATGTCCATGTACAATATAGTATGTACTCAATATGTACTCAATAACTGGTCGGGGCTCATTTTTCCTTCCACTCAACTTTCCATTCATTTGCTTGGATACAGCACTCTGTGAACAGTCAGCTTCTTTAACAATGGCCTTTTGTGACTCCTTGTAGAGGGTGTCAATGATTGTCTTCTGGACAACTGTCAAGTCAGCAGTCTTCCCCATTATTGTGTAACCTACTGAACCAGACTGAGAGACCGTTTAAAGGCTCAGGAAACCTTTACATGTGTTTTGAGCTATTTAGCTGATTAGAGTGTGCCACCATCAATCTACAATATTGAACTTTTTCACAATATTCTAATTTTCTGAGATACTGCATTTTGGGTTTTCATTAGCTGTAAACATAATCATCAAAATTAAAAGAAATAAATGCTTGAAATGTACCACTCTGTATGTAATGAATCTATATGATGAGTTTCACTTTTTGAATTGAATTACTGAATTGAATTAA
This sequence comes from Lithobates clamitans, assembly GCA_037952925.1. NCBI lineage: Eukaryota > Metazoa > Chordata > Amphibia > Anura > Ranidae > Lithobates > Lithobates clamitans. Next base: position 4,821,842 of record JBBGZY010000392.1, read on the forward strand.
CTTTTTGATGACATTTTTTTTTTTAGATGCACCTGTGTATATTATACTGTATATATATTTGTATATAATATTGGCTGGTTTTCATATAGGGCACCTGTATCTGGAATTTAATCTGTAGGGATTGCTGATTTATTTGCTTCAATATTGAATATGTATGTCATCACAGAGTTTCTGACCAAACACGTTGATTTCTTTTATTCTTTCAAAAGCTAAAAAAGAACATTTGCAATCAACTCGCAGTTTATGACCATTGCCCATCCAAAGAGTGTGGCTTATCAGCAGAGCAATCAGAATCATTTAAGGGATCCTGATGGAAGCCCAAGGGACTAGCTGCATGTTCACGTGGCAAAGCCTATTGATTTCTCACAGAAGGATAGCTTTTTTTAAGTACACTGCCTAATGTTGTGCAGGGTAATGGGGCAACATAGGAAAAACCTCAGTAATCTTGTACAAACCGTAGATTTCTAATAGGATTTCAAATAGCATTAGCCTCTGGCCAAGAAACACAATTAGGAACTGAATTACGTTTTACAACAAAGATGATATAGTGTTGTTTCATCAATAATGGCACTATCAGCAAAAAAAAAAAAAAAAGAACACACAAATTACCATTGATGACAGAGAGAGTGATAGTAGAGAGGGTGAAGGAGAGAGAAAGAGATATTGTTAATACTGTATGTTATTTATAAAGCACCAGCATATTTTGTAGTGCTGTATATTAAAGCTAAACTCCTGGCACTGGCAGATATTAAAGTAATTGTAAATCTACAATTTAATTTAAAAAAAATAACAAACATATCATACTTACCTGCTCTGTGTAATGGTTTTGCACAGAGCAGCCCCGATCCTCCTCTTCTTGGGTCCCCTGCTGATGCTCCTGGCTCCTCCCCCTTGCCGTGTGCCCCCATTGTCACACAGAGAGTGGCTTGGCCCTTGCCCTCTCCTCACTCCTCATTCCTCCCTTTCACTGTGATTGACAGCATCAGGGGCCAATGGCTCCCACTGCTGCCGCCATAGTCACTGAGGAGAGAAGGGAGAGAGCCGTTGCTTACATGCACAGCACTGGATAGGGCTCGGGTAAGTATAGGGGGGAGAACAGAACACAGAAGGGTTTTTACATTGATGCAGAATGCATTAAAGTAAAAAACCCTCTAGCATTACAACCACTTTAACTGCTAGAGGACCAGTCGCCACAGTTATACTGCGGCAGGTTGGCTCCCCTGGGCAAATCGCCGTAGCTGTACGTCGGCCGCTTTAAGACAACTAGGGGGCGCGCATGCCCGTGGTGCGATGACGGAGGCAATGCGTGTGCCCGGCGGTGGCGATATCCGCCGGGCACCCGCAATCGCTCCTGAGAGAGACAGAAAGGAGATCTGTCAATGTAAACAGACAGATCTCCGTTCTGTCAGGAGAGAGGAGACAGATCTGTTGTTCATACTAAGTATGAACAGGCAGTCCCATCCCCCCACAGTTAGAATGACTCCCTAGAACACACATTTAAACCCTTGATCACCCCCTAGTGTTAACCCATTCCCTGCCATTGACATTTATACAGTAATCAGTGGCTATTTTTAGCTCTGATCGCTGTATAAATGTCAATGGTCCCAAAAAAGTGTCAAAAGTGTCCGATCTGTCAGCAGATCGCCGCCATTGCTAGTAAAAAAATAATAATAATAATAAAAATGCCATAAATATATCCCCTATTTTGTAGATGCTATAACTTTTGTGCAAACCAATCAATATACATTTATTGCAAATTTTTTTACCAAAAATATGTGGAAGAATACATATCGGCCTAAACTGAGGAAGACTTTTTTTCTTTATATTTTTTTGGGGTATATTTATTATAGCAAAAAATAAAAAAAATATAGCTTTTTTTCAAAATTGTCACTCTTTTTTTGTTTATAGCGCAAAAAATAAAAACTGCAGAGGTGATCAAATACCACCAAAAGACAGCTCTATTTGTGGGAAAAAAAGGACGTCAATTTTGTTTGGGTACAGCGTCGCATGACCACGCAATTGTCAGTTAACCGCTTCCCGACCAGTCGCCTCAATTTTACTGCGGCAGAATGGCACGGGTGGGCGAAGTGACTTTACCTTACGTCGGGCGCGCAGCGCCCCCTAGGCGGCCGCGACGATCAGATTAGTTTCAGAACCGATCAGTCTCCAGGCCCAGGCCAATGATTTCTGGCCTGGACCTGCTGATCGGTTCTGACAAATGAAATTCTCCCCTGCCTGTGTAAGTGTAAACACAGGCAGGGGAAGTGATGTCCTCTCCCCTCGTGGAACTCTTTTCTGTTCCAGAGAGAGGAGAGAGAACATCCAAACATAAGTTGCACCAACACTACACTGACACATTACGCATAGGCACACATTGGTTTTCGGGGTCCTGTACACAGCTTGGCTCCCAAAAAGTCTCACACATGTGGTATCCCCATACTCAGGAGAAGCAGAAGAATGTATTTTGGGGTGTAATTTCACATATGCCTATGGCATGTTTGAGCATTATATAATTTGATACTGTTGAAAGTTTTTGTCTCCTATTATCTTGACAGGTAATTTAAGAATGTAAATATGTGGTTCAATTTGGACAGTGTGTATCCATATGTTTGGATTATGACACGTCTTACCTGTCCAGTGGGCTGCCAATAATGTAATTAAGGAGGGGCTGGCCAAAGTATCACACATTATTTAGGCATTCAGCTCTCATGGAAGTGGAGAGGGTTACCTGTCCAAAACATCTACCCATTCCCCTCCCCACCATAACATTTTTAGAATGGTCCATCGGAGGGGTTGAGGAATCTGATAAGTTGACCTTATACTTTTGTCTTTAAATACTCATTTAAATAAATGTTATATTCATGTTGGCCAAGAATTTTCGTGTCAAATCTGCTTGCAATGTTATGTGCAAAAGTTTTTTTTTTTTCTTGTTTGACTCCACAGTTTCCTTCAAACCCACAGGAATGGCAGGCTGTTGCAGCCCAATTCCACCATCAGTGGGATTTCCCAACTGTGGTGGGGCGATTGATGGGAAGAATGTCTGTATTGTCCCACCACCCAACTCGGGCTCTTATTATTATAATTATAAAGGCTTTTGCAGCATAGTGATGCTAGCGGTAGTGTCTGCAAGTTATGAGTTCCTGTACCTGGATGTTGGGAAGAATGGCTGCAACTTGGACGGAGGAGTGATTGCACAGACCGAATTATACCATTGGCTACAGAATGGCAACTTACATTTGCCACCTTCTGAGGAGAATGTCGAGAATCTCAATTTTGTATTTGTTGCAGATGAGGCCTTTGCTCTGGGGGAAAAACTTATGAGGCCCTTTCCTATGAGGAACCTCACCCCAGAGCAGAGAATCTAAAACTAAAGACTGTCTCATGCCCGAAGGATTGTGGAGAACGCATTTGGAACACTATCCAGTCGGTTCAGGCTATTTCTAACATCGATTAACCCGGCCGAATACAAGCTAAACCATTTTGTATTGGGCTGCTGCATACTGCACAATTACTTACGTAGGAATGCAAGCAGCTACCTTGCCTTACTTCAAAGTGAGGTTGACTTTTCAGAGTCAGGCCCAGCTGATCCTGATGTCATGATGGCTCTGGAAAGTAGCCGTGCTGGGTTACCCTCCCAAACTGCCCGAGATGTCCGGCAACAATATATGGACTACTTTGTGGGTAGAGGGGCAGTGGCTTTGGAGCAAAATGTTGCTGATCATGAATACATTTTTGATTTGATACTAAACTTCTATTTCATTTGAATTACTGTTTGTGTTTCTTATCTGTCTCCTAGGTTCTCAAATGGCCTTAATTTTGGCCATTTTCTACAATAGTGCAAACGTAACTTATTTGCTCCATGAGGTCACAATCTCTTCTTCAGCTAACTATTATGTTGTGCTGTGGGTCTGCTATACACACACAGTGTTATTGTTGTTAATGTATGTAATGCATTAATGTTAAAAATATGCAGCCTTTTCAACTCCTTTAATACATTTCTTTGAGGCCCCAAAATTGCCTGAGTTTCCAACATTTTCGAGCACATGTCACTGTAGCTACACCAACTTAACAAATACACTGGTATTGAGCATTGAAATAAGAAGCCACACATTGTTTAGTATAAAACATTTTACTCCAAGCACATTCACATGTGTGTTTTAAAAGGTTTTTGAACAAACCAACATCTTGGTGTATAACATGTATGTTTACCATTATTTTGCCTTTTTTGAGGCTAAACAGGCATGTTTAAAAACATAAGATACACATCCCTAACTCAGGAACTTACAAAGTTCGACTTTGCTAAAGTGAAGGCCATATGAGACATTAGTATCCCAAAACTGTGTTGATGTTGCCTTCCTCAGATGGGGTAATCTCACCCCTCTAAAAGCCAAAATTTGAAGCCACGTACACGTAGAGGGATAACTGTTAAATGTCCCTTATGACCCCCTGCCTAAAATGTGTGTAGGTACAAACAGGTTATTTCCTCAAGCCCCAAAACACACATGTGTCAACATGTGCTATCTCCCATCACGGGATATCAATGTACGCATTTTAATGGTGCAACCCCTTCTTCAAAACTAAAGTAGGTGAGAGGAAGGGAGGGGTTGCACCCCTGAAACACGTCCATTGATCCCCCTTGATGGGAGCTAGCACATGTTGACACACTGGGGGTTATTTCTGAAAGGCAAATCCACTTTGCACTACAAGTTTGCTTAGCAGAAACACAGGATCACTACCTTCCCTTCTCACAGAACGGTGATCTGCCATGTTTAGATTGGCAGACCGCCTTTCATGCTTCTCTCGGGAATGATCAGCAGGTCCCGATGGACATCGAGTTTGCCGGGCCCGCTGATTGGCTCCCACTGTGTCCAATCACTGTGGGAGCGGGTCACCGACAGGACGCATGCCCCAGACCAGGAAGTGTCAGATCACATACTAGGTATGTGATCTGGCACAGAGCAGCCGCCCTGCCGCAGTATATGTGTGTGGGGCAGTCCGCAAGCGGTTAATTCAATTTTAATATTCAAAGCAAACTTCCCCATCCATCCATGTCTCCTTACTTTTTTTTGCTGAGAAATCACTTTGAAAAAAAATAGCATTTCTGGCCGTGTTTATCTTGAGTAGAGGCAGATGATTCATGTAACATCTACTTTCTGAAATCCATCTGCCCTTAGCTCAGGCATGCAGACAGGAGGGTGTGCTTAGCTGAGAGCCTCCTGAAGACTCCTGGGAAATATGACATAATTTGCCTAAGTCTGTAAACCAGGTAGTAACTGAAGAATTGCAAAACCAAGTTTAAAACAAGAACATATAATATCCTTTCATATCTATTTACTAATGCTAGCAGCATAAAGATTAAACATAGTCAATGTTGATTGAGAGGGTGAAGTTCTGCTTTAATCACAGGAACAAATAGGGGCTAAATAGGGGCTAAAGCTACTTTTTCATTCCTAATATGGCTTTTGCAGTTATGGAAGGGCTCACTCTGTGACTGGTTGTATAATAATAGCAAGAACAAGGATCCAAGGATGGAGGTTATGAAATAACAATTGCTGCTTGAAGTGCAAAACAAACATACAAAGCAGAGGTTGCCACATTTAGTGCACAGATTATGTGCCTATGTAATGTATCTTTGTATATTTGGGTACATAAATAATTCATATTCTTTGCACATGTTTTTATGGTGCATTCTTTGTTATGCTAGGACCAGAGTTAAGACTGCTGCAAAGTGTCATGTTCTATTACTTGTAAGCTTGTCTTGTTCAATCTAACACACTCTGCATTGAGAAATCGTCTTGGGATCAGGAAGGATTATGACAAAATATTCTATGTGTTTGATGAACTCGTGAAGGAACTCTGTGTCTGGTGTTTGGACTGGAAGTAATGTGCAGCCTGCAGCGAGGAATAAAAGCCGCTGAATTATGGAACTTCATATTAGTAAGAGAAGTTGCAGGGGTCAGGGGTGAGGATAAATGTGCTGAACACTTACTGGGATGGTAGTTACGGTAAGGCAGTCATTGGGCTTTTTCCTGACACGGCTCATTAAAAAGGGCAACATTATATAAGCTTATAGGGAACATCAAGTGTTATTGAGCACTGAAAATTGTTCCGTTCGTCTGCAATACTTCAAGAAAATAGCCATGCACTTCTTAGTAGATGAGTGTTCCTACTTAATGTAGCCCTGATGAAGGGGGCCATCAGAACCTCCCAAATATATACAGCTAAGTCCTGCTTCCTATACCCCAAAACTTACCAACCTTTATTCAAAGTGACTGCAAAGAAGTTAGATTGTGCAAGTTTTGTTTGACAATGCTGTTCTGAGAACCTGATGCCTGAAAAAGTGCAAACTGTATAAAGCAGCCTTTCTCAAACAAGGTTCCTTGGAAGCCTAATGTTCCCCAAAAGGTTCAAGGGGCTCCTTAAGGAAGGATCAGTGCCTGCCTCTAAGATAAATTCCCACTGACACCAATGATCTTTTTAACTATCTGTAGGAGGGAGATTTTTCTCACTGACCATAAATGTAAGGAGCATTCTTCCCACTGACCACAAATGTAAGGAGCATTCTTCCCAAAAAAATGCACGGTTTTGTTGTCGGAATGTGCGATTGTGTGTATGCGGCATTACCTATATATTAGCTTTCAGAGCTAAATGATTGGATCTGATATTTGTCAGGGCAAAGCTCCCCTCACTTTTAAAGGTTGCCCCTATTCCCCTCTCTTTCAATAGTATTGAGCCATAGAAAATTCTCTGTAACAAAAGTTTCATTAGTTTAGTGTTAGGAATTGGTTTAGGAGTTAAGTTAGTGTTAGGTTCAGAGCTTAGGAAAGGCTTAGGACTTACAGTATACCTGTTATGCCGCGTACACACGACCTGACTTTCCGCCAAAAAAAGGTCAGACGGAACAAATCCGTCGAACATTCCGATCGTGTGTGGGCTTCATTTGACCTTTTCTGTCGAAAAATCTGACGGGCCCTAGAAATAGAACATGCTTCAAATCTTTCCGATGGACTTGATTCCTATCGAAAAAAACGTTTGTCTGTATGCTTGTCCGACGGACCGAAAATGACGCAAGGTCAGCTATTGGCTACAGGCTATTGAACTTCCTTTTCTAGTCTGGTCGTATGTGATCACATTCGAAATGATCGGACTTTGGTGGGATCGTTTGTAGGCAAGTCCGTTTCATCGGAACTCCGTCAAAGTCCTTCGGAGTTCAGTTCGATGAGAAGTCCGCTCGTGTGTACGCGGCATTAGTTTATAAATGTGTACACTTGTAAAATGTATTAAAAAATGTATACTATATGTGCTGCCCCAACAGGGCATAGAATTTATATAGATTGTTTTCCTAACCATTTTCTATGGACGTGTTATATTTAGTTCATATGCTGCCATCTAATGACCTTTTGTGGTGATGCACTTGTTTCTTATGTTCTTTTTCCCTGATGTTATGACATAATTCCTTTATATGTAATGCTACACCCTTCTTCCTGTTATTGTACTTCCTGTGTCATGGATGCAGCTACAAGCCACATGTATGAGGGCACATGTATTCTGCATTGTAAGCTACAGACAATATCATCTTTTGACCACATAAATACTACAACCTATTCATCTGTTTGTATCCTGTCATCTGCTGTAACCTGATGTTCAGAATAAAAGCATCTTGTAAACGATGGTGCTTATGTCCAACTCAACACCCAGGATGTCATTGATAACGAATATTGATTCTATTTAAAACACACCTAAGGTAAAACCAATTAAATATTCTGTATATGTATGATTTCCAGGTCGAGAATAATCAATCAGCTTTCTCATACAAATATAACTATCTTTGTCCTGTTGTTCCAATTAGGACATTACAAACTTTGACCATATAAGTATTACCTCTGCAAGTTAATCGGTGGCTCAGGAATTCAATGAGAGAGGGCTATTCTATGGATGAATTTTTTCATTGCTTGGTGACCTTCAGCCTCACTTTATAATTTTTGTTACAAAATTTATGTCTAGGTAAGGTTGAGAATTTTCTTTTGTGTTATTTTTTCTATAGTTCTAATATTTAATTCAACCTGAACAATTGCAACATACCAATACAGATTCATATATGCTTTATGTAATGTCTTATAAACTTCAAATTTGACATATGAGCTCTTCCTATTATTAATAACCGTTTTAACTATGATCTCACATTGTACTGATTATTTTTCTTCTCTATGCAAATTTCAGTTTTTACTAACGGTACCACATGATCTCCTGAAGAAGCTCCACAGAGCGAAACATGTTGAGAAAACAAGTGGTATCTGTAATATAAATTGTTGTTACATTTTAAAAATTCACCTTTTTGAAAAATATTGTGCTATATTTGGCCTTTATCAGGCTCCTTTTAAATCAATTTGTAATAAAATTTCTCTTTTACTCTAACGTGGTTTCAATATATATATTTTGAACATTGACACCTTAAAAGTCCCAAGGCTCTATGCCTAAAGCCCCTTCTTTCAGACTCTTTAGATAGTTTATCTGCCGCGTACGAATGCTACCAGTGTCTGTTTGCAAAATACACAGCTTTCTTGCATGTCTGTATTATAGAAGACTCTTCAGCAGAACTGACCAGGGCTGATGCACTAAACCAACAAAGAGATCTCTTAGTGCAAAATGCCCAGTGTAAGGCAGAACTCCTCATTGCTCAATTGCAGGAGAACAGATCTCACAGATCCACATCAACCAAGCACACTATACATTCTTCTAGATCCTCACGCTCCAGAAGTTCAACATTAAGCGATAAGATAATAGAGGCCCTCGCTGATGCAGAATCAAAAAAAGTGCAAAGCTCCTTTACCAGAAAGGAAGCAGAAATAGAAACAAAGCTCAAAGCTCAACAAGCAGAAGTAGAGGCAAAGATCAAAGCTCAACAAGCAGAAGCAAATTCCCAAATAAAGATTCTGCAAATGGAAAGGGAGGAAGCAGCTGCCTTAGCAAGGCTGGGAGTCCTCAAACAAGCGATGGGAGAAAGTGTTAACTCAGGCTGGTCCATGCCAGTGGAATTGCAATACCCAGTCGAACACATCAGTGAATATGTACTAAAGCATAATGTTTGCAATGATACAGAGTTATCTCCTGTACGTTTTACTAACAACACTGTTCTGACTCTCAACACAGAGACCTCTCAGCTCCAAATGCCTGAGGCTCTTCAAGTCTACAACACAAGTGCATCTATGCAGCAAACCGCATCACCTCTTGCTGACAACAAGGTGACTTCCAGTGAAAAGCCGCAGCTCAAGCCACAGCCAGCACAAGCCACAGCCAGCACAAGCCTTAGGGACTACACCACAGTTAAACGCTCTCGCAACATCATTTCATCCTGGTAAACCTCACCGTAGTTCACCAGAGAACTTTCACACCTGAGGGGTTCCACAAGTTACTTTGGCACCGAAGAGTGAGAGATCAGACTTGAATGACTTTGCCAGATATATGGTATGCCATGAGCTCATTAACACTACCCTCTCAAGGTTTGACGACTGTTCGGAGAACTTCAGGGCCTGGAGATTGACCTTCAAAGCTGCCATTGCTGATCTCAACCTTACTACCAAGGAGGAATTTGATTTGCTCATAAAGTGGCTGAGGCCAGAATCTGCAGATCGTGTTAAAAGACTGAGAACAGTGCATGTTGACCACCCAGATGCAGGTCTTGTTGCTGCATGGGCAAGACTTGAGCAAGCCTATGGTAGTTCTGAAGCCATAGAAAGCGCTCTATTCAAGAGACTGCAAAACTTCTGGAAAAAAGGGAACAAAGACTATCGCAAGCTCTGAGATCTGAGTGATCTCCTCATGGAGCTGGAGTTGGCAAAGACAGACCCACATCTACCTGGACTAAGCTTCCTGGACACTGCTCATGGTGTCAATCTGGTGGTGTCTAAACTGCCATATGGCCTGCAAGAGAAATGGGCACAACAAGGCTCAAGGTACAGTGGGGACGGAAAGTATTCATACCCCCTTAAATTTTTCACTCTTTGTTATATTGCAGCCATTTGCTAGAATCATTTAAGTTCATTTTTCCCTCATTAATGTACATACAGCACCTCATATTGACAGAAAAACACAGAATTGTTGACATTTTTGCAGATTTATTAAAAAAGAAAAGCTGAAATATCACATGGTCCTAAGTTTTAAAGACCCTTTGCTGTGACACTCATATATTTAACTCAGGTACTGTCCATTTCTTCTGATCATCCATGAGATGGTTCTACACCTTCATTTGAGTCCAGCTGTTTGATTATACTGATTGGACTTGATTAGGAAAGCCACACACCTGTCTATATAAGACCTTACAGCTAACAGTGCATGTCAGAGCAAATGAGAATTATGAGGTCAGAGACAGAATTGTGGCAAGGCACAGATCTGGCCAAGGTTACAAAAACATTTCTGCTGCACTTAAGGTTCCTAAGAGCACAGTGGCCTCCATAATCCTTAAATGGAAGACATTTGGGACGACCAGAACCCTTCCTAGAGCTGGCCGTCCGGCCAAACTGAGCTATTGGGGGAGAAGAGCTGAACTGTTGAGAGAGGTAAAGAAGAACCCAAAGATCACTGTGGCTGAGCTCCAGAGATGCAGTTGGGAGATGGGAGAAAGTTGTAGAAAGTCAACCATCACTGCAGCCCTCCACCAGTCGGGGCTTTATGGCAGAATGGCCCGACAGAAGCCTCTCCTCAGTGCAAGACACATGAAAGCCTGCATGGAGTTTGCTAAAAAACACCTGAAGGACTCCAAGATGGTGAGAAATAAGATTCTTTGGTCTGATGATACCAAGATAGAACTTTTTGGCCTTAATTCTAAGCGGTATGTGTGGAGAAAATCAGGCACTGCTCATCATCTGTCCAATACAGTCCCAACAGTGAAGCATGGTGGTGGCAGCATCATGCTGTGGGGGTGTTTTTCAGCTGCAGGGACAGGAGGACTGGTTTCAATCGAGGGAAAGATGAATGTGGCCAAGTACAGGGATATCCTGGACGAAAACCTTCTCCAGAGTGCTCAAGACCTCAGACTGGGCCAAAGGTTTACCTTCCAACAAGACAATGACCCTAAGCACACAGCTAAAATAAAAAAGGAGTGGGTTCACAACAACTCCGTGACTGTTCTTGAATGGCCCAGCCAGAGCCCTGACTTAAACACAATTGAGCATCTCTGGAGAGACCTAAAAATGGCTGTCCACCAACGTTTACCATCCAACCTGACGGAACTGGAGAGGATCTGCAAGGAGGAATGGCACAGGATCCCCAAATCCAGGTGTGAAAAACTTGTTGCATCTTTCCCAAAAAGACTCATGGCTGTATTAGATCAAAATTGTGCTTCTACTAAATACTGAGCAAAGGTTCTGAATACTTAGGTCCATGTGATATTTCAGTTTTTCTTTTTTAATAAATCTTCAAAAATGTCAACAATTCTGTGTTTTTCTGTCAATATGGGGTGCTGTGTGTACATTAATGAGCGAAAAAAATGAACTTAAATGATTTTAGCAAATGGCTGCAATATAACAAAGAGTGAAAAAATTAAGGGGGTCTGAATACTTTCCGTCCCCACTGTACAAAAGAGACTATAACTTATCTTTTCCTCTATTTGCATATTTTTGCAGGTTCATCAGTGATCATGCCTGGACGAGAAACAATCCCAGATTCAGCTTCATTGAACCCAACTTGCCTGCTTCATCATCTTCATCAAGGTATGATAAAATAGCAGCTCAACGTAGAGACTTTAATAGAACAATATCTGTTAAAAGGACAGACATCTCACCACCTGTATCCTCTCCCCCTCACCAGAGCGATTCGGGTGACAGAGATAAAGACCCTAATCGTCAGTGCTTTATTCACAAGAAGCCTCACCCCCTAAAGAAATGTCGTGGGCTTCGGGCAAAGACAATACAAGAGCGCAGGGAGATTATTCAGAAACTTGGAATATGCTACAGGTGCTGTGCTTGTTATGGACATTTTGCTAAAGACTGTAAAGTTGTCATCAAGTGCACAGAATGCAGTAGCGACAGAAATGTTACAGCTATGCATCCGGGCCCCCCCTTAGACAATTCACAGCAGCTTCCTATCTCCAGCCCTCTCTCATGGCGGGGAGCAACAAGGTCATGCTCCAGCCAGAGCTAATGTTTCTTCTTCATGCACAGAAGTCTGTGGAGAAGGCTTAGATCACAAATGCTGTGCTAAGATATGCCTAGTCAAGATATACCCAAAGGGTCAACCTGAGGAAGCTACAGTCAGGTCCTTAAATATTTGGACATTGACACAATTCTAATCTTTTTGGCTCTATACACCATCACAAGGGATTTGAAATTAAACGAACAAGATGTGCTTTAACTGCAGACTTTCAGCTTTCATTTGAGGGTATTTACATCCAAATCAGGTGAACGGTGTTGGAATTACAACAGTTTGTATATGTGCCTCTTACTTTTTAAGGGACCAAAAGTAATGGGACAATTGGTGGCTCCGCTGTTACATGGCCAGGTGTGTGTTATTCCCTCATTATCTCATTTACAAGGAGCAGATAAGAAGTCCAGAGTTCATTTCAAGTGTGCTATTTGCATTTGGAATCTGTTGCTGTTAACTCTCAATATGAGATCCAGCTGTCACTATCAGTGAAGTAAGCCATCATTAGGCTGAAAAAACAAAACAAACCCATCAGAGAGATAGCAAAAACATTAGGTGTGGCCAAATCAACTGTTTGGAACATCCTTAAAAAGAAAGAACTCACCGGTGAGCTCAGCAACACCAAAAGACCCGGAAGACCACAGAAAACTACTGTGGTGGATGACCGAAGAATTCTTTCCCTGATGAAGAAAACACCCTTCACAACAGTTGGCCAGATCAAGAACACTCTCCAGGAGGTAGGTGTATGTGTGTCAAAGTCAACAATCAAGAGAAGAGTTCACCAGAGTGAATACAGAGGGTTCACCACAAGATGTAAACCATTAGTGAGCCTCAAAAACAGGAAGGCCAGATTAGAGTTTGCCAAACAACATCTAAAAAAGCCTTCACAGTTCTGGAACAACATCCTATGGACAGATGAGACCAAGATCAACTTGTACCAGAGTGATGGGAAGAGAAGAGTATGGGGAAGGAAAGGAAATGCTCATGATCCAAAGCATACCACCTCATCAGTGAAGCATGGTGGTGGTAGTGTCATGGCGTAGGCATGTATGGCTGCCAATGGAACTGGTTCTCTTGTATTTATTGATGATGTGACTGCTGACAAAAGCAGCAGGATGAATTCTGAAGTGTTTCAGGCAATATTATCTGCTCATATTCAGCAAAATGTGAGGTCGGCACTGATGTTGGACAAGAAGGCCTGACTCAGCCTCTGCTCTAATTCATTCCAAAGCAGTGGTGGCCCGTGCACTGTGGACGCATGGGCGCTGCCCCCCCATCCATACGCCCGGCCCCTTTCAGGATGCCGGTAAGTCCCCGCTTCTCTGCCGAGGGAGGGGTGCCGGGCTGCATATGATGGGCACAAGTGGCTGAGTTTGATGGGCACAAGTGGCTGCATTTGATGGGCACAAGTGGCTGCATTTGATGGGCACAAGTGGCTGCATTTGATGGGCACAAGTGACTGCGTTTGATGGGCACAGTGGCTGTAGTTGGTGGGCAAGTGGCTGCATATGATGGGCACAATGGCTGCGTTTGATGGACACAAATGGCTGCGTTTGATGGGCACAATGGCTGCGTTTGATGGGCACAATGGCTGCATTTGATGGGACACAAGTGGCTGCATATGATGGGCACAAGTGGCTGCATATGATGGGCACAGGTGGCTGCATATCATGGGCACAGATGGCTGCGTTTGATGGGCACAAGTGGCTGCGTTTGATGGGCACAAGTGGCTGCATTTGATGGGCACAATGGATGCGTTTGATGGGCAAAATGGCTGCGCTTGATGGGCACAAGTGGCTGTGTTAGATGGGCACACTGGCTGCATTTGATGGGCACAAGTGGCTGTGTTTGATGATCACAATGGCTGCATTTGATGGGCACAAGTGGCTGTGTTTGATGGGCACAATGGCTGCATTGGATGGGCACAAGTGGCTATATTTGATGAGCACAATGGCTGTGTTTGATGGGCACAGGTGGCTGCATTTGATGAGCAAGTGGCTGCATATGATGGGCACAATGGCTGCGTTTGATGGGCATAATGGCTGAATTTGATGGGCACAAGTGGCTGCATTTGATGGGAACAATGGCTGCGTTTGATGGGCATAATGGCTGCTTTTATGGGCAAGTGGCTGCATATGATGGGCACAGGTGGCTGCATTTGATGGGCACAGGTGGCTGCATTTGATGGGCACAATGGCTGCGTTGGATGGGCACAAGTGGCTGTGTTTGATGGGCACAATGGCTGCGTTGGATGGGCACAAGTGGCTATATTTGATGGGCACAATGGCTGTGTTTGATGGGCACAGGTGGCTGCATTTGATGGGCAAGTGGCTGTATATGATGGGCACAATGGCTGCGTTTGATGGGCACAATGGCTGCGTTTGATGGGCACAAGTGGCTGCATTTGATGGGCACAATGGCTGCTTTTATGGGCAAGTGGCTGCATATGATGGGCACAGGTGGCTGCATTTGATGGGCACAAGTGGCTGCATTTGATGGGCACAAGTGGCTGCGTTTGATGGGCACAATGGTTCCTTTTAATGGGCAAGGGGCTGCATTTGATGGGCACAAGTGGCTGCGTTTGATGGGCACAAGTGGCTGCGTTTGATGGGCACAAGTGGCTGCGTTTGATGGGCACAATGGCTGCGTTTGATGGGCAAGTGGCTGCATATGATGGGCACAATGGCTGTGTTTGATGGGCACAATGGCTGCATTTGATGGGCACAAGTGGCTGCATTTGATGGGCACAATGGCTGCATTTGATTGGCACAATGACTGCTTTTATGGGCAAGTGGCTGCATATGATTGGCACAGGTGGCTGCATTTGATGGGCACAAGTGGCTGCATTTGATGGGCACAAGTGGCTGCATTTGATGGGCACAAGTGGCTGTGTTTGATGGGCACAATGGCTCCTTTTGATGGGCAAGGGGCTGCTTATGATGGGCACAAGTGGCTGCATTTGATGGGCACAAGTGGCTGCGTTTGATGGGCACAAGTGGCTGCATTTGATGGGCACAATGGCTACGTTTGATGGGCACAGGTGGCTGCATTTGATGGGCAAGTGGCTGCATATGATGGGCACAATGGCTGCGTTTGATGGGCACAAATGGCTGTGTTTGATGGGCACAATGGCTGTGTTTGATGGGCACAATGGCTGCGTTTGATGGGCACAAGTGGCTGCATTTGATGGGCACAATGGCTGCGTTTGATGGGCAAGTGGCTGCATATGATGGGCACAATGGCTGTGTTTGATGGGCACAATGGCTGCATTTGATGGGCACAAGTGGCTGCATTTGATGGGCACAATGGCTGCATTTGATTGGCACAATGACTGCTTTTATGGGCAAGTGGCTGCATATGATGGGCACAGGTGGCTGCATTTGATGGGCACAGGTGGCTGCATTTGATGGGCACAAGTGGCTGCATTTGATGGGCACAAGTGGCTGCATTTGATATGCACAAGTGGCTGTGTTTGATGTGCACAATGGCTCCTTTTGATGGGCAAGGGGCTGCTTATGATGGGCACGAGTGTCTGCATTTGATGGGCACAAGTGGCTGCGTTTGATGGGCACAAGTGGCTGCATTTGATGGGCACAATGGCTACGTTTGATGGGCACAGGTGGCTGCATTTGATGGGCAAGTGGCTGCATATGATGGGCACAATGGCTGCGTTTGATGGGCACAAATGGCTGTGTTTGATGGGCACAATGGCTGTGGTTGATGGGCACAATGGCTGCATTTGATGGGCACAGGTGGCTGCATATGATGGGCACAGGTGGCTGCATTTGATGGGCGCATGTGGCTGCATTTGATGGGCACAAGTGGCTGCATTTAATGGGCACAATGGATGCGTTTCATGGGCACAATGGCTGCATTTGATGGGCACACTGGCTACGTTTGATGGGCACAAGTGGCTGTGTTTGATGGGCACAGTGGCTGCATTTGATGGGCACAAGTGGCTGTGTTTGATGGGCACAATGGCTGTGTTAGATGGGCACAGGTGGCTGCATTGAATGGGCAAGTGGTTGCATATGATGGGCACAATGGCTGCGTTTTATGGGCACAATGGCTGCGTTTTATGGGCAAGTGGCTGCATTTGATGGGCACAGGTGGCTGAATTTGATGGGCACAAGTGGCTGAATTTGATGGGCACAATGGATGCGTTTGATGGGCACAATGGATGCATTTGATGGGCACAAGTGGCTGCGTTTGATGGGCACAATGGCTGCATATGATGGGCACAAGTGGTTGCATATAAAGGGCACACATGGCTGCGTTTGATGGGTACAATGGCTGCATTTGATGGGCACAGTGAGGCTGCAATTGATGGGGGGTTTCAGTATTTTTTAGTTTGTTTGTGCCCCCAAAATTTTGAGCACCAGCTGCCACTGTTCCAAAGGTGTTCTATCCAGTTAAGGTCAGGACTCTGTGCAGGCCAGTTAAGTTTCTAAACTTTATGCACTGGTCCAAATTATTTAGTGGAGGGGGGATTATGGTGTGGGATTATTTTTCAGGGGTTGGGCTTGGCCCCTTAGTTTCAGTGGACTCTTAAGGCGTCAGCATACCAAAACATTTTGGACAATTTCATGCTCCCAGAATTGTGGGAAAAATTTGGGGATGGCCCCTTCCTGTTCCAACATGACTGCGCACCAGTGTACAAAGCAAGGTCCATAAAGACATGAATGAGCAGGTTTGGGTGGATGAACTTGACTGGCCTGCACAGAGTCCTGACCTCAACCCAATAGAACACCTTTTAGGATGAATTAGAGCGGAGACTGCTTGCCAGGCCTTCTCATCCACATCAGCGCCTGACCTCACAAATGCACTTCTGGAAGAATGGTCAAACATTCCCATAGACACACTCCTAAACCTTGTGGACAGCCTTCCTAGAAGAGTCGAAGCTGTTATAGCTGCAAAGGGTGTGGCTGCACTACTGCTGCTCTCCTGAGCTCCAGTGAAGCCTACCGATCCAAGGAGCTTGATTACTTCCTATACCCAGAGTGAATGCAAGAATCTGGGGTGGATCCAAGAGAGGATCCCCTGGATGGCCAGAGTACCGGTCCTCCCATACTGGTGTTTGAGGACCTGGGAAATGGCCCAGCTAAAGGTGAAAGCCTGGCAACCTACATAAAAAAATTGCAAGTGACCAGCTTCACAGTTCCAAGAAGACAGATGCGGCCTGAGTTAATGGCTTTGGGGGCCAAAGTGGAAAAACAGAGTCTGCTGGTGGCCACATTGAAAGAAACCAGCGGAGCTTTCAAGGAAAAGTATGGCAACCATGATCGCTTCCGTGGAGGGTGCAGAGGAGCCATAGAGGCCAGTGGAGGGCAGGCATCACCAGAGTGTGAGAAGCCAAGGTCAGTGCAATGCAAAAAAGTTTCTGTGGGCTTGGACTGTGTTTCTGGCCAGCACGTTGGAAAATCTTTGCATCCCGTGCCAAGTATCAGTATGCCTGCAGAAAGTGGAGAAAGCTCTGGCAGACAGGCTGTGGGTGATCAGCAGTCAATGAAGGTGTAGTTCTTATGGATGGTGCAGTAGAGGGCGGCAGAGAGCAAGCTCATCTCCTGGCTGAGACTCTCACCTGCGTACAGAAAGCCAGTGAAGGGTGTGCAGACTCTGCTGTGAAGAGTGTTGATAAGGACATCTCCACTGTTGGTAACCCTTTGGTTACTGGTAATGAAATAAGAATTACCAAGGGTAATGTAAAAAATATTTCTGTGTCAGAAGTCTCTGCTCCATCTGTTCCTGACCTTATCTAAAGAGGGGTCTGTAACTAAAAGTGATGTGCGAGATGTTGCAAGGAGTTATTTCCTATGCTGCAGCGGTGGCTGCACCTGTACTGAGGGTGAGTAGGGCCAGTAATCCTGCGGTCACTAGGAGTGATGTGAGTGAAGGTCAGGTCAATCTGACACCATCTGGTAGCTCCTTTAAATGCCGTAATGTGGTCCAATTGAGGTGGACTGGAGAAGCCCCCCCCCCCCCAAATAGGAGAGATGTAGTGGACTGTATTCTGGGGATGGGTTTTAAAGCGGAGGAGATTTTTGCCCTTATCAGCCCAATTGGGTTATATGAGTTTGACATCTCGTTTGTCAAGGCGGAAGGATTAGATGTCTTTTGGGAGAGGTATGAGCAGAGGTGGAAGGAGTTCCCTAGATGGCCAGGTTTGACACCTAAAGTAGTTTCTCATCAGCCATTATTCAAAAACGTCACCATTTTAGTATGTAGTGAGTCCATTCCTACTGGTGTGGTTGGGGAGATATGCGGATGTCCAAGCTCCCTTAAGGAAAGTTGTAGATGATAGGGGGATATGGACAGGAGAATGGACAGTGTTGGAAAAACTGCATGTCACAGTTAATGTTGTTAAGCACATCCCTTTGTCTGCCTTTATAGGTCATGACAGGACTATTACTTTTTAATGCAGGGCAGCCAAAGCTGTGTCATCGCTGTGGTGAAAAGGGGCATTTTTCAAGCTCATGTTCTGTGCAGAAATGTTCCCTCTGTCAGGGCTCAGGGCATGTTGCAAAGGACTGCAATAGTATTCATTGTAATCTCTGTAACAAGTTAGGTCACCCCTATAGCCTTGGCCCTGAAGCCCTCCATAATCAGCCGGAGGTGGTGGAAGAACTGCTGAGGATGGAGGAGGAGGAACATGGGGAGCAGCAAGGGGTTGGTGGAGCTGTTTCAGCTAGTCCTAAGCGACCCCCAGATGTCAGTTTCCCAATCTGAAGATGTGACCCCTCTTGTGTCTGCTCCCCCGTCTGTTCTCCCTACTGTGTCAGTGTCTACATCTGTTGTGTGTTCTTCCCCAGTGTTTTAGGTGCCCAGTTTTCCAAATGTAACTAAGTCATCCAGATTGGCTGAGGCTGCCAAAGGGGCAGATTCATGCAGATCTGAAGTGGCAGCTTCATCGGGGCCTTCCCTGAGGCAACGTAAGACCTCTAGTGGAGGTTCTAAAGTGAAGAAAGGGGAAGTTGCCACTGCTAATGATGTAGATGAGGTCTTTTAGGGGAGGAGGGAGAGTGGGCCAAGGTGGGGAGAAGGAGGAATAAGGTAGTCCTGAACTCTGCCCCTCCTTCATCTTTAGAGGTAGATGATCTACCTCTGGGAAACAAGTTTGGTTCCTTATCTGAGGGGGAGGAGGAGTCTTCTAAATCCATGTCTCAGATGAAGGAGGATGAGGTAGTGTTCCCTAAAGAGGTCAAGGTCTCCAGTAAGGGGGGAGGGAGCTCAGGCTAAGAAACTCCTACCTCAATCATCCTGATGGCAGTTCCCACTCCGATAAAGGTGGCAACGATTAATGTTGCCAGCATAAAATCTGTGAGGGCTCGTAATATGGCCTTATTTTCGCTCAGCGAGATGGATGATGATATTTTTTTTTGCAAGAGATCCGGCTATATAGCCTTGCTAATGTCCACCTGGCAAACAGGGAGTGGGGGCGTGGGCCCGCCTTCTGGTTTCTTGCGGCTGAGCCTTACAGTGGAGTTGCAGTACTTTTTACTGGCATGGTAACGTGTCGATGGTTCATTGAGGTAGAGATTGCAAGGTGTATGGCCCTGGACGTCTCTGTGAAGGGGCATGATCTACGTTTAATAAACATTTATGGACCACAAACTAGATAGGAGAGGAAATGCCTCTTTACAAAGATTAAGCCTTTCCTTTTTAAATCTGGGCAAGTTGTCTGTCAGGTCACCTTAAAGCTAGGTGACAGATGCACTCTGTAGGAGTCGGAAGTGCACCGCTAGGTAGTGGACCCTAGGACTGACTGCTGCGGATTGAACCCTGGGAGGTTCAGGAAGCAGGTCTACTGGATCACTAACACAGATTCCACTGGGAGCTAGAGCATAGATTCCCCAGGGCGCGGAGTCTAAGAGCCAGCAGGTGTTCACCAGAGCCCCTAGTGGTGAGGATGGACTGAACTGCAGTCTGGCTGCAGGTCGCGGCCCCCAGGGTCTCATAGCTCACGCTCACAGTAGACTACAGGAGAAGAGGAAAGAGGCAGCAGGCTGGAACAACAAGGAAAGTAAGGGATTAGCCAAATATCAGGGTGACTAGCAGACAAGGATAAACATAACGCGCCAAAGGTCAGGGTCACAAGCAGACAGGGAAAGTCGAGAACATTCCAAAGTCGGTAACTGGAATCAGACGTAAGAAACACAGCAAGTACTCACAAAAGCTAACACACAATGGTTGATCAGCAAGGTTGGCTTGCAATGCCCAGGTTAATATATTGTTACTAATTAGAGACGAGGGTGGAGCTATGCTGAGGGAAGATTATTTAAACAGTCAGGTGAGGGTGGCTGGCCTCTAAAGGTGAACACAGAAGGAAAGGTGAGCTGACAGACACACATTACTGCATAACCATGACAGTACCCCCCCTCTTAGGAGGCCTCCCCCTGCCCCGCCTGTGCCCAGGCTTAAAGGGAAACTCCAGATGGAACCTCCTCGACAGACGAGGAGCAAAGACCTCAGATGCAGTGATCTAAGACCTCTCCTCAGGACTAAACCCTTTTCAATGTACGAGGTACTGAAGAATGCCTTTACAGAGCCGGGAATCCAAAACTTGACTAACCTCGTACTTTAGATTATCCTCGGAGACCGGAACCGAGATAGAGAGGGGACGAGAGGACTTATTGAGGACTAAAGGCTTTTTAGGAATAGGTAAGGGCACGAGAAGACCATCAGGAGTCTGAGCAGGGTCCCCCAGACCCTTAAAGATGAGCTGGACATCCAACACAGGACCATCAGACTGGGTAGAGGTCAGTGGATCCCTGAGTTCAGGTTGGTTAGAAGGTGACGTGTCACAAGAGTTAAGCTGGATAGCTGAAACACAAACAGAATGCAGAGAGCCCTGAAAAAAAGATGGATTGAACTTCTTAAACAGGTTTGAACGGACGTAGTAGCAGTAGGGTGAGGCCAGGTTACAGAAGGTCTGTCAGGGAAATAGGCGCATCCCTATGCATAGTCCTGCTAGGCTAGCAAACCAGCACAGGCAAGGTCGCGCTAACGCGCATCAACGCACACTGGTGTGCAATGTTTCTACTAGGCGGACGCCTGGCGCCACGTTCGGACGAATGCGCGTGCGTAACAAAGTCGCGATGGTACGAACGCAACGGTGCGCGCACAATGTGATACTGCGCCTTGTTTATTTCAACGTTCCACTGACAGTGCCACATTGCTGGATTATCGTCAGCTCTTCCTGTGTTCCTATGATTGTGATTCCTGTTATCCTGACCTCCTGTGTACCGACCCAGCTTGTTATCTACTCCTCTGGACCTCCTGGCTTACCCACCGGCTTGCTTCTGACTCTTCCTGCCTGCTTCCTGCATCTGACCCCGGCTTGGCTAAACGGACTTCGCATTCCTCTATCTCCTGTACCTGGACTTGTTGCTTTGATTCTCGGACTGCTTACTGTGTTTGACCCCCTGGCCTGGCTTCTGATTTCCTATTGGACTTCCATTGGTCCCTTCCTTGGACCCTAAGCACATTGCCACTAGTGACTTTCTCTATCAAGCCACCAACACCGGCTCCTACTTCCAGGCAACCCGTGCTTCTGTGAGCACCACATTCCTGTGTCATCTTCACGGTTGTGCTGCACTCGGCCGCAAGGGGAGCCCTCTCAGCAACTCGGTCTCCTACCAAGATCCTGACAAGGTCCTGAACAAGAAGCAGGAAGCTCACTGGGCATAGGGTGGACTGGTGCAGAGGCCGACTGAACAGCATTGTCAGGTGCAGCGACCATCAGAATTGCATCGCAGGGCGTAGCGACTGTGGAACTGGTGGACGAGTCAGCCTGGGTGTGTGTCCAAGGGGGTTCAGGGACAGGAAAAGGGAAATGGCCATGCAAACTGGAGTGAATGATCGGCTCAGGTTCACAGGTGGGCTCTTCATCCAGAGTGCCACACGTCCCAGAGAGTGCCTCAGCCCGACTATTGCAGGAGACATTCCAGAAATCGCTAAATGCAGCGGGAAGAGCAGAAGATACTGGGATGGTGGCAACAGGAAGTTTGTCTTTTGGGGTAACCTTGAGTAGGCAGGAGGAGGAACAGGAGGAACCCCAAGTCAAGATCTGTCCAGCAGTCCAGTCAACATGTGGAGAATGGAGCCGTAACCAAGGAAGACCTAATATGATAGGAGATGAAGCCTTAGGTAAGACAAGGAAGGATATCCACTCCTGGTGGAGTGTCCCTACCGACATCTTAACAGGGAGGGTCTGGAAATGGATAGGACCCCCTGGCAGAACAGTGCCATCAATTGCCAAGACCACCAATGGCGTTGTGAGAGGCAAACGGGTAAGTCTCATGGAAGATGCAGTTCCCCAGTCCATGAAATTGCCAGCGGCTCCGGAATCCAGGTATGCCGAGACTGAACGAGGGGAAGCGCCGACATGAAGGAACACAGAAAGGAGAAGACGAGAAGGTGATATTTCAGGGTCCAATATTCCACCTTCCAGATGTATTAGCCCTGAGCGTTTTTCCGGATGAAGAGAATAAGTATCACGAAAATGACCTTTGACGCCACAGTAGAGGCACAGGCCCAGAGTTCTGCGCCTAGCGCGTTCTTCGGGCGATAACTTGGTCTGGCCCAGCTGCATAGGTTCCTCAGCAGGCCGGAGGTGCTCCTCAGAACGAAGAGAAGGGACATGAAGCTCAGGCTACCTAAAGAACGGGGAGTGCTGGCGTCTTTTTTCCAGGGCCCAATCTTGAAAGCGAATATCGATCTGGTTACACAAGGTGATGACACCGTCTAGCTCAGCAGGGAGGGATCTTCCTGCTAATTCATCCTTCACTCTATCAGAGAGGCCATGTAAAAAGGTTGCAACTAGGGCCTCATTATTCCAGCTCAGCTCAGCAGTCAAAGTACGAAACTGAAGAGCGTGCTGTCCCACAGAAGCAAAATCTTGATGGAGACGTAAAAGGGCGCTGGCTGCTGGGGAGATACGACCCGGTTCTTTGAAGATATTCCAAAGAGTTTCAAGAAATCAGACAGGCTAGAAACCGCTGGATCATTCAGTTCCCACAGAGGGCCAGCCCAGGCTAACGCCTTGCCGGACAGGAGGGATATAATATAGGCTACCTTTGCCCGATCGGACAGGAAGTTTTGGGGCTGAAGCTCAAAATGAATTGTGCACTGGCTAAGGAACCCCCTGCAGGCCTTGGAGTCCCCAGAGAAATGGGCCGGAGCTGGCAGTTGTAATGAATGTGTGGCTGCGACTGGTGCAGCAGCAGATAGCGGTTGAGGTTGTTGAACCGGGGGACCTAATGAGGCCTGAACCTGTTCAAAACGAGGGGCCAAATCCTGAAGGAATCGCATCACCTGGGTCTGAAGCGATTCCTGGGTCTCAAGTCTGCGGACTATGCCCTGTTTTAATCATCTACAGGAAGCTGCACGTCAGCTGGGTCCATGGCTGTTCAAACTGTCAGGTCACCTTGAGGCTAGGTGACAGATGCACGCTGTAGGACTAAGTGCACCGCTAGGTAGTGAACCCTAGGACTGACTGCTGCGGATTGAACCCTGGGAGGTTCAGGAAGCAGGTCTACTGGATCACTAACACAGATCCCACTGGGAGCTAGAGCATAGATTGCCTAGGGCGCGGAGTCTAAGAGCCAGCAGGTGTTCACCAGAGCCCCTAGTGGTGAGGATGGACTGAGCTGCAGTCTGGCTCCAGGTCGCGGCCCCCAGGGTCTCGCAGCAGGCTGGAACAACAAGGAAAGTAAGGGATTAGCCAAATGTCAGGGTGACTAGCAGACAAGGATAAACATAACACGCTAAAGGTCAGGGTCACAAGCAGACAGGGAAAGTTGAGAACAGGCCAAAGTCGGTAACTGGAATCAGACGTAAGAAACACAGCAAGTACACACAAAAGCTAACGCACAGTGGTTGATCAGCAAGGTTGGCTTGCAATGCCCAGGTTAATATATTGTTACTAATTAGAGACGAGGGTGGAGCTATGCTGAGGGAAGATTATTTAAACAGTCAGGTGAGGGTGGCTGGCCTCTAAAGGTGAACACAGAAGGAAAGGTGAGCTGACAGACACACATTACTGCATAACCATGACATTGTCTTTGGAGGTGATTTTAACACCATCACTAGGCCCAAGGACAGGAAAGGCTCCACTGACAGCCTGAGATATGATAACGTCTTTCTTAATACGATACCCAGGGAAGCAGGTCTGAAGTGGTGGAGATTCAGAGGCAATCTCTGAGGTGAAACTTCTCCTTAGGAAGTATCATTATGACCGGCACGCTTCTTTGGTTCTGAAAAGGGACTATGGGAAATATCACTCGCCTGACCCTTATCGGAACTGCAAACAAAGTGCAGCAGTTAGTACGTTGTTGGACTAAAGGATAGTATGTGCTCTTTGACGAAATCCAGGTCAGGATTCATGGAGGTCTCGAGGTCTTTTTATATAAGATGGCTTAAGCAGACCACCCATGGTGGTCTGTGTCCGTTTCAGTGTACGGTATTATGTCACCAGGCTGACTCTGCCAACTCACTGCTTGTCCGTGAGTTGGCGCTTTCGAGATCCAGGGTGTTGCAGTTCCCCATTCGTAGGTTTTTGTCGACCGTTCCACACTTATGTTATCGTGTTCCCCTTTGTAAACCGCCCCTACGGCTTTCTAGGTCTTACTATGTCATTCACATGTATTCGTACTTACTGCCTAGCTCTGTTCTTCATTCGAGCCCAGTCGCCGCTGCGATGTAACGACTCATGGTAGCCCTCTGATCGGCACCATTCGTATCTAGCCGACTAGGCGATACAAACTATACGAATAGCATGTAAAGCCACTTACGAATCAGGTCTCATCACCATCGCATGGTCCCGAACCTGCGTCCCACACACCACACCTCCTACTAAACCCCCACTCCACCTACTGACCCCCTACACCTCCGGAACACTCACTTCACCTAACTGACACCCTACACCTCCTACTGGATACCAAGCACTCACCAAACAGCCGATCCAAATCTAGTCGCAGATGATTTGGATCCTCGGCAAAACAAGCCCCTTCAACCACCATCACCGTCAGTCGATCCAAATCTAGTCATATCAGCGCAACGATTCAGATCCGGAACACAAGGTCACCTTACATCCAAAACCGATCCGAGTCTAGTCGCATGATCGGTGGGACGAGTTTCTCACGAACTGGAATGGCATATCATTGTTCGTTCCATCAGCATCTCCCTCTTCACCTCAGGTAGTCACAGACGCCGCAGCCTCCACAGGCTTTGCAGCAATTTTTGGCCATCTTTGGTTTGCAGGGTTCAGTCAGTCCTCCTCTTTGTTCAAGCTCTACCCCATTGTTGCAGCAGCTCAAGTATGGGGCAGCACCTGGGCAGGACAAACAGTGAAGTTTGCCACAGACAACCCAGCCACAGCCAGTATTGTAAATAAAAGCAGGTCCAAGTCGCTGACCATCATGGCCTTCCTGCGCAGGCTGGTGCAACTATCCCCACAGCACCAATTTAATGTCCTCTGCGTTTACATCCCAGGTAAATGCAATACTCCAGCCGACGCACTACCCCGTTTTAACTTAGCGTCATTCTTTTCGCAGGAACCTGAAACCGACCCGACCATGTCTCTTATGCCACTTTGGTTGCAGCTAACCTTGGGTTGAAACAACACCTTCACGATGCTACCTGCCTTGTTAATCTATCATTATCTCACAACACTCTGAAGGCCTACCATACTGCCTGGAAGATCTATGACAGGTTCCTAGCCTCAAACCCAGGGGCAGTATCAGGAGATCTCCATCACATCCTGGCTTTCATATAATACTGCCACACACAGTTGGCATTGTCACACAATACCATTAGACTCTACTTAGCTGGCATCCAGCATTTCATCTCCTTACTAGATCCTACCAATCCATCTTTGTTCGCCGCCCATGCGGTCAAGACCATCCTGCGCGGTATTCACAGGCAACAACCCCAAATCAGTAGTAAATGCCTACCTGTGACCAGCGCCATATTCCGAGACATGTCTACCATTCTGTCACGTTCCCCCTTAAGGTTATTATCCAGCCTGGTAATTCAAGCAGCCATCTATCTGGCTTTCTATGGCTTCTTACACCCCAGCGAATTCACAGTCACCGGCTCCAGTTGAAGGATGTTACGTAGACACCACCTGACATGCCACCAGAGTTACTTCATCCTGCACCTCATGCTGTCCGAAACACAACAGTCTGGTCCTGGGGTAGATATCAAACTTTTCCAGACTCACAAGCCTGGTGCCCCATGGCCATTCTGGACCAGTTATTAGCTCATCTGTCCGACCTCTCGGAGGACAGCCATTACTACCGTTCCCTATTGCCCACTAGACACGTCAGGATTCTTTTGCCCAACTTAGGCCTTGACCCCGGACAATTTTCTGGACATTCTTTCCGCATTGGAGCAGCATCAGCAGCCTCACGGAATGGGGTCCCGGACCATGTCATCAAAAAGATGGGCAGGTGGAAATACACTTGCTTCGCTCGATAAATCCCCAATCCGCAAGCAGAAATGTCACGAGCCTTCAGCAAGCTTGCCCTGTAGTATGTTATTAAACTTAAATAAATAATTACCTCCCTAACCGAGTCTTTTGCGCCCTTCTCTTGGCATACCATCCAGCAGACAAGGGCACACAGGTCTACTTTATGTTGTTAGTCTTGTGACGTGTTTATGTGGTTCATATCTCTCCAGACAGAGGGCTCAGACCATAAATATGAAGGCCAGTATGGTGGCGTTAATTTATGGGAGGAGCCAGGGGGGTATTTAAGCAGACCGCCCATGATGGTCTGTGTCGGTTCCAGTGCGCGGTACCCACCCACCCATTCCCCTTCTCAGGGTACTTCTCTTAAAACAATTTCTCTACAGAAACATCCATTTACTTTCTTAGGGTATGCGCTCTCCTCTTGGCATACCGTCCAGCAGACCAGGGCACACTTCAGGTCTACTTTATGTTGTTTGGCTTGTGACATATTTATGTAGTTCATATCTCTCCAGAGGGCTCCGACCATAAAAAAAAAAAAAAAAAAAAAAAAATATATATATATATATATATATAGGGCTTTTTTTCTTAGAGAATAGGTGCAGGTACTCCCCCCTTTACATCACCCCTTTTCTCCACCCCTACCCACCTCTGAGCACTGTCCCTTGGTTCCACCCCCTACCCACCTCCGAGCACTGCCCCTTGGTTCCACCCCCTACCCACCTCCCAGTATCACCCCTTAAGGAAAATACAGAACCAAGTATTATTTTGTGGTGCTATGTAATTTGTATGGACTTTGTTAATGATAACAAGGAAAGCAGTAAAATAGATTCCCTGCAGCCAGCAGCACTAGACCCCTCCACAAAAAATAGATCCCCCCAGCAACAATAGACCTCCCGCCAAAAACAATACCTACTCCCCGCATAATAGATCCACCCCAGCAACAAAAGGTCTCCCAGCAGCCAGCATCAATAGACTCCTCACTCAATAGTAGGTCCTTCTGCAACAAGGAATAGACCCTCCAACACCCCCCCCAGCCATTACATACACTCAGTGCCAGAGGTGCCTGAACTGCGTTGCCCTGCGTTCCAGCTGAAAAAAAGCCATATATATATATATAGTCTTGCTGTACCTGACCTTGGCTTGGTATCAAGAGATTCCCAAATTTTCCACTTCTTATTAAGTGATTGAACAGTACTTACTGGCACATTCAAGGCTTTGGATATCTAATATCCTTTTCCATCTTTGTAAAGTTTCATTACCTTGTTACGCAGGTCTTTTGCCTGTTCTTTTCTACCCCCTCATGGCTCAGTGTCTAACCTGCTTAGTGCATACATGTGAGAGCTAACAAACTCATTGACTATTTATACACAGACACTAATTGTGATTTAAAAAGCCAAAAATGTGGGAAATTAACCTTTAATTGTCATTTTAATATGTGTGTGCCACCTTCTGTGTCTGCACCAAGGCCAAACATTCCAGGGTATGTAAACTTTTTATCAGGGCTGTTTGGGTGATTTCTGTTATCATTATGATTTAAACAGGATCCAAAAATCTATGTGATAATAAATGGTTTCATGTGATTGCTATGCTTAAATAAAAGACAGTTTTTTGGCACGATCAGTTAAGTTTTTCAATATTAATGCCAAAATTTCACAATTTTTGCCAGGGTATGCAAACTTTTGAGCACAACTGTGTTTGTGTGTGTGTATGTGTGTGTGTGTGTGTATATATATATTATATATATATATATATATATATATATATATATATATACTGTATATTTAAGTGGCATTGAACAAAAACCATTATAGTTTACCTTTAACCTCTCCATTGCTATCAGCACCATGGATAGCACATAAGATGAAATTTAGAAGTATACTTCAACCACTGCACCATCTCCCCTGTTGGAGACCACAGGTGGCTGTACCTGATAAACATTGTGCATGCATGGTCCATCATTGGTAGTGTCTGAAAGCCGTTCTAGTGCAGGTGATGCTGGGGCATGTACATGTAGACAGAATGTGGCTAAACAAGGTTGAATAGGGTCAACAGCACTGAGTTGCAAAATAGATTTAATTAAACAGAGTCAAAATAGCTGGTATCACTTGCACTTTCTTCTGTGTCCTAAAGCAAATTAAGCTTAAAGCAGATCTCCACCCTCCCATTTTTTACAAATCCCTGCCTACCAAATCAGCACAAGAGATGGTACTTACATTTTATGGGACAAAGAGATAAAATTACCCCCTCAAGTGGTTAATGGGACTTTAACGGCACCAGAGTAGTAAAAAACAATTTTATTGGTACAAATATATAAAATACAAAATAAAGAAGTCGACAAAAAAAAGTAATATATAACAATAAAAAGCTAAAAAAGATATGCTGGTGTAGCAGTAGAAAAAATATTAGTGCAGTCTTCCACTTGGACCTATGTGTTTCGGGACTGAACAGAAGGTCCCTTCATCAGGGGAAACTTGTGGGAAGAGCCACACTACATGATAGAATCCAGATTTAGAAAAAAATGTTAGTAAATACAAATTATATACACTACAACAATTGCTTGTATTTTGCACCACGGAATTTTTCCCAACATTTATTTTCTTATTTTGGACAGAGTCCACCCTAGCCCGAGGGGTGGGGACTGGAACAAGGTCCTTTTACAGTGGGAGGCCCGCTGGATTGTGGACCTTGCTGCCACCTCACCCCCCGGGTTAAATGAACAGCTGAGCTATAGACCATTTCTGGAGGGATTTTCCTCTGGGGGATGTGAGAAGGAGTTATAAGCCCCTTGAGTTTGGGTTTGGAATGCGTGTCCCGATTCTCTGATATTTGAACATTTTCCTTTCTCATTTTTTGTGGAACGTCCAGAGATGAAGCTACGTCATTGAATCACGGCTATATGCGTTGACGTCACTGCGCTACCCAGTCCGTGCGCTCAGGGCACTGAGGGAGACACACAGTAAATGAGCTGATACGAGGAAGACATAGCCGCAGCTCGGAAAGGGGAAATCAAAGGCCCGCCAAGCATTGCAATCCACAGCAGGACTTTGTGGGTATCCCGTGCCTGAAATAGGAACGCTACGGTCGTTATGGCTTTCAGGACTAATGGACCACAGTACCCCTGAGTAGAGCAGCGTGGAAGACAGTGGTAATGTACAGCCAATAACAACACAGCTTAATACAAACAGCAATTGCATTCTAACTACATTACTAGATTGTTGTTTGAGTGACTGCACTGCCACCTGAACACCTAGCTAAACTGCTGACTGACTGTCTATGGTACCACCGCATACCTGATATCAGCTTGAACCGGCATTTCTTTTTTTTTTTTATTCCATAAAAGTTTTTATTATGAACAAAAGATGTTACACAGTTTTTACAAACAATAGGTGGGTAGACAACATGGATCTTATTAACATGACATATGTCACTACAGTATAGCGAGTCATTTATGTATTCAACTGTAAGTCAAACAGACGTATAACAGAGTAAGAAAGCCTCGAACTCGAGGTTTACCACATCATCTGAGATCAGGAACCATCTTGGGTAGGAGTATCACCTTGAGTATGGTGTCAGAAGTTTGGGGTTAATTGGGGAAGTGTACGAGTGTAGTCAACTATGGGTCCGTAAGTTTGTTCCTGAACATGTGAGGATGTATCCGGCTTGTTACGTAGGGTCAGTCTGTGAGGTAGGTTAGTCTCGTCGGTTTTAGAAATGTGAAGAGTAGATGGCGAATTAAACACCAAAGTTAGGGTAGTCATGGGAGTAGGTAGATGGTTGTCGTTGTCAGTTCAGTTGGGGTAGGGATAAAGAGAGGGAGATAGGCATAGACGTGAAGGGGATAAAGGGATAAGGTAAAAGATAAAGGTAGGTGGGGGAGGTAGGGGACTGGTGTAGCTCCTCCCCAGTCTCCACCGGGCCTCAAGAGTAAGGATGTTTTCGTGTGCGGATCCCTGTCTGAAGGGGGAATCCCCCCGGGATCCGCATTAAAGCAGGAGTGAGCGAAACAGCGAGTTTTGATGGGTAGGTGTATGTCTCAAGGGGGTTTTTGGCTTATTCAGTCAGTCGCTGTGGGAGGATTCGGGACGGTTTGGCTTCATAATGGAGGAATATCTCTCTGTGGTGCAGAAGTGGATCCAGCAAGCCCACGTTCGGGAGTATTTTGAAGGCGTATCTTTTGCAATGTGGATTAATTCCTCCATTTCAGCAATTTTGTCTACACGGGAAAACCATTCAGATAAAGTTGGGCTACAGGGGGATCTCCATTTGGCTGAGATACATAATTTGGCCGCGTTGATCATGTGAATTCCCAGAGACTTTCTGTACGTGTGAGCTGAAGTGGAGGAATGGTGGAGAATGAGTCTGGCAGGAGTATAGTCCAGGGGGTATGTGGTTACCTGGGAGGTGATGTCATGAACCTGTTTCCAGAAAGTCTGGAGAAGAGGGCAGGACCACCAGATGTGTAAAAATGTGCCTATATCATTGGAGCACCTCCAACATTTGTTTGACGTATCAGGATTAAATTTGTTTAGTAGTTCAGGGGTACGGTACCATCGGGATAGGGTTTTGTAATTGTTCTCTTGTATGGTGACATTGAGGGAGCCCTCGTGTGCTATTGTGAAAATTCGTTCCCAGTTCTCTTCCGTTAGGTCTATTTGAAGTTCCCTTTCCCAAGCCTGGCAAGCTTTGGTATCTTTGGGGGAAGTCAGGGCAAAGAGCATGGAGTGGGTATTTGCAATCAAGTGCTGTTGCGGTGTAGTTTGGGAGCATAGGTTTTCAAATGGGGTTAAGTTTGGCATTTCTAACATCTCTGCAGGTTACTAAGGACTTCCAGATAACTATATAGGGGTTAACACGGTTATAGGACGATTTGTCTACACTGCCCTATATCTAATTTAGAGGAATAGCTAACTCCCACCACAAAAACAACAACAGAATCATACCCTGCCTTATCACATCACATTTGTCTTCTCTTCCACTGTGTCTAACACTCTCCCATTGCATAATGCCACAGGGGCCCACACTATAGTCTAAACACTAAATTAGAACCCATAATTTGGGTAGACTGTAATCCAATATAATTTGACTGATTGACCTAACCATTAGGCCAATGTGGCAAACTGCAATATGCCCTGACTGGGTAGCAATATATGTTTCTTAGATGTATTGTTTGTCAAGTCTGTCTTGTCTGGTTTTTTCAAGGCCTAATTATATTACCATTATTACTATTAATAATTCAGTAATTGTGTTTCTTTTTTATGTATAAGATGAATAAAAATTGATTTTATCACTATACCAACTCCATATTCTATTGTTGCATAAAGTAACCCCTTTTTCTTGAACCCACCCTTTCGGGTTCTCCCCTTCCCCAACCCCCTATTTGATACTGTACAAGTTATGGTTACAGCAACAATACCCTAACGGGTCAAATTACCAAGCATTGGCTTAAATAATCTTACGATTCAGTACAGGTGTACTCACGCCTTCCCTCTCCCCCTCCCTTCCCCCCCATCCCTTATCCCCCAATCCCCTTCCCCCCTCCCCCATTTTTTGATGTATAAGCCCCATGAGTTTGGGTTTGGAATGCGTGTCCCGATTCTCTGATATTTGAACATTTTCCTTTCTCATTTTTTGTGATCTTTAAATTTCTGACTATTTGGTGATGATTTGCTTATGTTTGTTTACCCATTTATATTTCTGTCTTTGCTTTGTTTATGCATTTGCCTCACTGTTTAGAGAAGCTCTCTGCCACTCCCGTGCTTGCTAAGCATCTGTCAAGGTACAGCTACTGATCCCTCCTTGTCCCGCCCGGCGCAGGGGGGCCTCCCAGGATTTACAATCCTTTTTGGGGGGCCTTATTTTTTTGGCGTCCAGCCTGAGCGGTGAATGCTGGACAGCTTTTTTGCTGTCTCGGTCTAGCCGCTGGCTGGGCCGCCTTCCTGCATCGGTGGGCTGCTGTTGCATGACTCTCCTCTCAGTTCCCTCTGTGGGGGGTGCTGTGCAGCGACAGCTCAGGGTCCCCCTTCCTCTTTGATGTCTGGTGATGTCTGGTGCCTCTTTTCAGCTCCTTGACTGATTTAAGTCACCATCCACCCTGCATGTCTCATGTTGACGTTCCTTCACATACTACTTTACTCCGAAACCTCTTCCCATTTGTTGTTTATGTCCCCCCCGTTGCTAGGAGATTGACTCGAAGTAATGCCTCCTCTTACGTATTTGTGGGAGGAGCCACTGCCATACGTGTCCCATTTTCTCTGTCACGCTGTATCATTGCGAGAGGACGCCGCAGAGAATGCGCCGCCTCTTCGCAATTGTCTACGGCATTCCTCCCCACCTCCGACGCAATGACGTGTGGAGCCCGTACGTCGATCAGCGTCGCACCTGATCCCACCTCCTTGAAGCCATATAAAGCCACACCGGACCATGAAATACCATCACTGTCCTGGTCGGTGGCGGCTTATGTGCATGGACGAGCACTGTGCTCTGGATGGCAATGGGTCTCAGCTCCGGATTATCATGGTAATGTTTCCCCTTCCCTTTTTCTTATAAATTTTATACGCTTTGGGTACCAATTGTTGCCTGTATATTATTATTGTCATTCCTTTCACTTGCAGACTTTGCTTATGTGAAGGAACAACCCTTTAAGTATATCCATTGGAGCTACCTTACCTTCTGACACCCGGCGGCACACTTCTCTGTCCCTCTTCCCTTTGGTCTTTTCCCCATTTTCTTTATCTCCTGGCAGCCTTGGGGTTCTTTGTTACCATTCAGGTAGGACATATGTATTTACTTGGTTCTATGCTTGGACATGGACCCACATGGCAGTTAGATGGCCCTGTGTCCACGCTGTCATTTTTTATATAGATATATTTTTTTTTTATATAGATATTTGTTTACTTATTCTCTTTTTTCTAGATACATACCTAGGATCCATCTGAGACATCTTTTTTTTTTTTGATGGGTTCGCCACCGGGATCTGGCAATGAGTTTCGTACACTGATACGCTTGGGTATGTTGTGTCCTTTTTGATGTGATAACTGGGCTGAATGGTCTGCGATACAAGCAATTGTTGTAGTGTATATAATTTGTATTTACTCACATTTTTTTCTAAATCTGGATTCTATCATGTAGTGTGACTCTTCCTACATATTTTTCCTGATGAAGTGACCTTCTGTTCAGTCCCGAAACGCGTAGGTCCAAGTGGAAGACTGCACTAATATTTTTTCTACTGCTACACCAGCATATCTTTTTTAGCTTTTTATTGTCATATATTACTTGATTTATATGTCGACTATTTTATTTTGTATTTTTGTACCAATAAAATTGTTTTTTACTACTCTGGTGCCGTTAAAGTCCCATTAACCACTTGAGGGGGTAATTTTACCCTTTACTCTTTGTCCCAGAGATGGTATTCTCTCTTTATTTGTTACATTTTATGCTTCTCTGGTTCTGGTGGCTGCTCTGTTAGATGAAAGCCTCTGTCCTCGGCTCTGCCCCATACCCCTGCATTTTCCAGTGCTTCATACAGCCACTGGACCCATCATATGCACTTGTCAACCAACTGTGCTTACCTTTTCTGCCTCCCTTCCCCCATTAATAGAAGCTGTACTGTAGCGTCCATCAAAGAAAAGACTCCTTTGAATGGAAGAGGCGGTCCTTTTATTCACCTACCCATCCACCATTCATAAAGTACTTTTCACTAATGAAAGCTATAGTA
The DNA here is from genome assembly GCA_037952925.1 of Lithobates clamitans. Lineage (NCBI taxonomy): Eukaryota > Metazoa > Chordata > Amphibia > Anura > Ranidae > Lithobates > Lithobates clamitans. The sequence continues at coordinate 4,856,164 of JBBGZY010000392.1, forward strand.
CAGCGTCTATGAATGGAGGAGCAGGGGTGGAAAGGGAGTGCATAGTCGCCCTATTGATGAGTGAATGTAACAGGCTGATATAATCGCTCAATTACTCCATATTTGTTAAATGCTGCTAAATCCCTCATTCCTGCTCTCTGGGGTCAAAAAACGCTCCCATCTACTGTATTACCCAATGGTTTCATAAAATTTATGACATATGCCCCATGGAAAAACTTTCTCAGATTTCATGTCAATTCTCTAACTCTCACAGCAAGATATGGGCTTGTTATAATGCTCTTGTCACACAACCTGCCATCCTTACCTCTCCATGACTTTTTCTAATTCAGATTTACATTTTTATTGGCTTAGCATGTTGAAGGTGAATGCAGTTTGAGACCAGAACCCTTTTCCCCCTCCCTCCTCCCTCCTCCCTTCCTACCCTTTTCTTTTTTACCCCTTCATCTGTGCTTTTCCATCTACCATTGCTCCTCTTTCCTTACCTTTTCTTTTGTTAATTTAACTTGGTGTTGCAGCACCTCTTATTCTGAAATGCCATGTTGAATATCCCTGTTGTTCTTTCACTAGCATATCCTGCTATATCCTGCACATTTCCTGTTATATCTATGGTGTTTTCACATTTCTCTGTCATTTGTATTGGATATCTACTGTCAGTACTTGTTCTCTTTATTTATTAAAGAAAGAATTATCTCAATTGCCATACGAGATTTTTGAAAAAATTTGAAAATGAACCAAAGCGCCAAAGGATGAAAGTAAGTGAAAAAACCTCATGTATGTGTTTAATATGGATAAAGAAAACAAATTGCTTTACCACATAATTAAAGCAGCTGCAGTGTGAAATTGGTGTGAACAATTAATAAATAATAAAAAGTATACAGCGCTAAATGCTAAAAAATTACATACAGGTAATAGTTATAGGTGATACACTGGTAACAACAAACAATACAATGAACAAAACAGTCCAGTCCCCAATGAAAAAAGGTGCTCGTGTTAGTGGAACAGTATCCAGAACTGTGACTTGAATAATAGATGGATGATTCCATGCTTCTTAAGTGCACCCCCCCCCTGTTGGATGTGCACTCGCCCCTGGGAGTGGACCAACTATCGCTAGTAAGGTCAAATGTGCGTGTTGGGCGACCCCTGTGGATGTCCTCTGGTCACATGATTAGCTGCAGTGAATGTTCCTCATATAAATAGATATAATAGAAAAAGCCTCATTGCGCAGTACCGTTAATAAAGTGCTTTTTATTCCAAAAAATATAAAGGCATTCAACTCACATGTAGGAGTGCATAATATCCTGGCACCCAGAGTGAACAGCAGGTATAAAATCTGTGAAATTAGCCTGATTGGTACATACGGCTGCTGGCTCAGTTAAGGCTTGATTTCTGGGTTGAATGTGTGGGTGGAAGTGTGCTGCATTCATGACAGTGGTGGGGCTGCTGCATTCATGGCAGTGGTGGGGCTGCTGCATTCATGGCACTTGTGAGGCTGCAGATGGGCACTGACCCTTATTTTGCTTCACAGTTCTTTATTTAAAATTTATGTTTTTTTCCTGAAACTTCCTTCTTAAAATGAAGGTGTGTGTTATACGTCGATGAATATGGTATATCCAAATAACACGCCCAAGCTCATCTCTTCACCACACACAGCCATAAAGGCATTCTTGTTGGGCAGTGTATTAGTGCTCGGACGAACACACTTATGCCGCGTACACACGAGCGGACTTTACGACAGACTTTGCCCGGCGGACTTTTCAACGGACTTTATAATGGACTTTCTGAATGAACGGACTTGCCTACACACAATCCACCAAAGTCCGTCGAATTCGTACGTGATGACGTACGACTGGACTAAAACAAGGAAGTTCATAGCCAGTAGCCAATAGCTGCCCTAGCGTGGCTTTTTGTCCGTCGAACTAGCATACAGACGAGCGGACATTTCGACCGGGCTCGAGTTCGACGGATAGATTTAAAACATGTTTCAAATCTAAGTCCGTCCAACTTTTGAGAAAACAAAGTCCGCTGGAGCCTACACACGATCGAATTGTCTGACGAAATCCCGTCCGCCGGGCAAAGTCTGCTGTAAAGTCCGCTCGTGTGTATGCGGCATTAGACCAAATTTTAATGGCTCAAAGAAGGTCAGGCAAAATGGTCGGCCCTCACGCATGTTCACTTCATCAAATCTGGCCCTCTTTGAAAAAAATTTGGACACCTCTGGCCTATGGCATTCATAAACACTTGATGTCTTCATGTTCACCATAATCTTGTTGTAACAGAGCTTGACTATGGTAAACAGATGTAAATTCACAATTCACAATGAATGTAAGTACAGTCCCTTATGATGATTTTTAAAAAACAATATTTTATCTAAATGTAAGCTTTAGTCTGGGTTTACATATATGCCACCGCATGTGATTCGAGTTGGGAATTGCACCACATTCCTATTCAAATCATATGCGAAGGACCCTTTTTTCCTGCATTGGAATTGGATCGCATGGGTGTTCACACCTATGCAATCTGATTTTGTCAATCGCATTGCGTTTTGCAAACTGTTTTGGGGTGTCATTTGTTGTACAGAGTAATTTTTTATGCGATGGAAGCTTCTTGGATAGAGCAAACGGCTTTACTTTTATGGAGAAATATCAAAACATGTCTTTTCATGAGAACAGGAAGCAGGAATATAAGAGAACACATACACTGAGAAAGAGAACACTTCCTCTGATTACGTTACCATAGATACACACTACAGTGCCACCTGCTGGATATAGGTATAATGCATACAGTATATAGTTCATAGTACCTTACATTACATGCTGTTGTTCTTTCAACATTGTCAACTTACCTTTTTCACCCCTGCAGCTTGCATAAATACTGTGCAATTTTAATGCGGTGCGGGAAGCGCACAGGATTGGCTGCCTTTCCCGCACCGCATATATGAACCGAGCCTTAAAGCAAATTTGCAAAGCACATAGTTGTGTTTTATAAATGTGCTGGAGTATATTTTTTTAAAGCAGGGGTATTGCCAGGGTTTGGCCATATTGATGCTTTACAAATCAGCCTCCATGTCTGTTTGTCAATGTTTGTCATTTTAAATGTGAATTTTAGTTTATTATTATAAGGAGTGACATACCACCCACTCTGAATCATTTGGATATTATATTAATCAGTGACCTGACCCGGCATTCAGCCTTGTGCAGTGATTTGGTTTCTGAACTATTTATAATACAATGTATTATTATTATTTATTATTATTATTAAATGTACCTTTTAAAATTCTCCATTGTTGGCTGATGTGATTTACCATTAGACCTTCAAAACATTACAAAAGTTATTCCTTCATCTGGACAATGAAAGAGCTTATCATTCAGAAAGGGAAAAGAAAATGAAATGTTCTTTGACGGTGAGAATTACAGTTTAAATTGTAGTCCCTTGTCAGTATTTCCCCCTTACTTTGATTTCTTTTCACACTGTGAAGAATGATTCAGACAGGAGACAATAGCAAGATTTGAGCTGACCAATAGGTAGAAATTGGAGGAGCAGTGGAGGTTCTCGCACCTCTCTAGATCTGCCACTGGGCTCTCAGCGGGGAAAGGATAGCTGCAGTTTTTGGAATTGTCACTTTTTTTGAAAATATTTTTATCAAAAGTTGTGAAAATGCAAACAGCAAGTATTCTTTGAGCTGGATATTAAATACACTAAATAGAAACTGAAGCTGGACATGTTTTAGAGTGTTTTGGGCATTGGTGTGCACAGCCTATTGCATTAGGGTGTGCACCCAGTTACAGAAAGTGTGTATATCAGTAGTGCAGTGGACGGTGTCAGTAGAGCAAAGATTGTTGTCAGTAGAGCAAAGATTGGTGTCAGTAGGGCAGTGTACCATGTCAGTAGTTTTTTTTAAAATTATTTTGTACAATATTATTTTTTTTCATTTTTTGACTATTTTTTTTTAGGAACCCTGTTATGGTGAAATATCAAGGGTCTAAACAGACCCCTGATGTCTCACTTTTGAGACAGAAAGGAAGACAGTAATTCCCCAGTTCCTCTCTGTGCAGCCTGCAGTAAACATAGTTTACTATGCTTCAGTTAAGAATGAAGACAGGACCGATCGGTACAGATCACTCACAGTGTTCATTAAGAAAAGAAAGGCTGGTTAATTAAGTATTTACCAGCCCCTTCCCTGCTCCTGAGAGGAGAGGAGGGAAGCTGGCAGCAGTGCAGGGGAGAGATGGGAAGCAAGAGAAATCTACACTGTACGGGGTGATTAGGGTGTGCCAAGGCACACCCAGCACACCCTGTGCACACACCTATGGTTTTGGGGTATGAACACCCTAAGGTTAGTCCCTGAGAAACAGGGTCTGATGAAGAGCGAAGAGACACAAAATTCAGTTTCATTCACTTGTAATATGCCCTATAACTTGCAGAAAATTTGACTTCTTTAGGAAAAGTAAATCCCCTAGCACAACTTAACCCCCCCCCCCCCTTGCACCTTGTATGTCATAGCCTTCTCCCTTTCTGGGAGTATATAATTACTCTCTGCACTGGCCTATCTTCTTTTGTGCCTCTCTTCAACTCCCCATATAACCTAGTATCTGCTAGTGGAGGAGTGAAGGGTAATGCTATGGAGTGTCCTTGAGTGTCAGCTCTAATTCTGCTGAGGCTGCTGACTTTGCATCAAGATGGCAAAGCCCCTCAGCAGTCCCAGGGCTTTTTGGACGTCTAAATGGGAGAGGTTTAACAAAAAATATGTAAAATACAAATATAATTGTAGTGCTCACCCCCCAAGGGGTTGCTGAGATTCTGCCCAGGTCTCCCTTGCTAGTACAGAGGCTACCAGTCACAAGCACAGTTCCATGCTTGTCAACAGTACAAGCTCAGTCTACGGGATGTCTTTTTAGAATTTATTACTGACTAACTTCGAAACAGCGGAGAGGTTCAGGGATCAGGATAATGCAAAAAATAGCAAAAAAGAAAAATAATAGGAGGACAGCTTATTTAAACGGCAGTCACAAATGAAAGTCCCAAATCAGGTCCTACTCAAAGTGTCCCAGGAGCTGACCACCATCCAGCTCTCACCGGGAGATCCTCAGTGAGGGAGATAGAAGATCCTTCCCCAGACCAGGACTTCAGAAGAGCGCCTTCCAGCAAATAATCCTTTACAGGTCTTCCCTGGGCCCCCAGCCCAGCTCCTGCTGAGGCCCAGACTGTAGCAAATATTCACTTTAGCAATTTGTTCCAGGGCATCAGACCAATTTTTTCTGAGGCCCAGACTGAACTTAATTGACTCACTAGCTATCTCCCAGGGGCAGCAGCCCCAGAGGAACTAGATTCCTTCTTGGAGAGGAAAGAATACTCTGGCAACTTGGCAAGGCCAAACATTTATCACCAACCACCTTCTGGATTCCTCCATCCAGGAATTGCCTGGAGTATGATAAATATTCATGCAGGTCATTTGACCCCCCCCCATCCTATATTCTAGAAGTTTCTCCCAGAAGCAGAAGAGTGAAATCATGCACCCAGCTAGGGAACCCTGATTAGACGAGACTAATCAACTAATCAACAACTGCACCATTGATAATAGTGAATCCAAGAACTAAATTTAGCCTAGCAGCCTAACTAGAGGAGGGTGCTACATAATCTTATGGGAAAATTGTATTTGAAATGAATAGTGTGGTGACAGGAATGCAATGGACTTAGCAAGAAGAAAGCAGCCGGTTGGGTACGGAGGAGCCACAGTGGACGCTTACAGAGTTTGGACTCAAACAGCCATTTCAGGCAGTTGTTCAAAGCCGAGTTGTCCTGCCTGTCAACCCCTCTCTTATTTTGGTCATTGAGTACAGATCATTTGTCATAGAAACCTGCCAAGTAGAAGGTCTTTGATGCTTGCAAAAGCAGCAGGTTATTTTTGGTAAAGAGGACAAATCTGCATCAGTCTTTGTTTCGGTCCTCTTGGGGCTTGCTTCCCAAGAGACTTGCAGTGTTTCAGTAAGAGGTCATCAAACTGTTGAGCTGTGGCTCATTCAACGACACATTGCAACCAAAGACACCCTTCCTGATGACTTTACTGTTAACTATTTGCAGCAAAATGCGAATTTGGAATGTTATTTCTAGTGACGCTGCTGTTAATTATTTAGGTATTTATGTTTTAATAAAGTGGCTGCTGTGATCATTTAAAGACATTGTCATGCCATTCTGGGCTCATACTACTGCTGCATAGGCCAACACTTACAGTACATACACAATATTACCAAAAGTATTGGTGCACCTGCCTTTACAGACACATGAACTTTAATGGCATCCCAGTCTTAGTACGTAGGGTTCAATATTGAGTTGGCCCACCCTTTGCAGCTGTAACAGCTTTAACTCTTATGGGAAGGCTGTCCACAAGGTTTAGGAGTGTGTCTATGGGATTGTTTGACCATTCTTCCAGAAGTGCATTTGTGAGGTCAGGCACTGATATGTACGAGAAGGCCTGGCTCGCAGTCTCCACTCTAATTCATCTCAAAGGTGTTCTATCGAGTTGAGGCCAGGACTCTGTGAAGGCCAGTCAAGTTTCTCCACCCCAAACTCGCTCATCCATGTTTTTATAGACCTTGCATTGTGCACTGGTGCGCAGTCATGTTAGAATAGGAAGGGGCCATCCCCAAACTGCTCCCACAATGTTTGGAGCATGGAATTGTCCAAAATGTCTTGGTATGCTGATGCCTTAAGAGTTCCCTTCACTGGAACTAAGGGGCCAAGCCCCACCCCTGAAAAACAACCCCACACCATAATCCCCCCTCCACCAAATGATTTGGAACATGGATGAGTGAGTAAGGGGTGGAGGAACTTGACTGGCCTGCACAGAGTCCTGTCCTTAACTAGATAGAACTCCTTTGGGATAAACTAGAGCGGAGATTGTGAGACAGGCCTTCTCGTCCACATCAGTGCCTGACCTCACAAATGCGCTTCTGGAAGAATGGTCAAACATTCCCATAGACACACTACTAAACCTTGTGGATAGCCTTCCCAGAAGAGTTAAAGCTGTTATAGCTGCAAAGGTTGGGCCAACTCAACATTGAACCCTACAGACTAAGACTGGGATGCCATTAAAGTTCATGTGCATGTAAAGGCAGGCGTCCCAGTCCTTTTTGTAATATAGTGTATAATTTGTTTAGAGTGACGTTCTGTGCAGACGTAAGGACTGTACATAACCAGAGGTGGGAAGAGGGCCCCAATGTCACATTACCAAAACTAAGACACCTGGAAAGAGGTATGTATTAAAAAAAGTGTTTGAGGGGATAATGGGGGTAAGAGGAATGGTGGTGGTGGGGGTGGTATTTAGGATTGGGGTTGGGCTGGACCCAACCCAATTTTATAACAGTGCAGCCTTTGTGGTCTTTACATAATGTTTATGTTTTCATGCTCCTGTAGCAGGTGCCCTGCATATCCTGTGGCCTGGCCAAGCTGGCTGAGGTTCTTCTGTGAGGGAGAAAAGTGCCTGTCAGCATCTGAGGGGGATTTCCCCCCTCCCTTTTTTTCTCTTTACTGACACACATAGACACACAGAGCTGCTTAATCTTTACCCTCCCATGTGTTCCTATTGGCAGGAGGAGTTAATTGGCAGGAGCCAATAACAGAAACAATTACAGGAGCAAATCAGAAGGACTTTAACGAGCAGCAGCTGCAAAAGGTTCTGGGATATGTAGTCCCCATCTAAAAAGGCCCCATAACTTTCTATGGAGACAGAACTACAAGAGCCAGCCTGCTCTGAGGACAAAGAAACTAGAGACTCCATCTTGTTGATCTGAGAAGCTGATCAGACAACACGAGGCAAGGGAAGAGATTGGACTTATGGGAGAGGTGCTGCCTTCCAGGTCAGTCCACCACATTATTTCAGGCATCCACAGCTGGTCGGTGACATCCAGCCTGTGACAGGGGGATCCCAGATGCATATCCAGATGAACTTGCATTGATGGTGTGAGGCATTCCAGTGTGAGTGGACCAGTCGGGTCACTAGAAGAGCCTGCCTGTTCCATGACGTTTGTTTGGGCCTTGACTGCAGGATTCAGTGAGAGGGCATTTGCTCGTTTGCAGGAAACAAGGACACTGCACACAGAGTTGAATGGACACTGTATACAGACATAATTGCTGTTAGTCACCTTGCTGACACTTGTAGTACTACAGGACATCAGGCCATCAAGATACAGAGACACTGTATACAGACACCATGGCCTTTATTTGCCTTCCTAAGGTAGATCCTTCATTCTTTGTTTGGTAATCCGTGCCAGTTGTATTGATTTGCTCTGCCATTCAGGAGTTTAAGTGCATCAATGAAATGGCTAGCTGAAGACACAAGGCCTCATCCTTCTCTAAGGGACTGAAGTTACTGGTGCCATATGGGCATGCTCACGCATGTTCAGGGCTCTGTATATGAAGTGGATGTGCGGGATTGTTTGCCTTGAGGGTTAATTCATTGAATGTTGATCTCCGTACAGTATTTGTAGTTGGGCCTGTGTCAGGAGACAGAAGAGAAAGATCTGACATAAGGAGGGTCAGTCTTCTGCTCTCCTCCTGCCTGGACTCATAGAGCCAAATTTGAATAGAGGTTAGACATGTGCATTCGTTTTCCGAATGCATTTTCGTCCGAATTTCAGGTATTTTCGTTATCGTTTTAACAAACGATAACGAGAGTGCAGAATCTGAAAAACGAAAGCTCCGACATAAACAAATGCTTTATTTTCGTTTTCGTTGCTACAACAGTTCGATATAGATAGGAGATTCGACATGATGATGACAATAACAATCTGTGTCTATCAAACCTGTGGTCGAATGTGCCTAACCTTAGCTCTATTAGTCCAAGATTATTCTACACAGAGAGAAAAGATTTGACGTAGAGAGAAAAGATTCGACGTAGGGGAGGAAAGATTCGACGTAGGGGAGGAAAGATTCGACGTAGGGGAGAAAAGATAAATAAAAATAATGATGAATGTTATTGGCTGATGGTAACCAAAGAGGAGGAGCAGTAAAATAGCTAGAACTAAGTACACACGTACTTTGGCTTATGGTGTCTGTTGAAAGTTCTAAGAAGATTCGACGGAGCAGGTAAACTATACGGCGTTGTACAGTTTAGCTGCTCTGTCGAATCTTCTTTGAACATTCGACAGACACCCTAAGCCTTCAATGACAGATTCGTCCTTAATTTGGATTTTCGGACTAATGCAATTTTTAACGAAAAACAAAATAAATAAAAACGAATTTCGGGAGTAACTAAATAAATTTATTTTTCGGATGAAAACGAAATTCATATTGTGATTTATTTGCCATTTAAATGTGCCTCTACTCTTGGGGATATTTTTAGGTTTGGAATCCCCTGGAAGTAGCCTGAATATAGTATTAAGCTTTTATGCTCTTAATCTCTGTTATTGCTCTCCAATTGATTACTTGTATATATACGGTTACTGTCTGTTACTTTTCCACAGAAATATTGCAGTAAAGACAATTTCTATATTTTATCATAACGTGTGTTTTTCTCATTGGTCATTGCACTTACACTATTGCCAGGCGTGCCAAGAGGGCCAGAGTGTGTTATCGGGGTTGAGAGGCAGAGTACGCAACAAACATACTTAAAGCGGAAGTAAACCCATCCATAAAACAGTGTCGGAAATGTAACACTCCCATTGGTTGTGCTCTCAACCAAACTGTCAAACCATCCAATGGCTGGTGTCATAACTGATCACATGTGCAGCATCATGGCGGTTGTAGATTAAACAGAGGCAAAGATGGTAGCTTCCTTGGCTGAAAACGATAGGAGGGTTTACTTACTTTAAGTGGCTCCTGCGGGGGTAGCGCTACACTCACTTTTAAGTAAGACCGTACTTTTATCTCAATGTACAGTAAGTGGGAAAATAACATTTTTATGACAGCCTGTTTTTGACTACTTAAATTCCAACTCAATTTTTTTTTTCTTTTACTTTTGTAGTGGAGAAGAATTACAATTATGTAGAGTTTCTCTCCTTTTTCTGTCCATGCAAGAAATAGCGTGTGTGGTGGTCTCTGGGACAGGAAGTTGCAGACAGAAATAAAAACATTCTAATACCGCGTACAGACGATCGGAATTCCGACCGTGTGTAGGCTCCATGGGACATTATTTGTCGGAACCAACAAAATTTGAGAGCTGGTTCTCAAATTTTCAGACAACAAAATCCGTTGTCGTAAATTCCGATTGTGTGTACACAATTCCGATGCACAAAATTCCACACATCGGAATCAAGCAGAAGAGCCGCACTGGCTATTGAATTTTATTTTTCTTGGCTCGTCGTACGTATTGTACGCCACCTCATTCTTGACGTTCGGCATTTCCGACAACATTTGTGCGACCGTGTCTATGCAAGACAAGTTTCAGCCAACATCCCTCGGCAATAAATCCACGGTTTGGTGGTCGGAAATTCTGATCGTCTGTACGCGGCATTACACTTTTCCACTGTCTGCTGCTGAACTTTCTGCCATGACTTGTCTTGTTAGTGGGGAGAAATCTTCCCAACTGACACACAGACAGCAACAAAAATCTGTGGTCTAATGCCCCGTACACACGATCGGACTTTCCGACAACAAAACCGTGGATTTTTGTTCAAAGGATGCTGGCTCCAACTTGTCTTGCATACACACGGTCACACAAATTTTGGCCAACAATTATGAACGTAGTGACGTACAAGACATACGTGATATCTCCATTATGAACGCAAGTTTTACAAGACCGAGCACTTCCGTCTCGTACTTGATTCCGAGCATGCGTGGACTTTTGTACACATGATCGGAAAGTCAGACAACAAACATTTGTCGGCGGAAAATTTAAGAACCTGCTAGCCAATATTTGTTGGCGGAAAGTCCGACAACAAATGTCCGATGGAGCATACACACGGTCAGACTTTCCGCCAACAAGTTCACATCCAACATTTGTTGTCGGAAAATCTGATCGTGTGTACGCGACATACCCCTTCCTCACTCTATACAACCCCCCCCCCCCCGATAAAATTGTCTTGAGTCAAATTTTAAAGAGTACCTAACTCAGCAATAAAAAATAACCGCTTTCTGTTGAATTCTACTTTAAAATCAAATTGAGAACACCCATTCCTTACATCCCTCCATCTGCCGAGCTAGGTCTTCTGTCTGGTCACCCGATGTGCCTGGTTCCTCTTCCTTCTTCTTTCTCTGGAAGGGAAACAGCACCACAGCATTTTAAATTTTTGCTTAAGCTAAAGTGGGGCTTTCATTCACTTCAACATATAATATTATTTTATAATGCACAAATGACCTCTTAAATAAATGTTTCAAATGCACATTTCCCTTATATTCACTTTTAAATCCTATATTACTTTTAAAAATATATATATTTGAAGCATTAGGGGATATAAAATAGTATCCCGGGAAAAACACGAACATATTAATGACTTTTTACTGAAGCCATCAGGTCAGTTGGATCATTAGTAGAAATATTGTACTCGAAGGTAATAAAATATGTGGGGTTGGGAACCATTTCTAGTTAATTCATTTCTTTGTGCCTCAGGCACTGAAATGCAAAGCTTTCAGAAAGTATTCTGACTGTAAATGATGTATGTTGTCTGCTGCATCACCATTCCCATTAAAGAATATGTATCAACAGGTCATGGAACAAGCTATGGGGTTTTGTTAAGTCTGTAGGCTCAGAAATGATTAGGAAAATATATCATAAGGCATCAGAAACATATCATAGGAGTATTAAGATGGTTGCCACTGCTGACTGGTCTCTAAAATGCTAATTGCTTGGCTGTAATGCTAAATCTATGGCTTGAATACCATGTGGATTAGTGACCTGGAACAAGTATGCAGTTATGACTTTTCCTGGCTACCTGGATTTGCATACCTATTTCTGAACAGTGGCTAAAAGTAAAAATGTTAGCCAAAAAATAAATTTTTACCGTAATTTTCCTTTCCTGGTGCCAATCGAAGGCAGCATATTGACCACCACATGTATGCTGTCATGTTGGCACCAGGAAATAAATTTTTCAGTAGTATCATTGCAGTGCCCAGGGATTTTTTACAAGAGACAATTAGTTAAAATTGAGTTGATTTTATTACAAAAATTATTTTAAAAAGTCAAGTAAATGCATTTCATTTACAGTGCAGGTACATATAAGAGCATATACATATATGTTACAACCAGTGAAGAAATGGAGTAAGTCCCTACTAGTTTCGCCAAAACATTGGCTTCTTCAGGGGATAGAGTAGGTTGTAATTCTACAAAAAAGAATTCAAATTAGTGATCAAATGTACAGTACATACAAATACTGGAAGCAATGTCATGCGAACCACCAACAGAAGTGCATTTCTGGCATTTTGTTTAAAAAGTTTAGAGACCCCTGATTAATATGGTCTGTGTCTTCCTGTCCTGTGACATTTGCTTTCTAGTATTGTGTACTTCTGTTGCTGGGACAGGATATGCAGGGGGAAATCCCCTCTTGATAGGTTTGTATAGACAGCAATAAAAACCTAAAAAAATCTAAAGTATTTTGCCTTCCAAAGTATATCCATAAACAACTAAAAAAGAATTTCAGTATTAACGTATTATGGATTGACTTTAACCTTTATCACTTCAATATGATGTCATGCATACTGAACATTATTTACGAATGCTGCTTTTGTGCTAGGAGTGGTTCAAATATTATTATTCAGCAGCACACCTCGAATTCTAATATGTTTACGTCCTCAGTGCTACTTATTTGATTTTAAGCAGACAGATGTGTTATTTCTTAAAGAAATTAAAAGACTTTGGAAGAAGGTTCCCGCTATGAAAACTTCTTGCTCTACAGGGCTTGGTTTGTTCTTCAAGGTCTGGCAGCTTCAGATGAAAATCTCCATGGACAGCAGTGGGGATTTATGAATACAGCACACTGTGTGAGAATATATTCTACCTATTACATTTTAATTCAATCCACTCAGAGCTATCCTACCTCTACATGTACAATGCACTTGCAAGCAGGAAATAATGAGAGTGCTGCCCTGTCTTGGCGAGAAACTTTCATGCCCAATGCGCTGAAATAATGTACAGTTTTGGTGTAAAGGGCATGAACGGTTCCAGACCTTTTCAAGTGAAGCTATAGCCAGGCTATGGGTAGACATTCAAGTATTTAAAGATTTTATAAAGCTGAATTTGCCCTAAAAATATTCTATTTTAACTTAAAGGGCAAGTTCACCTTTACAAACATTTCACACAAAGATCTCCATGCACTACATGATTCCCAATATATCAAAATGTTGTGGCCTGTTTCCCAAATGCCCATCTCATCAGCTGCTAACATCACTGTTCTTCCCAATCTCTCCTGCAGATGGCAGAACACACCCAGAGCCGGATGTGGGGTACCAGAATGTTCTCCTGGCCTCCCTCCCCACTTGTGTATGGACAATCTGTTCTCCTTTACTCTCCCAAAAATTCTGACTGCGCATGAGTGGGGAGGGAGGCCGGGAGTGCTTGTTCGAGGATTTCTGGGGTTGCCCATTTGGTGCGTCTTGCTTTCTGGAGGATAAATTTGGGGAGGTGGGGCAGTAGTGTCAGCAGCTGAAGAAGTAGGCCTTTTTGGGGGGAATGGAGAACACCTTTATTATGTATAAATATATAAGTGGTACATATAGTGAACTTGGTGTTGAGTTTTTCACTTTAAGGTCATCACAGAGGACAAGGGGGCACTCTTACATCTGGAGGAAAAGAGATTTAATCTCCAAATACGAAAAGCTTCTTCAGAATAAGAGCTGTGAAAATGTGGAATAGACTTCCCCAAGAACTGGTTATAGTTAGCTCAGTTGTAGACATGTGCAGAACGAAAAAATTTGCTTCATTTTGTTTTGATTCGTTATTTACATACATTTGTTTTGTTAAATTAGTTTAATTTGTTTTCGAAATTGGTTTAGTTTGCTCAAATTTGAATCAATTAACATTTTTTGAATTGCATTTGAATCGAATTCTATTCGAAATTGAATTTATTCTATTTGAATTTTGGAAGATAGTTATATTCTTTCTATTCTAATGCTTTTTTCTATTCTTTTCTTTTCTTTTTTATTCTTTTCTTTTTTATTCTATTCAAATTCAAATTTATTCTGTTCGAATTTCAGAAAACAGTTATATTGGTATATTATTCTATTTTATTCTATTCTATTGTCTATTCTATTATTTTATTTTCTATTCTATTCTATTCAATTGTATTATATTCAAATTTCAGAAGATGGTTATATTCTTTCTATTCTATTGTTTTTTTTATTTCATTGCAATCTATTTTCTTTTCTATTCAAATTTAAATTTATTTTATTAGAATTTTGGGAAATGGTTATATTCTTTTATTTTCTATTATAGTCTTTTCTATTTTATTCAAATTAATTCTATTTGAAATTTGAATTTAAGAAGATGTTCTATTTGAATTTTTGTTCTATTCTATTCCTTTATTTTTTTATTTTATTTTATTCTGTTCTTTTATTTTCTATTCTATTTTGTTTATCTCTATTCTTTTTTTTCTATTCCATACCTTTTTTTCTATTCTATTTTTTCTATTATTTTATATTCTATTCTGTTCTGTTTTATTCTATTCTATTATTTTCTATTCTATTCCTTATTTTTCGATTCTATTTTATTCTCTTCAAATTCGAAAACTATTCTAAAACTATTCAAATTCGATTTGAAAACTATTCAAATTAGAATTTCGTCCAAAATATTGGATATTAGTTATTCCTGGATTTATTTTAATTTGTTACTATTGAAAATTGGGCACATCTGCATTTCTAAATATTGGAAAATTGGACCGAATTTCAATTCGGAACAAAAGGAACCGCACATATCTACTCAGTAGATTGTTTTAAGAAAGGTCGTGATTATTTCTTAGATACACATAATATAACTGGATACTAACATGTATTGGTAAAGTTGATCCAGGGAATATCTGATTGCCTCTCGGGGGATCAGGAAGGAATTTTTTCCCCTGCTGGAGCAAATTGGATTATGCTTTATTGGGAATTTTTTTTGCCTTCCTCTGGATCAACTGCGGGTTTTTTATTTGTGTAGACAAGACAGAGAAAATGAATCACCGCTCAGGAGAACTTGCTTTCAGGTGTGTGTTAGTGAATCCTTCAGAGGAGAGGAGTCCCAGGTGCTGGCTAAATGCAAATTGAAGCAGGGTTTGAAACAGGAAAATCTGGATGCCGCACATCGGATAAAGTTGAAAACATCTTCTTTATTGTAAAACTTGGATCATAAAAAACAGGACAATCTGGCGGGTGGTACAGACACAGCTGACGCATTTCGCGCTCTAGTTCGAGCGCTTACTCATAGCTGACAAATATTGGGATGACTGTCTTATATATCTTAATAAGAGATACCACATGACTACATGGTCACTCATCTAATGGGTATCAGCTGAAAGCTGATTGTGCAAAATCTCGGCATCTGCTATCAAAGACGTGCTACCCAATAAGAAAAACTCTTATGGATATGACTTTTTAAAACAACAGCGAATAAATAGGAAAATATATACATATATATATGTATATATACACACATACACACATATATATGTATGTGTTTGAATATGTGAGTGAAGTGAGATAAACACACAATATGTATGAACAAAGGGGGAGTGTGATGCAACTTAATTGTGTTAAAACAAAATGCAAAAAAGCACAGCAACAAATGAGTAAAAAATTAGTGAGTGGAAAAAACTGTATATATGTAAAAAAGGTGTAAAAGTGTAAAAGTGTGTGGACCTGTATATATATGTAAAGCGCATGACTACAGCAGTGTATGTGTAAAAGTGTGTGGACCTGTATATATATGTAAAGCGCATGACTACAGCAGTGTATGTGCACTACTAATAAAAAAATATATATATATATTTTCTACTTACTGGACGCATTATCATCTGGATCATGTATTAGTGTGCTCACAGTTTCTGTACATTTTAATGTGAATTACTAGATGGTCAGTTGTTTAGTGGTCCGGCATCTGCTGACATGTATTGTTAAATATAATCCTTTATCCGGTGTGCGGCATCCAGATTTTCCTGTTTCAAACCCTGCTTCATTTTTTATTTGTGTGTTGCTTTTTTTTCTGTATTGGTTGAACTGGATGGACTTGTGTCTTTTTTCAACCAGATTAACTACTGTATGTAAATATTATGTAAATGTGAACTTGTTTTATATATTGGAGACACAGTGCTGCATGGGCATTTTTTTGGGAAATGTGTGTAATGCCGCGTACACACGATCGGACTTTCCAGCATACTTGGTCCGGCGGACCAGAGTCCGCCGAACAATCTGACCATGTGTAGGCTCCGGCGGACTTTTCTGGCAGACTTTTTCTCGAAAGCACGCTGGACCTAGATTTGAAACAAGTTTTAAATCTTTCCGTCGGACTCAGTTTCTGGCGGAAAGTCCGCTTGTCTGTGTGCTGGTCTGACAGAAAGCCCGCTCGTGTGTATGCTGGTCCAACGGACGCAAGGGGCAGGGTATTGCATTTTGCGTTTGCTGCAATAGGAAAAACAAATTTTCCTATTGCGGTGAGCGCGGGGCATACCAGGCCCTTAGGTCTGGTATGGTTTATAAAGGGAAGCCCCTACGCCGGAAAAACGGCGTGGGGTCCCCCTAAAATCCATACCAGACCCCGATCCGAGCACGCAGCCCGGCCGGTCAGGAAAGGGGGTGGGGACGAGCGAGCGCCCCCCCCCCTCCTGAACCGTACCAGGCCGCATGCCCTCAACATGGGGGGGTGCCTTGGGGGAGGGGGGGCCCTGTGGGGCCCCCCCACCCCAGAGCACCTTGTCCCCATGTTGATGAGGACAAGGGCCTCTTCCCGACAACCCTGGCCGTTGGTTGTCGGGGTCTGCGGGCGGGGGGCTTATCGGAATCCGGGAGCCCCCTATAATAAGAGGGCCCCCAGATCCCGGCCCCCCACCCTATGTGAATAAGTATGGGGTACATGGTACCCCTACCCATTCAACTAGGGAAAAAGTGTCAATAAAACACACTACACAGGTTTTTAAAATAATTTATTAAACAGCTCCAGGAGGGTCTTCCTCTGGCTTCGCGGGTCTTCTTCCGGCTTCGGGGGTCCCTCCGGTTCCTCTTCTCCCGGTGTTCCAGTTCTTCGGCCGGCTCCTCCGCTGTCTTCAGGCCGCTCTCTTGCCAGCGGAGGTCCAGACTTCTGGGCTTCTGGGCTTCTTGGCTTCTTGTCTTCTTCCCTCTTCTCTTCTCCAGATGTTGACATGACGCTCTTTCCGGCTGGACTGCTCTCTGAGGGCTCCGTTGTGACTTATATAGGCGGAGACCCCGCCCCTTATGATGTCACAGTCCCTGGGCATGCTGGGACTGTGACGTTTTAGGGTGCGTGGTCAACATCACCCGTGACCCCGACAACCAACGGCCAGGGTTGTCGGGAAGAGGCCCTTGTCCTCATCAACATGGGGACAAGGTGCTTTGGGGTGGGGGGGCCCCGCAGGGCCCCCCTCCCCCAAGGCACCCCCCCATGTTGAGGGCATGCGGCCTGGTACGGTTCAGGAGGGGGGGGCGCTCGCACGTCCCCACCCCCTTTCCTGACCGGCGAGGCAGCGTGCTCGGATCGGGGTCTGGTATGGATTTTAGGGGGGACCCCACGCCGTTTTTCGGCGTAGGGGGGTTTCCCTTTAAAATCCATACTAGACCTAAGGGACTGGTATGACCCGAGGCGGGGCTCGCAAGGTGTCCATCTCGCCGATAAAAGCGGCAAGATTGACTTCCTTTTCTAGTCCCGTCGCACCTGAGTCACGTTCAAAATGAACGGACTTGTCCATGTGTGGGCAAGTCCGTTCATTCTGAAAGTCCGCCGTAACTCCGGCGAAAGTCCATTGGAAAGACGGGCGGACTTAGCCCGCCGGAAAGTCTGGTCGTGTGTGGGCAAGTCCGTCCGTTTTAAAGTCCGGCACACCTAGCGGACAAAGTCCGTCAGAAAGTGTGCCGGACCAAGTATGCCAGAAAGTCCGATCGTGTGTACGCGGCATAAGAGTGTACTTATACTTTAAATCCTGGTGTAATTTCGTTTTTTTCTTACAGACCTGTGAAGTAATCAAGCTTGGAAGAACTTCTGTATTCTGTATTCTGACCTGCCTCTGTTGCTCACTCTCCTTGTGCCAGATGACTGGTCTTGCATCCGCCCCCCTCCTGTAGTTTTCTATAGGCAGCCTGTAGTAGGTGGAGGTTCTGTGTCCCCACCACAGTTTTTCTCTTTCTACAAGCTATGTGCAGCACACCATTTGATCAGTTTGCCCACTTTCAAAGAAATAATAAGTCTATAATTTTAATGGTATGTTTATTTTAACAGTGAGAGACAGAATAACAACAAAAAATCCAGAAAAACAAATTTCAAAAAAGTTCTAAATTGATTTGCATTTTAATGAGTGAAATAACTATTTGACCCCCTTCGCAAAACATGACTTAGTACTTGGTGGCAAAACCCTTGTTTGCAATCACAGAGGTCAGACATCTCTTTTAGTTGGCCACCAGGTTTGCACACATCCCAGGAGGGATTTTGTCCCTCTCCTCGTTGCAGATCCTCTCCAAGTCATTAAGGTTTTGAGGCTGACGTTTGGTAACTTGAACCTTCAGCTCCCTCCACATATTTATTTTTTGGGATTAAGGTCTGGAGACTGGCTAGGCCACTCCAGGACCTAAATGTGCTTCTTTTTGAACCACTCCTTTGTTGCCTTGGCTGTGTGTTTTGGGTCATTGTCATTCTGGAATACCCATCCACAACCCATTTTCAATGCCCTGGCTGAGGGAAGGAGGTTCTCGCCCAGGATTTGACGGTACATGGCCCTGTTCATCGTCCCTTCGATGCAGTAAAGTTGTCCTGTCCCCTTAGCAGAAAAACACCCCAAAGCATATTGTTTCCACCTCCATGTTTGACGGTGGGGATGGTGTTCTTGGGGTCATAGGCAGCATTCCTCCTCTTCCAAACATGGCAAGTTGAGTTTATGCCAAAGAGCTTGATTTTGGTCTCATCTGACCACAACACTTTCACCCAGTTCTCCTCTGAATCATTCAGATGGTTATTAGTAAACTTCAGACGGGCCTTCACATGTGCTTTCTTGAGCAGGGGAACCTTGCGGGCACTGCAGGATTTCAGTCCTTCATGGCAAAGTGTGTTACCAATTGTTTTCTTGGTGAATATGGTCCCAGCTGCCTTGAGTTAATTGACAAGATTCTCCCATGTTCTGGGCCGATTCCTCACTGTTTTCATGTTTATTGAAACTCCATGAAGTGAGATCTTGCATGGAGCCCCAGACCGGGGGAGATTGACAGTTATTTTGTGTTTCTTCCATGTGCGAATAATCTCACCAACTGTTGTCACTCACTCACCAAGCTGCTTGGTGATGGTCTTGTAGCCCATTCCAGCCCTGTGTAGGTCTACAGTCTTGTCCCTGACATCCTTGGACAGCTCTTTAGTCTTGGCCATGGTGGAGAGATTGGAAGCTGATTGATTGCTTCTGTGGGCAGGTGTCTTTTATACAGGTAACAAGCTGAGATTAGGAGCACTCCCTTTAAGAGAGTGTTCCTAATCTCAGCTTGTTACCTGTATAAAAGACACCCGGGGGCCAGAAATCTTGCTTCTTGATTGATAGGTGATTAAATACTTATTTCACTCATTAAGCTCTTCACACTAAATTAGATACCTGTACATCATTTGGTTGAAGTGGTTATACCACTGACTGACGCTCTGCCTGAGTCTTCCGTCCCACCGATCCCTCCATAAAGAGTACCTGTCACCACCTATTACTGTCACAAGAGGTGTTTAGATTCCTTGGGGCAGCAATAAAAGTGATCACCTTTTTTATTTTTAAAGGGACAGTGTTAAACAAAAAAAAACCTTTTTTTTTTTTAAAGCGCCCCATCTCTGCAAGCTCGCGCACTAATGTAATATATTTTTTTCCCAAAAAATTGCGCTTGAAAGACAGCTGCGCAAATACCGTGTGACATAAAATATGTCAACAACCGCCATGTTATTCTCTAGGATCTTTGCTAAAAAACAAATAAAAAATGTTTGGGGGTTCTAAGTCATTTTCTAGCAAAAAATACTGATTTTAACGTGTAAGCAACAAGTGTCAGAAATAGGCTTGGTCAAGAAGTGGTTAAAATGCTAAATCAATTTATAACTTTTTTGAAATGCATTTTTCTAATTATTTTTGTTGTTATTCTGTTTCTCACTGGTAAAATAAATCAGGTGGCAGGTGACGTGGCAAATGATAAGCTGCATCTGGTGGCAGGCGAAGTGGCAAGTGACAATCCACATTTGATGGCAGGCGACGTGGCAAGGGACCATACACATCTGGTGGCAGGTGACGTGGCAAGTGACACTCTACATCTAGTGGCACATTCTGCATTATGGCAAGCTCAACTATTTCATTCTATATTACAATGTAATAATATAAATAATTCGCTTCAATCATCTTGACACCATATAACCATGGTGCTGTGATGATTGAAGCACTAACACCAGCTATTGCCCTGATAAATTGCCAGCGAAAAGCCGCATACATCCACCGGGCCAATTGGCACAATTTTCTTCCATAACTCCAGTCCCCAGTGCCACTGGGTTAAAGGGAACCTACAAGGCTAGATTTATACGATCTGTGGTGGATCACTTTTCAGAGGCGTTTGACAGATGAGGAGGTGGTATTTGGCCTCTTTCCCACAAATGGTGCCACACCATGCAGGGCAGTTACATTGTGGCTCCATCCACTTGAATAGTTTGTGTTCAGTGGCAGTACTGCCAACCTTTGCAAAGGAGAATAACGTTTTCTATGGCCACGAAATGTGTACACTCCGATCTGGCTGCCTTGCAGCTTAATGGATAGGTTCACCTTTAATAACATGTTATATGTTACATCAGTATTTAGGGTGTAACGTGTAACATGTTGCTAAAGACTGAACACCCTCACCCCCTGAGTGCCGCCTTTCATGACAGCGGGTGGGGGTTACTTTCCCCGGCAGCTGCTCTGCCCACACAGCCACATCGTTCATTCACATCAATCTGTGAGTAAATAAACGACAAGTCTCGTCTGCCATCACGGCAGATGGCTTGTAATTTGCAATGAACAAGCACAGTCCATTGACAGCTTTCTAACTAAAAGCCTGTATGTACTTGCAAAAATATATGCATTTAATACATGCTTTATTTTTTACTATTAGGTGAACTTTAACCACTTCAGCTCCAGAAGATTTACCCCCCTTCCTGACCAGGCCCTATTTTGTGATACGGCACTGCGTTGCTTTAACTGACAATCGTACGACACTATACCCAAATAAAATTGATGTCCTTTTTTTCCTCCCACAAATAGAGCTTTCTTTTGGTGGTATTTGATCTCCGGTGTGGTTTTTATTTTTTGTACTAGAAACAAAGAATGACCGACAATTTTGAAAAAAAAACAAAAAAACAAAGAAAAGAATATTTTTTACTTTCTGCTCTAAAACAGATCCAAAAAAAACATTTAAAATTTCTTCATCAGTTTAGGCCAATATGTATTCTGCTACATATTTTTGGTAAAAAAAATCCCAAAGAGCGTAATATGATTGGTTTGCAGAAAAGTTATACAAACTATGGGATATTTTTATTTATTTAAATTTTTTTACTAGTAATGGCGGCGATCAGCGACTTATAGTGGGACAATATTGCGGCGGACAAATCGGACACCTAATTGACACTTTTTTGGGGGCCAGTGACACTAATACAGTGATCAGTGCTAAAAAAATCTGTCATTGTACTAATCATACTGCCAGGCAAGGGGTACACATCAGGGAAGATCAAAGGGTTAAATGTACATTGGGGACGGAAAGTATTCAGACCCCCTTAAATTTTTCACTCTTTGTTATATTGCAGCCATTTGGTTCATTTCGGTTCATTTTTTTCCTCATTAATGTACACACAGCACCCCATATTGACAGAAAAACACAGAATTTTTGACATTTTTGCAGATTTATTAAAAAAGAAAAACTGAAATATCACATGGTCCTAAGTATTCAGACCCTTTGCTGTGACACTCATATATTTAACTCAGGTGCTGTCCATTTCATCATCCTTGAGATGGTTCTACACCTTCAGTTGAGTCCAGCTGTGTTTGATTATACTGATTGGACTTGATTAGGAAAGCCACACACCTGTCTATATAAGACCTTACGTCTCGATTCACACAGGGGCAACATGACTTCAACACGACTTGTGGATCTGACTTTGCCCTGCGACATGTGTCCGACTTTCAATGAACAGGGATCCGACTTGGATCCCCGCCACTGTGTTTGGTATGAATCTTGAGGGGGAACTCCGCGCCAAATTTTAAATAAAAATCCGGCATGGGTTCCCCCTCCAAGAGCATACCAGGCCCTTGGGTCTGGTATGGATCTTGAGGGTAACCCCCTACGCCGAAAAAACGGTGTGGGGGGTCCCCCCCAATCCATACCAGACCCTTATCCGAGCACGCAGCCCGGCCGGACAGGAATGGGGGTGGGGACGAGCGAGCGCCCCCCCCCTCCTGAACCGTACCAGGCCGCATGCCCTCAACATGGGGGGGTTAGTGCCTTGGGAGAGGGGGCGCGTTGCGGCCCCCCCCCAAAGCACCTTGTCCCCATGTTGATGAGGACAAGGGCCTCTTCCCGACAACCCTGGCCGTTGGTTGTCGGGGTCTGCGGGCGGAGGGCTTATCGGAATCCGGGAGCCCCCTTTAATAAGGGGGCCCCCAGATCCCGGCCCCCCACCCTATGTGAATGAGTATGGGGTACATCGTACCCCTACCCATTCACCCAGGGAAAAAGTGTCGATTTAAAAAAAAAACACTACACAGATTTTTAAAGCATTTTATTAGACAGCTCCGGGGGTCTTCTTCCGACTTCGGGGGTCTCTCCGGTTCTTCTCTGCGCTCTCCGGGTCTTCTGCCGGGCTCCTCCGCTCTCTTCTGCTCTTTTGCCGCTCTTTTGCTAAAGCGGAGGAGCCCGGTCTTCAATCTTCTGCCCTCTTCTCTTCTTCTGATGTTGACACGACGCTCTCTCCGGCTAGAATGCTCTCTGTGCGCTCTGCTCTGACTTATATAGTCGGTGACCCCGCCCCCTTATGCCGTCACATTTCCTGGGCATGCTGGGACTATGACGGCATAAGGGGGGCGTGGTCATCGGGTGATGACCACGCCCCCTAAAACGTCACAGTCCCAGCATGCCCAGGGACTGTGACGGCATAAGGGGACGGGGTCACCGCCTATATAAGTCAGAGCAGAGCGCACAGAGAGCATTCTAGCCGGAGAGAGCGTCGTGTCAACATCAGAAGAAGAGAAGAGGGCAGAAGATTGAAGACCGGGCTCCTCCGCTTTAGCAAAAGAGCGGCAAAAGAGCAGAAGAGAGCGGAGGAGCCCGGCAGAAGACCCGGAGAGCGCGGAGAAGAACCGGAGAGACCCCCGAAGTCGGAAGAAGACCCCCGGAGCTGTCTAATAAAATACTTTAAAAATCTGTGTAGTGTTTTTTTTTTTAAATTGACACTTTTTCCCTAGGTGAATGGGTAGGGGTACGATGTACCCCATACTCATTCACATAGGGTGGGGGGCCGGGATCTGGGGGCCCCCTTATTAAAGGGGGCTCCCGGATTCCGATAAGCCCTCCGCCCGCAGACCCTGACAACCAACGGCCAGGGTTGTCGGGAAGAGGCCCTTGTCCTCATCAATATGGGGACAAGGTGCTTTGGGGTGGGGGGGGCCGCAGCGCGCCCCCCCTCCCCCAAGGCACCAACCCCCCATGTTGAGGGCATGCGGCCTGGTACGGTTCAGGATGGGGGTGGGGTGCCCGCTCGTCCCCCACCCCCATTCCTGTCCGGCTGGGCTGCGCGCTCGGATAAGGGTCTGGTATGGATTGGGGGACCCCCACGCCGTTTTTTCGGCGTAGGGGGTTCCCCTCAAGATCCATACCAGACCCAAGGGCCTGTTATGCTCTTGGAGGGGGAACCCATGCCGGATTTTTATTTAAAATTTGGCGCGGAGTTCCCCCTCAAGATCATCTGAGCACAAGTCGCATGCCGAAGTCGGATCATGTGAGACGGCGATCCGACTTTGATCCGACTTCAATGATAGTCAATGGGCTGAAGTCGGATCAAAGTCGGATCAAAGTAGTACAGGGAGTACGCTCTGAAGTCGGAGCGACTTCAGTAGCGTCTATTAAGACGCTAGCGTTCACTCCCATTGAGACTATTTCTGGGGCGACTTGAGGGCGTACAAGTCGGATCCCAAGTCGCCCCAGTGTGAACCGAGCCTTAAGCTCAAAGTGCATGTCAGAGCAAATGAGAATCATGAGGTCAAAGGAACTGCCTGAAGAGCTCAGAGACAGAATTCTGGCAAGGCAAAGATCTGGCCAAGGTTACAAAAAAATTTCTGCTCCACTTAAGGTTCCTAAGAGCACAGTGGCCTCCATAATCCTTAAATGGAAGATGTTTGGGATGACCAGAACCCTTCCTAGAGCTGGCTGTACGGCCAAACTGAGCCTTGGTGAGAGCGGTAAAGAAGAACCCAAAGATCACTGTGGCTGAGCTTCAGAGATGCAGTCAGGAGATAGGAGAAAGTTGTAGAAAGCCAACAATCACTGCAGCCCTCCACCAGTCGGGCCTTCATGGCAGAGTGGCCCGACGGAAGCCTCTGCTCAGTGCAAGACACATGAAAGCCCACATGGAGTTTGATAAAAAAAACACCTGAAGGACTCCAAGATGGTGAGTAGGGATGAGCTTCAAGTTCGGGTCGAACTCATGTTCGACTCGAACATCGGCTGTTCGCAAGTTCGCCGAACAGCGAACAATTTGGGGTGTTCGCGGCAAATTCGAATGCCGCGGAACACCCTTTAAAAGTCTATGGGAGAAATCAAAAGTGCTAATTTTAAAGGCTTATATTCATGGTATTGTCATAAAAAGTGTTTGGGAACCTGGGTCCTGCCCCAGGGGACATGGATCAATGCAAAAAAAAGTTTTAAAAACGGCCGTTTTTTCGGGAGCAGTGATTTTAATAATGCTTAAAGTGAAACAATAAAAGTGTAATATCCCTTTAAATTTCGTACCTGGGGGTGTCTATAGTATGCCTGTAAAGGGGCGCATGTTTCCCGTGTTTAGAACAGTCTGACAGCAAAATAACATTTCAAAGGAAAAAAGTCATTTAAAACTACTTGCGGCTATTAATGCATTGCCGGTCCGACAATACACATAGAAGTTCATTGATAAAAACGGTAGGGATGAGCCGAACACCCCCCCTGTTCGGTTCGCACCAGAACATGCGAACAGGAAAAAAGTTCGTTCGAACACGCGAACACCGTTAAAGTCTATGGGACACGAACATGAATAATCAAAAGTGCTAATTTTAAAGGCTAATATGCAAGTTATTGTCATAAAAAGTGTTTGGGGACCTGGGTCCTGCCCCAGGGGACATGGATCAATGCAAAAAATTTTTTTTAAAAACAGCCGTTTTTTCAGGAGCAGTGATTTTAATAATGCTTAAAGTCAAACAATAAAAGTGTAATATCCCTTTAAATTTCGTACCTGGGGGGTGTCTATAGTATGCCTGTAAAGGGGCGCATGTTTCCTGTGTTTAGAACAGTCTGACATCAAAATGACATTTTGAAGGAAAAAAGCCATTTAAAACTACCCGCGGCTATTGCATTGCTGACAATACACATAGAAGTTCATTGATAAAAACGGCATGGGAATTCCCCAAAGGGGAACCCCGAACCAAAATGTAAAAAAAAAAATGACGTGGGAGTCCCCCTAAATTCCATACCAGGCCCTTCAGGTCTGGTATGGATATTAAGGGGAACCCCGGCTAAAATTAAAAAAAAAAAATGACGTGGGGTTCCCCCTAAATTCCATACCAGACCCTTCAGGTCTGGTATGGATTTTAAGGGGAACCCCGCGCCAAAAAAAAAAAAAAAAACGGCGTGGGGTCCCCCAAAAATCCATACCAGACCCTTATTCGAGCACGCAACCTGGCAGGCCGCAGGAAAAGAGGGGGGGACGAGAGTGCAGCCCCCCCCCTCCTGAACCGTACCAGGCCACATGCCCTCAACATTGGGAGGGTGCTTTGGGGTAGCCCCCCAAAACACCTTGTCCCCATGTTGATGAGGACAAGGGCCTCATCCCCACAACCCTGGCCGGTGGTTGTGGGGGTCTGCGGGCGGGGGGCTTATCGGAATCTGGAAGCCCCCTTTAACAAGGGGACCCCCAGATCCCGGCCCCCCCCTGTGTGAAATGGTAAGGGGGTACCAATGTTGAGGGCATGTGGCCTGGTATGGTTCAGGAGGGGGGGGCCGCACTCTCATCCCCCCCTCTTTTCCTGCGGCCTGCCAGGTTGCGTGCTCGGATAAGGGTCTGGTATGGATTTTTGGGGGGACCCCACGCCGTTTTTTTTTTTTTTTTGGCGCGGGGTTCCTCTTAAAATCCATACCAGACCTGAAGGGTCTGGTATGGAATTTAGGGGGAACCCCACGTCATTTTTTTTTAAAATTTTGGCCGGGGTTCCCCTTAATATCCATATCAGACCTGAAGGGCCTGGTATGGAATTTAGGGGGACTCCCACGTCATTTTTTAAAAAAATTTTGGTTCGGGGTTCCCCTTTTGGGAATTCCCATGCCGTTTTTATCAATGAACTTCTATGTGTATTGTCGGCAATGCAATAGCCGCGGGTAGTTTTAAATGAGTTTTTTCCTTCAAAATGTCATTTTGCTGTCAGACTGTTCTAAACACAGGAAACATGCGCCCCTTTACAGGCATACTATAGACACCCCCCAGGTAGGAAATTTAAAGGGATATTACACTTTTATTGTTTGACTTTAAGCATTATTAAAATCACTGCTCCTGAAAAAACGGCCGTTTTTAAAACTTTTTTTTGCATTGATCCATGTCCCCTGGGGCAGGACCTGGGTCCCCAAACACTTTTTATGACAATAACTTGCATATTAGCCTTTAAAATTAGCACTTTTGATTTCTCCCATAGACTTTTAAAGGGTGTTCCGCGGCATTCGAATTTGCCGCGAACACCCCAAATTGTTCGCTGTTCGGCGAACTTGCGAACAGCCAATGTTCGAGTCGAACATGAGTTTGACTCGAACTCGAAGCTCATCCCTAAAAAACGGCATGGGAATTCCCCACAGGGGAACCCCGAACCAAAATGTAAAAAAAAAATGATGTGGGGGTCCCCCTAAATTCCATACCAGGCCCTTCAGGTCTGGTATGGATATTAAGGGGAACCCCGGCCAAAATTTAAAAAAAAAATGAAGTGGGGGTCCCCCTAAATTCCATACCAGGCCCTTTAGGTCTGATATGGATATTAAGGGGAACCCCGGGCAAAAAAAAAAATGACGTGGGGTCCCCCTCAAAATCTATACCAGACCCTTCAGGTCTGGTATGGATTTTAAGGGGAACCCCGTGCCAAAATAAAAAAAACGGCGTGGGGTCCCCCCAAAAATCAATACTAGACCCTTATCCGAGCATGGAACCTGGCAGGCCGCAGAAAAATAGGGGAGGACGAGAGAGCGGCCCCCCCTCCTGAACCATACCAGGCCACATGCCCTCAACATTGGGAGGGTGCTTTGGGGTAGCCCCCCAAAACACCTTGTCCCCATGTTGATGAGGACAAGGGCCTCATTCCCACAACCCTGGCCGGTGGTTGTGGGGGTCTGCGGGCGGGGGGCTTATCGGAATCTGGAAGCCCCCTTTAACAAGGGGGCCCCCAGATCCCGACCCTCCCCCCTGTGTGAAATTGTAAGGGGGTACAAAAGTACCCCTACCATTTCACTAAAAAACTGTCAAAAATGTTAAAAATGACAAGAGACAGTTTTTGACAATTCCTTTATGCTTCTTCTTTCTTCTTTCTTCTTTCTTCTTCTATCTTCTATCTTCCTTCGGTTTCTTCCCCCATCTTCTTCTTCTTCTTGTTCTTCTGGTTCTTCCTCCGGTGTTCTTGTCCGGCATCTCCTCGTCGGCGTCTTCTTCCCTTCTTCTCCTCGGACCGCTCCGCATCCATGGTGGCATGGAGGGAGGCTCCCGCTCTTCTCTTCATCTTCTTCTCTTCATCTTCTTCTCTTCATCTTCTTCTCTTCATCTTCTTCTCTTCATCTTCTTCTCCGGGCCGCTCTGCATCCATGGTGTATTGTCAGACCGGCAATGCATTAATAGCCACGAGTAATTTTAAATGACTTTTTTTCCTTTGAAATGTCATTTTGCTGTCAGACTGTTCTAAACACGGAAAACATGCGCCCCTTTACAGGCATACTATAGACACCCCCCAGGTACGAAATTTAAAGGGATATTACACTTTTATTGTTTCACTTTAAGCATTATTAAAATCACTGCTCCCGAAAAAACGGCTGTTTTTAAAACTTTTTTTGCATTGATCCATGTCCCCTGGGGCAGGGCCCAGGTCCCCAAACACTTTTTATGACAATAACTTGCATATAAGCCTTTAAAATTAGCACTTTTGACTATTCATGTTCGTGTTCCATTGACTTTAATGGTGTTCGCGTGTTCGAACAGATTTTTTGCCTGTTTGCATGTTCTGGTGCGAACCGAACAGGGGGGGGGGGCTCCACGGCTGGTGAGAAATAAGATTCTTTGGTCTGATGAGACCAAGATAGAACTTTTTGGCCTTAATTCTAAGCGGTATGTGTGGAGAAAACCAGGCACTGCTCATCACCTGTCCAATACAGTCCCAACAGTGAAGCATGGTGGTGGCAGCATCATGCTGTGGGGGTGTTTTTCAGCTGCAGGGACAGGACAACTGGTTGCAATCGAGGGAAAGATGAATGTGGCCAAATATGTGTAGAGAAAACCAGGCACTGCTCATCACCTGTCCAATACAGTCCCAACAATGAAGCATGGTGGTGGCAGCATCATGCTGTGGGGGTGTTTTTCAGCTGCAGGGACAGGACAACTGGTTGCAATCGAGGGAAAGATGAATGTGGCCGAATATAGGGATATTGTAAGGATATTTTAGCTTGCTGTCCACCATTTTAGCTATAAGAATATGTATCCATCTTAGAATAATATGTATATGTGACATCTATTAAAAGTTAGTTTCAAATCCTTGTAAATAACATGATTTCCTCGAAATGACGCATGAAGGTTTTCGCTTGTTTATAGTTTCTGTATGAAGAAATAATGTCTCATTTTTAGGTGGTTTTTAATCATCTGATGTATACGTAATGTCTGTATATTAATGAAAGGGTTGAACTTTTTTTGTGATGTCGTTTTGATTATATAAGTGATTGTCTACGGAAGTAAAAAGCAGAACATTCCAGACATTTGACTGTTGTGTCATTATTTTCTCACTGGAATGGTCTCCGGGCCTGATTTGGGTTTGAAAGAACACTCTAATCAGGATATGCTAGAGAAGAGGTTCACTTGCTCCTAGAAGAAGATCGTTAGCCCCCTAACAGATATCATGGATGAAAACCTTCTCCAGAGTGCTCAGGACCTCAGACTGGGCCGAAGGTTTACCTTCCAACAAGACAACGACCCTAAGCACACAGCTAAAATAACGAAGAAGTGGCTTCACAACAAGTCCGTGACTGTTCTTGAATGGCCCAGCCAGAGCCTTGACTTAAACCTAATTGAGCATCTCTGGAGAGACTTAAAAATGGCTGTCCACCAACGTTTACCATCCAACCTGACAGAACTGGAGAGGATCTGCAAGGAGGAATGGCAGAGGATCCCCAAATCCAGGTGTGAAAAACTTGTTGCATCTTTCCCAAAAAGACTCGTGGCTGTATTAGATCAAAAGGTTGCTTCTACTAAATACTGTGTAAAATCACAGTGGGAGCAAGCCACTGGTGGCGCAAGCTCGCGCCCAGGAGCCGGAAGTGCAGAATGTGATTCTGCACAGCGTGTCCCCCCTGTAGCAGTAAATCTGCTATGGGGCAGTCGTATAGGGGTTAAAGGGAGGGTGGTTGTATGTAAAAAGGCAGCTCAATCGCCTGTTTTTATAGTCCCCTAACTGCAACTGTAAATAAGCTTTAATAGTTTGCAGTCAATTATATCCTATTTTTTTGTTTGTCTTTTAACTGATGTTTTAAATTTTATTATTTCTACAAAATCTTTATTTTACAGATACAATTAATTGGTGCAACCACAACAAATATCAGTGCAAGGGATCATGGGATGAGCACCCCAACGCCTCAAACTCTCTGTACCAGGTTCCTTTAGGAGATGACCACATCCATTGAAATATTTTGCTAAATCTCAGCAGAAAAAAACATTGTGTAGACTGGGTGTAATTTTTCAGGAAATGATAAGCATCTTTTTTTGGTTTACTTTGTAAACAGGATATCTGACTGCAATGTAAACAGCAATTTGAGTAGTGGAAAAATAGCAATATCAATTTAAAGATTATAAGCCTGTTCCTGATCCATTGAGCAACAAAATGCGTCTCGGAGCCGTTTATATAACTGTGTTGTTAGCAGTAATTTGGTACTTTGCGCTGAATCGATTGATTGACAGCCGAGCGGAAGGAAGGTTAAAGCGATGTGTCTGGAACAGCTTTTAGATGTTTAATATAAAAGGGGAAAAGTGATATGTGTCAGAACCCAAAACAACTAATTATATTTTCATGGCTTTGGTAAACGTGCCGGAAAACTGTAGGCGGCACTACATAGCAAAAGCTTCATAATGACCCCTGAAGTTTCTAAATTTATGTGACCAGCTGATAACCTTAGGACAGGGTGAAAAGCTCGAAGAATTATGTGGTAGAATGGTGATATTATATACCTCTTCTCGGAGTACTAGTAGGAAGTGAATCTTTTCATAACATAGTCAAGAATGCTCCAGAAGGCTATTTTGAAGTGATTGTGGTATATGCTGACACTCAACAGGGCCTGTAGATGTGTGAGTTTTTTTTAAAACATTAATCGCTTTAATACTGGGCACTTAAACCCCCTTCCTGCCCAGGCCATTTTTCAGTTTTTAGCGCTGTCACGCTTTGAATGACAATTGCGGGGTCATGCAATTACATTTTTAAAATTTTTTCTGACAAATAAAGCTTTCTTTTAATCACCACTGGGATTTTTTTTTGCTAAAAAAAAAAACTAAAAAAGACTGATAATTTTGAAAAAAAAGGTTTTTGTTGGTTTCTCTCAGAAAATGTTGTAAATAAGTAACTTTTCACCTTCACTGATGTATGTTGATGAGGCTGCACTGATGGGCACTGATGAGGAGGCACCAATATGCAGCACTGATAGTGCTCCTCAGTGCCACCTGATAGGTGGCACTGATAGGTGGCACTTATGGGCAATGATAGGCACTGATGGGTGGCACTAATGGGCACTGAAAGGCAACACTGACTTGCATTACTGATGGGCACAGTTTGGCATCACTGCTGGGCACTGTTCGGGCTGGAGACCTGGATCCTGGCAAGGTACCACCCTGCTACAATGGGTAAAGAGCAGCATTATCGTCTCTTTACCGAGACCGGGGTTACACCGTGTCCCAGTGACACAGGGCACCCTCAATTGCCTCATTGCACGCCATCCACGGTGAGACTGGGGCGACGTCATATGACGTCATCCCAGAGCAACAGCATTCTGCCCGCCATCATTTGTCTATGCGGCGGGTAAAAGGTAGTTAAAGTGGTTATAAACATGACATACAGTAGGAACGGAAAGTATTCAGACCCCCTTAAATTTTTCACTCTTTGTTATATTGCAGCCATTTGCTAAAATCATTTAAGTTCATTTTTTTCCCCATTAATGTACACACAGCACAGAAAAAACACAGAATTGTTGACATTTTTGCAGACTTATTAAAAAAAAAAACTGAAATATCACATGGTCCTATGTATTCAGACCCTTTGCTGTGACACTCATATATTTAACTCAGGTGCTGTCCATTTCTTCTGATCATCCTTGAGATGGTTCTACACCTTTATTTGAGTGCAGCTGTGTTTGATTATACTGATTGGACTTGATTAGGAAAGCCACACACCTGTCTATATAAGACCTTACAGCTCACAGTGCATGCCAGAGCAAATGAGAATCATGAGGTCAAAGGAACTGCCTGAAGAGCTCAGAGACAGAATTGTGGCAAGGCACAGATCAGGACAAGGTTACAAAAAATTTCTGCTGCACTTAAGGTTCCTAAGAGCACAGTGGCCTCCATAATTCTTAAATGGAAGACGTTTGGGACAACCAGAACCGTTCCTAGAGCTGGCCGTCCGGCCAAACTGAGCTATCAGGGGAGAAGAGCCTTGGTGAGAGAGGTAAAGAAGAACCCAAAGATTACTGTGGCTGAGCTCCAGAGATGCAGTTGGGAGATGGGAGAAAGTTGTAGAAAGTCAACCATCACTGCAGCCCTCCACCAGTCGGGGCTCTATGGCAGAGTGGCCCGACGGAAGCCTCTCCTCAGTGCAAGACACATGAAAGCCCATATGCAGTTTGCTAAAAAACACCTGAATGACTCCAAGATGGTGAGAAATAAGATTCTTTGGTCTGATGAGATAGAAGATAAAACTTTTTGGCCTTAATTCTAAGCGGTATGTGTGGAGAAAACCAGGCACTGCTCATCACCTGTCCAATACAGTCCCAACAGTGAAGCATGGTGGTGGCAGCATCATGCTGTGGGGGTGTTTTTCAGCTGCAGGGACAGGACGACTGGTTGCAATGGAGGGAAAGAGGAATGCGGCCAAGTACAGGGATATCCTGGATGAAAACCTTCTCCAGAATGCTCAGGACCTCAGACTGGGCCAAAGGTTTACCTTCCAACAAGACAATGACTGTAAGCACACAGCTAAAATAACAAAGGAGTGGCTTCACAACAACTCCGTGACTGTTCTTGAATGGCCCAGCCAGAGCCCTGACTTAAACCCAATTGAGCATCTCTGGAGAGACCTAAAAATGGCTGTCCACCAACGTTTACCATCCAACCTGACAGAACTGTAGAGGATCCCCAAATCCAGGTGTGAAAAACTTGTTGCATCTTTCCCAAAAAGACTCATGGCTGTATTGGATCAAAAGGGTGCTTCTACTAAATACTGAGCAAAGGGTCTGAATACTTAGGACCATGTGATATTTTATTTTTTACTTTTTAATAAATCTGCAAAAATGTCAACAATTCTGTGTTTTTCTGTCAATATGGGGTGCTGTGTGTACATTATTGAGGAAAAAAATGAACTTAAATGATTTTAGCAAATGGCTGCAATATAACA
This sequence comes from Lithobates clamitans, assembly GCA_037952925.1. Lineage (NCBI taxonomy): Eukaryota > Metazoa > Chordata > Amphibia > Anura > Ranidae > Lithobates > Lithobates clamitans. The sequence goes on from JBBGZY010000392.1 coordinate 4,889,385, forward strand.
AAGAGTGAAAAATTTAAGGGGGTCTGAATACTTTCCGTCCCCACTGTATGAACAGAGCATATCATTCCGCCAACATGGGACCCAAGAAGGGGAGGATCCAGGCTGTAAGTATAACATGTTTGTTATTTTAATGTAAAAAAAATCAAGGGTTTAATAACACTTTAAAGCGGGGGTCCACCTATCTATTGGTTTTTTTTTTTTGAGCTCATTCACAAACTTTTCTTCTCAGCATTACATACTCACATATTGTGTGTAATATGTCCGCCTGTGTCAGATTTCGTCGGAAAGAATAACTTATATTATTCACTGCAGGCGGTTTCCATCTTCATTGTGGGCATTTGAAGCCCTCAAGCATTTATTTCCTGGATGTGGTGAATGCTGTGCTCCCAGCATTCATCGCTCGTTCTCGCACATGCTCAGTGGCATCCTGGGAAGCCTGAGACTAGCTCCCAGGTGTCTGGGCGAGGCTAGAAACATGCCTACTCCCATGGGAGGAGAACCAGGAAGTGCAAAGAAGAATAGCAAAATAAAAGGTCATTACGGCAATTAAAATTTTTTTAAACGGCATGTCAGCATCTAGGCAAGGAAGAGAATACATACAGATATTGTTCAAAATTTGGGTGGAACCCCGCTTTAAGTTCCGTGTTTCCCCGAAAATAAGACCTACCCCGAAAATAAACCCTACTGTGATTTTCAGGGAGGGCTGCAATATAAGCCCTACCCCGAAAATAAGCCCTATTTAGAAGAGTTGTGAAGTCCTAACATGCACTGTATTACAGTGTTGTGTGGTCTAGACTGTATATGTTGCTGTGGTCTGTTTGCAGTGAATACCTCGCTGCTCGGCACTCAGCTGATCTCTTTCTCCTCCTCTCCTGGCTGTCAGCAGGGGGGGGATCTCGATCCCCCTCCCTGCAGTGTTCAGAGTGGGGAAGGCAGCTTGGGGCTGGCCATGGAAGCGCCGGGGGTCAGCGTGGGATCTCGACCCCCCTCCCTCTGCTGGTGCTCAGCTGATCTTCACTGCTTTGCTCTTCAACACCTCGGGGCAGGCCATGGAAGCGCCGATAGAAGAAGCTATTTGCACAAACCTCAGCAACACACACCTTTTACACCACACAATCCTGTAATAGAGAGGGTTCCAGGATTTCAAAACCACTTTTACAATGTTCATACTGGGGATTCCTGCATGGCAAGCCCTACCCTAAAAATAAGCCCTAGTGTGTTTTTGGTTGTCAAAATTAATATAAGACCCGGGCTTATTTACAGGGAAACACGGTAATTGTCTAGCAAAAACTGTAGAGTTTACGCTTCACAGTTCTCTCTTTTTCTAATTTCTTAAATTGTCCATGATAATGTTGTCATTATATTAGTTAGCGCCTGTTTACAGTTAGAACCCAATGGGGTAAACAGGGATGTTACTATACTGTTTACGTATGCTTTATTTGATCATTTGTATGACTATCGCCCATTACTTTGATTAGTATGTAAAGGTTTTACTGCTATACCTGATTGTTGTATACCAGAACCAGCTGCCTTTAATTTTCCTGTTATTTGTATGAAAATTTCAATAAAAATTCTTTAATGATAAAAAAACAAAAAAAAAAACTGTAGAGTTTACCATGTGTGAAAAAAAATTAAATAATTGCTCCGGATGTTAGGTGGTTTATGCCTTACTCCCCAGCAGCATGTTCTTAAATTTTCTTTGATTCCCGTCAGATAACACATACACTATTCATTTGTTTATATCTACTAAATTATAAGTACAATGGATATAACCTGAATATTTTGGTGAGTTTTCAGCAGATATCAGTGAATCTGGGCAGGCAAAAGAACAGTAAGTTCAGATGTTATTTATAAACGATCTGGAGGACAGGATAAACAGCTCAATCTCAATATTTGCGGACGATACAAAGCTAAGCAGGGCAATAATGTCTACGCAGGATGTGGAAAGCCTACAAGAAGACTAAACAAGTTAATGGGGTGGGCAACTACATGGCAAATTAGGTTTAATATTAAAAAATGTAAAGTAATGCATTTGGGTGCCAAAAATGTGAATGCAATTTACTCGCCAGGGGGAAAACCCCTAGGATGAAAAAGGAACTGGGGGTCCTAGTAGATGACAGGCTCAGCAATGGCATGCATTGCCAAGCTGCTGCAAGCAAAGCCAACATAATGTTGGCATGCACTAAAAAGGGGATTCACTCCAGAGATAAAACGATAATTCTCCCACTCTACAAGACTCTGGTCCGGCCACATCTGGAGTATGCCCTCTAGTTCTGGGCACCACTCCTCAGGAGGGATGTGCTGGAACTGGAGGGAGTCCAGAGAAGGGCAACAAAGCTAATTAAGGGACTGGAGGATTTCAGCTATGGGGAAATATTACAAGCATTGAACTTATTCTCTCTGGAGATGAGATGCTTCAGAGGGGATATTATATCAATGTTCAGATACAGTACTGGTGACCCTAGCATAGGGAACAAACTTTTCAGTGAAAGGGAATTTAAAAAAACTCGCCATTCACTAAAATTAGAAGAGAAGCGGTTTAATCTTAAACTGTGTAGACAGTATTTTACTGTCAGAGCAGTAAGGATGTGGAATTGTCTTCCACAAGCAGTGGTCTCAGCAGGGAGCATCAGTAATTTCAAAACACTATTAGATGGGTATCTTAACAATCACAACATGCAGTGGTATACAATGTGCTATTAACATAAACATACACATGCAGGTTGAACTGGATGGACTTGTGTCTTTTTTCAACCACACCTACTATGTAATTATGTAACTATGTGATGTACACATACAGTATTTATATACTTCCTCTTTCATATTTGTATTACAGTATAACATTCAAATACTGTATATGTAGTTTACCACTAGAGGGAGCAAACACTCATTTTGAAATTGCTAATTTCCCCTTTTTTAACGGCTGTTAATTTATTTATCACAGGTACTTGTATAGCAACACCAATTTGCACAGAACTTTACATATATATTGTACATTCACATCAGTGCCTGCCCTCAAGGAGCTTACAATCTAAGGTCCCTAACTCACATTCATACAGACACATACTAGGGCCAGTTTAGACAGGAGCCAATTAACCTACCAGCATGTCTTTGGAGTGTGGGAGGAAACCGGAGTCCCCGGAGGAAACCCACACAGATACAGGGAGATTATACAAACTCTGTGCAGGTAGTGCTGTGGTTGGGATTTGAACCGACAACCTTAGTGCTGTTGAGACAAGAGGTCTTCTACACAGGTAGTACATTGTTTTCAATGAGTCAGTGAAATCATGTTTTCATTGTGACAAGGAGCAGTAAGGTTTAACCATTGTGCAGCACTGCAAATCGGAAGTCTGAGTATGTAATAAGTAAATATTTCTGCCTATATATACTGTACATACTGTATATAATTACACACTATAAATCATACAATTTTTTGTGCATCCTACTAATGGCCAAAGGTACAAAGTACGTGGGCATTATACATGCTAGTCATCTTATGTAATTTGAGTGTTGTTTTGCCAGTACAATTTTTTGTATATTGGCAAAACAATGCAGAAAATTAAGGATTGCATCGCTCCTTGACTCGGAGCAAACAACCTGGTTTACGAGTCCCTGGGCATTTTATGGAACATGGTCATAAGGATACTGATCTGAGATTTACTGTTTTGGAGGTAGAGTTGCCACCTCATCCCTTTAAACCCAAACACCTTTAAATTACACAGGTTCTGAGGCTAATTAAATGCAGATAAGGCACTAAGTGAGTTTAATTACCACTTTAATCAGCCACAGAACCTGTATAATTAATATGTGTTTGGGTTTAAAAAGATGAGGTGGCAACCATATTTGGAGGAGATCCTTAGAGACAGGAGAGGTGGCGAGAGGATTTTAAAATTAAAACAAAAAGAAATCTGGTAGATTATTAAATTAAATACTCTCAAACCATATGGTTTAAATAGGAATTTCAATCTTCATTTATTCTTGTAATCAACTGGTATGTATTTTAGTATTTGCGTTTTTTTTTCTAGGTGTGAAAGTATTTGATTTATCCTCTTCAGCCGGATGATGGACTTTTTTTGGGTATTTTTTGTAATGCTACTCGTTGATATGTGTGGTCATGTTTGTTTTGCTTTTTGATTGTGGTGTGTTTTTTCTATTCCCCCTCGATTTTTTTTCCTTCCTTTTTTGTTTTTGGTACTACTAGCGCATTGATTGAATAATTGATGAAATGGGATACACCTGTTAAGCTCTGCCCTGTGTCTATTTAAAATGGTTCATACCAGCTGAAATTTACACATGGTTTGAGGAAGAGCATGCTTGCTTGAAACTGTACAGTTGCTTTGCTTTTGCATTGTTACGCACATGGCTCCTTAGTAAGTAAAGAGTTTTTTGCATCATTTGGGATATTGCATCCTCTTTTTTAATGTATAATATTGGCAGAAAATGCGATTATCCATTTGGATATTTAAAAATTACAAGTTCACAAGTGTGATTCATCCGTTTTTTGCTCATAAATAATATGATATATAAAACTCAAAATATATATAAAATAACTTTAACACACATCGATAATTTTATTACAGCAATCTAAAAAAAAGCATGGAAGGACTATAGATTTTCTTTAAGTAACTGGGCTACAATCTGTACCATTGCTCAGCCATTCATTCGGGAGAAAATAAATGCAGTTGATGATAAGAACATATTTCAAGATGCAACCAGCTCTCAAATTAAAGTCTGTATGGTAACTTAAGATGGCAGGTCAGACGTGAAATTATCCCCAGACAAGGGTCGCTGCTTGGCACTTGCCTTGTGGGAATTCTCATTCTGCTCAGGCTTCAACTGTCTCCCATTCTGCTTCCTAAACCTGAGTGGCACTATTCTTATATGTCTGGATAGAAGGAAAAAAACCCTAGAAAACTTCAAGTGAAATGTGCCGCACCAAACAAAGATTTCCCTCTTCTCTATCCATTGAGAGATTAAATTTAAGGCTCAATGAGCTCCGTTCTTAACGAGCTCCATTTCTGGGACAAAACCTTTTTCTATATGATTTAGCCAATCCATAAGACTGTTCCTTCTGTGGCTGGGCCTTTGTCAAGTTTTACAGACAGCAAGCCTTTTGTTTTGAGATCTGCGCCACCCCACTACTCAACACAAACCATTATTCTTTGCGGCAGATTATTACAGAATTGGTTGCAGGATGTGCAAAATATGCAGAATTTTCTGCAAAAGAATCTGTCAAAACGTTTGTAAGAATTTTAAAATTCAATCTTGACGTGTCCAGAACTCCAGACCTTTTTTTTAAATAGATAGATAGATAGATAGATAGATAGATAGATAGATAGATAGATAGATAGATGTAGCGGGCACCTACTTTTAGGTAGGTGACCTTTTTGTTAGTTTACAATGTCAGGTAAATTTAGGCAGGCTTGTACTATTACAGCAGGCCTGTTTGTTCATTTCTCATTTGAGTGGCAGGTAGTTTGTATGTGAGTCTTGGCCAATCATTGATTTGCTTGGTAATGCCCGGGACTCTCCTATAAAAGCCGGGTCACATGGTCAGTCAGGAGTCTTCCTGTTCGAGCGTGGAGAAGCCAGCCTGGTTCCCTGAGGGGAGAGGTTTCCCCCTCCAGGGAGCAAACGGAGCTTTCCCCCCTTGCGAGAAGGGTGTGGAACCAGTCTCCATAGAGGAAGAGACAACACCTTACAGCATGTAGTCGCTGGTGTCCTTGGCTGCCCCTGAGGGGAAGGGAGCAGGCCATAAAGGAGAAAAGGGAACAAAGAATAATTGCGGGAGAAGTAGCAACAAAGCGGAAGGAAACTGGGTGATCAATCGTTTATGAGTAGCACATGGACTGTTGATCACGTGAGTGAAAGCCCAAGAGAAGGGTACTGCCAGAGGCTGAGGGTTGTTGGTACGCAAGTCAGTGAGACAGGCGGTGATGGCCTGTGACTTTGGGTTCAGCAATGTCCTGGGATTCCAATCAGTCAAGTGGAAGGAGTTATTCAGAGTGACTTTTCTTTAGCTCAACTTGGAAGTACCATGCAGATGGGAAGTAGTGGTAAAAAGGTAGCGGTGAAGCTGCAAGCACACATATAGAGATACAGACTGTTCTTAAAAAGTTCTGCAGATGAAGAAGTTATTCAGAGTGGCTCTTTATCAATTATTCTCTATCAAAATCTACCTCCATGTTCCCTGATTGAAGAAATCACCCAAAGTGATTTCCTATTGTCCGCAATTGATTCTAGTTTTTCCATAAAAGACAGTGAAAAGATGATAATGTAACAAAAGAGCATCTCATAAGAAGTCCTTCTCCCATCCCAGTTCATGTTAATTAATAAAGCAAGAGAAAAAGCATTACGGACTGTGTTTTTGAATCTATGGGCTGCGAGGGTTGAGTGGTAAACGTGAATTACGGATAAAACAATTATTCAGCCGATCCTTCAGGGGGTAAGCGCTACATATATATGCAGTATCTCTCTCTCTCATATCAAACTATCCCCCACCCTATGCTTCACCTATTTTATTATATACTGTGTTTATTGGCGTATAACACGCACCCTCATTTTAAGAGGGAAGTTTCAGGAAAAAATTTCCACACCCCCCTTTAAATTCCACAGCCTCTCTCTACATTACATAGACCCCTTGCAAATTACGTAGCCCCCTTTACATTACACAGCCCCCTCTACATTACACAAACCCCTTGATTATTACACAGACCCCCTGTACCTTACACAGACCCCTTTACATTACACAGCCCCCCTGCACATTACACAGCCCCCTTTACATTGCACAGCCCCACTGTATATTACACAGACCCCTTGCACTTTACTCAGACCCCCTTTACATTACGCAGCCCCCCTGCACATTACACAGCCCCCCTGTACATTGCACAGCCCCCTTTACATTACACAGCCCCCTCCCCCTGCACAGTAGACAGCCCCTTTCATTATAGATCCCCAGTCCCCTGGGACAGCCTTGCCAGCGTACTCTAAAGTTAAAAAAAAAAATCACTGCCAGTCCCCTCTCATAGATTCTTCCTACACTGTGTGAGTGTCATTGTAAACCGATGCCTCTAAATACCTTATTAGCTCGGTTCTTTCCACCCGGTCACGGGACCGCTCTCCTCTGATGTTTCATGGATGGTCATGTGACCGCTCTCCTCCTCCAATCTAAAGCTACACGGAGGAGGAGGAGTGGCCGAAAATAATGGAGCTAATGAGGTATTTACAGGCTTCGATTTAAAATGACACTGACACGGTGTACGAAGGATCTATGAGAAGGGGCTGGAAGAGATTTTTTTATCTTTAGTGTATGCTGGCAGGACGGCTGGCCTGACCCCCCCCCCCCCCAATGTGTGGCACCCAGGAGTGAGGACTGCCCGTGCCCGATAACGACCCCCCCCCCCCGGTGGTAAGAAAAAATATCTCCCTATAACACGCACGCACTGTTTGCAATCTATTTTCAGGGTAAAAAGAAGTGTGTGTTATACACAGATAAACATGGTATATATTTTCAACTTGCATATCGGAAGGTTAAGTGTAATGCATTTCTTTTTTAGTTGCACTGAACATTCCTTTCACAGCAGTTTTAAGAGCAAACCAATTTGTGTGTTACAGCTAGTTTGTTGTCTGAAAAGCACAAAAGCAAATGAAAACTTAGGGGTCTATTTATTGAAAAAAAAATACGCACAGCTATCACAAATACTCCTCATAATTTGTTTAAGGCCCTGTTCGCATCTGTCGATTTGGGATCTTGGGTAAAATTGCTGAGATTCTGCCTGTAATTTGCACTGCATTGTTAATGCCATCTGAACGCTGTTTTGTTTTGCTTCGGATGTTGAGTGATAAATCACATCAGGCAAAGCTTGTTGCCCAAAAAGGAACAGGAACTACTCACAATCAAGGTAAAACCGCACTGTATTTAGGTGCCATTAAAAATGAATGGCAACCAAACACATACATTTTGCCACTATTTGCAACAACTTAGGCTGCACGGTATTCTAAGTCTGTCTTCAAATTCCACAAGTAAATTTCTGCTACATGCTCCCTGCAATATAAGCCTGCCTCATAGTTTTAGAATTATAGGAGGTGGGACTTTTTAATAAAATACTTGTTGTCACTGTTTTTCATTATTTGTTGTATCTCAGTGATGCTAATCTTATAAAGCCTCTTTGCAACCACTTCCTGTCTACATGTAGCCACTCCAGCAGGCTAAAGCCATGTACACACGACCGGACTTTTCGTCAGACTAAACTCCAAAGGACTTTTCAACGGAGTTCCAACGAAACGGACTTGCCTACACACGATCACACCAAAGTCCGATTGTTTTGAACGTGATGACGTACGACCGGACTAGAATAAGGACGTTCATAGCCAGTAGCCAATAGCTGCCCTAGCGTCCTTTTTTTGTCTGTCGGACTAGCATACAGACGAACAGATTTTTTGATTGGATTTGAGTCCGTCGGAAAGATTTGAAACATGCTCTATTTCTAAAGTCCGACAGATTTTTCGACAGAAAAGGTCCGATGAAGCCCACACACTATCGAATTGTCCGACGGATTTGTTCCATTGGACCAGTTCGGTCACAAAATCCGGTCATGTGTACACGGCATAAATGTAGCAAAGTGTTATGCCCCGTACACACGGTCGGACTTTGTTCGGACATTCCGACAACAAAATCCTAGGATTTTTTCTGACAGATGTTGGCTCAAATTTGTCTTGCATACACACGGTCACACAAAGTTGTCGGAAAATCCGATCGTTCTGAACGCGGTGACGTAAAACACTTACGTCGGGACTATAAACGGGGCGGTGGCCAATAGCTTTCATCTCTTTATTTATTCTGAGCATGCGTGGCACTTTGTCCGTCGGATTTGAGTACACACGATCGGAATTTCCGACAACGGATTTTGTTGTCGGAAAATTTTATCTCCTGCTCTCCAACTTTGTGTGTCGGAAAATCCGATGGAAAATGTCCGATGGAGCCCACACACGGTCGGAATTTCCGACAACACGCTCCGATCGGACATTTTCCATCGGAAAATCCGACCGTGTATACGGGGCATTAGAACCCCATTGACCTCAGAACTCCTGCCCTTAGCTTTAGGTTTTCATTAAGTGAGGAATGTGTAAAAAATAGCGCTAGACCTGCAGGGTTATCTCACTGGTATTGCTTAAAGTTTTGATGTTGACATTAATTTGGTTCCTGGGCAGGCAGTTTCTAAACCCTAGAGCAGGGGTCTCCAAACTTTCTAAATAAAGGGTCAGTCTATTGTCCTTTAGATTTTAGATGGGCCAGACTGTGACCTGTGGGGATAGAAAATGTCCCGTATTCTGTGGGGGTAAACAATGCCCCAGGCTTGGTGGTCAGTGGGAGTAAAAAAAATTTATAGCGCCTGTTGTCAGTAGGTGGAGGAACAGTGCCCCATAATTGATGGCACATCATCAGCTTTAGTGGGAGGAATAGTGCCCCATAATTGGTATTAGGGGGAGAAATAGTGCCTCGTCATTTATATCAGTGGGAAGAATAATGCCCGGTCATTGGTGTCAATAGGGGAAATAGTGGCCCATTGTTGTTATCAGTGGGAGGAATAGTGCCCTGTCACTGGTATCAGTGGGAGGAGTGGTGCCCCATTGTTGTTATCAATGGGAGGAATAGTACCCCATTGTTGGTATCGGTGGAAGGAATAGAGCCCCATCATTGATATCAGTTGGAGGAATAGCACCCCATTCTTTGGTATTAGTTAGAGGAATAGTGCCCCAAGACCTGGATAAAGGCTAGCATCTAGAGGATCTCCATGTTGTCCTTGGCTTGTAGTGTAATGTAACAAAAATTACAATTTAATTTTTTTTCTTTTTTTCATTAAGCACAGGTTTGCTTATTGTAATTTGGAATCCTGCAGGGAGAAACAGAGGGGCTTAATTTTTTTCTGAGAATTCTACACTTGCAGGCCTGCAGTATAAGTATAGACATGCAGTTGTACCAGATTTCACCAACAGGTGTTACTGCAACTGAACTCTCTAATTTGAAATTCATTTCCCAGTATAACCAAAAACCTGCAAAAAAACAAGGACATTGTGGGTTTGTGTTTTAGGTGGAAATCCCTTTTAAACCACATGCTAATGGAACACTGCTGACCTCATCCAAGCCTCCAGTTCTCTTCCTGCTTCATTCTTAGAACTGATAGATTTTTCCACCACTGATGAAATGTCAACGGGTCCTGTCCTAGTATTTTCTAAGCAAACACAGCAAGTTTGGCCAGGGATTCAGTTTTATGTCATAGCCATGTATGTTTGTGTTAGTTTATGTTTTTTTTAATTCCTCACATCATCTGTTCCATTCTGTAGCTTCAGCTGTTTGCGGTTTAAAATAAACATAAAATGAATTTTATCTCTAACATTCATATCCGCAGACTGACTGCTTCATTCCTGCAAGATAAAAAAAACACATTATTTTAAATTCTCATTTCTAGGTCAGTACATTTGTTGTTTTTTTTATCTGTGACTTTTCTATTTTTTTGCACTTGATTTTTTTATTCTTCCTTTACTTAAAGTAATGCTCTTGCCATTAAAAAAGTTAGCATGGAAATACAAAAGAAGAAACAGCCTTATGCCCTAGGGTTCATTTAAAAAAAAAAAATTCTCATTGCTTTGCAACATAGTGGGGTTGATGTACTTAAACTGGAGAGTTTAAAATCTGGTGCAGCTCTGCATAGAAACCAATCAGCTTCCAGTTTTTTTTGTCAAAACTTAATTGAACAAGCTGACGTTAGAAGCTAAACAAGGTATACAAACATCTGCACCAAAATCAAAGAATAACAATATACACTCACCTTCCACTTTAGTAGGTACACCTGATCAATTTCTTGGTAGCACAAATTACTAATCAGCCAATCACATGGCAGCAACTCAATGCATTTAGACATCTAGACGTGGTGAGGACGACTTGCTGAAGTTCAAACCGAGCATCAGAATGGGGAAGAAAGGAGATTTAGGTGACTTTGAGCGTGGCATGGTTGTTGGTGCCAGACGGGCTGGTCTGAGTATTTCAATAACTGCTGATCTAGTGGATCATCTCTAGGGTTTACAGAGAATGGTCCAAAAAAGAGAAAATATCCAGTGAGCGTCAGTTCTGTGGACAAAAAGGGCTTGTTTATGTCAGAAGAGAATGGGCAGACTGGTTTGAGATCATAGAAAGGCAACAGTAACTCAAATAACCACTCGTTACAACCAAGGTATCTCTGAACGCACAATACTGTACATTGAACCTTGAACCAGATGGGCCACAGCAGCAGAAGACCACACTGGGTGACACTACTGTCAGCTAAGAACAAGAAACTGAGGCTACAATTTGCACAGGCTCACCACAATTGGACAATAGAAGATTGGAAAAATGTTGCCTGGTCTGATGAGTCTCGATTTCAGCTGCGACGTTCAGATGGTAGGGTCAAAATTTGGCGTAAACAACATGAAAGCATGGATCCATCCTGCCTTGTATCTATGGTTCAGGCTGGTGGTGTAATGGTGTAGGGGACATTTTTTTCGCACATTTTGGGCCCCTTAGTACCAACTGAGCATAGTTTAAACGCCACAACCTACCTGAGTATTGTTGCTGACCATGTCCATCCCTTTATGACTACAGTGTACCCATCTTCTGATGGCTCCTTCCAGCAGGATAATGCACCATATCACAAAGCTCAAAAAATTTCAAACTGGTTTCTTGAACGTGACAATGAGGTCACCGTACTCCAATGGCCTCCACAGTCACCAGATCTCAATCCAATAGAGCACCTTTGGGATGTGGTGAAATGGGACATTCGTATCATGGATGTGCAGCCGACAAATCTGCAGCAAATGTGTGATGCTTTTATGTCAATATGGACCAAAATCTCTGAGGAATGTTTCCAACACCTTGTTGAATCTATGTCATGAAGAATGAAGGCAGTTCTGAAGGCAAAAGTGGGTCCAACCTGGTACGAGCAAGGTGCACCTAATAAATTGTCCGATGAGTGTATATGAGTGTACAGCTGCTGTGTCAAACACCAATGGTACCACAAATATGAGTAAAATATATCTAAACAGCTTATACTACAAAACTCAATATACAGTGAAAAATGTCCAATAAAATGTCAGAATAAAGAAATCCAAAAAATATTATTGGTGTGCCATGTCTTTAATTCACCCACGTGCTTCTATAACATAAATCAATATGGGCTCCATTCCACCGTGCTCAAAATAAACACTCCACACTCACCAGACCAATTTGTCCTCTTGTGTGAACAAGAAAGTCAAATGCACTGGGGGATATATTCATCACCGAACCAGGGATGAAAGGAAGCCAGAACCACCATGCAGCCTAGAAGGGTGGCCTGAAATGGATATAGGGAGCCCATATTTTGAAATGTTTAGTCTAGAGACGAAGTTGCTTTAAAAGCTAACTTTACCAAATGTATATTCATTGTTTAAGGTGCACAACTGGGAGGATTTGCAAGTGGGAAGGTCAGGGCCAACATACAAAGCCAATTGTCCTTAGAAGTTTACATACCCTTGATGGAATTTGTAAAATGTTAGTCTTTTTTGATGCACCAGCACCACAAAACAGCCCACTTGCATTATGTAAAACAGCACCTAGAAAAGCCTGAAAACTTCTGGAACAAAATCATTTGGAGTGATGAGATCAAAATGGAACTTTATGGTACGAATAGACGATTACAGAATTTCTTGTCCCTGCTCAAGCACTAAGGCCGTGTACAAACGGGCAGACTTTTTGACTGGACTGGTCCGACGGACTTTCCAACGGGCTTTTGACGGACTTCCGACTGACTTTTGAATGAACGGACTTGCCTACACATGATCACATCAAAGTCTGACGGATGCGTACGTGATGACGTACGACCAGACTAAAATAAGGAAGTTGATAGCCAGTAGCCAATAGGTGCCCTAGCGTGGGTTTTCATCCGTCGGACTAGCATACAGACGAGTGGATTTTTCGACCGGACTCGAGTCCGTCGGAAGGATTTGAAGCATGTTTCAAATCTAAAGTCCATCAGATTTTCGACTGGAAAAGTCCGCTGAAGGTCCAATGAAACCCACACACGATCAGATTGTCCGCCAGACTCGGTTTGTCGGACCAGTCCGGTCAAAAAGTCTGCTCGTGTGTACTCTGCATAAGTCTAACAGCCATCAGCACGCCTGAACTCCCCCAGACTACTACAGTGTACCCAGTTTGCTTCAGTCTATCAATCTGTTACAGTGTATCCAGTCAGCTACAACAGCGGTCCCCAACCTTTTTGGCACTGGGGACCAGTTTTGTGGAAGAAAATTGTGCCAAGAAACATGATGGGACGGGGGTGAATAAGTACAGTCAGGTCCATAAATATTGGGACATCAACACAATTCTAATCTTTTTGGCTCTATACACCATCACAATGGATTTGAAATTAAACGAACAAGATGTGCTTTAACTGCAGACTTTCAGCTTTCATTTGAGGGTATTTACATCCAAATCAGGTGAACGGTGTAGGAATTACAACGGTTTGTATATGTGCCTCCTACTTTTAAGGGACCAAAAGTAATGGGACAATTGGCGGCTCAGCTGTTCCATGGTCAGGTGTGTGTTATTCCCTCATTATCCCATTTACAAGGAGCAGATAAAAGGTCCAGAGTTCATTTCAAGTGTGCTATTTGCATTTGGAATCTGTTGCTGTCAACTCTCAATATGAGATCCAGCTGTCACTATCAGTGAAGTAAGCCATCATTAGGTTGAAAAAACAAAACAAGCCCATCAGAGAGATAGCAAAAACATTAGGTGTGGCCAAATCAACTGTTTGGAACATCCTTAAAATGAAAGAACTCACCGGTGAGCTCAGCAACACCAAAAGACCCGGAAGACCACGGAAAACAACTGTGGTGGATGACCGAAGAATTCTTTCCCTGGTGAAGAAAACACCCTTCACAACAGTTGGCCAGATCAAGAACACTCTCCAGGAGGTAGGTGTATGTGTGTCAAAGTCAACAATTAAGAGAAGTCTTCACCAGAGTGAATACAGAGGGTTCACCACAAGATGTAAACCATTGGTGAGCCTCAAAAACAGGAAGACCAGATTAGAGTTTGCCAAACAACATCTAAAAAAGCCTTCACAGTTCTGGAACAACATCCTATGGACAGATGAGACCAAGATCAACTTGTACCAGAGTGATGGGAAGAAAAGAGTATGGAGAAGGAAAGGAAATGCTCATGATCCAAAGCATACCACCTCATCAGTGAAGCATGGTGGTGGTAGTGTCATGGCGTAGGCATATATGTCTGCCAATGGAACTGGTTCTCTTGTATTTATTGATGATGTGACTGCTGACAAAAGCATCAGGATGAATTCTGAAGTGTTTCGGGCAATATTATCTGCTCATATTCAGCAAAATGCTTCAGAACTCATTGGACGGCGCTTCACAGTGCAGATGGACAATGACCCGAAGCATACTGCGAAAGCAACCAAAGAGTTTTTTAAGGGAAAGAAGTGGACTGTTATGCAATGGCCAAGTCAATCACCTGACCTGAATCCGATTGAGCATGTATTTCACTTGCTGAAGACAAAACTGAAGGGAAAATGCCCCAAGAACAAGCAGGAACTGAAGACAGTTGCAGTAGAGGCATGGCAGAGCATCACCAGGGATGAAACCCAGCGTCTGGTGATGTCTATGCGTTCCAGACTTCAGGCTGTAATTGACTGCAAAGGATTTGCAACCAAGTATTAAAAAGTGAAAGTTTGATGGATGATTGTTAATCTGTCCCATTACTTTTGGTCCCTTAAAAAGTGAGAGGCACATATACAAACTGTTGTAATTCCTACACCGTTCACCTGATTTGGATGTAAATACCCTCAAATGAAAGCTGAAAGTCTGCAGCTAAAGCACATCTTGTACGTTTCATTTCAAATCCATTGTGGTGGTGTATAGAGCCAAAAAGATTAGAATTGTGTCGATGTCCCAATATTTATGGACCTGACTGTAGGTTGGGGAGTGGGGTGTGCAGTTTCACTGCTGATTTGTTGGGGCGATGGCTAGTGTTAGTGCTTCAATCATCACGACACCATGATTAATATGGTGTCAGGATGATTAAAGCGCATTATTTCTATTATTACATTGTAATATTAAATGAAATAGTTCAATTCACCATGATGCAGAATCAGTGGGAGCCCTGAGTGTGTCACCTGCCAACAGATACAGCTTGTCATCTGCCACGTCACCTGGCATCAGATGCAGCTCATCACTTGCCACGTTGCCTGCCTTCAGATGCAGCTTGTCACTTGCCACATCGCCTGCCTTTAGATGCAACTTGTCACTTGCCATGTCGTCTGCCTTCAGATGCAGCCTGTTACTTACCACTTCGCCTGCCACCACATGCAGCTTGTCATATGCCACATCGCCTGCCACCAGATGCAGCTTGTCACTTGCCACCTTCGCCTACCACCAGATATGGATTGTCACTGTTGCGACCAGTCACCAGATGCAGCTTTCCACTATTCTGCCATCAGATGCAGCTTCCCAGTTTTGGTGCCTGCCACTAGATGCAGCTTCCCACTATCCTGCCACTAGATGCAACTTCCCAGTGTTGCAGCCTGCAACCAGATACAGCTTCCCACTATCCTGCCACCAGATGAACCTTTCCACTGTGGCCTGCCACCAAAAAATACCAGATGCAGCTTGTCACTTTAATAATTTAAATGTAAAGGCAAATTGTAAGGGCTTTCTCAGCAGTGAAAGACTTACACCTCTTCTCTCTGCGTCTCCCCATCGCTACGGAATCCGAGTGAGTAAACTGGCATATGTGCAGTTGCTGGGTCCTATCCCAAAGTGAGGGTGGAACAGTGGCGATGCGGAGTGGGTAGTGAGCAATGATGTAATCTCTCTGCTCACTCACCGCACTTTTAATAGAGCAGCCTTCGCAGCCTAGCTGTGATGGCGGAACAGCGGTGATGCCGGGCAGGCGGTGAGGGATGATGTCATCTCTCTGCTTGCCCGCTGCACCTCTTGACAGTACAGCCTTCGCGCAAAAGAGGCCATGGACCAGCACCCGTGTACCCAATCTACTAGAGTCTAGTAGTCTGCTACAGTGTACCCAGTTTGTGTCAGTCTACCAATCTGCTACAGTGTACCCAATCTGCTAGAGTTTAACAGTATGCTACAGTGTACCCTGTCTGCTACAGTCTACTGGTCTGCTACAATCTACCTAATCTGCTACAGTCTCTACTGCTACTTTCACACTGAGGCATTTTTTAGGCGCTAAAGGGCTAAAAATAGTGACGGTAAAGCGAATGAAAAACGCCTCCCCTGCCACCCCAGTGTGAAAGCCCGAGTGCTTTCACACTGGAGCGGTGTGCTTGCAGGACGGGAAAAAAAGTCCTGCAAGTAGCATCTTTGGGGCATTGTGGGAGCGGTGAATACAACGCTCCTAAAACACCCCTGCCTTTAAAATCAATGACCAGAGTTTGCCATATCGCCCGCAAAGCACTTTGGCAGCGACACTTTGGCAGCAACGCCTTGTGTGCGCTTTTAACCCTTTTTGGCTGCTAGCGGGGGTTAAAAGCACCCGCTAGCGTCTGAAAAGCACCGCTGAAACAATGGTAATGTGATGCTAAAAATAGTGATGCTTTACCACTGACGCCCCCCCCCCCCCGCCCCGGTGTGAAAGTGCCCTACCAGTCTGCTTCAGTCTCTGCCAGTCTGCTTCAGTCTCTATCAGTCTCCTACAATCCCTGCCAGTCTGCCACAATCTCTGCCAGTCTGCTACAGTCTCTACCATTCTGCATCAGTGTACCATTCTGCATCAGTCTTTCCTAGTTTGCTACAATTGACACCTGTCATGCCTACCTCTAATGCAGGTGGTCAGACACTATAGCTTCTGTGAGTATGAATTTGTATCTTCACAGGATGGTGCTGTGTGGATATGAGTAAGGGTAGCAAAGTGCCACGTCCTAATTAAGTCTATACAAGAAATTGAAAAAAATTATGGACTTTATAGGCACCAGAGTACAACAATAGTTTTATAAAATTATACATTTTTATTACAAAATTATTATTTCCAATGCAATTAAAAACATACTTACATGCTTACTGCCCAAATTCAGCTAGTATCACCTAAAAACCATAACAAGACACTGGTTAAACCCATAATGTGTGCGCCAATGGAGTATGGCTGCCAAAATCCAAGCGGGCTTGGTGTCAGTTAATGTAGCGTATGAAAGAGGTACATATTTCACATACCTGCGCTGCCTCAGGAGCTTGAGCAACAATTCTAGGTAAATAATGATACATAATAAGGATAAATAATATCCACTAACAGCATACAATCAATAGTGACATGGTTGGTCCACAGCCCCACAGCAAGCACACGCGTTCAAGCATGCGTGCATGTATGTAGGAGTGGCAATAAGTGAATATGGGGACGCATGCACCAGCGGCACCCTGCTACCAAACTGGAGTGCGGTATACAGACCAATGATGGATTAGTATAATCAAACAAGTTATCAAGATTTTGTATCCTTTTACAGAAGGAAATTCCCTCAGATATCGACCAAGGATGTATACCGAAAAAAAGGGGTTGAGATAGAAAACAAAGGATATTAGAGAAGTAAAGGCTTATATAATGTGTTAACATGCTGAAGAACTCTTTTTTAAGAGAGAAGAAGAAGGAGAAGAACTACAGCTTCTGTGTTTGTCACCTATAGCAGCCTCCTTTCCCATAAGGCAAGCAGGCCTATCGGTACTCAGTTGCCCCCAGGACTTTACACATTGCTACACTGGGGCAGGCACGAACTGGGTAAAGCGAGCAGGTACTTGCGGTTGGCAGACAGACAGAGTGGTTTAATGACAGTCCAACTATAAGGCAGGCAAGGTTCAGAATAGTCAGGGTCAAATTCGTAGTCAAATGGCAGGCAGAGTTCACAGAGTAGTCGATATCTAATCCAAGGTCATCAATGAGGGAATCCAATCTAGTGAAACAGAGCAGACAAACAGAGAGCTTGGGGCACATGTTACAAATGCAATATCAAGCATGAGACTGCAGGCTTGGCTGGCTTAAATCAGGTTTGGTCTCCACCCAGAAACTGGCTACATCAACCATCCTGCAGGTGGACAGACA
This sequence comes from Lithobates clamitans, assembly GCA_037952925.1. Lineage (NCBI taxonomy): Eukaryota > Metazoa > Chordata > Amphibia > Anura > Ranidae > Lithobates > Lithobates clamitans. The sequence continues at coordinate 4,907,518 of JBBGZY010000392.1, forward strand.
GACAGGGAGAACGCATAACCAAAACTAAGATGCTGGAATGAGACCAGCAGCTGTCAAAGAACAGGAGCGTTTACATGCTCCTGACAACACCAGTCTGCTACAGTTGACATCAGTCTGCTACATTCTCAGCCAGTCAGCCTGCTATAGCTTGCTACCAGTCAGCCCTGTTATAGTCGAGCAATTAGTCTTCTCTATGGGGACTTGTCCACCGCCGGTCTGTCAGCATCTCTTGGGTTACCTGAGGGTAGTCTGCAACTAAGCCCAAACTTCTGTATGGGGGTCCTTGGGAGAACACCAGCTATCCCTAAGTCTCCAGGCTTGAGCAAAGGAACTGACTTTCCTTACATTAGACACACTGGGTTTGGGTTCACTGCAGTGCAGGTTTTCCACTGAACACCTGTTCATGTCTGTTCATGATTCTCCCATGCAAAGTCATTTGTTTATTGATGATATTACTGCTGCCAATAAATGAAAATTTCCATTAAGCAGGCCACTAGCTTCATTGGTTGCTGCAATGCTATCTGCTGCACAGCAATATTGGTTGCTTGTATTGATAAACTGAGTTTGGTCCAAAAGATAGTTGTTGTTGCTGGGCCAATGGATGGTGGAAGATTCTGTGTGCCCATATTAGGTCAATGATGTCACAAGTCTCCCCATCAATTTGTAAATACGTCCAGTTGTGGGGTGTGATATCTCCCACCCATAGCTCATTGGCCCAGCAATGACAGCTAACTTCTGTGTTCAATAAAAGACGTTGCTGTGCTAAACATATCTGTGGAATAAACAAGTGTCCATAAAGTGTGAACAACCGGTGCTGTTCTAAATGGTGCAAGTGAATTTGTTGATGAACATCCAGTAGAACTAGATATAATCAATGTGCGTTCTGATCATCCAAGCTCCACCAATATTCGAATAAAATGCCTCCTTACCAGAGGTGTAGACTCCAAATTATAAGAGTCTAAAGAGGCGTAATATGCAAGTATACAGTAGAAGATCTAATCAACTTCCACTATTATGTTGCAGGTGATGGTACCCACTGTCAATGCTGATGGTAAAGATTACTCCATAAAATTCCTATGAAGAAAAGATAAAACAGCCACATAGTGTAAAACTGACAATTTATTAAAATAAATCAGTGCTAAACACTTACAGAAATCTGGTATAAACGAGCATTAATAAATCCAAAACATCCTAGAATTTGATCGACCAGTATACAGGGTTGGTGTGCATGGTAACCTCACAGACATGGACTCCAACGAATGCGTTTCTTCAGAATTAAGATCATCTGGGGCATGGGGTCTATGTCCCACACCACGCATATATATACTGTCCAAAAATAGGCAGGGTACAGCCATCCCCGCCACTCTAAATCACAAGTATGGCCGTGTTGGTAATAGTATAGATTTCCAAGCCTCGATTTGGAAAACAAGATTGCCATCAGGAAGCACTCAAGCCTCGCTCTGGGTGCTAATCAAGCCTCGCTTTGGAGTCAAGCCTCGCTCATTCTGGGTGCAATACAAGCCTCGCTCTGGAGTAGGAGGGTCAACCAATGAATGTGACCTCACAATGAAAATGAGGCTTGTACATCTTCTAGTTAGAAAACATACATCCACACACCAGAATTATAGAAAGAGACACTCCACTGGGTCAAGGCAACGGAATGCCAACCCAAGTGTGTGAAGCCACAGAGTGATGATGTTTAATATGCCAATAGTTATAAATTGTGTCCAAGTAAATCTAATAAAAAATTGTATAAAAATGTATTTGAAAAAAAAGCAAAAAATTAGCAATATGGCTGTCCCCTGACTCCAGTGCAACACCTTTCAAAAAAAATTCTTTAAACAATATATAGATATTTTTTATATTTTTTATATCAGAGAGGAAGCATACATAGACCTATAAAGTACCTAAGATCCATCATTAGTGCATACAAAAATATCTCTTTCAATTTGTAGAGAAATGGCATCAAAGGACTAGGTCAAGCGTTAATAAAAAAAAGGCATTTATGTCCCAGTCCACCATGGGGGACAAATGATTTTAGTTCATAAATCTACTTGACTTTTGGTGGAACCTCCTCTCCAAGAGAGGATTTTTAATAATATCAAAAAGGCAACAAAGACCATACGGTCCCCAAACGTTTTGTTATATGCCATAACAGGAACCGTAAGGGGACCTCCTTTTGTAGCTATTGATAGATATATACCACCTTGGAGAGGAGGTTCCACCAAAAGGGCGTGTCCCAATTGGAGGTCAAGTGTATTCATGAATTCAAATTATTTGTCCCGCATGGCATGAATGTGGACTGGGACATTATTGCCTTTAATAATAAAGCTTGACCTAGCCCTTTGATGGCACTCTACAAATTGAGAGAGATATTTTTAGGTCTATATAGGCTTCCTCTCTGTATATATATATTTTTTATATTTTTTTTATATTGTTTTACTTTTTTCTAATACATTTTTATATAATTTTTTTAATTTTTACATTTTAGATTTTTTATTAGATTTGCTCTGACACAAATTTTAACTATTGGCATATTAACCACTTCAATACTGGGCATTTATACACCTTCCTGCCCAGACCAATTTTCAACTTTCAGCGCTGTCGCACTTTGAATGACAATTGCGCGGTCATGCTACACTGTACCCAAACTAAATTTTATCATTTTGTTCCCACAAATAGAGCTTTCTTCTGGTAGTATTTGATCACCTCTGGGATTTTTATTTTCTACTAAATAAATAAAAAAAGACCGAAATTTTTTGAAAAAAAAATGTTTTTTTTGTTTTAGTTACAAAACTTTGTAAATAAGTAAGTTTTCTCCTTCACTGATGGGCACTGATGGGGCTGCACTGAAGGGCACTGATAAGGCGGCACTGGTGGGCACCGATGAGGTGGCACCAATGAGGTGGCACTGATGAGGTGGCATTGATGGGTACTGATGATGGGCACTAATATGTGTCACTGATGGGGCACTGAGAGGCGGCACTGATGGGCATTGATAGGTGGCACTGATATGCGGTACGGATGGGCACTGATAGGCCGCACGGATGGGCACTCATATGCGGCACGGATGGGCATGGATGGGCACTGAAAGGTGGCACTGTTGTACTGTAACCTATGGTACTGATAGATGCCAATCAGTGCCAAACAATAATGCCTGACAGTCAATGATGCCCATTGTGGGCACTGATTGGCATCCATTGTGGGCACTGATTGGCATCCCTGGTGGTCTAGGGTGGCATACCTGGTGGTGACTTCCCTGGTAGTCCTAGTGGCGACCCTGGTGGCCCAGTGTGGGCATCCTCAAGGGGGCTGCACTGATAATCGATCAGCACAGACCCCCCCTGTCAGAGGAGCAGCCGATCGGCCATCCTCTACTCGCGTCTGACGGACGCAAGTGAGGAAAAGCCAATCACCGGCTCTTCCTGTTTACATCATGATCAGCCGTGATTGGACACAGCTGATCACATGGTAAAGAGTCACCATCAGACGCCGGGGGCGTACAGCGGCTTAATATCCTGAAAATCTCCGGTCAGGATGTTGAAACAACTTTGCTGCTGTCATTTTGCTATATGGTGGGCGGCAATTGGTTAAACAACACCAATCTATTGCTTCAGACACTTGGGTTGGCATTCCTTTGCTTTCACCCAGTGGAGTGTCACTTTCTAAAATTCTGGTGTGTTGATGTATGTGTCAGAACTAGAAGATGTACAAGCCTCGTTTTCAATGCGAGGTTGCACATTTATTGGTTGACCCTCCTACTCCAGAGCGAGGCTTGTATTGCACCCAGAGCGAGGTTTGAGTGCTCCCTGGTGGCCATCTTGTTTTGCAAATTGAGGCTTGGACATCTACACTCTTACCAACACGGCCATACTTGTGATTAGAGTGACTGGGACGGCTGCTCCCTGCCTATTTTTGGACAGTATATATATGCGTGGTGTGGGACATAGACCCTATGCCCCAGATGACGTTAACTCTAATGAAACACGTCAGATGGAGTCCATGTCTGTGAGGTTACCATGCATGCCAACCCTGTATACTGGTCGATCGACTTCTAGGATGTTTTGGATGCATTATTGCTCATTTATACCAGATTTCTGTAAGTGTTTAGCACTGATTTCTTTTAATAAATTGTCAAGCAGTTTTACACTATTTGGCTGTTTTATCTTTTATTCATGGGCCCTATTATGGAGTAATCTTTTACCATCAGCCATGACAGTACCATCACCTGCAACATAATAGAGGAAGTTGATTGGACCTTCTATACTTGCATATCACCGCTGTTTAGACTCTTATAATTTGGAGTCTACACCTCTGGTGAGGAGGCATTTTATATGAATATCGGTGGAAGTTCACTTGGGTGACCAGAACGCACATTGATTATATCCACTTCTAATGGATGTTCATCAACAAATTCACTTGTACCATTTAGAACTGCACCAGTTGTTCACAGTTTATGGACACTTGCTTATCACATACTTATGTTTAGCGTGGCAACATCTTTTATTTTATCACATTTATCACGATTGGTCCTATTGTGCTGTTGCCAGCAGCTTACACTTATATATCTAGGATGTCTGTTGTATAACTTCTGGATTCAGGCTGAATCCAAGCTCATCCCTAGTCATTAGGAGGAAGGTGGCAGAGGGAATCCCACCAATTACTATCTCACTGCTTCCCAGCTTCTTACAAATCATAAATATTTGGTCCATGATATCAGCCAACTCACTGCCCCTTTATTTACACTCAGTCGCAGGGCAAGAAGCTGTCACTAGCAGTGAGGAGACCGTCGGGAGAACATCACTGTGCGCAGTATTTTATTTTTGACGAGTCATCAGGCATCATTTATCATGATTCAAAGTGTATCTGCATCGTTGATTGACCCCATGTTGAGGGTATGCTTGGTGTCCACAATTTCCTGGCCAGTAAATCTGCAGGCTCAGATAAGGATTTTGTATGAATCTTGGGGGAACCCCACACTTTTTGTATTTTTAGGGAGAAAACCCACACCATTCACTGGCAGATTCAGGGCATAAGTATTTCAAGAAATTGTGCATTTTAATACTTCGCTTTAAGCACCCTTAAAAGTGCTGCTCCCCATACATTTTTTTTAAAAGTTTTATATGTATAGGTAAATGTCTCCCCCTCCCCCAGTTTTAAGCTACCAATGCCCTGTGTTTGACAAATACTTTTTACATGTGTATGTTTTATAGATGCAATTTACTGTTTGTTGTGGGTATTCCATTATTTTTAGAATTCTATTTATATAGACATAGGTGCAACAACTATTTTCATATATTCAGGGGCGTATCTACCACGAGGCAAACAAGGCATTTGCCTTAGACAGCATTTTTCAGGGGGCGGCCCAGGCAGAAGGGCAGAGGCGGTTCTTTAACCACTTCCCATCCTTTCGGTGGTTGTACCAGAATGATGCCTGTAGCTGCAGGCATGACGGTATCATTTTTGAGAGCCAGCGATTGGCTCTCTTGTAATAGCAATTGGTGCAGCTTACTAGCCATTTGATTGCTATTACAAGCAGCGAGAGGGGACATCCCCGCCCTCTCCCGCCTCCTTCCACTGCTTTCTCGTGCTCCTCTCACCGGGAGATCCAAGCCAGGATCGGCTTTGAACGGCTGTTCGTAACAGTAAACCGGAAGCAATGACATGACATTACTTCCGGTTTACTTGGAAACCATTGGCGCCAGTTTTTAAGAAGTGAAAGCATTCAAAAACACCAAACTTAATGTTTTGAGTGCTTTTAAGTGCAGAGGAGTACCATAAAGAGTACCTGTCACATGCCTATTGCTGTGACAACGAAGTTTACATTCCTTTTGACAACAATAAAAGTATCAAAATAAAAATTAAAGCAACAGAGTAAAAATAAAAATAAATTAATAATTGAAAAAAAAATTACAATGCACCTGTTCTCCTGAGCTCGCGTGCAAAGGCAAATTTACGTGCCAATGTTGCCCGCAAACAAACAGCGATCGTCTCACACATGTGAGTTATCACTGCAAACGTCAGATCATGGGCAGTAATTCTGTATATTGCACTCAAACAAATCATGTCTCAGGTTCTGATGAGGAAGCCAGAGCTGTTCACTGTCAATGGCTGCAGCTTCCCCATCAGACCCTGAGACAATAACGGTATACTGTGGCTGGGGAGGGACACATTTAGATGGGAGAGGGTGCCAAATTGTAGTCTTGCCTAGGGCAGCACAAAACCAAAATACACCACTGCTAACTGTGATTAGCAGTGCTGTAACTAAGTTATAGTATCATGTTTAATGTAGTTCTTCTGTGGAACTACATGGCTATAATGCAATTCCTTGTCTCTGTGTTCCGGTTGTTTTCCAATAAAGCTAGCTGGGCTCAGCCATTAGAGATGGGCCGAACAACCCCCTGCAGTGTAGCGGGCTTGCGTACCTGCTATCCCCGCTTAAAGGGCCGACATACAGTTACGACGGTTTGCGGGAACGTGCCGACTTGCCGCAGTATAATGACAACGGCTGGTCGGCAAGCGGTTAAATGAGCAGTAATGCACTGATATATACTGCGTCAAATGTACAGTAACTCACTCAAAAATACTGAGTTAAATGTTCAGTAACGCACTGAAATATACTGTGTTAAATGTGCAGTAACGCACTCAAATGTACTGCGATAAATGCGTAGTAACGCACTGATATATACTGCGCTAAACGTGCAGAAACGCACTGATATATTCTGCATTAATCAGGCAGTAATGCACTGATATATACTGCATTAAACATGCAGTAATGCACTTAATATACTGCGTTAAACGTATAGTAATACACTAATATATACTGCATTAAACGTACAGTTACATAGTTAGTCAGGTTGAAAAAAGACACAAGTCCATCTAGTTCAACCAAAAAATAATAATAATAATAATACAATCCCATATACACAATCCTTCACCCACAGTTGATCCAAAAGAAGGCAAAAAAATCCAGAAAAGCATTCTCCAATTTGCTAAAGCAGGGGAAAAAAATCCTTCCTGATCCCCCGAGAGGCAATCAGGTTTTCCCTGGATCAACTTTACCTATATATGAGAGTGCCCAGTTATATTTTGTACATTTAGGAAAGAACTCAGGCATTTTTTAAAGCAATCTACTGAACTTGCCAGAACCACCTCCTGGAGGGAGTCTATTCCACATTTTCACAGCTCTTACTGTGAAAAAACCTTTCTGTATTTGGAGATGAAAACTTTTTTCCTCTAGACAAAAAGCTTGCCCCCTTGTCCTCTGTGATGACCTTAAAGTGAATAACTCAACACCAAGTTCACTATATGGACCACTTACAGTATTTATTTGTACATGTTGATCATATCCCCCCCTTAATTTTCCTCTTCTCAAGAGGGAATAGATTCAGTTCCTCTAACCTTTCCTCATAGCTGAGCTCCTCCATGCCTCTTATCAGTTTGGTTGCCCTTCTCTGCACTTTCTCCAGTTCCCCGATATCCTTTTTGAGAACCAGTGCCCAAAACTGAACTGCATATTCCAAATGAGATCTTACTAATGATTTGTACAGGCGCAAAATGATATCTCTCTCTCTCTGGAGTCCATACCTCAGCTTGGCATTGCATGCTAATATGGAGCTTATGATCTACCAAAACCCCCAGATCCTTCTCCACTATGGATTCCCCCAGTTGTACTCCCCCTAGTATGTATGATGCATGCATATTTTTATCCCCTTAGTGCATAACTTGGGAACAGTGACATCTAGGGCTGCCACCTCTGAGTTTGATACCCCCACATCTTCACCCAACTTGGCGAATCTGTTAGGGTGTTTAAACCAAGGGCTGGCCTTACTTTTCTGTGAGCACCTACCACTCCCTCTAACTGTATTAACCCATCTTCCTACCTGATAATCCTGACTTACCCCTCCACCCTCCACATTAACGCCACTAACCACCTGCTCAGTGAGCAGAGGACCCCTTTCAAGATTGTCAGTTCTGCCCAGTGTTGCAATTTGCTCCTCCAGATCTCTAATGTGAGCAGAAGAGCAACCTGCTCACATCTGTCCCAGCGGTATCCATCCTGGAGCTGTTGCTCCATTGTTGTATACATGTGGCACACTGTGTACTGCACAAAACCTTAATCTTGCTAACCCACATTTTCCCAGTTACAATATTAATATTACTAACAGGAAATTTTAGATGTTACTTACAGGTTTGAAGACTCCTGTTATAATCTCCTGTTTTAAACTCTGTTTTTTAGTTTAAACCAATTAGTCCAGTTCCTCTTGCTCAGAGTTCCAGTAAGCAAAAAGATGGCAAGCTCAAGGATGAGCAGGCTCAGAAATTAGTTCTGCTGGAAGTTATAGAGGACCTCGAGCACCTGTGACCAATTAACCACTCCCCTAATTAGTAGTCTAAATGAGGGAAAGAAAAAAGGTGTTACAAAGCTGCAAGGAAAAACCCCAGAAGATGCTAACAACGCAGCAAACAAAAGCAGTCAAAAGCAAAACTGGTTTTCACTCTCCACTCAAAGTTCCCACTGTTCAGCTTCCAACCAGTAAATCTGGCAAATTCAAATGTGCTCTACACAAAGTTATATAGGACCTCAAGCACCTGTAACAGTAACACATGGATATATACTGTGTTACAGTAACGCATGGATATATACTGCGTAAACATGTGCAGCAATGCACTGATATATACTGCAGAAAACCTGCCCTGACAAACTAAACTGACACTAAAGTAAAAATAACGGGTCACACTACACTTACAAAACTGACACTAAAGTAAAAATGACTAGTCAAACTACACTCACAATGAACTATCACTAGATTCACACTAAACTGATATTCTACACTGACAAAAGAAGCAGAATAGCACACAATAGCACACTAACTTGATAGCAGCACTGAACAGAGCCCTGTTCTATCTCTCTCCACACCAATATCACACTGCAAATGGCCGCTATGGGGAGAATATTTTTATAGTGTGGGGCGAGACTGAGCCATGATTGGATAGAGTTATCATTACTTTCTCCAATCATGGCTCTGACAGTGCTCTGTGACCTGATTGGGCAAAGCTTTCATTGCTTCAGCCAATAAGGGCTTCCAATGCACTGGGCAGCGGCGCAATGCATTATCATTCGGCGGGCCAAACAAACCGTCAAACGCCGTTCGCCCAACTCTATCAGCCATGTGCTGAGCACCATCTGACTAGTGAAAGTCATATTTGCAGCAACTTTCCAACAATTGTGACTTTGTATTTTTGTATACTCAAGTTTTTGGGACTTGCATTAATATAATTTGATAATTGCTGTGCCGTAACTTTAGAAGGGCTTTCTCTTTTTTTGTGACTGATACAGGGAATGAGGGAAAGTCTCCTCAATGGGCCACAGAGAGCAATATAAACTGAAAGATGTACAAACCTTGCCTTGCTTTAGCCAAAGCTAAAAAATAAAAAAATGTTTGGCTGAAGATACATTTTAAGGCACACATTTATCTTCAACTCTTTTTACTGTTACATCTTATATTTTCTGCTATAGGTTACTGACTACACAAACGTTAAATTTTAGACTCAGCCCATAAATACTTTTCTACAATTTTCTTATACGATGGTCTATACATCAAAAGTGATAGCAGAGAGTCATACATCCATTGTCCTGATAAACCATATTAGTAGAAAATAAATGATTTAAAGGGCAAGAAATAAAGCTCACTGATTGTTGTGCAGGGAAAGTTATTTTCTGCTGTCAGAATAGTTTTCTTTACATTTGTGATCTGGATAATGGAGTTTTACTGTTATGACCAACTTTACTGAATCAACTGTGCTGAGCAAAGTTTATAGACTCTAGAGAAGCAATTTCCAGCAAGATGTCATTGCTAGGAAGAAGAATAAAACAAATTCACGTATGGAAAAAAAGTACATAATTACAATCATATGTAATTGACTTGCTTGGTTTGGTTGTGGACTGCACATAATTCCTATAGACAATTCAACACTAGAAATGTCCCCATTTGACATTTATAACCAATTACATAAAAGAAAACTCCCTTTGCTTCTTTTGCAACTTAACCACATCTCTATTTAAAAGTGAATCTGTGGGCATGCTATGGACATATAAAGCCCAATTGAGCTTTCTGTTTAAGGTAGCTAAATAAATTACAGGTGCATCAAAACATAGGATGTGCAAATCCTTAGGTTACATTCAGTCGGACGGCCAGGGGTAGATAGTTTGCTGCGTTCAGAGGCAGCTAAACACCTAAATGCCTCTGAAATGCAACAACACTCTGTGCTATGAGCACAAACTGGTCAATGAGTTGCCCATTGCTCTCTATGAAGCAGTGGATGTCAGCTGACATGTCCATTGACACCTGTCAACATCCAATCCTGTCTGCTAAAAACAGACGGATGGGGATCCGTTCCTCATCTGTCCGGTGAATCAGATTGGAAGACAGTTGATGGAAATGAAGAGGCCGTCCCTTTCCATCCAACTGTGCATAGAGGAAACCGGGGCAAAAATGGACCTGTCATCCACCTGCTTAGCGGGGATCAGCGGAAAGATCCCCCACTGAGCAGACAGATCCTCTGGCAGACTCTGCCAGTGTGAAAGGAGCCTTTAAACTAAAGATTCAATTGTATTTATATATTCTTAACAAGCAGTAAATGAGCTTACACCCCAGCACTGGGCTTAGGTTCCCCTCCACACCCTTTGCTCCTCAATCACATTTGGCTTTCCACCAGTGAAACATCCCTGCACCCATACAAAAAAAATTGTATACTTACCTTTTTACAGAAGTCCTATGGTATGGAGGTAGAGTATTGTGGATATGATATTGGGCTGGTCTACAATCAGTGTTAACAATTATGAGCGTGGTGAGTGGTCTTTTTATAGACAACACAAACATGTGAAGTAACTGTTAATGGCAGGTTTTTGCCACTAATCATTTCTGGTTCCGGTGAGCCAATGTTTTATGTTATGATTCCTTTTATCCTTTGTGTAATCTTCAGGGGGCAGTACACTCCAGAGAAATTAGAGCTATACTCTATACAAAATCAATGTTTTTCAATGTTGTATTAAATATCTACCTAATATCATATATCAGACAGTGATAAGGTTGATATGCACCGTGAACAACACATTCCTTTGCCTTACCAAGTTGCAAAGCTATAATCAGTGAAAGACTCTTTTCTCAAGAAGTGCATGGACATGCCAGAACATCTGTGTCGCGCATAATACAACCCGTGGCCCAATAGACAGGTTGCTAATTCATGTGCATGACAAGCATTGTTAGCACGTATGCTCAACAATACTCATTTCATCATTATTATTATTATTATTATTATTATTTTTATTATACAGGATTTATATAGCGCCAACAGTTTACGCAGTGCTTTACAATATAAAAGGGAGACAATACAGTTATAATACAATTAGATACAAGAGGATTAAGAGGGCCTTGCTCAGAAGAGCTTACAATCTAAAAGGGTGGGGCAGGTGGGACAAAAGGTTGTAACTGTGGGGAATGAGCTGATGGAAGTGGTAAAATATTAGTTAGAGACGTTATAGGCTTTCCTGAAGAGATGAGTCTTCAGGGATCGCCTGAAGGTAGCAAGAGTAGGGGATAGCCAGACAGGTGGAGGTAGCGAGTTCCAGAGGATGGGAGAGGCTCTGGAGAAATCCTGGAGACGAGCATGAGAGGAGGAGACGAGACAGCTTGAGAGTAAGAGGTATTGAGAAGAACGGAGAGGACGATTTGGGTGATATTTGGAGACAAAATTGGTGATGTAACTCGGAGCAGAGTTGTTAATGGCTTTGTATGTTGTGGTTAGTATTTTGAATTTAATTCGCTGGGTGATTGGGAGCCAGTGTAGGGATTGGAGGAGAGGGTTGGTAGACACTGAGCGGTTGGTAAGGTGGATAAGTCTGGCAGCAGCATTCATGATAGACTGAAGAGGGGATAGTCTATGGAGAGGTAAGCCAATGAGAAGGGATTTGCAATAGTCAAGGCGAGAGATAACAAGGGAGTGAATGAGGAGCTTGGTGGTTTAATTTGTTAAAAAGGGGTGAATTTTAGATATGTTACGGAGGTGAATTCTACAAACTTTTGACAACGATTGGATTTGGGGCTGAAATGACAAGTCAGAGTCTAGGATTACACCTAGTACCCTGGCGTGAGGGGAGGGACTGATGGTTGCATTGGTTTAATGGTAAAGTCGTGGAGGGGGGCACGGGCGGGGGGGAATATTAATAGTTCAGTTTTAGAAAGATTTAGTTTAAGGAAGTGGTGCGACATCCATGCTGATACGTCAGTTAGTAAGTTAGTAATGCGAGAGGAGACTGAAGGAGTGAGGTGAGGAGTAGACAGATAGATTTGGGTGTCATTGGCGTATAAGTGGTACTGGAAGCCGTGGGCGGTTATAAAGTGACCAAGGGAGGAGGTGTAGATAGAGAAGAGAAGGGGTCCAAGAACAGAGCCTTGGGGGACCCCCACAGAAAGGGGCAATGGAGAGGATGAGACAGAGTTGTAGGTGACACTGAAGGAGCACTGTGATAAATAGGCAGAGAACCAGGATAGAGCAAAATCTCGGAAACCAAGGGAATGTAGTTTACTCAGAAGGAGCAAGGGTGGTCAACAGTATCAAAGGCTGCAGAGAGGTCAAGTAGTAGGAGTATGGAGTACTGGCTGTTGGTTTTAGCAGTTAATAAATCGTTAGTGAGTTTTAGTTAAGACGGTTGTAGACTAAGCGTTCTAGAAGTTTAGGGGTGAATGGGAGCAATGAGATGGGTCTTAAGTTGTTCAGGTTGGTAGGGTCCAGTGAGGGCTTTTTAAGTATGGGCGTGATCTGCGCATGTTTTATTAGGTGTCAAAGATTCTGACATCTACATTACATGTATATACGTATATTCACTGAGAAATTGGTGCAGCCGCACTAGAGGCCACAGGGGAAAACTCCCACTATGGGCTAAAGACAGGCCCAGGCAAGAGGAGTCATTTTCCCAAATGACTCCTACATTTATGTCAATAAATCAACTGGATTATCTGCATCATCTGGAGCCTTCTCTTTCTTTTACATTTTGCATTTTAGAGGAGTACCTGAATTTTGAGTGGTATGAACAGGAGCATGACAGGTGCCTTCACTTATAGTGTATGGGGATAATACCATACGCAAGTGTGGTATGACCTCCTTTATCTTGGGGTCAAACTATCTGGTAAGTGTTTCTGGTGCTTTTGCTGTGGACAGTGCGTTACAGAGGTGTCTCACTTCTTGAAGCATAGAATGACAGTTTGGAGGACTTTGCAATCTATTTTTTCATTTATTGGGACTTTATTCTCTGGAATTGTGGTGGGAATTGTTGGAAGTGCTACCTATTTTATTTAAATTCAAATATCCTGATTAAACAATCTGCCTACTGTCTTGGTACCTCTGCTGCCTACCTGGTATCGATCCTGGCTTAGACTTTGAACTTGCTCATTCTTCTGTCTTAGTATCTTTGCTGCTCAGTTGTTCCTGACTTGACTCATTTTGACTATGGCTCTTCTTTTTGCACTTGAAACTTTCTGCGTCCGATCTGCATTGCAGCTTCCTGCGCAGACCTGTTTAAAGCACAGTCAGCAGCACAGCAGCACCCAGACTGTCTTTTGATCTTCCAGACCTAATGCTGCTCCTCATTCTTCTACACCCTGTCTCCAACTTTGGGGGAGTATTACGCAGGAGATGTAAGGAAAGCCCTTTGGTCAATTCGGCCTTGACCATTTACACTACACTCTTTCTTAGATTTCTGGCTGTGGAAAACAGAGTATGGCGGGAAGTGCAAAGTCTACTATGAAAAGCGCAACAAAAATATTGTCACATCTAGGAAGTTTTCTGTTTTAAAATGGCCCTGTCCCTTAGTATAAAAATATAGACCCAAGACTGCACATAAAAGAAGAAACTTTAGGACCTATGTCAATAGGCCTTTGCTTGCTTCAGATGGGTTTTGCATTCACAAAAAAGTATATGTAAATGCAAAACCTATTTGAAGCAGGTCAACTGCAGGTCAAATGCACCTGTCAAAGAATGTCAAACTGATGCCACCAACACAAGCCCAAAGCTAATCAACAAAGGACCGTATACTTACCTTTTTAGTGGGCTGTCAGTTAGAGCTTACTTTTCTTAAAGTGCTCCACATTCTGCTGCTATCTGACAAATATGTTGGCTAGCTTTCCCCTGCTGATCACTGTGATTCCTCCCACCAGCCCTAACATCACTACAGAACACTGTAATGATGTAGGGGTAAGGGGAGGAACCACAGGACCCAGAGGGGGGAACACTACCCGACACACTCAGAAGTGTTAAATAGCGTTGTAAGGGTTAATTCTGCTTAGACCTGGACAATCAGTAGAATTCTTTCGGAGCTCCGGAAGCATTCAATGCAAAAGACAAGATAGTCATTGAATGAATGCTTGGTTTTAATGGTAAGGCTTGCATCTTTATATAAATTATGAACAAAGAATATTGCACAACTCAAAGAAAAGGAGGGAGGGAGGACAGAGTTCATCAGTAATCCCTATACAAACATCTAGCCTCTCAGACATAGTCTTAAACTAGTATTTTAGCTGACGGTTGATATTATCTTAAAACATAATTTAACTATGTAATGCTGACGTTCTGACTTTGTCCGAAGACATCATTTCAAAACTAGTTTTTACCAGACCTTATCTATACTGTGGTCATCGTGAAAAACAAGACCCTAAAATAAGAAATATTCTTCTGTCAGTTATATTCAAGTTTCAGTCATATTAACTCTTTCTCCTCCTTCAAGCTTTGGCGCCCAAACTCTTCTAAAGTGCTTATTTACAGTCCACGATAAGTACAGTAATGTTAGAGATAATATAAGAATATCATATCAAAAAGTAGAATAAGTACCTCACTCTGCATAGCAAGGTCAATCTTTCACACTACAGACCTATCTTCCTTGCCCTCACCCATGACACCTATCCTAGGGAACCCTGACTTCAGCACTGGACTTATTAACATGAACCTCAGGAGGACCTCACTAGACCAACAAGGAAGATCTCAGCTTGTGGACTTTTGGCTACAGGACAGTTTTGCCTCTCAAGCCGATATTACCTGGCTTACAGACCCACTTCCGGATTGCTGGAGCGCTAATTAACTCATGCTGGAGCTCTAATTTCCTACAAACTTTTCGGAGAGCTCACTGCACTTGTAACGTAAACTCACAACTTTTGAACCAGTTTCTAGGAAAGGGAAACTGTCTAGACATACTCTGTCAATCATATATGGTTATGTTCATATGCCAATGGGAATCGGAACCGGGTACCCAGTTCACACTGCAACTAGATGAAAAAATCGAATTTGAAAAAAATCTCCCTTTTAGTCCATAAATCATAAATAGTGAACCAGTACCTGGAAGTTGGGTACATAATACTCACTAGATGTGTAGCACGGCCCCCTAAGGGACTGCTTGGGTTTACCTGCTCATCTGAATTGCCGTGACCTGATGGACATTACAACCCACCTGCCACTCTGGGTTCAGACATCTTTGCACAACCTTAAAGCATATAGATAGGGAAAGGGCCAAGGAGGTACCACATCCATATGAAATTGCTAATGAAAAAGGGGGAACGTTGGAGCAGACCAGAAAAGGAATACAAAATATTATTAGAAAAATAATTAATTTATTATACAAAGATATAAACAATTGACAATATAACATTAAAAACAAATAGCATTGGTTTCCAATAAAAAAAGCCACACATAGTATGTATATTGCTCCCTATTGCTGCTTGAATATGGCAGGTTGATGTTTCGCTTTTGCTTCCTCAGGACCTATATGCCTAACACCAAGCATAGGGATTCTGCATAAGAAAGAAAAAATAATCATATTTCAAATACGGACAATGGGTACAGATATACATATCAAAAAGTGAGATGTCCCAGAAAGACATATAAGTGATGCATAGAGGAAACCAGTCACTTAGAACAGCATAACTCTCATACGCATGACATGCCCCATGCCTTCCCCGGGTGCCTGGATGGTACCAAGAATCACAAGAATGCCCATAGGGGTCAATCAAAAATTAGAGTATGCATATTTTTATATTATATAGATT
This sequence comes from Lithobates clamitans, assembly GCA_037952925.1. Taxonomy (NCBI): domain Eukaryota; kingdom Metazoa; phylum Chordata; class Amphibia; order Anura; family Ranidae; genus Lithobates; species Lithobates clamitans. Next base: position 4,923,612 of record JBBGZY010000392.1, read on the forward strand.
TTTGATTGGCCCCTCTGGGCATCCTTGTGATTCTTGGTACCATCCAGGCACCCAGGGAAGGCGTGGGGCATGTCATGCGTATGAGAGTTATGCTGTTCTAAGGGACTGGTTTCCTCTATGCATCACTTATATGTCTTTCTGGGACATCTCACCTTTTGATACGTATATCTGTACCCATTGTCCATATTTGAAATATGATTATTTCTCCTTTCTTATGCAGAATCCCTCTGCTTGGTGTCAGGCATATAGGTCCTGAGGAAGCGAAAGCGAAACATCGACCTGCCATTTTCAAACAGCAATAGGGAGCAATATATATACTATGTGTGGCTTATTTTATTGGAAGCAACACTAGTTGTTTTTAATGTTATATTGTAAATTGTTTATATCTTTTGTATTCCTTTTATGGTACCTATAAAGTCCGCTCCAATGTTTCCCCTTTTTCACAACCTTAAAGCAATAAATCGGGCAACTCTGTGCATTTATGTTTTGATAATGTTTAGTAGAACAGTTAACAGAAGATATTATCTCAAAGAGCAGGTAATAGATCTGCTGAGTTTTAGGCAACAGCGCCAACTCAGCAAAGGAATTCCTTCAAATAACACAGGCCAAGATAATCGCAGGTAAAACAGTCTATTATATACACATGTACAGTGGAGTTCTGCTTGCACCTGATAGGATAAATAAAGTTAAATGGTTATACTGATAAATTTCTAATTGGGATACCTCGGCCAGCCTATAAACCTTTAACATTAATGAGAGGTCAGACTTAATGGTAATAGTATAAGGACCCTTGTAGCAATAATGACAGCAATGTCCCTGTTGCAGATCTGATGGTCTTCACCGGCGGTAGGAGCTCATTAATTGTATCCAATAAGGTGTAATAGCAAGCAATAAGGTTTCTTGAAATGGTAGAAGCTAAAGGTGTCTATGCACAGTGTTCAAGATAGATTCAGTAAAGTATTCCTGAGGTAAACATGTCTGTGCAAAGTGTCTCAATGAAACCATGAGAAAAGGATTTGTAAAGGTGAGTGATTGCCCTCTCACCAATGACCAGGCCGATTTAATACCCTCCGGACAGCAGCTCCTGTAGTGACATGCATGCAACGGATCCGCCGTATCGGTCTCCCGATGCAAAGCTCAGAACACAGGTTGGCAGGCGACCGAAGTGGTGTTGGATGATTGTCTGACGAACAGCAAGCAGTGCTAGGCCCCTCTCCTCCGGGTTGGAATGTGGTACACCTCGTGGTCCATGAGTCATGTGACTGGCCTGAGAGGATTTACACAGTGTTGTATGCCAGCCTCTAATAGAGCGGCTGGCAGTTTTTTAAAAAAAGGCTTAACAAACACTTTTAAGTGTGAGGTTGGACTAAATAGCCTCCTAGCATCCAGGATCAGGTGGTTATTTATTGGTGGACTCTGTGTTGTAGAAATCCATATTAACCTACTTTATGTATTTCATATTATTCATATTAATTTGTATATGTTATTAATATAATTATCATCATTAATTATTATGATATTCATATTATTATTACTATATACAGTAGTAGTGGTATTATCATCAATAATATAATTCAATATTAAAACATAGTTATTAGTTTTTATTTATGTATACTATATTATTCCATAATATAGAAAATCTTCATTTCTAAATGTTGAACTCTAGATGACCACTCTGCTTCATTCTGGTATTTTTTGTAAGACAAGTTTACTGGGTGAAAGTTTATTAGGATAACGTTCAGACAGTCCCAGACAATCTCAGACACCCGTCTGAACTGTAGATGTCCCATTATTTTTATTTGTTGATTTTAGCAACCAATCGTATTGTACCACATGTAATTCAATGGTCAAGAAATCATTATAAAAAGGCCTGCTTGCCTTTCTTTCTTTGAGCGAGTGATGAACTCGCTCAGAGCTGCAGCTGTTTGTTATTTTTACTGTTATTTGTAATTGTTATTTTTATTGTTATTATTTTCATTAAACCTCCTCCTTTATTGGAAATGTATTGCCTGATCATTCGTTACTTTTCCACATACATTTGGAGGCTCCAGCGAGATCAGCATACCTTAGTAGCTGTCTAACTTATCTCCATGCTGGTGGGGCAATGGATTCAACACCTTTATTGCAAGTTCTGCATTGTGTTGCCCAGGTCTTCTCAGCAACAGGGGGAGAGAATGATTGCTGCTGGGTATCGCTGTACCAGGCAGGATTTCCATGGAGGCAGGTTAGGTCTTCTGAACTGTAATGCACCGTACACACGGTTGGATTTTCCGAAGGAAAATGTGCGATCGGAGCGTGTTGTCGGAAATTCCGACCGTGTGTGGGCTCCATCAGACTTTTTCCATCGGATTTTCCGACACACAAAGTTTGAGAGCAGGCTATAAAATTTTCCGACAACAAAATCCGATCGTGTCAATTCTGACCGTGTGTGGACAATTCCGACACACAAAGTGCCACGCATGCTCAGAAGAAATTCCTAGACGGAACAGCTCGCTCTGGTAAAATTAGTGTTGGGAATGGATAGAGCACTTTCGTCACGCTGCAATCTTTTAAATTGTTTAATACAGCGCACTCTCTTCTTCTTTATATTGCAGGAAGAACTAAGTAGTTTTGCTGCTGATATTCACACAGAGTTCTCACAAACTTCTTTCTTTATTATTTATAGTGATTCCCTCAATATATTATGATTTGTCACATCTGACCAAAAATCTATATTTTTTTTGTGTGTGTGTTTTTTTTTTTTTAAACCCTGATGTAATTTAAAAAATTTTTTTTTTGGTTTGTATTTTTTTCAAGGCTGATCTTGTTTTTTTAGTTATTTAACATCCAGAATATTTTTGTGTGTGTTTTGTGTGTCAAGTTACCACAACACGATTATTATCTTGTATTATTTAATCTCAAGGAGATTGTTTGGTGTTGGTGTCTCTTGTTAATTTCACATTGTATTTTTGAAATGTACCTGAATCCTCACAAACAAACTGTCCTTTTTGATGGAAAACACACATAGGCGAGTATAATTGAAACCAAAAAACCTTTATTAAGGGCTCATACCTAAACAAAGAGGGAGGCAATGCTGGAGAAACAGCAGAAATTGGTGAAGCCTTTGGCCCCCAGGGCACACATCAACTATTTTACTGCCAAATTGGTGGCCTGAGGAGTCCATATCTAAGGGAGTGCAGTCTGGTCCAGAAGTCCCAGAGATCCTGAAAGCAGCAGATGACATGTCCCCAGGCTGTGGTCATACAAGAGACTGCATCTTTTGCCAGACCAGACTGAACCCAGGTCATCACTCTCTGGTCTTCCTTCCACGCTTCCTTCCACGCTGTGGCTGTGGTGGTGTAGTTGTGGCAGGAGGAGGAGTAGGAGGATGTTCCAACTCAATCACATGGGTATTGGGTGTGATTTCGCCCCTCACCCCCTTAGTTAAGACTTTATAAAGAAGGTCCTCACACAGCTGGCGTTGGCCCTCCTGCATGCCCTGAAGTTTGGTGGTAGCCATGCAGGCAAAGGCCTCTTCAGGAGTGGGGGTGGCTCTGAGGGACGCAGAAGCCTCCTGAATGAGCCTGAGTGCTGAATCCTGCACGTGACTCCTCTTCCTGGGTCTTTTGTTTGGAAGGCGGAGGGGAGGAACATGCAATTCGGTCAGGCTCCTACTGGTCCCAGGCTTCTCCTGGCTGCCACTTATCCCCGCCTCCTCCTGGCTGCCACTAACCCCCGGCTCCTCCTGGCTGCCACATTCCACAGCCTCCTCCTGTGTGCCACATTCCAGAGCCTCGTCCTGGCTGAGGTCTTCCTGTGTATGAAAAAGGGACATAGTTTTAGTTTTTACTTTATCAATCACGCACAATTTTCATCTCATTACTGTTGCAAATTGAATGTTAACAAATATAAAAGACTATCATTCTAAGCCCAGCATTTTTCATTCTTGTCCCAATTATTTTTGCCCACTACTGTCTATTGATATGTAAAACACTTTATTAAATCAGCAATTAGTGATGATCAATAATAACATCTAGTAAACATCATTTATTTATTGACCAGAAATCTGTAGAACAATGCTTTACCTGGCTCAAGCTGTGCTACTCCACTTCATCCTGGCTGGAAGTCCCAGGTTGGACATCGGAAGCCTTAGCTGGGGTGGAAGGAAGAGTGGAAGGAAGAGTGGAGAGGGATTCCCTGACTCCAGTCTGGTCTGACAGAAATCGCAGTCTCTCATAGTACCGCAGCCTGGGGACATAAATGTCATCAGCTCCAGCTCCTGATCTCTGGGAATCTGTGACCTTCTTGCACTCCCTAAGATAAGTGCTCCTCAGGCCACCAATTTTGGCTTTTAAATAACGGATGGTTGCTGTGGGGACCACCGGCTTCACCAACTCCAGCAGTTTCTCCAGCGCTGTCTGCCTCTTTTGTTTATGATTATAATGTGGATGTTTTACCTGCCACAGACAGGGCAGCTCCCTGTACTTATCTATGAACAGGGGGAGGAAGTTGTGGTCATTGAAGCCATCCATTTTCTCTGCAAGACACAACACAAGACAAACCCTAATGTCAGGCAAAACTCTCCTAATCTTTTTACAATATAGGCCTCAATGTAGAAGCAGTATAGGCCCAAGTTTAGATCTTACCTTCGTTATCACGATCGGCGCCTCCGATACTCCTTCCTCTGCTCACAGATCGCCTGTACTATGCACGCGTTTTACGCTTTATACACACTGCGCATGCGTGAAGCTCCGCCCGCCCCTGACGTTCTTTCTATTCTATTCCCAGCCCCTTCCCGTTCTGCGCAGTGGGGGAAGAGCACATGGCGGAGACACAGCAGGTGCGTGTTAATTACAGCAACGAGGAGGAGGAGTAGGAAAGCCAGGAGCCAGAAACGTCCCGATCCCAGAAGAGACGATTTAAGGCCTCAAATATGTCCTTTGGGGAGATATTGAAGATGGTGGACATCCTGAAGAAGGCCGACTATGACGGGAAGTATGGACCTTACCACAACCCCAATGTCAGAAAGGCCAAGATCATGGCAAAAGTGGTCAAGAGTCTGACGGGGTATGACGATCGAAAGATCAGCTCAGGAAGCGGTGGTCGGACCTCAAATTAAGGGAGCACGAGCAGTACAGAAAGATCCGGAGATTGCTGCAAAAAAGTAAGTAGTTGTGCTGTGTGCCTATTCTTTATGTTTATTACGTTTGTGCTGCACCATGCGCTTTTCTTAACTGTTATCCAGTTTAAAATGGCAACTTTCATGTTCATGGGCACATTATTCGTTCGTATAAAACATTGTTCGTTCGTCCTAGAAAACACCATTGTTTTGGCCATATGCATTTGCCCACATTTTTTATGGCCTACTTGTCTGCAAATAATTTGGTTGTGTAGATGGGTTTGTAACTAGAATGAAATGCAAACTAGATTCTGTGTAAGGAGAGGACACTCAGCAGCAGTTTTCACATCTGGATGCTGGAGCACTAGTGTGGGACACATGAACACCCTTTTTATTAGGGGGCCCACACAGGTGCTCCAGTGTATACCATAGGGGTGTCTCCATCTGTGAAGCTTGTACAAAACAGGTAAGTATTCAAGCTTGACAAAGGACACTAAAAATTCTACATCTTGGAACTCTGCCAAAACAGACAATTGTACCCCACTTCCAAGCAATGTTTCATATTCCTATTTCTGCCATCAAATATCTGTGTGCTAAGTATACGTATTTTTTTTTTACATAGGGGATAAAAGACTCGGAGGACACCCCTCATTCGAGGAGACCACAGACCCACCACCTCTGGAAGAAGGGGAAATCCACCCAAGCCAAGCAGAGCAGGAGGAGGAAGACGTGGTGGAAATTGGCACCACAACAGGTGGTGTCTGCGACCACAGGCTCATGGAAGGGATGGATGCCGGCATATTTATAATACATGGTGTGTTTTTGTTTCTATCTTTTTAGGTGATCGTGATGTTGTGGATCCAGGTCATTTCACCTCGTAAAGTGCACAGATCCTGATCGGGGAGATCATGGGATGTAATAGGGACTTGGAAAACCTCCCTAAAAACATCAATGATGTTCAACAAAAAATGAAGAACGTCATTGATGTTTTAGGGAGAGTTTAAAACCCCTCAAAATCCCTTTTTTTGGGCACTTTTTGTGAGCTAAAATTTTTTAGCATTCTTTGACATATTTGCGAAAAGCCAAATTTTGAAGAGGCACACAGTGTGTCAACATGTGCTATCTGCCATCACGGGAGATCAATGGACGCGTTTTGGGGGTGCAACCCCTTCCTCAATAATAAAGTAGCTGTGAGGAAGGGGTTGCACCCCAAAAACATGTCCCTTGATCCCCCATGATGGCAGCTAGCACATGTTGACATTTGGCAATTGGTGTGCATCTTCAAAATTTGGCTTTTCTAGGGGTGACTTCACCCCATCTGAACGCAACATCAAACACAGTTTGTAAATACTCATGTCTGATATTGCCTTCAAGTTCTACCAAATGTGAACTTTGCAAGTTCAAGATTTGTGTCTTTCTTGTTGGTTTTAAACATGCCTGTTTTATCTTAAATGGACATTTCTACTTTTTCTAATGTGACCCCAAAAATTGTTATACAACAAACATGTTGGTTTGTTTTAAAAACCTTTTCTAAATGCACATGTGATTGTGCTGTTATTAAAAAGATTGTTAATCAACAATGTGTGGATTATTGTTTCAACGCTCCAACACTTTTGTTGTGCTCTAATTGGTGTTTTCACTGACAGTGGGGGTTATTTCCTAAGGGAAAATCCACTTTGCACTACAAGTGCAGTTTCAAGTGCACTTGTAGTGCAAAGTGTCTTTCCCTTTAGTAAATAACACCCACCATGCTTTGTAATATTAGACAATCACGCCATTTTCAGGACTCACCACATTTCTGTCAGGGTCAGCTAAAAGAAACACAAGCAGTAAATGTCACCAAAGATTTTAGTAGGCAATTTTTTTTTTATTTGAAAAAGGTTTCAGACATTGTCTGGCATATTGATAGCCCCCCTACCCGCAAAGTATTCAAGGTATCTTAGACGGACATCACGGGCACTCAGGGGGGGCAAGCCAGGACGGCCACTTTCAAGCGCCATCAGGGTTGGTTCATTTTGAATTCCAGCCTCAGGCCCAACTGAGCCAGCATAATTGGCAGAATGTTGCCGTAAAAAGTTGTGTAGAACACAGCACGCCAGGATGATATGATTCAGTTTGTACTCCGCCATGTGTATGGGTGTAAGAAATAGGCGGAAACCGGCTGGCCATGATTCCAAACGTGTTCTCCACCACTCTTCTGTCTCTGGCCAGCCGGTAATTAAAAACCCTCTGGTCCGGGGTGAGGGTCCTCATCGGGAATGGCCGCATAAGATGGTCCCCCAGCGCAAACGCTTCATCTGCAACGAAGACGAATGGGAGTCCTTCTGGAGGTGGCAAGTCCAAGCTGCCATTCTGGAGACGCCTGTAGAACTCCATCTGGGCGATTACTCCACCATCGGACATCCGGCCATTCTTCCCCATGTCCACATACAGGAACTCATAAGTAGCCGACACCACCGCTAACATCACAATACTATTGAACCCCTTATAGTTGAAATAGTATGACCCCGAGTTGGGTGGTGGGACGATGTGGACGTGTTTCCCATCAATTGCCCCTCCGCAGTTAGGAAAGTCCCACCGCTGGGCAAAGTGGGAGGCCACAGTCTGCCATTCCTGTGGCGTGGAAGGAAACTGTGGAGTCAAACAAGAAAAAAAAATTAGTCATTTTGCACATAAACAGGTAAAGCAGATTAGACACAAACATTCTTGGCCAACATCAAGATAACATTTATTTGAGGGAGTTTTTAAAGACCAAAGTATAAGGTACACCTATCAGATTCCCCCTCCCCCACCCCCTCTCATGGGCCATTTCTAACATTATAGGGGGGGACTCTTGGACAGGTAACCCTCTCCACTTCATTGAGAGATGAATGCCTAAATAATGGATATTACTTTGGCCAGCCCCTCCTTAGTTACACTATTGGCAGCCCACTGGACAGGTAAGAAGTGTCCTAATACAAAGATCTAAATACAAATTGTACACATTTGAGCACATTTGTACATTCTGCTATTACCTATCAAGATAATAATAGTATACAAAAACTTTTAACAGTACCATTTTAAAGTATACTGGCAGGTCCTTGCACTACATGCTTTGGGGAATTCATCCATAAATCTGACCACAAAAGAGATATATAGGGGTATAGTGTGTATGGGTTTGGCAAAGTCAGCAGATAGATGATGGGGGATAGATAGAATTGCTATCAGCTGACTTAGCAGTTGGGGGGAGGGAGGGTTCCCAATAATTTGGGGACCCCCCAAAAAAGCCTCTGGCACTCTGCCTGAATTTAAAGCACAAATCACATTTAAAAACATTTTAGGGGGTGTTTGGGGTAAAGCACTAATATGGAGCTGATAAAATACATTGTTAAGTGACTACATGAGGTGAATATAGGGCCAGGAGACCATGCTGGGGAGGTTAGTGAAGGCAAATATGCATGAAGGACAAAAAAAATAAAGAAAAATCCAGCATGAATGAGGACAAAGGGGACTTTCACAGCATATTACAATCATGGTAATTAGGGAATGAGGAAAGAAATACAATATATTATCAAACATTAAATACAATAAAATGTGTTATTAAAGGATAAATCTTACCTTAATATACTCCTTCTGCAGGACCTGGATGATGGCAGAACAGGTCTCTGGGATAATGATCCCCAGAGCCTGTGGGGAGATGCCTGTCGAGAACTTCAAGTCCTGCAGACTTCTCCCCATCGCCAAGTACCGCAGGGTGGCGATGAGCCTCTGCTCCGGAGTGATAGCTTGCCTCATGCAGGTATCCTGCCTGCTATAATAAGGGGTCAGCAAAGCCAACAAACGGTGAAATACGGGGTCCGTCATCTGGAGAAAGTTCCTGAAATCATCAGGATTATTCTCACGGATCTCACGGAGCAAAGGCATGTGACAGAACTGGTCACGCTGAAGCAACCAATTCTTGGTCCATGAACTCCTCCCCACCCTGTTCATGGACTGGACTTGTGTCAAGGTCAGGACCCCAACACCAAGCCCCCGCACAGCACGAACTCTACGAGGAGTACATATACGCAACATGGCTAGAAAACGGTCGGCTGCTCAAAACGAAGTAACAGAACGCACTGAAGAACAGCAAGGCCTGTAAAGAGCGACCTGAAAACCAGTAACGAACGAACAAGAACACAATGACAAGAGTCACGCGTCACTTGCTGCACGCACTGAAGAGCAGATACAAACCCACAAGCACAAACTGAACAGCAGAAAACGATCTGAAAAACACAAGTCTGAAAAAGCGCGAATCGTCTCTCACCAAACCTTTACTAACACGAGATTAGCAAAAGGAGCCCAAAGGGTGGCGTGCTTGGTTTTGAACTGGCCTTTTCTAGTCTGGTCGTACGTGGTGTATGTCACCGCGTTCTTGGCGATCGGAAATTTCGAGAACTTTGTGCAACCGTGTGTACGCAAAACAAGTTTGAGCCAACATCCGTCGGAAAAAATCCATGGATTTTGTTGTCGGATTGTCCGATCAATGTCCGATCGTGTGTACGGGGCATAAGTGCATTAGATGCATTGTGGAGGATGAGATACCCTGGGAGCTAGGTTTTATAAAATATTAAAGGGTAACTCTGCAGTGGTTTAGCTACCCTCTGTGTAACCTGAGTTTTACATGCATGTTGGTATCCTAGACTGATTAAATCGGTCTGGAAGAGGTTTTTTAGGCTAGTTATTGGACCCCTGGAGAACCTGAATTGGTATCCTAGACCTACAAGAGATCTGGCCGAGGTTCTTTGGTAAGTATTTGGCCCTGGAGAACCTTAATTGGTATCCTGGACCTACAAGAAGTCTGGACGAGGTTTTAGGGTACATTTTTGATCCCTGGAGAACCTGAATTGGTATCCTAGACCTACAAGAAGTCTGGACGAGGTTCTGGGGTAATTATTGGATCCCTGCAGAACCTGAATTGGTTTCCTAATCCTACAAGAGATCTGGACAAGGTTTTGGGGTAATTTTTTGAATCCTGGAGAACCTGAATTGGTATCCTAGACCTACAAGAGGTCTAGACAAGGTTTTGGGGTAGATTTTTTCACCCCTGGAGAACCTGAATTGGTATCCTAGACTGGCAAGTCCAGTTTGGAAGGTCTTGGGTTGCCTAAATTTACATGCATGTTGGGATCCTGGATTGGTAATCAATCTGGAGGAGGCTTTGGGGTTATCAGACCACTGGAAAGCCTAAGTTAAATATTTTTGTTGAGGATGAGTACTGATATGTAGTTACTAGTAGAAAAAAGGTACATTTTTATTGTATGTGAAAAGATAACATAAAAGTTGTGGTGTAAAACAATACTCATGAGTTTAGAAATGTCAGGAAAGGTAAGTCCTGACAGGTAAATAAGGTAAAAGTTTTAGAGCTCCATTTGTTAACAAAGTTAAAAGGTATGTACAATGTAATATAGGTGTATATAAGCTCATATGTATCTGTTATAACTGTCTGTGTTGTCTGTGTACTAAATGAGTTACTGTAAGATCAGGTTGAGACATTCCTGATCGCTGTGGCAAGCAGGGCTTGGCGTTTTTTTTGTGTCTTGAGACAAGCGTTTTTGTAAGGAGATGTATGCGCATACGGTGCCTATTGGCTTTACTCTGAGCACTGCTGTCCATAAGTAATTACTAACTAATCTGTCATATATAATCAGTCTGTGAATATTTGTATATATGGGTATTCCTCACTTGGCGACCGGGTTCCATCCCGAAGACCAGGTCTTTAAACAAATTGGTCATTAAGCGAGGAGCCACAGTGATCAATATTATAATAAAGTAATCAATATTTTAAGCATTCTTCGCTACTGTACTGTATTGTGAAAAAAAAAATCCTAAAACACAAAACTCCGACTCAATAGTGTTGTTTTAATTTGCATAAGTGCAGAACACAAATGAAAATTCTGTACTGTACTGAACAATACAATGATATATAGCGCGTCATTCGGGTGGGAAGAGCTGGTCGTAAGTCCGAGTGGTCGTTAAACAGGTAGGTCGTCAGGCGAGGAGTATCTGTATATGCATAGATGTGTGTATATAGTCAGGAATTTGTGTTCATATATATGAATACTTTGCTAGGTGGAGTGACTGTGTATTGCTATATAGAAAACAGAAGATAATGACATTTTGTTAATGAATGTTCACAAATGTAAGTTAATTTCTTTGTAATCTTTGTAGACTGTTAGGGAGTATTGTATGTGTGATTAATATAGGGAGACTGATCATCTTCCAAATGAGGTTAGAATTAAGGATGAGCCAAACATCCCCCGTTTCGGGTTCGCACCAGAACTTGAGAACAGGCAAAATCAGGCAAAATCAAAAGTGCTCATTCTAAAGGCTTACTAAGTTATTGCCATAAAAAGTGTTTGGGGACCCGGGTCCTGCCCCAGGGGGGCATATATCAATGCAAAAAAAGTTTTAAAAACTGACGTTTTTTCGTGAGCAGTGATTTTAATAATGCTTAAAGTGAAACAATAAAAATGAAATAGTCCTTTAAATATCGTGCCTAGGGGGTGTCCTTAGTATGCTTGTAAAGTGGCGCAGTTTTCCCGTGTTTAGAACAATACCACAGCAAAAAGATTTTTCAAAGGAAAAAAAGTCATTTAAAACTGCTTGCGGTGTCGTATTCAGCACACTACAGCACTCTGGCAGGAGGATCGCAGGGTCAGTCAAGGATTGATTCAGACCTGTAGCCACTTTACGCAAGCTGCAACTCCTTCACCAGCTGGTGTGCAGGTCCAGATGACCAACATTAACAACTAATGAACTACAATTACTGTACACACCGTATGGAGCTGAGAGCATTGTGATGTGGATGGGAACACCACTAGAACAGAGGAGAATTCACTTATAGAAAAACACCATCTGTCATGTGACACATCTCCCACACAGTCATCACTTTCGAATTTGCCGCGAACACCGCATCTTGTTCGTTGTTCCCCTAAAAGTCAGAACAACCAAAGTTCTGCCCGAACTTATGCTCAGGTCGAACCGTTCAACCATACCTAGTTAGAATAAGTTTGTAGTGGTTGTAAAGACTTTAGTATGAAAGGACCCTGTGTGTTAGTTCTATGAGTGAATTGTGCAAAGAATGCAACTGATGCTGAATTCTGCATAGTGTATGATAAATATGGAAATGGTATGTATCTGCCATACAAATACAATTAGAACTCTCTGTTTCAGATGTTTGATTTTGTGATGCTTGTTATTAGTTTTTGATAGGAGGATTTATATTTCTATGAGTTAGTAAAATGTATTGTTGTACGTGTCTGAGTTTTTTGTATGACATGTAAAATGATTCCTATGTGAATGATTGTATGTGACTTTCGTGGAGAGGCTAGGGATTGATACATCTATGGTGACAGATTGACTTTAGCGTCAAAATTCAAAATGTTATTGCCAGTTAGTGTGCGTGTGTGTGTGGAAGGCACGATTCATTCATCTTTTTTATATTTTTTTCAATATGTACCTCAGCTAGATAGCTCCATGAATGGGCTGAGGGAGTTAGAAGTTATTTAAAATGCAGAAAAAAGAAAGTTGTTTGTTTTAGGAAATTTACGACACAAAGTTCACCCATTTTTTTGTATCTAGCATACTGCTTCTGGAAGGAAAATATCTGTAGCAATTATAGGGATTAAAACTGAAAAGAGGGTTTGTTTATTTTATAGTCATTAGCCCTTTTTCTTGCTGAAATACTGCATTAGGCAGATGTTTCAATTTGACATACATAATAGTTTATAATCATAAGAATATTGGACGTTTTGATGGGGCAGATGACTGTAATGATCTCTCCCCTGATTGGATACTTAGATACAATTTTTGTATATATCTCATTGTTGTAGCTGCTCTCTTAGTACTATCTGTTGTGGAACCAAAAGTCCCAGCATAACTAGAATCTATGAATAAATTCAATGGTGCTGCTAATGTATTTAATGACATGCTTTAAAAAGATTTTTACAGTTGTAGGTTTTGCATAATAGACAAGCTAATGTATTTCTTTCAGTATGTGTGCAGGAGAATGAGAGATGAAATGATTTCCACCATTTTGTAGATGGTATAGCCAGGGCTGGCCCTACCATGGGACCTAATGGGACCATTGGTCCCGGGCGGCAGGTACTGAGGGGCGGCACATTGATGCCCAGGAAGACAATGGTCCCACCCGATCACTCCGCTTCGCCCGCCCCGCTCTGTCCTGCCTCTCTCCGCCCCTCTCCTCTCCTTATTCTGTTGTGTAGATGGCCCGGCGCTGCTGCTATTACATTTAATGGCAATGCACAACTGGCCACCCGCCCATCCTCTCCGTTGCTCTCCCCACATTGCTGCTGAAAAGAGAAAGTCAGCTCACAGGCTGATGGCCAACAGCGTGAAGGGAGAGGAGCTTCCTGCTGAGCAGAGACCCAATGATGAAAGAGGGTTTGCTATAGGCCACTGAGAGAAAGTAGCTGCCAGCACCACTAATCCCATCCCCACCACCCCTGCCTGTGTCAAACCCCCCTACCACCTCTGCCTGTGTTGAACCCCCCTACCACCCCTGCCTCTGTCTAACCCCCCCTACCACCCCTGCCTGTGTCTAACCCCCATACCACCCCTGCCTGTGTCTATCCCCCTACCACCCCTGCCTGTGTCTAATCCCCTCTCTACCACCCCTGCCTGTGTCTACCCCCCACCACCAACACCACCACCGCCTCTGTCTGAATCCCACCATCACTGTTGCATGTAAATCTAACTTCCTGATAAATTAAATTTTGGTTTTAATTGTCATGATATAAAATACATAGTGTGGGGGCCTTTTGGTGGGCCTGATTTTTTTTGAGGGGGAGGCAGCACCCCATTCCTGGGCCCAGGCAGCACAATGCCTTGGGCCGGCCCTGGGTATAGCCACCATTTTAGAAATAGCTGTCTGTACGTATGTGTAAAAACAACATTAAAACACTTTTGAGACAGTTCACTCTGTATCTCTCTAAGGGGCACGTTTAGGGAGTTATGTCCAGTAACTTTAGACAGAAACTTTAACAGTTGATGAGCTGGGCAGAAAATCTCAGAATACTTTATTTTTAAACATTTGTTAATTTTTATTTTATTTTTTTGTTTCTAAAAAGGGGAAGTGTCTATCATGGGGATAGGTCTCTATTGTAATAGAATGTAAAGGGTAGATTATAATAGGTATTCTCTCTTTTATATTATGGACTGCAGTAGTGAAAGGTGCATTTTATATTTAGTGTATCACTCTTGTAAGTAGGGTCCTTATTCTCCCTTGTAGCTTTTTTGTTTATTTTGTCATGTCTCTATCTTATTGTACAGTATTATGTATACTGTCATCTTTATATATGTGCCTACTTCATAATAATAACAAAGATAGCAGTAGGGTTTATTTATTTGGTAAAAGGGAATTTCAAATGTATAACTGATATAAGTGATGCTGGATAAAAACAATGCTAACATCCTATTATATGCGCTATATGTAGCACATACAGGGGGGGGGGAGTTAGATAATTAGAGTCTTAATATCTAATATTAGCTTGTAAGCTCTGTTGAGCAAGTAATCATTTAATAATCGTCAGGCTGATGATTAGTTTGACTAAAATAATAATTTGTCTCATTATTCCAGGAGCAGCTAACACGTTTTCATATGTAAAGTTATACTTTGTAAAATTTCACACCTTTTAATTTTATAATCCAAACTTTTTCCTAGTTATGCTGCTACAGGTGGCAAAGTCAGTTTTTGCATTAGTGTCACTCTGCATTAATACAATCTAATTAACACATAAATGTGTATATAATTATTCTTAAGGAAACTCTAGTTAACTAATAACATTTTGAAAAACCTGGAAGCTATGTTCTTGGGTGCAATATACATGAGACATATTTTAGGAAGGGCTCTCCTGAATAACATTATATTAAAATTTGGATTTTCGAGGATCTTATGCAGTAATAGCATGCAATGTAAATCTGCTACCAACCAATTAAGTATAATACTTTACTGTACAAGGAGTATATATATATATATATATATATATATATATATATATATATATATATATATATATATATATATATATATATATATATATAGTGGGATCAATCTATAGTCTTGTTACTTTATTAAACATTGGTTTAGCCTTATTTCAGATATGTAGCTTGTTTTTGGTCACCAATTATAAGTGTTACATTTATTAATGTGGGGGAAAATGTTTTATGAAGACATGAGCACAATGTGCTAATGTGTCAAATGTAATTAAATAAACTGTAATGACATTCTATTTACATATGGCTCCTGTAAAGACATATGATATGTTTTAGTCTTACATTTAGAAAGTGTCATATAAAAATGTGAAGCTTTCTTTCTCTTATAAAAAGTGGTATTTGTTGCTAGTGATGATACACTCAAATATTTAGATATCTTAAAGGGGTTGTAAACCCTGGTGTTTTTTCACCTTAATGCATGCTATGCATTAAGATGAAAAAACTTCTGGCAGTCACCGGCCCCCCAGCCCCCCCCCCCCCGTTTCACTTACCTGAACCCTGGAATTCACTCGGTGGTGACGCACTGTCCCTCTCTCCACGGGATCCCGACTCTTGATTGGATAGATTGATAGCAGCACAGCCATTGGCTCCCGCTGCTGTCAATAAAATCCAATGACGCGGGCGCCAGGGGGCTGGGCCGAGTCTAGCATTCGTGTCTATGCATGCAAATGCTGGACTCAGGAGCGCGCCTGCAAGGTAACCCCCTGGGAGAGCGCTTCTCCTAGGGGGTTATCTGATGTGCGGAGGAGCCGCGAGAGCCGCCGGGGGACCCCAGAAATCGAGGATCGGGCCACTCTGTGCAAAACAAACTGCACAGTGGAGGTAAGTATGACATGTTTGTTATTTAAAAAAGAAAAAAAAAAGCTTTACAATCACTTTAAGTCTGTAGAATGTTGATCTAGGCATTGTTTCATCATTGATAATAACACTAAATAATGTTTTCAGGGTGTATTGTCTTCTTTCAGATAAGTAGGGACTTAGTAATGCACATTTTCTTAACCTCTTTGGGCTTAACAGAATGTGCAAGTGACCGTGTAAATTTATTTGATTTTGCTTTAGTTATGAACATTATCACACTGTAGTTTCATAAAATGTAGTTCTTCAAAAGTGTATTTTGTGTGCCTGTATATAGATTATATTGAAATGAAAGAAGAAAGCCCTAGCTATAGATGTACTTTAATAAATACCTGCTCCTTTTTAAAGTAAATCAAAGTTTTTCATATGGTCATGCAAATGTACGAGACAACAGCTAAGTGTCTGATGTGGGAAGTGTTTCCCAGGATTGGGGTGTACACAGCACTGATATCAAATAAATATACCAATTTTTATGAAAAAAGTAGTTCCATTTTGTTCTATGCTTGGCATAGACGATAGAACCTTGTGTCCACACACAAATTCATTGGTGGACAGGATGTATGGGTTGTTGTAGACCAAATAAATACAATATGCTGGGTCAAACTTTGGATAGATTTTGTCACTAATTTTAGGAGTTCTAGAGGCAAATGATAGTTGCTTAGACTGAATAGTGTACAGTGGGAGATAAAATGTTCATGTGTTTAAAAGAATTAACTAAATTGGTGCAGTTTTGTTTCTAAACAGATCCTTGTTTTAGATGTGATCTCTTGTTCCAATCAAAGCCACTAAAGGATTGTACCATCAGTAACTCTTGAAGACTGCAAGTACATTAAAGATCATAAAAGGAAGTGGAAGAATTCACAATTCAAGTGTCCATTTAAATCCACATTTGTGGCAGTGACATTTTCAGTTTCTATAGTAGTCACAGTCAGATTGAGATTAGCAGGAGTGTTATTCACAGAAGAGCAAGTGGAATGCATACAAGAGACTGTTGCAGAAAGACATCAGAACTATTTATTTCAGTAATGGACAATCCTACATAATTGTATGTGATAATCTCTAGGTAGAGAATAGGGATGAGCTTCGAGTTCGAGTCAAACTCATGTTCGACTCGAACAGCGAACAATTTGGGGTGTTCGCGGCAAATTCGAATGCCGTGGAACACCCTTTAAAAGTCTATGGGAGAAATCAAAAGTGCTAATTTTAAAGGCTTATATTCATGGTATTGTCATAAAAAGTGTTTGGGGACCTGGGTCCTGCCCCAGGGGACATGAATCAATGCAAAAAAAAGTTTTAACAATGCTTAAAGTGAAACAATAAAAGTGTAATATCCCTTTAAATTTCGTGCCTGGGGGGTGTGTATAGTATGCCTGTAAAGGGGCGTATGTTTCCTGTGTTTAGAACAGTCTGACAGCAAAATGACATTTCAAAGGAAAAAAAGTCATTTAAACTACTCGCGGCTATTAATGAATTGCTGGTCCGACAATACACATAAAAGTTCATTGATAAAAACGGCATGGGATTTCCCCACAGGGGAACCCCGAACTAAAATTTAAAAAAAAAATGACGTGGGGGGTCCCCCTAAATTCCATACCAGGCCC
This sequence comes from Lithobates clamitans, assembly GCA_037952925.1. Taxonomy (NCBI): domain Eukaryota; kingdom Metazoa; phylum Chordata; class Amphibia; order Anura; family Ranidae; genus Lithobates; species Lithobates clamitans. Next base: position 4,941,201 of record JBBGZY010000392.1, read on the forward strand.
TTCAGGTTTGGTATGGATATTAAGGGGAACCCCAGCCAAAATTTTTTTAAAAAATGGCGTGGGGTCCCCCTCAAAATCTATACCAGACCCTTCAGGTCTGGTATGGATTTTAAGGGGAACCCCGCGCTAAAATAAAAAAAACGGCGTGGGGTCCCCCAAAAAGCCATACCAGACCCTTATCCGAGCACGCAACCTGGCAGGCCGCACGAAAAGAGGGGGGGAGAGAGTGGCCCCCCCTCCTGAACGTACCAGGCCACATGCCCTCAACATTGGGAGGGTGCTTTGGGGTAGCCCCCAAAACACCTTGTCCCCATAATGATGAGGACAAGGGCCTCATCCCCACAACCCTGGCCGGTGGTTGTGGGGGTCTGCGGGCAGGGGGCTTATCGGAATCTGCAAAAAAAAGTTTTAATAATGCTTAAAGTGAAACAATAAAAGTGTAATATCCCTTTAAATTTCGTGCCTGGGGGTGTGTGTATAGTATGCCTGTAAAGGGGCGTATGTTTCCCGTGTTTAGAACAGTCTGACAGCAAAATGACATTTCAAAGGAAAAAAAGTAATTTAAACTACTCGCGGCTATTAATGAATTGCTGGTCCGACAATACACATAAAAGTTAATTGATAAAAACGGCATGGGATTTCCCCACAGGGGAACCCCGAACTAAAATTTTAAAAAAATGACGTGGGGGGGTCCCCCTAAATTCCATACCAGGCCCTTCAGGTCTGGTATGGATATTAAGGGGAACCCCAGCCAAAATTTTTTTAAAAAATGGCGTGGGGTCCCCCTCAAAATCTATACCAGACCCTTCAGGTCTGGTATGGATTTTAAGGGGAACCCCACGCTAAAATAAAAAAAAACGGCGTGGGGTCCCCCAAAAATCCATACCAGACCCTTATCCGAGCACACAACCTGGCAGGCCACACGAAAAGAGGGGGGGAGAGAGCGTGGCCCCCCTCCTGAATGTACCAGGCCACATGCCCTCAACATTGGGAGGGTGCTTTGGGGTAGCCCCCAAAACACCTTGTCCCCATGTTGATGAGGACAAGGGCCTCATCCCCACAACCCTGGCCAGTGGTTGTGGGGGTCTGCGGGCAGGGGGCTTATCGGAATCTGGAAGCCCCCTTTAACAAGGGGACCCCCAGATCCCGGCCCTCCCCCCTGTGTGAAATGGTAACATTTCACTAAAAAAGTGTAAAGAATGTTAAAAATGACAAGAGACAGTTTTTGACAATTCCTTTATTTAAATGTTTCTTCTTTCTTCTATCTTTCTTTGGTTTCTTCCTCCATCTTCTTCTTCTTCTGGTTCTTCTGGTTCTTCTGGTTCTTCCTCGGGTGTTCTCGTCAGGCATCTTCCTCCGTGGCGTCGGCGTCTTCTTCCCTTCTTCTCCGGGCCGCTCCACATCCATGATGGCATGGAGGGAGGCTCCCGCTGTGTGACGCTTCTCCCTTCATCTTCTTTTCTTCATCTCCTTTTCTTCATCTTCTTTTCGGGCCACTCTACATCCATGATGGCATGGAGGGAGGCTCCCTCTGTGATGCCACAGGGAAGTCCCGTCAAGTCACCGTGCGTCAGAGGGGGGCGGGGTCACCGGGTGGCCCTGCCCCCGTTATTTAAGAACCGTCAGAAGAGAAGAAGCGTCACACAGTGGGAGCCTCCCTCCATGCCATCATGGATGCGGAGCGGCCCGAAAAGAAGATGAAGACAAGAAGATGAACTTTACTCATAAAAATGTGATAAAAAATAATGTTCATTAGCAAGAAAAATACATTCCACATTAATATTTATGCTACCATTTTACTGAAGCCCGGTGTTCTGCCGAGAAAGTTCCCCTCGGCGGATAAGGACCCCCCTGCGCAGTAGGAGCCGGCGGAAATAGCCAAAGCCGAATAGTTGGAAATCAGCTGTACACGATGCCTGTAAGAGGGCCCCTCGCGGGGGAAAATCTGAGACAGTGAACACTGTTTTACAGCATCCAAAGCAGCTTGTGCTATGATACTGGATCAGCAAATGATGAAGAAGGAGATCTCTCCAGAAATATCAAGCACTTGGCTAAGCTGAAAAGACCTATGCAGGAAAAGGCAGAGCCTTATGGGACTGAGTCTGCTGAATGGTTCCTGGAACCACATACTTGGCTTTCATTCACTAGCTAAATTGATTTTGTTCCTCTTCCCTGTTATCCTTGATGTGATGTTGCTGAATAACTGTTGTCGGTTGCAAGAAGTTTGTGGCAAGGATGATCACGGTGCCACTGAGACTGACAACTATGTCTTCCATGCCACATATGGAGAAAACTTTGCAGCTAAAGAAGAAGATACAATGGGAGTTATTTATGAAAGGCAAATCCACTTTGCACTACAAGTGCAAACTACAAGTGCAAAGTGCACTTGAAATTGCACTGAAAGCTCTGCTGATTTTATTATCCAATCATGTCCAAGCTAAAATGCTGTTTTTTATTTTCCTTACATGTCTCTCTGGGATCTACAGAGACTTTACTTACAAGTGCACTTTCAGTGCAATTTCAAGTGCACTCTGCACTTGTAGTGCAAAGTGGATTTGCCTTTAGTAAATAACCCCCAATGTGCTTTTGATTAGATTGATTGTTTTTTTTTGGACTATTTATGTGATAAGTGTCGGGTACATAGGGTCTCTGAAGGGCAAGCCCCAAATTTGGTGTGCAAACCCAGTGGAACTAGCACCATAAAATATCCAAAGCTGGGGTTTCTAGCACCAAGTGTCCCCTAGATACAGGGCCCCAAAAATCGGTTCAGAAAATGTCAAGCACTTTTCTGCAGCAGAGAATGACATTTTCCGAACTGGGTTTGGGGCCCCGTATCTCGAGGCTACTTGGTCCTAGGAACTCCAGCTTTGGTTATATTGTGGTACCAGTTCCACTGGGTTTGCACACCAAATTTGGGGTTCCTAGCCAAAGTGGCCCTGAGATACGAGGCCCCAAATTCGGTTGGGAAAATGAAATTTTTTGCTGCAGAAAAGTGCTTGACTCGAGTATAAGTCGAGGGGGGCACTTTCAGCACAAAAAATGTGCTGAAAAACGACTCGATTATATACGGTACTAAAGAATGCATGTGAGATTTCTCTATACCAGGGGTGGGCAACCTTAAGGTGGTGGAGATCTACCCAACATGGGAGAAGTCAAAGATCCCAGAGCATAGTGTCGCCTCTCCACATCTGATTTGATCATCTGACTGCCATACTACCATGTCGCAATCGCATGCATTGCACGGCAATCATGCGTTTAAATCAGGTGGTGAAGAGGCAACATATCGCCTTTTCTCATCAGCAGTATTGTCAGGAAATCCCTTCCAGCAAACGTCCTAGCACTAGAAGAATACCTGTGCACAAAGGAGCCGTCCGGTGCACTCACAATAGCGCGAATAGTGGCGCAGCAAACAGGGAAGTCAGGAACAAGCCAAGTAGGTACTAGATTCAGGTAAACTGGTAACAAGGCAGCAGGGGTCTTCAGGAAATGCTGTAGACCGGACAGCAAGGAAGCATCAGTCTCCTTTAAATAGCCCCATGTTGGCGCCAAGTGCTGTCACAAGGGGCACGCGCGCGCTCCTACGCGTGCCCGTGCGCCGCTATTCGTGCAATTGCGCATGCGCGTGCGCCGGATGGCTCCTCTGTGCACAGGTATTCTTCTAGTGCTAGGACGTGTGCTGGAAGGCATTTCCTGACAAGTATATAGCAGTCTTGTGATTTCTATCAGTGCCTGGTTAAAGCTTATAGGAGGAGTTTTCATTTTACACTGACTGTCCTATGAGGCTGCAGGACCCCTGACACTCTGTCTGGACAGTGCTGATTGGCCCTGTACCGATCACATGCACTCCTCTCAAGAAAAAAAAAGCCTCTCAAGTAATACACATAAAACTGAGCATGTGCAGCCTGACTCCATAGACTCTGTGTTATCAGGAAATTATCAGGGGACAGTGGAAGGAGGGGAGGATTAGAGAAGACAGGATTAAACAGCCTTTTTACACAATGCGGAGGATTAGCCCCTTAGGTTCCACAGTGAGTATAACAAGCATGCTTTACTGCATATACACACTGATTTTACTGTTGTGGGTTTAGTAACACTTTAAGTTAGCATTGCTATCTCCTTTAATAATAGTAGCATTATGTTTAATGTGTTTTGCTCACTTTTTTCTAGTGCTGTACTTAGAAATCTTTTAATAGAAAGATTTTTAGCTTGACATTGATTGGGAAAAACAGGGATATGTTGACATGCCTCAAATTCCACCCTACTGTATGCAATTAGTCTGCTGTTAATTAGCTTCCACTCTAACAAGATTTTTTTCAGCACCTCGGGTAACCATAAGGTTTGAATTAAAACATTTTAACATGAGAATAAGTAACTTTATTTTACCCATGTGACAGCAATTTTCAAATCTCATTTCTTTAAAATATGCATCTTTATCTTGGCACGCTAACTTTGTGAATTAAGCCTTTAAGGCTCATTCACACATGCTTTGTTCTTTAAAGAGCAATCCACATTCAGAACACCCTTCGAAAATAATTTGACAGGTGGAGAGGAGGTGTTATATCATTTGCGTTAATATTATAAAAAAAAAAATAACTGTAAAAATATATATATATGTTTATAAACATTTTACTTTCCCTTTAAGGCTCCTATAAGGCTTTGAAAAATATTATTTAATAAGGCGGTATGAGTCATTGTTTCATTGCTGTATTGTTTACATGGTCCAAGAACTAAACTGCAGCCATGGAATGTGATTTAAACCAAATGACATTCAGTACAAAAATGTAATAAAATGCATGAATAATTTTGAATTTGAAGTGCTTTAAATTGAGTGTATTTGGAGAATATTTGCTTTAGTGCTCATTTGTAAAGGAGACCAGATTAAATAAAGTCTCCAATAAGAGGATTATCGCTTGGTTCTGCTAGGCGGTTTTAAAAGGATCCCATTCAATTAACCTGTCAGGTTTTAGTGTTTTTAATTATTTGCATAGCGACCTGTAAAAGGCTGTCAGTCCACATTGTAACATAGAATAACTGTGCTTACTTTATATTTGCTTTTATAGAAAGGTTAGATGCATATGCATTATACAGTATCTGATTCCCAGGGAAACCTGGACTGAGAAAAATACATACAGTATAGGCTGCCACTGATGACTTCCTAAGAACACGAACTGGCTGGCTGTCCCTAACTTTCAAACTTTGAGTTATTGACTCGGAACAACACTATAGATGTGAAGTCAGGACTCCTGATCTGTATTAAAGACATAAAATCAACAGGGCTGCCAGGCAGCTAGCATTTTTAGAAAAATATATTAATGCTGGCAACCTTCACATTCTCTCTCTCTATAATTATATATATATATATATATATATATATATATATATATATATATATATATATATATATATATATATATATATATATATATATATATATATTCATTATATTACCAAAAGTATTGGAACACCTGCCTTTACACGCACATGAACTTTAATGGAATCCCAGTCTTAGTCCGTAGGGTTTAATATTCAGTCGGCCCACCCTTTGCAGCTTTAGCGGCTTCAACTCTTCTGGGAAGATTTAGGAGTGTGTCTATGAAAATATTTGACAATTGTTCCAGAAGCACATTTGTGAGGTCAGGCACTGATGTTGGACTAGAAGGCCTGGCTCACAGTCTCCGCTCTAATTCATTCCAAGAGTGTTCTATTGGGTTGAGGTCAGGACTGTGTGCAGGCCAGTCAAGTTCCTCCACCCCAAACTCGCTCATCCATGTCTTTATGGACCTTGCTTTGTGCACTGGTGCGCAGTCATGTTGGAACAGGAAGGGGCCATCCCCAAACTGTTCACACAAAGTTGGGAGCGTGAAATTGTCCAAAATGTCTTGGTATGCTAACACCTTAAGAGTTCCCTTCAGTGGAACTAAGGGGCCAAGCCCAAGCCCTGAAAAACAACCCCACACCATAATCCACCCTCCACCAAATGATTTGGAGCAGTGCACAAGGCAAGGTCCATAAAGACATGGATGAGTGAGTTTGGGGTGGGGGAACTTAATTGGCCTGCACAGTCCTGACCTCAACCTGATAGAACACCTTTGGGATGAATTAGAGTGGAGACTGCGAGCCAGGCCTTCTTGTCCAACATCAGTGTCTGACCTCACAAATGCGCTTCTGTAAGAATGGTCAAACATTCCTATAGGCACACTCCTAAACCTTGTGGATAGCCTTCCCAGAGGATTTGAAGTTGTTATAGCTGCAAAAGGTCGACAAACTCAATATTAAACCCTACGGACTAAGACTGAGATGCCATGAAAGTTTGTGTGCGTGTAAAGGCAGGCATCCCAATACTTTTGGTAATATAGTAGATATATATATTTCTTTTAAGTGTATGTGAAGCTGAACTTTTTTATTTTTAATAGGGTAAAAAAGTTAAATTCTTGCCGGGTTATTTGGGAAATTTTCACTTCACTTCCTATCCTAGTGACCCAACAGGAATCTAGAGCTTATTTCTCAAATTTTGGGAATTCTCTTCTTAGGGCAGAGGCAGTGGCCAGGGGTCTACAGGGGTCTACAGTTGCTGTGACCACGGTGCTTTGCTTCACACAGACACAGCAAATATAATACCTCCTGTCGCTTTCAAGCTCCTCCCTTGCTTTGTAAGTGCCCCGCAACTGTGTGGAATGCACACGCTTGCGTTGCGCTGGCATGGGGATCAAGGGGTTTGTTGGAAGGCAACATGTTTTTTTTCCTAATATAAGATGTCTCTGAACTGTGAAATCTGGTTACACCTAGCCTCGACACTTTTGGGGACAGCATGGAATGCCATTACCCATTTGGACTATGGAACTGAAGAATGCTTTTCAGAACTTTCATCTGGGAGTCATGCCCCCTGGCAGGGGAGTAAAGCTTGGCTTCAAACCAACTGGTGTAATGTAGATGGAAGGGCCTGATTGCCATGCCTGCAAACAAAAGCTTCAAGGGTCAGTTGCTGTTAAAAGGACTGATTTCCTGAGTTACAGAACATCAAAAGCCAGCTGTTACAGAAAGATGACCTGGGTCAGAATCAGTGATTCATGGACTATTTGCTGCCCCTAGTGGACACTACAGCATGCTTCCTAGAGGACGGACAGAAGAATATATTAGCAAGGACTGCCTCTTATCGATTTTTCATTGGATAGAAGGCTATATGGGTGTTTGTGTGGGTGGTGTCTGAGTGAGCTTTAACCACTTGCCGACCACCCGCCGTGGTTATACGTCGGCTGTTTGAAATGGAGTATCGTGGTTATGGCAGCAGCTAGCTGTCATAACCCCGGTACCCACTTCTTCAGCGGGCGGTCGGCTTTTGGATAAAAGTGGTTTTAGTGGCGGCTTTGCCGCAAGATCACTTTTATTGGTGGTGGGAGTGGGACCGGTGCCCTCCGCCGCTTACCGGAGCCACCGGCATTGGCGGAGGCGATTGGATCATTCTCCCTGTGTGGTATGGAGCTGAGTGAGGGGAAGATGGCCCCCACCTGGCTCCATACCATTGCAGTATGGAAGCAACGTCAAAACGTCACTTCTGCCCATAGATCTTAAAGAGACATTTTATTTTTAATTTTTTTTTAACCCCAGATCTCATATTTAAGAGGTCCTGTCATGCTTTTTTTCTATTACATATTTTTTTTAAAGAACAGTGTAAAAATAAAGAATAAAAGTAAAATAAATAAGGAAAAAAAAAATATTTAATGCGCCCCGTCCCGCCGAGCTCGCGTGCAGAAGCGAACACATACGTGAGTAGCGCCAGTATATGTAAACGGTGTTTAAACCACACGTGTGAGGTATCACCGTGATCGTTAGAGAGAGAGCAATAATTCTAGTCCCAGATCTCCTCTGTAACTCAAAACATGCAACCTGTACAATTTTTGAAACATCGCATATGGAGATTTTTAATGGTAAAAGTTTGTCGCCATTCCACGAGCAGGCGCAATTTTGAAGCGTGACATGTTGGGTATCAATTTACTCGGCGTAACATCATCTTTCATAATATAAAAAAAAATGGTTAACTTTACTGTTGGCTTATTTTTAAATGAAAAAAAATTTATATTTTTCCTAAAAAAGTGCGCTTGTAAGACCGCTGCGCAAATACAGAAGGTATTGCAACGACCGATATTTTATTCTCTAGGGTGTTAGAAAAAAATATATAATGTTTGGGGGCTCTACGTAAGTTTCTTGCAAAAAAATTCTGTTTTAAACTTAAGTGGTTAAAAATAGTGGCCAAATAGGGCAATGCTGAAAAACACTTCAGTAGCTCACATTAAATAAAGCGATAGTCATGATCTTCCAGGTGCTGCTGCAGTAGATAAGGATACTTACATAGGTCCATCATGGCTCAAGGTAAGTTTTCATAAAAGAAATTTTCTTGGATTTCTGCTTTAAAGTGGTTTGAATACACTTCTACCAGACAGCACAGCTACCCAGCCTCCTAGTCAAGAACAGCCTACTCTGCCTGCTTATTGGATAACAAAGGAGCAGCAGCACAGTGATTTATTGTTTATCATTTATTTATTACAAGTACTTATGTAGCGCTACCCCTGTGAGGGCCGCTAGTTGAATCGGTACCCCGATTCAACTAGTTGCCCTGACCCTGCAAGTCCTCCTCCACCTCTGACACCCTGGGTTCAGACATTTGTATCAGTAATATAGATAATTAAAGACACACACACAAGTCTAGTTAAACAGTTAAGCTTTGTGTACTGATGTAATAAAGACATAAGCTTGTCCTCTATAGCAATACCTCTAGCAAAACACTACTGATGGTAGAGGCAATAATAACAATAAACAATATCTGATGACAGAATATAAAGAACAATTAGATATGGTCAAACCCCTGCTTAGACATATGGAACCTATGTGAACAGGCAGAAGGAGGGCAAGGGACTGACTTTAGCTGGGTCAGACCACTCCCTTCTGTACTTTAACCCACAAGCCCAGGCAAAGTGTAATCTTGTTTGAAATTCAACACAAACAGTTTTAACTTGCAAAGTTTAACCTACTCCTTTAAGAAATAGAGTCCCAGGTAAATCGAGGACCTTTTTGGCACTGCAATATCAATCCCTTGTAAAGAGGGGGGAGGTTAATTGTAGTTCCTTTAACCACTTCAATACCAGGCACTTACCCCCCTTCCTGCCCAAGCCAATTTCCAGCTTTCAGCGATGTCACTTTTTAAATGACAATTGCACAGTCATGCTGCACTGTACCCAAACAACATTTTGTTCCCACAAATAGAGGTTTCTTTTGGGGGTATTTGATCACCTCTGCAGTTTTTATTTTTTTATTTTTTATTGCATATATTGTGACACACAATGATTTGTTAATACTAGATTGCAGTGTATGGTTGTTCAATATCGCTGCACCACAAAGTTTACCATTATTGTTCATTTTAGTGTGGTGGAGTCACTAACAGGTGTACAGCGGGAACTGAGTAGTTGTTACCATAGAAGATTTGGGGATCATCTGATGTTTGTCTAACATTGATTCTGAACGTTTACACATATTTATTTGGATTGTCACTATATTGTTTGTTTGGATTAGGTTAGTTGGTTAAACGCATCAACGCACAGGTGGCGCTGATTGTATACACTTGATTTACATCTATAAAGCGACTTCAATTTACACAGTGCTTTACATATTTATCATTCACATCATTTCCCGCCCTCAAGGAGCTTACAATCTAAGATTCCTAACCATAGGTGTGCGCAGGCCATGGCATTAGGGTGTGCACCCAAAGCTCAAACACACGTGTGTGTGTGCGTGTGTGTGTATATGTATATATATATCTATATATCTCAGTAGAGCAGTGGATGGTGTCAGTAGGGAGGAGATTGATGTCAGTAGTTTATTTTTATTATCATAACTTTTTTAAAATGTTTCTATTTTTTAAAATTTTATTTAATAATATATTATTATTCTTAATATTGTTTTTTTTAAGGAGCTCCATTGGAGGGCTTTGGTGAGATATCAGAGGTCTAAACAGACCCCTGATGTCTCACTTTTAAGACAGAGATTCCCCAGTCCCTTCTTCTGCAGCCAAGCAGCAGGGGAAATCTGTGCAGCACAGAGTGATTAGGGTGTGCCCAGGCACACCTGGCACACCCTGTGCGCACGCCTATGTTCCTAACTCACATTTATACATACACATACTAGGGTCAATTTAGACAGGAGCAAATTAAGCCACCAGCATATCTTTGGAGTGTAGGAGGGTGAACATGCAATGATAATTCATCAATCTGCTTTCCCTGGTTATCAGAATGTTCAGTGTTAGCACATTTGCATTACATCAAAGCCTGATTGGCTCTTTGTCCCAGTCTGAGTGAGCATGACATGAAGGCAATTCTGGGCACTTTCACTATTTTCATTAAAAATAAATGTATGCTATTTTGTATAGTTTTCTTTCACCCCCACAGTGTATATATACATATATATATATATATATATATATATATATATATATATATATATATATATATATATAGTGATTAGCGCTTATCATGATAGAAATGTCCTTTTCCTGTTACTAAGCAGTGCCTTGTTTAGCAAGGTCTAAATAACATTCACATTATGCAAGACTTGCTGTAATAAGAACAAAACAGAAGGAATGCGATTCATCTCTTGTTTTTTTTAATGACTTTTATTATAATTTTTTTTTTATTTTGCCTAAAATTCCTTTGGATCTCTGTAGGTAGACGAGAGCCTCACCAGTCACGATATAAATAAATAAAGGCAAGGAAAATAAAACAGAGCAGATTTTATTTATTGCACTCCTTGACTGGATAATTATGGCGGACTACCTGTGGATAAAATGTGACTCATCTATTGCAGAAAAGAGCACTTACATTTTATCATCTGTTATTCTAGGGGAAGGTTTATTGTTATGCATGAATGAATTCAAGAGTGCTGTACTAATAGTGATTTACAGACGCTACAGTAACAACTTTCACAGACTGAGAAAGGTGTAAAGGAGGACTCCAGTCTAAACAGAAACTTTTCTATAGTTTCTAGTGGGATAGTTGTTTAAATCTCTAAGTATAGACTGTTAAAATAACTAGTAATATAACTGATGATAGTAAATCAAACTCTACTAGACATTTTGATTATCCTTAAAAACTCATCCAAGCAGTTTATTTAATTTATCTGATAAGGTGGATTCCCCGGCCTTTATACCATCACACAACGCAATTAATATAATGCAATCACCATAATGCTATGCACACTTGGCAGGTGTTAGCTGAGGTACTTAAAGCACACCATACTATTTGCTTATTCAGGGCAAAGCATCAAGTGTACTCTATTCCTCCACCCACCCTGGTATATACTTACCTTTTTTTTGCCCACCCTCCACTTCATTCAGTGCCAGGAGCTGAAGGAAATACCATGTACTTCTAGGTATGGAGGAGCATGTGACTCACCCAATCTATGTAAAAGAAACAAGTCAATTAGTGATGTCACATGAAGAGTCCACAGCCCTCAAAGCTAAGTCTCCAGCGACTCATAGCTTACATAGGACTTTCCTTTGCTCATATCAACTTAATACAGATCTAAAAAAGCAAAGCAACAGGTTTACTTAAAGCCAAGGTGTAATTATTGATAAACCTTCCTTCTCATGGTATCTGTAAATGTAAAGCTCAGTTGAACATTACGTTTAAATCACCAAAATGCACTGCAGGTGCATCAAAGCAAAAGGTGTTTAATGCATTACCTTTTTTTTTCATTCTAAAGCAGTCGTAGCCTGAATAGAAAATAGAATAGAAAACCCTGCCAGATGCTGCCTCTTGCTCTCTGTTGGGGAGCAGTGGTATGCAATAAGGCTGCAAGATGAGATAGAATGGAATGGAACTGAAGGGAGTGTACCTAGCATTCCAGGTTATCATTGTTGAGTCCTCAGGAGACATCTTGGGCTCATCAATGAAATGTCCAAGAAGGAAGCAGTGTGGTGCGGAAGCTGTAAACACTCAGTCCAGTTGCAAAAAAGAACTTGTATTAATGTTAAAATTCACAACAAGCCCGGCGGGAAGGCACCCAACCGGGAACACTCACAGCATGTATTGACAATGTGTAGAAGAGCACGTCTCATGTGCCGACAGCATCTGTCTTGAGGGGTGGAATGTGGCCTGACTGGTCCGTACCAAAGTGGAGAGACTTCCAGGATGGATGGCATGTCCCTATCCTTTCTCTACTCATCTGTAACCTCTCCCTACCGCTATTCACTGCCCCTGACAGATGGGTGACCTGTCCGTACACTATCCACATGCAAAATGCGTGCCAAGCCCAGGAGCCAGGGTCTTAAAAAGACTCTGCCTGACCCAGCAGGGTAGCCATAGTCAAATGGGGTGGCAGCATCCAGCCGGATAGCTTCCCTAGTGACCCAGGAAACCATAAAGGAGCCATGTTCCTCTTGACTTCCTTTCCCTTTGCAATGCCACTGTGGTTGAGTGCCACCTGCGCCTGGAGTAAGTAGACTACAGCTGCCTACACACCCGATGACTCCCATGACATATCTACCTTCCTCATCCTACCAATCCCACCATCAAGTGTGCTGATTTACTATATGAACGGAAACATTAGCTCACCAAAGTGACTACTCAATTGTTTTGCTTGCGTCTATCTATCAAGGTTACTCTGTGGTATAAGCAAGGAAGCTGAGATTTCTGCAGTGTGCAAATTGTGTTTTTACTATACAAAGATGCTGTACATAAAAAACTATTACAATCTTAGGAATACAATACAAGACTAACAGATATCTATAACAAGCAAAATGCCTAGCAAACTGAACAGCCTATGGTCTATAATAGTGCAAATACACTTAAAGGTTACTTATCTTCTGTTACTGCATGTTCGTGATCTCCATTGGCAACGATTTTTCTGGAGCGTCAGGCACTGTTCTTCTATCATGGGTGGCTTCTGATGTTACAGCATGATGGTGTGTGTGTGTGTGTGTCCCTACTCACCCCTTTTATGTGTCAGGCTGTTTGCCATAGTTACCAAACAACAGAAAACATGCCTGTTTACTGTAGCTGTAGAAACAATGGACTGTTGAAAACTGTATCTACGTACCCATTGTCTAATCAAGCCAACACCTGACAGTAATCTAACAGTCATTCTTTAGTTTGAGAGCTAAAAGAACCTCAGACGAGTATATTTCTTACTTGTTTACTGTAGCTATAGAGACAATAGCCTGTTAATTGAACTGTCAATTGAATACAACAATGATATTTACCCCCATTGTATAAAACAGTATTTGTTTGAGAAATCTACTCAAGCCAAAAACTGACATTATCTCTATGACCAACCACTATTGTGTAATGTTATGTTCCATGTATCGTAAGTCTGATTAATGAAAAAAAATCATATTGTAACAAACGCAACACATTCCGCCCTAGATTTTTTTTCTCAGACTACACACAAAATCTCTTCATTACTAAACTCATTCTAAACATTATTTTCCTTGAATACAACACCTCCCATTTCTGTCACTGAGAAGGTGTTTCAGTCTTTAACTAAAAAGTTCATTAGAAAGTCCATTCTAAAGTTCTTTAGAAACAAGTCCAGGCTTGTAATACATCAAAGGCCTTGCTCTCCACAGCTCTTGCGATCTTCCGTCATTCTTTCCATCATGTAACCACTTTTCTCTGGTCTTCCTATGGATCAAATCGGAGACAGCCCGTGGAGTGGAAAACAAAGCGGATTATTTGTTCCTTCTAATAATACATAAACAGTAGATCCAGGCCCTTCAGCTAAAATCTCTCCTCTAAATGGCTTCTTGCCTGGATATCTGACTGACACTTTGCCCCCTGCCTGTACCCACTTCTGACCCTGCCAAAGAACATCAATAGGGAGGAGAGGAAATATACTGATATTTCCCAGAAGATTACTGCTGTTTATTTTGGAAGGTTTGCTGTTATGTAGCCTCACTTTCCGCTCTTGCTGAGAAGTATCCACTAACCAGTCAGAGTCCCAGCCACTGTCTTAAAGCTCATCTGTCAATGCAAATGTAACTTCAAACCTTCCTGCCAGATTCCCTCTCATTCCTAGATAGGCTTCAGCTTCAGATACGTCACTCTTGGTTTCTATGTCATGGGAAGCAGTAACATGATATCTGTTAAGCCCTGTTCTTTCAGGAACCTTATAGAAATCTTGAATAGTCGATCCAATTTCTTTGTGGCCTCCAGGAAGTCTGTACTGCTTGAGACAGACTGGCTTCTCTGGTGCAGGAATGTAGACAAGGGTCCATTTCGCATGACCTCTGACCACAGCCTTCACTGCCCTAACCAGATACGCTTTATCAGGATACCCGAATGTGAATGTACCTCTTTCAGTCTGAATTGACTGACCTTGAAGTACATCCATCCCAAGAATATTTTCGGGAAACTCTGATACCAAAACATTTGTCAGAAATCCTGATCCCTTGCCAATAGCCAATTTCACCCGTATCCTAACTGTTGGTGTGGTTTGCCCTCCCAAACCTTCTACATAAATCAATTCTCCTTTGTGATGGGAAGGATTACCTTGCAAATATGTAACTTCAGCTCCGCTATCAACTAAAGCCATTACATGTGTAGGAGAAGATTACTTCCCCCACCATACAGTGATAGGTGCATATGGGCGTTGGTCTCCTGCTGTCACTGCCCTCACGGCTATTACAGGAGACTCACTTTCCCTTCATAAAGGATAAGGAACCTCCCAATCCCCTTTTCTGATTCTCTCTAACTCCTCCCCAGGATGAAGGGATTGGGGTTGATGTTAAGTTTTGGGACTTTGTTTGGGGCTAACAGGAGGGGTCTGTTCTGTTTTTTCTAAGTCCAGGCTGATGTTATCTTCATAAGGAGTAGTGTTTCCAACCCTGACAGTTTTCCCTACTAAATGTTTCCACCTCTTCAGCATTTCTGCAGTAGAAATGCCATCTATCTCATCTTTAGGTACTCCTGCCTTTAATAGGTCCACCCACATTTGTTTCCTAGAAATAACTAGCCTGGTTTTCTCTGCACCTCCTGTCTTCTCTACCCCATTTCCTTTCTTCTCTGTTCTTTTCTGATTGTATTCTTCCTGTCTGGTCTTGACCTTATCTACTGCCCTGACAGGTTTTGTTTTAGTCTCCTCTAGCTCCCCCAACTGGCTTAAAAGGGTTGTGGCTTCATGAATCTTGCTGTTTAATCCCAGGCCTCCCAACAAGGACAATAATGGAGCCCTGAGATTAAATGGCGCAGATTTCATCAGCTTAGAGCGCAGAGCAGACGTAAAAGGCTCCATATCTGGACCCATCCATTCTGGAAACTTATTTAATCTGGTTATACAACCCATCTCACGTAACCTGGAGATACCCTCTCCTATTGCTCTGCAGGAGTAGGTATTTTCCAGGTCAGTAGGACTAGCGTATACTTGGACTATTCCATCTCTCACGAGGTCTAACAGTGAAAAATTTACGCTAAACTCTCGGGCTTTGCGCATTGCCTGACGCAATTGTGGATCATGGGTTAACACTCCCATAGTCACTGCTTCCTTACCTGACAAAACAACACTGTCCGCCCCTTCATCCCATAAGTGTAGAAGCCAGGTCAATAGGGGCTCCCCAGACCTTTGTTTGTATTGTTTTGCCAGCTCATGGAGTTCAGTTTGTGTAAACTCCCGGACTTCTTCAAATTTAACATCTCTGGGGTTGCGATAATGCACCTCCCCATCTGCCATATCCTCTCTATCATGTTGCTGTTTCCTATGCTTAGTAATGAGAGGTCTGGCATACTTTTTCTTTCGCACTAGCAGATCATCATGCGAAATATCAAACTCTATCTCCTCATCCTCACTATCATTTGAGGAGAGCACATCCTCATAATCCCAATTTTGGGATGTGACAATGGCACTTACCCTGGCTTTACTAACAGGTTTACGGCCCTTCCTTTTCCTTAAGGCATTAATTGATTTGGTCATGAGGGCTGCACACCGCTCTTGCAAATCATCAGCCCGACTAGCAGTTGAACGCACACACTCTGAAGAAACTGCTAGCTGGTCTTTTAATACCTTAACTTCTGCCTCTGCCTTCTCCCTTCTCTGTGATTCAGTGTAAATAGCATTAAGGAAATACCAGCCCACTGTGGACACTGTCCTCTTCTCTTTTTTACTTAAATCCAACCCCTTAAGGCTAAAATCTACAAAGTAATCTGAGACTTTATCACCCCAAGTCAGCTTCAAGGGAGAAGCATACTTCACAAATTCTTTAGCAAGAGGCTCCCACTCATTGTCTCTGGCCCAGACAGGTAAGCTGCACACTTCCTTCTGGCCACCAGAACCCTCTGCAGCCTTGCTATTCCTAAACAGCTTACGCAGCATTTTACCTAACACAAGCTACACAACACACTACAGAAAAACAGGTCTGCTTCAGTTGAATTATAGCACAGATCGTGGCACGAGCCCCCAAATGTTTTGCTTGCGTCTATCTAGCAAGGTTACTCTGTGGTATAAGCAAGGAAGCTGAGATTTCTGCAGTGTGTAAATGTGCTTTACTATACAAAGATGCTGTACATACAAAAACTATTACAATATTAGGAATACAATAGAAGACTGACAGATATCTATAACAAGCAAAATGCCTAGCAAACTGAACAGCCTATGGTCTATAATAGTACAAATACACTTAAAGGTTACTTATCTTCTGTTATTGTATGTTCGTGATCACCATTGGCAAGGATTTTTCTGGAGCGTCAGGCACTGTTCTTCTATCATGGGTGGCTTCTGATGTTACAGCATGATGGTGTGTGTGTCCCTATTCATCCCTTTTATGTGTCAGGCTGTTTGCCATAGTTACCAAACAACAGAAAACATGCTTTTTTACTGTAGCTGTAGAAACAATGGACTGGTGTGTTTTATTCAACCTTACCAACTATGTAACTAAGTGTAAGGGTGACCATTAGGAATGAGCTGAAGTTTCAGCCCGAACATACGTTTTTGACCTGTCCGACGGCAGGCAAACAAAAATATTGGTATCACTTCAATACTGCATCCTTCACTATGCCAAAGGGTCTTTTATAGAATTTGGGGAGGGGGAACCTCCTACTGTTTTATTTTTGTTGTTTTTTAAATACATGGAGTCCCCCTTAAAGTTCATACTAAACCTGAAGGGACTAGAAAGAATGGGGGGCATGATAATTTTTATATGTAGAGGTCCCTCATTAACATTTAACCAGACCCTCATCTAGGATAAGGGGTATATATGACTGCAATCCACAGCCACTTTGTATACAAACAGAATGAAGACAAACAGAATGCAGCAGCCAGGAGCTGATATTTTACTGGCAATTCAAACACATTTTTTTCTTTGTAACTCAGTGTTGCTGTAGTAGGTTGAAAAATGTTTAATTGTAACCATTACTAAAATCACTGCTCACAGCCAAACAAAACCTTTTCATTTATTTTTGCTTTTGTACACATCTTCGAGGGCAGAGCACAGCCTCCCATGCCATTTGTTTGACCGTCCCTTGTCTATTAGCCTAGAAAATGCCAAGAACTGTTTTTTAACCTCTCCCTGATCCACGCTATAGCCGAAAGACGGCCTAAATTACCGGTAGGGCGTCCATGTACATCCTCCTGTGTATAAGCTGCCTGCATGCCCTCTGCTGGGCACACGTGGCATGCTCTGTAATCAGTGAGTCAATAAGATCCCAGCCCCTTACCACGTGATCAGCTGTCAGCCAATGACAGCTGATCACGTGATATAAACAGAAGATCGTAATCAGCTTTTTTTACCTCATGCTGATAGCGCAAGGAAAGAAAAAAAGAAGCAGATTAGTGGCTTCTGTCAGCAGGACATCGGTTCCACAAATGGAGAGCCACTGCAGCTAAGAAGTGCCCACCAGTGCCACCTGCCAGTGCCCACCAGTGCCACCTACCTGTGTCTATCAATGCTGCCTATTAGTGGCCACCAATGCCACCTATCAATTCCCACCAGTGCCACCTATCAGTGACCATCAGTGCCCATTAGTGCCTCATCATCAGTTCCGCCTATCAGTGTCCATCAGTGCCACCCATCAGTGCCACCTATCAGTGCCCTTCCGTGTAACGTATCAGTGCCCTTCAGTGCGGCCCATCAGTGCCACCCATTAGTGCCACCTATCACTGCCCATCAATGCCGCCTCATCAGTGTCCATCAGTGCCACCTATAAGTGCAAGTGTCACCTTATCAGAGCCTATTAGTGCCTATCAGTGCGCATCAGTGCAGCCTATCAGTGCCCATCAGTGTAGCCTCATCAGCGCACACCAATAAAGGGGAAAAACTACCTGTTTGCAAAATTTTATAACAAACTATGAAAACGTTTTGTTTTTATTTTCAAAATGTTCATTGTCTTAGCAAAAAATAAAAAACCCAGCAGTGCTTAAATACCACCAAAAAAGCCCTATTTGTGTGAAAAAAAATTATAAAAATTTCATATGGGGACAGTGTTGCATAACTGCGCAATTGTCATTCAAAGTGTGACAGCGCTGAAAGCTAAGAGCAGCATTGCTTCTGATCTTTGATGGTTACTAACACTGCATACAGTATTTTTCAGATCTCCCCACAGACGCTGGTGAAGGATTTAGTATACTTTTTCCTGTACATACCATGTACCTTTACGTTCCCTATAAAGGTTTCAAAGACATAAATTGCTGCAAGGAAATCTCACTACTGGAGTTCTGGTGGAAATAACATGACAGCAGGTACCCATCAATGCTAAAATTGAAATAACTGTTTTTGGATAGAATTCATTTTTATTTAAAACTTGTGTAGCGTTGTCATAAAGCCCATAATTCACCAAAAAAATATTTTTGCATCTGTAAATTTATCCACCTATAACTGCTTAATTCTGATACTCCTGTCACTGATGCACATGTTAGCATTCTAAAAGCAGCATCTTCTAGTTTGCAGCAATGGGTGACTATTAGGCCTCTGACAATATAAGTGGCTTGTTAAAGGCACAGTTAAATAGCGGAGCATGCATTATCCTAAGTATAGAAACCCATTACGACTTTGCATGCTTGTTATGTGCTCCATCAAGTGAATTTATATAGTGCCTGTGACTCTTTCCCATCCTGACCAAAAGGAGCTTTAATTACGTTTGTATAATTTAGCTCCTGGTTTTTTTCCTCTTCTGCTTCCATCCATGGTAAAATACAGAGAGAAATGGATTGGCAATATCTCTGATCTCCTTGGTGACGACTGGGAAGATATGTAAGATTACCCATTTATGCAGTTAATCTCTGCTAGAGATCAATTTATCCATAGGTTTCTACATAGAATCCACTTCACCCCTGAAAAACTTGTCAGTATTTACCTATCACTGTCCTCTGAATGTTGGCACTGTACTTACTCACCCACTTACTTTAGCCATGTTTGTCCCTTGATTCAACAATTCTTCACTGGGGTGGCCCAATTTATAACCGAGCTTACTACTTTACCTGTCCTGATATCTGTCTCTGTTTGTTTATTAGGACTGGTGGAAGGGGTGCCCTGCTCAATAGCTCTTAAAATTTTCTTTGGTATACTCCTATTTTATGCCCACAATGCAATTATATTGGACTGGGAGAAGCCAACAGCACATTCTTTGACTTTCTGGACAGGACTGGATAATTCAGCTCTATAAAAGGCACCTATTGAGCCTTCCCATCCAAATTTGACTATGTATGGAAGACCTTAGCTCTTCAGTCAGATCTGACTAAAGTGGTGTCTCCTTTCGTAAAAAGTGTCTGATAGTTATATATGGTATTTATGTATGTAAAGAAAGGTGGGGGTGGTAACAGGTGGTACCTTTTGAGGAACTATCCTCTTGCCATCCTTTTATTTATCTGATAAAAGTTTGGAATATTTGTATATGACTCTGACATGTAATGATATAGCTAGTTCATGAGTATCCTTGATGCCCATTGCATTTCACTTTTGTACTAGAGCAAGCTCCTTCTGTACCACAGTTATGGGTCAATTTGGGACAATTGTCCTTCCCAGTCTTGTATCTCGTAGCCTTCTATATGAATATTATTGCACAGTGGGAAGGGGGATTACAAGCTCTATCTCTAGTTAAGGCTAGTTGGGAAAGAACTACAGGGCTTGCAATGTTTGACATTTTGTATTATTTTGTGTTCTCTTTTTTTATCACAACTTTTAAAATCCAATATAAATACAAAAAAGAATTAAAGCGGCGTTCCACCCAAAAACGAAACTTCCGCTGTCCGGATTCCTCCCCCCCTCTGGTGTCACATTTGGCACCTTTCAGGGGGGAGGGGGGAGCAGATGCCTGTCTAATACAGGTATTTGCTCTCACTTCCAGCGAAAGATCGCCTCAGTATCCGCGGCGATCTATGTCATCTCCGGCTCCTCCTCCGGCCCCCCTGCTGTCTTCTGGGAGAAACACAGGTCCCAGAAGACAGCAGAGACTACTCAGAATGTATAGCGCGACTCACACATGCGCAGTAGGGAACCAGGCTGTTAAGCCGCAAGGCTTCACTTCCTGATTCCCTTACAAGCATTGCCGGTGCCTCCACCCGGGGTCCAAGGGGTGGGTCAGCTTCGGGTGAGGACATTACGGGTGCCCTGGACAGGTAAGTGTCCTTATATTAAAAGTCAGCAGCTGCAGTATTTGTAGCTGCTGACTTTTAAACACCCGATTTTCGAGCTCATCCCTTATGGAAAAATATCCCAAAGAAGCAGGTATAAAGTGACCCCAGACATTTATGCAGTATCAAAATTGAATCCATTTATTCGACACAAAATGTTGCAAAGACAAACATCATAAAATGTATCAAACCTCCACCTCCACCTCCACCTGTCACCAAATAACAACGTTGTTATTTAATAAAAGAAAATAGCAAAAAAAAAAATCAGCTGAGGTGCCGACATCGTTGGACTCCAGGACAGGTAAGTGTCCATGCAGTATGTGCAGCTGCTGGCTTTTAATTTTTTCAGCGGTGGGCGGACCTCCGCTTTAAATAACAACGTTGCTATTTGGTGACAGGTGGAGGTTTAATACATTTTATGTTTGTCTTTGCAATATTCTGTGTCCAATAAATGGATTCAATTTTGATACTGCATTAACGTCTGGGCTCACTTTATACCTGCTTCTCTGGGATATTTTCCCATTAATAAATTTAGTACTTCCTATGTGGTCCTGGATGGCATGAACCTGGCTACAATCTGTAAACAAGGTCCTTGGCTTTTCTAGCTCTCAGAAGCTCTGGTTCTCATCCAACTATCAAATGGGGCATCTCAAATGTGGTCAATGATATTAGACAGCATTATCGGTCCATTTGTTGACATTCAGCAGCTGGCTGGGAAGCAGTCATTTAGCTATGGGAGTGCAGAAGGAGAGGATTGTGGTGGTGTGGGTTGATGTATCAGTAGGTCATCAGGACCTTGTGATTAATGTTGGATCTACATCACTGTAAAACTTGATCGATGTTGAATTTACACCAAGGAACAATGTTTATTATTTTTTTGTCATATAGTACTTGTGTTGTGTGCTTATTTACTTTGACATTTTTAATAAATGAGTAACAATGGGGGCAGATATCTGGAAGCCACCTTATTCTTTTAGAATTCAATAACCCCCCCCCCCCCCACCATGGGGCCAGAGATGTAGGGACCAAATTAGTGGAAATTAGCATGCTCTTGTCTCCACCAACATGGGACGATGTGCCTTGTAAAGAGGGGGCCCCTCCTGACAGGGTACCCTCCCAAAGTTGAGAGCATGTGGCCTAATATGGTTCAGGAGAGGTAGAGTACACATGTTCACTGCCTCTCCCTTTACTGGCCAGCCAGACTGCATGCCCAGATAATAGCCTGGTTTGGATCTTGGAGAGGGACTCCACACCATTTTTTTTTGTCAGCATTGTATTACCCTTAAAAAGCCATACAAGACCCCTATTTAGAGTAAGGGTCTGGTGTGGATTTTGAGGGGGACCCAAAGTGAAAAAAAACAAAAATTAGTGTGGGGTTACCACCTAAATCCATAGCAGATTCTTATCTGGGCATGCAGCCTGGCTAGCCAGGAAAGGGAAGCAAATGTGCCCTCCTTGGGAGTTGAGAGCAAGGTATCTTGTCCTCATTCATGGCCTAGTGGAAATAAAATAAAAGCATGAATATGATTCCCTGATGTAATCCAATGTCAATAACATCCAGTGATGTAGATCAAGCATCATTCACTATAGCCAACAACATGCAGACATGATAGGCCACGCTGGCCATATGGGGTCTGTGACATCACCAGATATCTTCTGGCCACTTTGTTTACAAACAGAAGCCAGTGGGAAAGGAACTGTTATTTAGAGGCAGTCATTTTTTTTCTTAAATGTCACTTGTGCCACTTTACGTGCAGGATTAGGGCATCCTCAAGCATGGTATTAATAGAAATTGTGCATTTTTTATGTTGTCCTTAAAACTGCATTAAAAGATCCTCTTCCCACTTTGAGGGAGGCTCTGTCACTGGGAGAATATAGGAAATTGTGACACGGGATTTGCATTAAAGGTTAATGCAAGGTTCTGGACTATCATTTCTCCAGATTCTGTAATTCTGGTTTGGAACTTTCAATCTGGTGTCCGGGTTTTGCTAGATGTCTGCAACCTGGCTAAGAACACAGGTGTGCAGGCTCAATATATACTCAGGTTTGAGGATAGCTCAGAACTCCCAGTTTGGAGACTGCTCCCAGTGGGGGAGATGGAAAGTCTCACCTGGGGGATCAGTGGGCCCCAGCCCAGAAGCCAAGAGACAGAGGTCTCATCGAGGGGTCAGAGGGCCCAGCCAGAAGCCAAGAAACAGAGGTCTCATTGAGGTGTCAAAGGGTCCAGCCAGAAGCCAAGAGACAGAGGTCTCATTGAGGGGTCAGAGGGCCCAGCCAGAAGCCAGGAGACAGCAGGTCTCAGTTCCAGGAGTCAGGCTGGCTCCTATCGGGGGTGTCAGGACAACCTCAATCCAAAGGCCAGAGGTGGGCTGTTCTGTTCAGCTAGAGATCCAAGTGTTCCAGGAGTCAAAGGGACTTGTAAGAGGAGCAGCAATGCTGCTCTGTATTTTTGTGCACATTGTGTGGAAGAAACTCCTGTGTGGGCAACTGATATACATGTAAACTTTCAGTTTATTGAATAAAAGTGGGCTGCCATGCCATACCCTAAGATACAGTTTTGGACTGGCACAACTCATTCCAAATGCACGTATTGCTTGAGTTTAATCACCAACCACTGAACTGTATTTTCTTTAAAAAATTGTTTATTATTGTTATGTATTCCACATCCCGCCCTGCTTGAAAATTGACCTTGAATAAGGCTAAAAGAAATTACAATATTCGGATCCTATAAACTTTATTGGAGATTGGGCACTATATTCGGCATCTGTGGATTTTTGGCTGGGTTTGCAGTTTCTTCTGTGATCCAAGCCCAGACCAGTTCATTCATCACTACTAGAGATACACTTTAAAGCTGAACCCCAGGCAAACAACTAAATACACAGAAGGGGACTGTTTTAGCATGCAAAGGATTTTTTTTGTCTCTCTGTCCAGATTTACAGAGCTTTCTCACACAGTATAGCCCAGATGGGCAACGGTGGGGACATTAACATTAGAATCTCTTTTTTTTAAACTAACAAACATGTCATATTTACCTGCTCTATGCAATGGTCTTACACAAAACCGCCCCAATCTTCCTCTTCTCGGATCCCCTGCTGGAACTCCAGACCCCTCTCCCCTGCTGCGTGCCCCCATAGCAAGGCACTTGCTATAGGAGCACTCATGCGTGTTCGCTCCCAAGCCCTGCTCTGTGTCTATAAGCCCCACCTCCTGCTCCCTTCTCACTGGCTGTGTCTCAGCCAATGAGGAGAGAGAGACCTGGGAGAGCCACTGCTCTTATGCAGTGGCATAGTATTGGGGGGGCAGTGGGGACGATGGCCCAGGGCACAACATTTAGAGGGGAGCAGAATTAGTCCCCGCCCACCGTCCCGACTCCTGAGTATGCTGTGTGTCGTGCGATCAGTCTGAGGCCCTCAGGAATTTATCATGGTATGTGCCATCTGACGTGATCTCCATAGCAATCCCGCTGGTCCAGACTGTAAACACTGCACGATGAGAGCTGATGTGCGAGCACCAGGAGAGAGGAGATCAGTGCCGGTCTGGAGCAGTGGCGGGGGTGTGTGGGCAGCACCTGGGTGACACCCGTTGGCAGGGCCCAGTGGCAATGCCACTGCACCGATCTGCATCTCTTGCGGGCTGTCTGAGCTGTCCCAGCTGTGACTGTCTCACACAGCCGAGCGGCGCAAAGCCGCCTCTCCTTTCTGTCTGTTTATATCTACACAGGAGGAAGGACACTGCTGTGCATGTCCCGTGATATGAGGTATGCATATTATGGGTCTGCACTGAAAGGGCATCTGCACTGGAGGGGGTCTGCACTAAGGGGGTCTGCACGAAAGGGGGTCTGCACTAAGGAGGTGTCTGCACTGAAGGGGGGTCTGACTGTAGGGGGGTCTGCGCTGTAGGGAGGGGTCTGCGCTGTAGGGAGGGGTCTGCACTGTAGGGAGGAGTCTTTACTGAAGGGGGGGTCTGTACTGAAGGGGGGTCTGTACTGAAGGGCGGGGGTCTGCACTGATAGGGGGGGTCTGCACTGAAGAGGGGGTCTGTATTGAGGGAGGGGGTGTCTATCCTGAGGTAGGGTGTCTATGCTGATGAGAAGGGTCTGTACTGAGGGAGGGGGTCTGTACTAATGAGGGGGGTCTGTACTGATGATGGGGGGGTCTGTACTGAGGAAGGGGGGTCTATACTGATGAGAGGGGTCTGTAATGAGGAATGGGGGTCTATTCTTTGCTCTGCCTTGGGGGTACTGGGATATGTGATGGGTGGTATGGGGGTATTACAGCTGGATCACTTCTTTCTTGCAGTGTCAGCCACAAGGTAGCACAGATCTTGGCTCATGCCCCTTCTTCTTACTTGGGTGTAACATTTGCCAAATCTATCAACTGCAGAGGGACCAGAGGTCCCAGAATGCTCCACACCATGGTTTGCTGGGTGCAGTATTAACTGGACAGCTGGAATTCCCTGTAGTATGGCTTGCTGCAAGTTCAGTAGTACCTTGATACACGGAAAGTTCCCTGGTGTGACATGTTGGGTGCAGTAATACCTGGATACAGGTAATGTCCCCTGGTGTGTCATGCTGGGTGCAGTAGTACCTGGATACAGGGAATGTCCTCTGGTGTGACATGCTGGGTGCAGTAGTACCTGGATACAGGGAATATCCCCTGGTGTGCCATGCTGGGTGCAGTAGTACCTGGATACAGGGAATGTCCCATATAATGAAAGTAAAAAACCTTCTGCCTTTACAATGACTTTAAGCAACATTTATGGGTCTTGCCCCTCCCCTAGCCTGTGATTGGACAGTGAAAGGAGAAGCAGCAGACTGATGAACTCATTTCTTTGTTACTCTTCTCTTTCCTCCTGGCAGCACACTCATTGCACTGTAGCCCAAGCAAATGTCTACATGTACTCCTCCTTCCTCTCCCAGTCCAAGCTTAGCTGTACAGGGAAAGGAAGAGGCTGGTACCAATTCAAACTCAGGTACTTTACTTACACTGCTTGCTTTTAAAAATACATTTAATTATGTATTCATGAATGTAGAGCTGCATTCATTGGTGCCTTTCTACCCAGAGTACAGCTGTCATTTAATCTTTTAGTATGATTTTTGGGGGAAACCCACATCATTGGCTCAGCACCATTGCCGAAAAGTTTGTTGATTTTGCCTCTTGAAATGGAAAACAACCTATAATGTATAATAATAATAATGTGCATAGCTTCTGCCTCCTTATCAGCTGAGCCACAAGAGGCAGTCATTTGAAGGAAAATATTGAATGCAATAAGATGGATCAGCAGGACCATATTGAAATCAAGAAAAGCACAACATCCTAGACTGGCCATACACCTATAGACTGTCTGCAGATTTTCTATGGTCAGATGGAAAAAGTGGAACAGATTCTACGCTGAACTGTGTGGATGGAAGAATCTCCCACTGGCCCAAACTTCCATATCTTGCTAGTCGGCCCCGCTGGCTCTCACAATACCTGAACATTCTGATTGGGTGTAAGCATTGTTTAGGTTGAGAGCCAGCAGGGCCGACTAGCAAGATACTGAAGCTTGGGCCAGTGGGAGATTCCTCCATCCACACAGTTTAGCATACATGGAGAAATCTAGTGCACTTTTTCCATCTAACCATAGAAAATCTGCAGATAATCTATAGGTGTATGGCCAGCTTCACACAAATTCCCCATATTACATACAACAATTAAATCTGACGTGAGAATTTATCTTTCCAGAAACATTTGATAAAATGACTTGAGCTTCTGAACTTGATTGATGAAATGATTAAGATGCAATGAAAAATATAGTCATTTTCCTAGCGTGTTAGTTACCCCTTTTTTTCCTGACATCATCATTTAACATTATTTGCTGGGATAATGCACTTAATAGATGTCAGAGGCGTTATAATGCAATTAAAATTGATAAAATGTTGTTCCTATTTCTTATAATTGCTATGATATTTAAGGAAAAGAAAAGTATTCGCTATTCTTTCATCATTAGCATGTGTGGGTGGCTATGTAGTTCACAGGTTGATATGAGGCATTGGGGTTAATCAGAAGTCATTCATATATGCTGTACTAGTAAAGTGCTAGTTAGAAATGATTAAGAGACAACAATGTTATGTTATGTCTAGGAATGAGCTGAACACCCCCCGGTTCTGTTCGAATCAGAATTCGCGAACAGGCAAAAAATTTGTGCGAACATGCGAACACCATTAAAGCCTATGGGACACTAATGTGAAAAATCAAAAGTGCTAATTTTAAAGGCTTATATGCAAGTTATTGCCATAAAAAGTGTTTGGGTACCCGGGTCCTGCCCCAGGGGACATGTATCAATGCAAAAAAAAGTTTTTAAAACTGCCGTTTTTTTCAGGAGCAGGGATTTTATAAATGCTTAACGTGAAACAATAAAAATGAATTATTCCTTTAAATATCGTACCTGGGGGGATCTCCTTAGGCCTCTTTCACATGAACGATCCGTTCAGGTCCGTCTGTCAGTTTTTTAGGTTTTTTTTAGTGTGCAGTGATGGACCTGTCATCTGCCTGCTCAGTGGGGATCCACGGAGCGATCCCCGCTGAGCAAGCGGATGTTCACGGGGCGGATCATCACGGATCCGTCCCGTGTGAAAGGACCCTTAGTCTGCCTGTAAAGTAGTGCATCTTTCCCATGTTCATAACAGTACCACAGCAAAATTACATTTCTATAGGAAAAAATGTCATTTAACCACTTCAGCCCCGGAAGAATTTACCCCCTTCCTGTCCAGGCCATTTTTTGCGATCTGGCACTGCGCCGCTTTAACTGACAATTGCGCGGTCGTGTAACGTTGTACCCAAACAAAGTTGACGTCCTTTTTTCCCCACAAATAGAGCTTTCTTTTGGTGATATTTGATCACCTCTGCGTTTTTTTTTTTTTGCGCTATAAACAAAAAAAAAAGAGCAACAATTTAAAAAAAAAAAAACACAATATTTTTTACTTTTTGCTATAATAAATATCCCGATTTAAAATGTTTCTTTTTTTCCCCAGTTTAGACTGATTTGTGTTCTTCTACATATTTTTGGTAAAAAAAAATTGCAATAAGCGTATATTGATTGGTTTTCACAAAAGTTGTAGCGTCTACAAAATAGGTTATTGATTTATGGCATTTTTATAAATTTTATTTTTTTACTAGTAATGGCGGCGATCTGCGATTTTTATCGTGACTGCGATATTGCGGTGGACACATCGGACACTTTTTTGAAACCATTGATCAGCGATCAGAGCTATAAATATGCACTGATTACTGTGTAAATGTCACTGGCAGGGGAGGTGTTAACACTAGGGGGCGATCAAGGGGTTATTTGTGTTCCCTCACTGTGTGTTCTAACTGTGGGGGGATGGGACTGACTGGAGGAGGAGACCGATCGGTGTTCCTATATACTAGGAACACACAATCTGTCTCCTCTCCCACAACTCCAACGAGGCAAGATGTTCCCAGGTT
Source organism: Lithobates clamitans (assembly GCA_037952925.1). Taxonomy (NCBI): domain Eukaryota; kingdom Metazoa; phylum Chordata; class Amphibia; order Anura; family Ranidae; genus Lithobates; species Lithobates clamitans. The sequence goes on from JBBGZY010000392.1 coordinate 4,969,268, forward strand.
GAGGAAGGAAGGGGCATTCATGTTCCCCCAGCTGCAGCATACTGCCAAATTTGCTCCAGTGATGAGGAGGGAGGGGATGATGAGGTCACTGACTATAATTAGGTGCCTGAGAGAAGAAAGGAGGAGGCACAACTCCAATGAGGCAGGATGTCCTCTAGGGGGCAGCTTAAGGGCAGCCACCCTATTGCATCACACTGCAGAGCTCCACAGGTGCAGGGCGCTGCTGACTCCCCGCTGACTTTTAAAAGTTGCTTGGTGTGGGCCTTTTTCAACACGTGTGCAGCAGATCACACCATTGCTGTTTGCAACCTATATCTGAAGTGGATGAACCGTGGCCAGAACAGCAGCCACTTGGGCACCACATGCTTGACCAGACATATGACGACCTGACATGCAGTCTGTTGGCAACAGCACTTGAAAGACCCACAGCAAAGAAAAAGGCAGACTTCTCCTTGATCCTCATCTGGGATCTCCAACCTCCAGTCCTCTCAAAAACCTGCACTTAGGAATGAAGGTATAGCAATAGGTGTCACAAGTACTTGCAGCCAATCTGCTAGCAGTACACCACCAATTGATTTTAGCAGGCAAATTTCCCTACCCCAGTTGCTGAACCATAAAAAAGAAATTCGGTCCCAGCCATCCACATGCTCAGTGTCTACATGCTAGCTTGGCCAAATTTCTAGCACTGCAACTGCTGCCTTTTCAGCTGGTAGACTCTGCCCTCTTTCGTGAATTTGTGGAATGTGCTGTACCTCAGTGGCAGGTTCTCTACCGGCATGTGGAAGGCAAATTTTTGGCCTTGTTGGACAGGGCGGTCAGCAGTAAGGTTCATATTACCACGGACTCATGGTCCAGCAGGCTTGGGCAGGGACATTACCTTTCCTTCATGGTGCCCTGGGTAACTCTGATGGCGGCTGGGAAGGATGCAGGACGGGGTTCAGTGTTGTTGGATCTTGTTCCGCCACCACACCTCCAAAATGCTAGTGGTGATTTTGCCACAGCTCTCCTCCACCCCTCCTCTTCGTCTTCCTATATGGCCTCTTCTGCAGATTTGTCCTCTGAACCATCAGTGCTCTGTAAGCGTTCAAGGGGCTACGCAAGCAGTCAGGCTAAAAGATGCCATCCAGTACTTGAGTTGGTCTGCCCAGGGGACAGGAGCCACACTGGGTCAGAGATTCTGTCAGCTCTGCAGGGGCATGCTCAGAGGTGGTTGACGCCATGCCAGCTTCAGCCAGGAATGGTAGTATGCGACAATGGCACCAACCTTCTCTCTGCCCCCGACCGGGACACTTGACCCATGTTCCATGTTTTGCACACATCCTGAATTTGGTGGCGCAGCGGTTCTTGAGCAGGTACCCAGACTTACAAGATCTCCTGAGGCAGGCCAGAAAAGTCTGTGGTCATTTCTGCTGGTCATACAATGCCAGTGCTCGGTTGGCTGACATTCAATGGGAATGCAACCTTCCCACCAACTGCCTCATTTGTGACATGCCGACCAGGTGGAACTCAATGTTGGCAATGCTGCAGCGGCTGCACACACAACAGAGGGCCAACAATGAGTATGGCACCAGGACAGGGTCAGGGGAGCTTGGCTTCTTTTCACCACGCCAGTGGCTACTGATCAAGGATGCATGCACTGTCCTGTCACCATTTGAGGAGGCCACAAGGATGGTGAGCAGCGACAATGCATGCATCAGTGACACTGTCCCTCTAGTCTTCCGGCTGAAATCATGGACAGGGCACTTGAGGCAGAACAGCGGGAGGAAGTGGAGGACTTCCTTTCCTCTCAAGGCCCCCTTATCCAGATAGCATTCCTGTGGGCCCGCCAAACACACAGGAAGAAAAGGAGGAGGGGGAGGATTGTGTCAGCATGGATGTAGAGGATAGCACTCAGCAGCAGTCTTCAAGGGATGGTTTTCAGTCCCCAGAAACCCAAGGAGTTGTACGTGGCTGGGTGTAGGTAGTTACGGATAATTTGATCCTTAGTGACCAAGAGAACTTGGAATCGAATGCCTCTTATGCTGCATGGCCTCCCTGATTCTGCAAAGCCTGCAAAAGGACCCTAGGATTCGTGGTATCATGGAGAGGGATAATTACTGGCTGGCAACCCTTCTTGATCCACGTTACAAGGGTAAAGTTGTAGAACTCATCCTACATTCGCATAGGGAGCAGAGCATGAAACATCTTCAGGAGGCCTTGAAGAAAGCTTTGTATAACGCATTTACAGACCCTGGGAGGTTACCATTTCCTGGTACTGGACAACTTGTTGCTGAGGCTTCGTTCAGTCAGAGGAAGTAAGGTGGAGAAGGTGGCCGATGCCTTTAAACAATTTTTCAGTCCTCAGCACCGAGGTCTGATCGCTTCAAGCAACCATCGCCAGCGTCTGCATTATATGGTGCAGGAATATCTAGGGGCAAGAGCAGACTTGGAGACCTTTCCAACAGAGCATCCACTGGGTTACTGGGTCTTGAGGATGGACCACTGGTCAGAACTTGCTCAATATGCAATTAAGCTACTGGCCTGTCCTGCATCCAGCGTGCTTTCTGAAAGCACATTCAGTGCTGCTGGAGGTTTTGTAACAGATCAAAGAGTGCTGCTGTCCACAGACTCTATTGATAGGCTCACATTCATAAACATTAATCAGTCTAGGATCAGCAGCTATCAAGCACCTGATGCTGATGTAACGGATTGAATTTGCTATGGATGTGGGATTCCTTGAAGACTGCCTATGCTGACTATCCTATTCCTCCTCAATCTTGATGATGCTAGCTTTCAACAATATTTTTGGTTTAGGGCACCACCACCACCACCCAAGGCCCAATTTTTCTGCCCCTGTTTAACAGGGGCATGTAATTACAGTTTTTTATATAATATTTCACAGCAGGGCCCGTTCCTGCGCCCAACAAGAGTAACTGTGAGGCGTTACAGTGTTCTGGTACCACCAACACCTAAGGCCCAGTTTTTCTGCAGAGTATATAGGGCAGGCCATATAGTATATATACTGCTGTTCAGAGTATATAGTGCCTGGGAGCATGGGGGACACCCATGCCAAAAAGCGAGATCTGCAAAACACTCAACTTGGGGTGTCTACTTTCCAAAATGGGGTCATGGGGGGGGGTTGTGCTATCTGGGCATTTCATGGCCTCCGAAACTGCAATAAGTAGCGAGGAGTGAAATCAAGAATTTACACCCTTAGAAAGCCTGAAGGCAGTGATTGATTTTTGAGGTCCTGTACGCGGCTAAACTGCCAAAAAGAATGTATTTTGGGGTGTAATTTCACATATGCCTATGGCATGTTTGAACAATAAATCATTTAGTGAAAAAAAATGTACTGTCATTTTCCCGAAACTTGTGGCAAAATATAAAATATTCCATGGACTCAACATGCCTCTCAGCAAATAGCTTGGGGTGTCTACTTTCCTAAATGGGGTCACTTGAGGGGTTTTTGAACTGTCCTGGTATTTTATACACAACATTAGAAGTTTATGCCACACATCACCTACTCTTCTAACCACTTGAAGACAAAGCCCTTTCTGACACTTTTTGCTTACATGAAAAAATTTTTTTTTTTTTGCTAGAAAATTACTTTGAAACCCCAAACATTATATATATTTTTTAAAGCAAAGGCCCTACAGATTAAAATGGTGGGTGTTGCAATTTTTTTTCCACACAGTATTTGTGCAGCGATTTTTCAAACGCAATTTTTTTGGAAAAAATACCATTTTAATGCACTAAAACACACTATATTGCCCAAATGTTTGGTAAAATATAAAAGATGATCTTATGCCGAGTAGATAGATACCAAACACAACATGCTTTTAAATTGCGCACAGCTGTGCAGCGGTGACAAACGCCATATACGTTTTTAAAAGCCTTTACATGTTACCACTTTAGATTTATAGAGGAGGTCTACTGCTAAAATTACTGCCCTTGATTTGACATTCGCAGTGATAACTCACATGTATGGTGCAATTGCTATTTACATATGTCACAAGACCGACGCTTATATTCACCTTTGTGCGTGAGCATGGGGGGACAGGGGTGCTTTTTTTTTTTTTTTAATAACTATTTTGCTATTTTATTTTTACACTGTTTCTTTCTTTTTTTTGATTATTTTTATTGTTATCACACGGAATGTAAATATCCCCTATGATGGGGACAGGTACTCTTTTTAAAAAAAATTGTAGTCTATTAGACTATAGATCTCTCCTCTTCCCTCAAAGCATCTGACCACACCAAGATCAGTGTGATATGATGATTTCCCAATGGCGCTGTTTATATCTGGCGAAACCAAAGTCATGAAATGCTCGTAGCTTCCGGTTTCTTAGGCCATAGTGACGATTGGAGACATTCTGGTCTTCAATCAGCTCTATGGTCAGCTGGCAGAACAACTGGCTGCGTTCTCAGGTTCCCTGGTGGGAAGGAGAGGCCGAGAGAACTATGGAAGACCGTGGGAGGGGGTGGATGTTCCCTTCCACTGCTTATAAAAGCAGTCTAGCGGCTAATTAGTCGCTAGGATTGCTTTTACATGAAAGTCGACCGCTGGATGAAAAGAATGATACCAAGATGATACCTAAACCTGCAGGCATCATTCTGGTATCAAAGTCCAGCAACATTCCAGTACGTTGCTGGTCCTTGTTGGGCATATATTGTAATGTTCTTTTTCTTTCATGCAGCCTGTGGGCTGAACGAAAAAGAGATTGATTGGTGGGTATGCCCACCATTATAATATTGCCCTGGATCCACCCACTTCTAATGATGGGCATACATGTAGAGTTTTTAATTAAACTGTGGTGGTGAAATCAACTCCTACACTGACTTACGTATCGTGAGAGCAAACGCTGTTGCTGTCAGGATAAAAAAATCAGTGTTGCAGCTGAATGGCATACCTGAAAAGAAAATAATGGTTAACAATAAAACACAGTAAACAGTAAAGTATAAAGAATTACATACCTGAAAAGCAATCATGATAAAACATAGTAACTATAAAACATTGCAGTTAAAAAATACAGTAAAAAGAGCAGAACAATAGGGAGAGACCTGAAGCGCCGAACAGTATGTTGTCTACCGGGCGCTCGGGTTCGGCACATCACGGATCTGGTGGACAGATTACTGGGAGGAGCTGGGGAAGACCCAACTGTCATGGTACACGTTGGCACCAATGACAAAGTCAGAGGCAGATAGAGTGCCCTAAAGAACGATTTTAGGGACTTAGGAGCTAAATTGAGGAAAAGGACTTCCAAGGCAGTATTCTCAGGAATACTACTGGTACATCGAGCCACACCAGAAGGCAGAGGGAGATTAGGTAAGTAAACAAGTGGCTGAAGAGCTGGTGTAGTAAGGAGGGGTTTGGGTTCCTGGAGGACTGGGCCGAATTCTCAGTCGATAACCGGTACTATAGAAGGGACAGACTGCACCTAAATGAGGAGGGTGCAAATCAGCTGGGAATGAAGATGGCCAAAAAGTTAGAGGGGTTTTTAAACTAGGCGATTGGGGGAGGGTTCAGAGGTAGAGATAGTCAGCACGGAACATATTCCAGAGGGTAGTATTGGGGGCATTAGTGGTAGGTTGACCAAAGCACATAAACCCAAGGTAAGTATAGTAGCAAGTCCTAGTTACAATATCGGAACACCTAATAAGAGGATAATATGCGACCGGTCTAAACTACGTGGCATGTTCACCAATGCCAGGAGCCTGGCGGACAAGATGGGTGAACTAGAGATATTGTTGTATGAGCAGGATTTGGATTTTGTGGGGATTTTAGAGACCTTGTTCAACAGCTCTCATGATTGGCTGGCAAACATTCAAGGGTATACCCTTTATCGTAAGGATAGAGAGGGTAAAAAAGGGGGAGGGGTATGCTTATATATCAAGAATAATGTACAAGTGAATGTGAGAGATGACATCACTAAGGGAGCTAGGGAAGAGGTGGAATCCTTATGGGTAAAATAATACTGGGAGTATGCTATAGGCCCCCTAACCTGAGGGAGGAAGGAGAGACAGATTTCTATTACAATTTGGATCAGCAGCAAGGATGGGAAGTATTATCATAATGGGGGATTTTAACTATCCAGACATAGTCTGGGCGGAGGGAACTGCGCATTCATCTAAGGCTCGCCAGTTCCTAAATGTCTTGCAGAACAATTTTATGGGTCAGATGGTAGACGCATCAACTAGAAATAAAGCGTTACTGGATCTACGGATTATCAACAATATAGGCCTGATCACGGATGTGGAAATACGGGGCAATTTAGGTAACAGCGATCACAGGTCAATTGGCTTCAGTATAAATCACACAAATAGGAAACATAAGGGGAATACAAGGACACTGAATTTCAAAAGAGCCAACTTCCCTAAACTAAGAACTTTGCTAGAAGGCATAAATTGGGATAAAATATTAGGAACAAAGAACACGGAGGAGAGATGGGTTTGCTTTAAGAGCATATTAAATAAGGGCATTAGCCATTGCATCCAATTGGGTAATAAATTTTAAAGAGCGAACAAAAGTCCTAGATGGCTTAACTTCAATGTAAAAATGCAAACAATGCAAAGGAGAAGGCCTTCAAAAAATACAAGGTTTAGGGATCATCATCAGCATTCAGATTTTATAAAGAATGCAACAAGAAATGTAAGGGTGCAATAAGGACGGCTAAGATGAAAGACACATAGCGGAGGAGAGCAAAAAAAATCACAAGAAATTCTTTAAGTATGTAAACAGTAAAAAAGGGAGGACAGACCATATTGGCCCCATAAAGAATGAGGAAGAAAATCTGGTTACAAAGGATGGGGAGATGGCTAAGGTATTTAATTTATTCTTCTCCTTAGTCTTCACAAGGGAATCGGGGGGCTTCAGTAACCAAAACTGCAGTGTTTATCCTCATGACACATCACAGGAAGCACCTCCACGGTTAACAGAGGACAGAGTTAAAATTAGACTTGGGAAACTTAACATTAATAAATCACCGGGACCAGATGGCTTGCACCCGAGGGTACTCAGTCAAGTAATGCCAGACCATTGTTCCTAATTTTTACTGACAGTCTACTGACTGTAATGGTTCCTGGTGATTGGAGAAAAGCCAATGTAGCACCAATATTTAAAAAGGACCCAAAATACATCCCTGGGAATTACAGACCAGTTACCCTAACATCAATAGTATGTAAACTCTTGGAGGGGATGATAAGGGACTATATACAAGATTTTAGTAACGAGAACGGTATCATTAGCAGTAATCAGCATAGATTCATGAAGAATCATTCTTGCCAAACCAATCTATTAACCTTCTATGAGGAGGTGAGTTGCCATCTAGATAAAGGAAGGCCCGTAGACGTGGTGTATCTGGATTTTGCAAAAGCATTTGACACAGTTCCCCATAAACGTTTACTGTATAAAATAAGGTCTGTTGGTATGGAACATAGGATGAGTACATGGATTGAAAACTAGCTACAAGGGCGAGTTCAGAGGGTGATGATAAATGGGGAGTACTCAGAATGGTCAGGGGTGGGTAGTGGGGTCCCCCAGGGTTCTGTGCTGGGACCAATCCTGTTTAATTTTTTCATAAACAACCTGGAGGATGGGGTAAACAGTTCAATCTCTGTATTTGCAGACGATACTAAGCTAAGCAGGGCAATAACTTCTCCGTAGGATGTGGAAACCTTGCAAGAAGATCTGAACAAATTAATGAGGTGGGCAACTACATGGCAAATGAGGTTCAATGTAGAAAAATGTAAAATAATGCATTCGGGTGGCAAAAATATGAATGCAATCTATACACTGGGGGGAGAACCTCTGGGAGAATCTAGGAAGGAAAAAGACCTGGGGGTCCTAGTAGATGATAGGCTCAGCAATGGCATGCAATGGCAAGCTGCTGCTAACAAAGCAAACAAAATATCGGCATGCATTAAAAAGGGGATCAACTCCAGAGATAAAACGATAATTCTCCCGCTCTACAAGACTCTGGTCCGGCCGCACCTAGAGTATGCTGTCCAGTTCTGGGCACCAGTCCTCAGGAAGGATGTACTGGAAATGGAGCGAGTACAATGAAGGGCAACAAAGCTAATAAAGGGTCTGGAGCATATTAGTTATGAGGAAAGGTTGTGAGCACTGAACTTATTCTCTCTGGAGAAGAGACCCTTAAGAGGGGATATGGTTTCAATATACAAATACCATACTGGTGACCCGACAATAGGGATAAAACTTTTTTGCATTAGGAAGGTTAACTAGACTTATGGCCACTCATTAAAATTAGAAGAAAAGAGGTTTAACCTTAAACTACGTAGAGGGTTCTTTACTGTAAGAGCGGCAAGGATGTGGAATTCCCTTCCACAGGCGGTGTTCTCAGCGGGGGGCATTGATAATTTCAAGAAACTATAAGATAAGCACCTGAACGACCGCAACATACAGGGATATACAATGGAATACCGACATATAATCACACACATAGCTTGGACTTGATGGACTTGTGTCTTTTTTCAACCTCACCAACTATGTAACTATGTAACTATGTAACATTAGAGAGAGAATAGAGAGAGAGAACAATAAAACGACAACTTTTTTATTTTATATATCGTTTTTTTTCTTTTTTTTCTTTTTTTTAATTATTTTTTTTTTTACACTTTTATTTGTAACTGTAACGGTTCTAGGTTGGGGTCTCTCAAAATGCGATGGCATCTTTGGAAACCCTGTGAAAGTGTACCCTAGACTGTGTCATGCTGTACCCTACGCTAATACTCCACTAGTGTGTGGTAGCATTCGGAACATTCACAGATGCAAAGACCAGGTTGGCCAGGACAGGAGGAACAATAATAGCAGAAGTCACGCCTATATCCGCGCTTGCTACAGACACAGCATCTTTCTTGGGGTGATCATTGGGTAGGGGTACCAGGGAGGACATACGGAAAATGCCTCTCATGCAGCCGGTTCACTGCATTTGGATTGGGAAGTTGGGCCACAGCACCATCTGGAAACAGAAGGGCTGTGATGATCTCTTCCTGGAATTTTAGGAAGGATCCAGTTTGTCCTGACGCTTTGTATAGCACATAAGCATTCAGCAGAGACAATTGGAATAAGTATACAGACACAATTTTGTACCAGCGTCTGACCTTACGGGCAATTAAATACAGCGCCATCAACTGGTCGTTGAGGTCCACCCCTTCCATATTAAGGTTGTATTCGTGGACACAGAGGGGTTTCTCCACAATACCAGTCGTCGTTGGAATTTGGACTGTCATATCTGCGTGAAGGGAGGACAGAACGAAAACATTCCGATTATCCCTCCACTTCACTGCAAGCGAATTATTACTTCTCAAGCAGGCTCTCTCCCCCAGTCTAAAAAGGGACTCTACAAGCTGCTGGGGTAAGCCCTGGTGATTAGATCGCACGGGCCCACATGCTCCAATTCCATGATCACACAAGTGACTAAAAAGTTGGCACGCTTGTGTAATAATTGTCCACGTACAAGTGGTACCCCTTTCCAAATAAGGGTAACACCAAGTCCCAAACAATCTTGCCAACAATTCCTATGTAGTCTGGGCAGTTCTCAGGCTCCACGCGACTATCTTTTCCCTCGTAAACCATAAAACTATATGTATAGCCCTGTCACAGAGCTTATACATCTTGACCCCATATCTGGCACGCTTGCTAGGAAGATACTGTTTGAAAGACAAGTGGCCAGAAAATGTAATCAGGGACTCATCAACGCAGACAACTTGATCAGGAGTAAACAAGGCTGCAAACTGTTGGTTGTAGTGGTTTACAAGGGGCCAAATTTTGTGGAGCCGATCGTATTCAGGGTCACCCCAAGGACGACAAAGTTCATTGTCATTAAAATGCATGAACCGCAAGATCTGCTCATATCTAGTCCTGGTCATGGGTGCAGAGAACATGGGCATATGGTGAATTGGGTCAGTGGACCAATATGAATGCATCTCATATCCTTGAGTAGCGGTAGGCCCAGGAAGGTCTTAAATTCGGAAACCGTAATAGGTAAGGATCAACTGGAGATTAGCGGCTATGAATTGACCAGCATACAAATTGCTTTGGTCCACAATAGATCTATAGAGATCTTCTGTGAAAAACAGCGAATAAAAATCAAGTGGCGTAAAATCAACTGTTTCCAGAAGTGGTGCAGAAGTGGTGGGCTTCCAATTAGGATTGGCATATTCTGCAGGAAGGGCACTAGGGGCTTGAGGTGCTTGTGTTTGTCTTCTTGGTGGCTGTGGGACACTACTTGTGCTAGCCACCTCACCAGCTTGAACTGCACTTATGGGACTCTCAACGTCACCCCATGATACTGCATTGCTGGATATACGACCAGGGTGTACTAGGCCACTGGTGCTTGCCAGTTCACCAGAAGGATGAGCGGCACTACTACTGACTCTCTGCTCTATACGAGAGCCCTGCGTTCTTGCACCTCAAGAACCGAAGAATGGGGTCGGGTACGCCTGACCTTAGCAGGGACCACTACTCTGTCATCAGAGCTATCTGTCAGGGTGTCGCTGCTGTCTACTGCATCGTATTCTGAGCCTGAATCTGACTTCCTCTTCACTCTCATCTGTCATGCCCAGAAACATGTAGGTCTCTTCACTTGTGTACCTTCGATTGGACATTGTGGCCTCTAAATTTACTGAGACTCACGTGCAAAAAGAGCACCTGATTGTCAGAGCCTGCTTCAATTGCTACCAAAAAAACTGCTAGCGTTCGCAGGGATCAGGCCTGACATTGCGAAGGCTGCAGTTATGCGTGTTGTGTTTTTTAAGTGACAGTGATCGATTGATACTGCACTTGGCTGGGCTGGGCTGGGCGGAGGGGCTAAATGCAGGTGCTAGCAAGTATCAGGGCTGATCCTGCTAACGCTGCGTTTTTGGGAACCCTAAACTACTGGGGCCACTAGTATAGATCAGATCAAAGATATTGATCCGTTCAGACACTATACTACTAAGGGAGGTGTATGGTGCGTGCGTGGGTGTTAGCGCTACTGGCACTAATCTGACGCTGCCTGGGGCTGACACAGACCCTAACTGACATTAAAACCTAACTGATGTCACCCTCTGGGTGATTAGGCGGTCAAACCTTAATTAGGTAATATACGGTGGGGCCCTGACACTATAAAAAAATAACTAGAGTCACCCGTGACACTAATATGGTGATCAGAAAATAGATCTACTAGTGACACTGGTGACAGGGGGTGAAAGGGTTAACTGGGGGTGAAACCTTAATTTGGGGGGTACCCTAGACCTACCTGGGTCTACTACTAGCTGCCCTAATGCTGATTAGTGTCACAAGTGATACCAATGCAGTGATCAGGAAAAATCTGAAAACTGCACTTGGTGACACAGTGACAGGGAGCAAAGGGGTTAACTGGGGAGCGATCGGGGGGTGATTGGGGGGGTGAGATGTGTGCCTACGTGTACTGTGTCAGTGTAGTGTTGGTGCAACTCACTTTTAGATGTCCTCTCTCTGGAACCGAAAATAATTCTACGAGGGCAGATGACATCACTTCCCCTGCCTGTGTTTACACTTACAGGCAGGGGAAGCATTTCATTGGTCAGAACTGATCAGCAGGTCCAGGCCAGAAATCATTGGCCTGGACCTGAAGACTGATTGGTTCTGCAACTGATCCAATCGCCGCGGGCATGGCGGGGGCGAGCGACGTACAGGTATGTGGTTTTGCACACCCGTGCCATTCTGCCGACGTGATCGGCGTGAAATGGTCAGGAATCGGTTAATAAAAAATTACCCAAAAAGTTCTTCTTTGCAGAACTGTTCAGTTAAATTTGATGGTGACCGTTTGTGGACTGTATATTTCAAGTCATTCCACAGATTTTCAATGGGGTTTAAGTCTGGGCTCTGATTAGGCCATGCAAGGATGCCTAAAATTTGCCTTGCATCTTAGTGCAAGCTTCTGAGAAAATCGGTAAACCAATCACATAAGCAAGAAATTAAATTTCTGGGGGCGTTTTATACACCAGGTTGCCATATTGAATTGATTTTTGCAGAAAATTGAAGCCCTGCAGATTGAAAAGAAAAGGTAAGTATTAATAACATTTAAATAACAATATAGCTTGTGTAGCAATTGTATACATTATTAATTTTTTTCACAACAGATACCCCTTAAGAATTGAAGCTAGAGGATTAGCATAATGACCAGTTACCTAGCATTTTCTGAAGAAGGTCAGCAATGTCAGCCTTCATGTTTCCTTGTGTATTATTTATAATGAGCTGTGGAACATTTAAAGAGACCCTGTCATTGATGCAAGACAAAGTATACGAGTTGATGCCAGGATTAAAATAAGATTACACATGTCCCTTATATTTCAACAATATTTTTTTTGTCTGAATTCCAGCTTTAAATCTTTGACGCTGAGTGGATTGTGCCTTAAAAATTATTTCAGTCCCTGCATTACAGTATCGGATTGTTCAGAAAGGCACAATCTTACTATAAAATACTTAAATTATTTGGAATGACATTTGTATTATTTTTGTGATTATATTTTTTTATTGCCACAGACCGAATTCACAGCCTGTATCCCCATAAAAGTTTAGCCAAATGTACCTACTATATCATAGTGACGTCTAAGTTTCAGATATTTTTTTCACTTGTTCCCATAAAACCAAGCAAGCATAGAAACAAAATGAGCATTATTGACTAATTGTCCTGCAATAAACTGAACTACCATTGATTGGAAAAAGTAACATTTGGTTACGGCGTGTTTCATTTAAGCATTCACAGTCTGGAAAATCCATACAGCTTTGTTACACAATGTGCTTTCTGTGGTAGTACTCTAGATTTCAAGATATTAGGATATTTCGCAGATCAAACTTTGAATTGTAGTAACTGAGTCACAGCCAGCTAATCCATGCATTGTGCCCATGCCCTCCTCTTGTAAACCTTGTGCTTTTTTTCAACAGAACAGCTAAGAATAGGCAGGTAAACCCATAAAACTGATAAGCTGAAGGTGTCAATGTCACTCAATAATAAGGGTGCTAACATCAAGCAGTTTCCTCACTTCCACTAAGTATATACAGTGCCTTGAAAAAGTATTCATACCCCTTGATTTTTCCACATTTTGTCATGTTACAGCCAAAAATAGAAATATATTTTATTGGGATTTTATGTGATAGACCAACACAAAGCAGCACATGATTGTGAAGTGGAAGGAAAATGATAAATGGTTTTCACATTTTTTTACAAATAAATATCTGAAAAGTGTAACTGTATCCAGCCCCCTTTACTCTGATATCCCTAACTAAAATATAGTGGAACCAATTGCCTTCAGAAGTCACCTAATTAGCAGAGTCCACCTGTGTGTAATTTAATCACAGTATAAATACAGCTATTCTGTGAAGCCCTCGGAGGTTTGTTAGAGAACCTTAATGAACAAACAACATCATGAAGTCCAAGGAACACACCGGACAGGTCAGGGATAAAGTTGTGGAAGTTTAAAGCAGGGTTAGGTTATAAAAAAAATCCCAAGCTTCGAACATCTCACGGAGCATTGTTCAATCAATCATCCAAAAATGGAAAGAGTATGGCACAACTGCAATCCTACCAAAACATGGCCGTCCACCTAAACTGACAGGCCGGGCAAGGAGAGCATTAATCAGAGAAGCAGCCAAGAGGCCCATGGTAATTCTGGAGGAGCTGCAGAGATCCACAGCTCAGGTGGGAGAATCTGTCCACAGGACAACTACTATCGTGCACTCCACAAATCTGGAGTTTATGGAAGAGTGGCAAGAAGGACATTGTTGAAAAAAAGCCATAAGAAGTCCAGTTTGCAAGAAGCCATGTGGGGGACACAGCATTCATGTGGAAGAAGGTGCTCTGGTCAGATGAGACCAAAATTGAACTTTTGGGTCTAAAGGCAAAAGCTATGTATGGTGGAAAACTAACACTGCACATCACCTTGAACACACCATCCCCACCGTAAAACATGGTGGTGGCAGCATCATGTTGTGGGGATGCTTATCTTCAGCAGGGACAGGGAATGATGGGAAGATGGATGGAGCCAAATAAAGGGCAATCTTAGAAGAAAACCTGTTATGCCGCGTAGACACATGAGGGGACTTTTTGACCGGACTGGTCCGACGGAACGAATCTGGCAGACAATCCGACCATGTGTGGGCTTCATCTGACCTGCAGCGGACTTTTTCGGTCGAAAATCTGACAGATTTTAGATTTGGAACATGTTTCAAATCTTTATGACGGACTGGAGTCCGGTCGAAAAGTCCGCTCGTCTGTATGCTAGTCCGATGGACTAAAACCGACGCTAGGGCATCTATTGGCTACTGGCTATTAACTTCCTTATTTTAGTCCGGTCGTATGCCATCCTGTACAAATCCGTTGGACTTTGGTGTGATTGTGTGTAGGCAAGTCAGTTCGTTAGAAAGTCCGTCGGAAAGTCTGTCGGACCAGTCCGGTCGAAAAGTCCCTAAACATACAGCCAGAGCTGCAATGGAATAGTTTAGATCAAAGCATATTCATGTGTTAGAATGGCCAAGTCAAAGTCCAGACCTAAATCTGGAGGTCTGCATAACCAACCAGATAAATCTATCCAAAAGTGTTACACACACAAATGGGACCTTCAATATTATGGGATCTTACAGCTGTACCTCAAGTAATGTTGTGTACCTCATCCAATGCAAAAGGTGCAGCAAAGGATCTTATGTTGGTGAAACAGGACAGAAGTTGCAAGCGAGGATGAATTTGCACAGACATACCATCAAAGAACATAAAGAAGACAGTTTATGCACACCTGTGGGATATCATTTCTCACAATCGGACCACACCATAGAAGACCTCAATGTCTTAGTTCTTAAAGGGAATTTCAGAACTATCCAGGAAAGGAAAACGTTTGAACTAAGAATGATACTTCTTTTTGACATGAAGAATAATGGCCTGAATTTAGATATTGGTTTCCTTACACATTATGCTAAAGTTTTACGACCGCTCTGTGATTAGTATTCCCCCCCAGCCCCCTTGCATTCCCCCCTAGCTCTCCCTCTGTCTTATCTCACTAACTCTGCTGCTATCTTTATTACCATTGATTTGTATGTGTTTTGTTTTCTCTTTTTTTTTTTTTTTTCCTTTTTTTCTTTGACATTCTGCTTAAAAATTTTTGAATCAGTACTGCTTGGACCTTGAAGAAGGGGACATACCCCAAAAGCTTGTCCTGAAAAATTGTATGTTAGTGCAAATAAAAAAAGTATCACGGACAGTACTCAATTTTCTCTGTCACAATTGCACTAATACGGCTACAACAAATCAAGTATCAGAGCATGCTATAAAATTTTCCGACAACAAAATCCGATCCTTTAAATTCCGATCGTGTGTAGACAAATCTGACGGACAAAGTGCTATTGGCTAATGCCCCGTTTATAGTCCCGACGTACATGTTTTACGTCACTGCGTTCAGAACGATCGGATTTTTTTCCGACAACTTTGTGTGACCCTGTGTATGCAAGACAAGTTTGAGCCAACATCCGTCGGAAAAAATCCATGGATTTTGTTGTCGGAATGTCCGATCAATTTTCGACCGTGTGTAAGGGGCATTAGTCCTGAACAAAAATTAAGAAAACATATAACAACAATATATATTCCTTTAAAGCTAAAACACTAAGCTGTTTTTTTTTTTTAGATAAATTAAGCTTATATATAAGTTTTCATCAGTGCAAACCATAGATACCTAAAGAAGAGAAGGAAGTACTGTAACACATGTAAAAATGGGTTAAGAGCACAACCTTTTGGAAGTTTATAAGAATACATAATATCCATGAATAATATCTCATATGTACCTGCCAATTTCTATTATTCATCCACATAATAAAAAAATAAAGAATAAAACCACAAAACACATTTTTTTTTTTTTAAGAAATACAATATATTCAAGGTTTCAGCATAAAATGTTTGTCGTTTCTAAACCAATTAGACTGAATAGCTTACTTCAGTGGAATAGCAGTATTAATGTCAAAGAATTTGAGAAATGCAATGCAATGTAATTCTGATAATCTGTAAATTACTGTGTACCCATATCTTACTAATGAAAGTAAATCACAGCTACCTATAAACTGACAGGAAAGCCAGCAGAAGGGATTATGTTGGTTTGAGAAGGAGTGATAACGTTGTACACGTAGCCCTATAGATGGTGCACAGAGCTGAAGCTTTGTACTTTGCACTCTCGTTGAACATGGGGCTGTCAGTTGATGGGAATTTGCTTAAAAATGAAAATCACACCTCCGCTTCTGCGAATAATTATCTTGAGCTGTGTTTATTCATTCTCTGACAGCTAAATAATATGGATGCTGAATGAACTGTTAAATTAGGAATGATCAAAGAGTGAGCCTAGTAAGAAAAAAATAACACTACTTGTGATGCATAGAGGAATCCCTCAAAGCACAATTAAAGTGACCCATACAATTCTTCTTGCTGTAACATTTTACAGTGCCTGTACATAGAGACTGTTATAAATACTTTTTTGTCCCAAATATCCAGTGAGCGGCGGTTGTGTGGAGGAAAATGCCTTGTTGATGTCAGAGAAGAACGGGCAGACTGGCTCAAGATGATAGAAAGGCAACAGTAACTCAAAAAAACACTTGTTAAAATCATGGTATGCAGAATACCATCTCTGAATGCACAACTCTTCGAACCTTGAAGCAGATGGGCTATAGCAGCAGAAGACCACACCGGTTCCCACTCCTGTCAGCTAAGAACAGGAAATTGAGGCTACAATTCACACAGGCTCACCAAAATTGGACATTAGAAGATTGGAAAAACATTGCCTGGTCTGATGAGTCTCGATTTCAGCTGCGACATTCAGATGGTAGGGTCATAATTTAACATAAAAAACATGAAAGCATGGATCCAACCTGCCTCGTATCAAAGGTTCAGGCTGGTGGTGGTGGTGTAATGGTGTGGGGGATATTTTCCTGGCACACTTCGGGCCCCTTAGTACCAATTGAGCATCGTTTAAATGCCGCGGCCTACCTGAGTATTGTTGCTGACCATGTCCATCCCTTTATGACTACAGTGTACCCATCTTCTGATGGCTCCTTCCAGCAGGAAAATGCACCATATCACAAAGCTCAAATCATCTCACCACTGGTTTCTTGAATGTGACAATGAGTTCACTCTACTCCAATGGCCTCCACAGTCACCAGATCTCAATCCAATAGAGCACCTTGGTGGTGATGTGGTGAAATGGGAGATTCACATCATAGATGTGCAGCCGACAAATCTGCAGAAACTGTGTGATGCTATCATGCCAATATGGACCAAAATCTCTGAGGAATGTTTCCAACACCTTGTTGAATCTATGCCACGAAGAATGAAGGCAGCTCTGAAGGCAAAAGGGGGTCCAACTAGGTACTAGCAAGGTGTACCTAATAATAAAGTGGCCGCTGAGTATATATGTACCTCTTCGAGGGAAGTGTTTATTTTCTATGTTTTATCCTGAAGACAAGTGGATCCTGAAGAATATCTTTTTTAAGCAAAACTTGTTGATCCACCTGTGTTCTTCCACAAATTAAGCTTTATATATGTGCTCCTTCCAGTGGATGGTCGCTGACATTACATAGCTTTTTGGTGTGTAGATTTTAATGTAACAATAAAACTGTATGTTTTAACTTTTTCTATTGCCATTGTTTTAGCACATACAAATCCCCATATCCCATTGTTCCCTTTGTAGTGCAGGATGATTCTACTAATTGGTATTTTGACTGTATTTAAGTGCCTGTTTATTTTCACCAAGGTCCCCCACCTCTTGTATTCAAAATGTACTTCACCTTTAGAAGTATCTGCAAAGTCTGTGTACAGTAAGTCAGCCTGCATACAATGACATCACCCCCCCCCCCTCCTTTCCCAATTGATTAAATTGGCTAAAATCAGCTTCTATTTCTTATGAGTCCAGCCTGTTGTTACATGTGGCAATGTGGTTGGTTGTTTAGATAAAGAATTAGGGGGAAAGACGCCATTCTGCCCTGCTCTTTCTTCTTGATACAGTGCTAGAGGAATATGCTGGCTCCTCTATTAGGGTTGGCACCACCTACACTTCCCTCCAATAAAGGGAGATTTAGATGTAATTTATATTGGGAATAGTATGCATTAATGCTTTCTGGTTTGCTGCTGGACAGGATGCCGGCTCTATCTGGACTAGCGAGACCTGGTTGCAGCAGACAGCCTGGACGGTGACAGTGAGATCCATTGGACATTCTTGTGCCTTCATACAGATACCTCAAATGTGAGTTTTTAATGAATTCCACCCACTTTTACAGCTCTTCAGGATCCCTCACTAAACTGTGCACTGTAAACGAATTGGATATTTTCTTATTTTTTTTCTCAGCACCTACTGTATATCTGCTCTATTCATTTTTCACTTCCTCCTCCCTGGCCGTGGCCCATCCATGAGATGAGATCCAGGAAGAAATACAGCCTGGCTTCAGATGCCCACACTTAAGATGGCCACGGCCTGCTGTAAGTTTATAAAATAACAAACTACTGCTATAAACTAACAAAACAGACCTTAGTTTACAGACTAACTTTACTATAATACATTAAGCTTGTTTATTATAGGGGTATTTTTATTTAAAAACTATCATTTCGGCCGGAACACCACTTTAAAAATGACAGTCCTTATTCAGAGGAGCCTGTGTCTTTCTCTCTTTTTTTACATGTTTGGAGTTTGGCTTCCACTTCCTTTGCAAGGCTTGCCCCGACACAGTGGACTGTTTCTCAGCATAGAGCTGGTGAGCTCAAAAGACTCCCTATGGACTTGTAACTCATTTAACCTCTTCAGCCCTGGAAGATTTGACCCCCTTCCTGACCAGAGCACTTTTTGCGATTCGGCACTGTGTCGCTTTAACTGACAATTGTGCGGTCGTGCGACGTTGTACCCAAACAAAATTGACGTCCTTTATTTCCCACAAATTGAGCTTTCTCTTGGTGGTATTTGATCATCTCTGCGGTTTTTATTTTTTGCGCTATAAACAAAAAAAGAACGACAAATTTGAAAAAAACACAATATTTTGTACTTTTTGCTATAATAAATATTCTCATTTTTTTAAAAAAAAGCTAATTTTTTTCTCAGTTTAGGTCGATATGTATTCTTCTACATATTTTTGGTAAAAAAAAAAAAAAAAAGCGTATATTGATTGGTTTGCGCAAAAGTTATAGCGTCTACAAAATAGGGGATAGATTTAAAGCATTTTTATTTATTTATTTATTTATTTTTAATAGTAATGGCGGCGATCTGTAATTTTTTTATTGTGACTGCGACATTATGGCGGATACATCAGACAATTTTGACACATTTTGGGACCATTGGCAATTATACAGTGCTAAAAAAATGCATTGATTACTGTAAAAATGTCACTGGCAGGGAAGGGGTTAACCACTAGAGGGCGATCAAAGGGTTAATGTGTTCCCTAGTGTGTGTTCTAACTGAAGGGGGGAGGGGACTGACTAGGGGAGATGACAGATCGCTGTTCATACTCTGTATGAACAGACAATCTGTCACTTCTCCCCTCTGAGAACTGGGATCTTTGTGTTTACACACAGAGATCCTGGTTCTCGCCGTGTTACGAGCGATCGCGGGAGCCCGGTGGTCATCGAGACTCCTGGGCACTCGCAACGGCTCCAGGGGTGAGCAGCGGGCGCTTGCGCCCCTAGTGGCCGCCTTAGGAGCCAACGTAACATGACGGCGATTCGCCTGCCTGTGCCATTCTGCCTCAGTATAACTGTGGCGGCTGGTCGGCAAGCGGTTAAATATACCACAGGTTGCGCCACTACCCCATGTATTTTTGTTTTTCATCTGTGGTGGCATTCCCCTAAAGGATGAGTTTGAGTTGAGTTTGTTCCAGACCAAACCCAGAAGGAAACTATCACACCTGCTCGCTGCCACCCATTCGACTGCTGCTAAAGTATATGTGCAGCTGCTGGAAGGGGGGATGCCATGGCCGCAGTTGATTACGGGACAGTGGCTGGGAGTGACAGCTTTTTCCCAGGTTTGGTCCAAACCCAAGTTCAGACCAAAACCAAGCTAACCCTTTATTCCCATCTAGAATTAGTCTATGGGATTCCTTTTTCTACCTTTTTCCCACTCTTTCCCACTCTTTCTTGTAGATGACATTGGTCTAAAAGGTCGCACTCTAGAACATTGGATCTAGTGTTTTTGGATGTTGCTAAGAAAGATTTTGGGTTCTGTGTTCATGCTATATTGAAAAACACCCATTTAAGTTGCATGAAATAATGAGACAGGTTTTCAAATATTCATGATTATAAACTATGCTGCTCACCAATAAATCTGAATGCTGGAACTTGCTTTTAATTCAAGACTGCATATTCCAACTGTATATATTGATAATAAAGCAACATTTTATATATGTATATCTATCATTTGGTGTATCGAGTTTCCACTCCTCAGTATCCCGTTTTAAACTTTTTCTTTATACTTAAACTTACACTATATTACCAAAAGAATTGGGACACACATGAACTTTAATGGCATCTTGGTCTTACTCTGTGGGGTTCAATATTGAGTTGGCCAACCCTTTGCATCTATAACAGCTTCAGCTCTTCTGGGAAGGCTGTCCACAAGGTTTAGGAGTGTGTCTATGGGAATGTTTGATCATTCTTCCAGAAGTGCATTTGTGAGGTCAGGCACTGATTTTGGACGAGAAGGCCTGGCTCGCAGTCTCCACTTTAATTTATCCCAAATGTGTTCTGTTGGGTTGAGGTCAGGACTCTGTGCAGGCCAGTCAAGTTCCTCCACCCCAAACTCGCTCATCCATGTCTTTATGGACCTTGCTTTGTGCACTGGTCCAAATCATTTGGTGGAGGGGGGATTATGGTGTGGGGTTGTTTTTCAGGGGTTGGGCTTGGCCCCTTATTTCCAATAAAGGGACATCAGCATACCAAGACATTTTAGACAATTTCCAGCTCCTAACTTTGTGGGAACAGTTTGAGGGTGGCCCCTTCCTGTTCCAACATGACTGCGCACCAGTGCTCAAAGCAAGATCCATAAAGACATGGATGAGCGATTTTGGGGTGGAGGAACTTGACTGGCCTGCACAGAGTCCTAATCTCAACCCGATAGAACACCTTTGGGATGAATTAGACCCTGAGCCATTTCTTCTCGCTCACAAATGAGCTTCTGAAAGAATAGTCAAACATTTCCATAGACATACTCCTAAACCTTGTGGACAGCCTTCCCAGAAGAGTTGAATTTGTTATACCTGTAAAGGGTGGGCCAACTTAATATTGTACCCTACAGACTAAGACTGGGATGCCATTAAAGTTCATGTGCGTGCAAAGGCAGGTGTTCCAATACTTCTGGTAATATAGTGTATATTACCTTTTTACAGGCTATTTTTAACTGCTAAAATGTCATCTATTTACAGTGTTTAATAGCTCAAGCTTATATATACACAGCTGAATGAGGCAGGAGGAATGACTCCTACCCCCTTCCCTGCCTGTACCATTCTGGAAAGACCATATGATTATTTGATGATTTAAGAGAAACAGTCAAAAAGCAAACAGCTTCTGCTGTGCTCTGTATTTAACGAACCCATGATACATTGTGGATTTATTTTCGCAGGTGCACCCTGTATTGTATATTGATTTGTTAAAAAGAAAAGAAAAAATGTGAATACATTCATTCCAAGCCATTATATTTTCTTTTTAACAGTCAACATTTAATGCTGCTCTTATTGAGAGAACTTCAGATTTGACCTGCATACATTAACATCAGAAAAAACATTTGCTTCTTGAAGCAAACAGCATAAATAAACATTCTAGGTTTGCAGACACAAGTCAAGTCTGTTCCCGGAGAATGAAACAAAAGACAGAAGGTGCTGTTCCTACTAGTGGATGTAACAATGTGTGCATAGGAATTACTGTTGATATGGCTCAACCTCAATAAACCAATATGTCCTGGTGGGGAAGATCAATCTAGCTTAAGTACGTTTTTCATTTAAGAAACAGCAGTGATTAATTGGCTAACAGGTTAAAAAAAGTAACTTTTTTTTTTCCAAACTTCTTTTATTGAGTAAAAAAAAAGAAAGATTACAAGAACAATAGAAAGGTGTGATTCAAAGAGATACGATCAGATCTTATCAAAAAAGATAGGTGACAAGTAAGACATTAAGAACAATAATAGGTTGCAATGATAACAATAAAATCCGGTAACACTTCAGCAGTTTCAGCAGGAGGATGTAACCAGTTTTGTAAATGGGGCGTATGATGTCTAGGTTGTATATGTTGCTTCCCATACTCCTCTCCTTTTATGATTTACAACCAATATGTGTCTTGGTTAGATGCCTTGGATAGTATGTGGCGATTGGGAAAGTAGACTCTGCGTTGGGGTTGTCTACTTGTATGTTTATACGTGTGTCTAGCACAACAATTGTATTCAGATCTGGTCTTGTATAAGCAATTAATGGGGGTGTGGGGGTAGTGGTTGGCAGGGGGGGAACTAAAGGAGAGTAGGTATGGAAAAGGGTTTGAGAAATTGAAAGGGGGTAAGAGGTGTGTTGTGGTGGTTATATGTGTTACATGTATAAGTACGCAGACTTAAACCCAGTAGGTACGTGTTTGTATTAGGAGGGACTAGTAGGTTTTTGGGATGAGGTATTTGTATATTGTCAGCATGACAGGTTGTGTTTATGGGTATAGTGTTAATGTGAAGTAGAGAATAATTTTTACTTAGACTCCTTTTGTATATAGGGGGCGTTTTTTTAGGGGGGAGGAAGATTCATGTGAATTTATGTGGAGAATTCCGAGAAATTGAGATAAGTTCCTCCATTTCTGCACTTTTATTTATTCTTTTATACCAATCTGAAATGGAGGGGACTCTGGGTGTACTCCATAGTGTGTTTATGCATATTTAAGCTGCATTTACTAGCATCATGGCCAATGACTTATAGTATGGTGTGTGGCATTTGATTCATGGTGATGGAGTTAGAGCTGCGCAAAAAAAATAACTTACTTTTATATGCCATGGAATCCTAAAGCCGAACTCTGTGCTAGCTAACTACTTGCCAACCGTGTCAAGTACATTTAACTGCTTACTTACTTACTATTACACATGCATGCCACTTTTTATTCACTTGTTTGATCATGGAATTGGCGCATGTGGCACCCTGCGGCTTGTAGATTCCCGTCTTAGGCAGGGGGAGAGAGCCTGCTTGAAATTTAACAATTTGCTCGCTGTGACGTGGAGGGATAATAAGAATGTTTGTCGCCGCTGCACGGTTGTGCGCAATTTTAAAGCATGTCTTGTTTGGTATCCATCTACTTGGCATTAGATCATCTTTTATATTTTCCCAAACACTTGGGCAATAAAGTGTGTTTTAGTGCATTAAAATTAAAAAAGTGTTTTTTTCCTAAAAAATTGCGTTAAAAAAATCGCTGCGCAAATACTGTGTGAAAAAAAAATTGCAACACCCACCATTTTAATCTGTAGGGCCTTCACTTTAAAAAAATATATAATGTTTGGGGGTTCAAAGTAATTTTCTAGCAAAAGAAAAGTATTTTTTCATGTAAACAAAGTGTCAGGGCTTTATCTTCATGTGGTTAGAGTGGGTGATGTGTGGCATAAGCTTCTAATGTTGTGCATAAAATACCAGGACAGGTCAAACCCCCTTTTTTGGAAAGTAGACACCCCAAGCTATTTGCTGATAATCATGTTGAGTCCATGGAATATTTTATATTTTGCCACAAGTTTCGGGAAAATTACAATACTTTTTTTTTTTCACAAAGTTGTCACTAAATGATATATTGCTCAAACATGCCATAGACATATGTGAAATTACACCCCAAGATACATTCTGCTGCTTCTCCTGAGTACGGGGAGACCACATGTGTGAGACTTTTTGGGAGCCCAGCTGTGTACAGGACCCCAAAAACCAATCACCGCCTTTAGGCTTTCTAAGGGCGCAAATTTTTGATTTCACTCTTCACTACCTTACACAGTTTCGGAGGCCATGAAATGCCAAGATAGCACAACCCCTCCCCCCAAATTACCCCATTTTGGAAAGTAGACACCTCAAGGTATTTGATAAGAGGCATGTCGAGTATTTTGCAGCTCTCATTTGTTTTTGAAGACGGAGAAATAAAAGTAACATTTTTTTTTGGCATGTTTCAGCAATATATCATTTAGTGATATATTTTTTGTTAAAAAAAAATTGTCATTTTCCTGAAACTTGTGACAAACTATAAAATATTCCTTGGACTCAACATGCCTCTCAGCAAATAGCTTGGGGTGTCTACTTTCCAAAATGGGGTCATGGGGGGGGGGGGGGGGGGTTGTGCTATATTGACATTTCATGGCCTCCGAAACTGTGATAGGTAGTGAGGAGTGAAATCAAAAAGTTACACCCTTAGAAATCCTGAATGCGGTGATTGGATTTCGGGGTCCTGTATGCGGCTAGGCTCCCAAAAAGTCCCACACATGTGGTATCCCTGTACTCAGGAGAAGCAGCAGAATGTATTTTGGGGTGTCATTTCAGATATGGCCATGGCATGTTTGAGAAATTTATCATTTTAGTGACAACTTTGTGTAAACTTTTTTTTTTTTTTTCAATCACTTTTTAAATCAATTTTTTTTTTAAATTTTTCAATCACAATGAGACATGCCTCTCAGAAAATTCCTTGGGGTGTCTACTTTCCAAAATGGGATAATTTGGGGAGGTTTTGTACTGCCCTGCCGTTTTAGCACTTCAAGAAATGAGATAGGCAAGTCATAAACTAAAAGCTGCGTAAATTCCATATAATGTACCCTAGTTTGTACACGCTATAACTTTTGCGCAAACCAACAAATACACGCTTATTGAATTTTTTTTTTACCTGAGACATGTGGCTGAATACATTTCGGACTAAAATTTTGTTTATTGTATTTTTTTTTATAACAAAAAGTAGAATTTTTTTTTTTAGGGCTATGGAAATTAAAGATTAATTCCTCGATTAATCGTTAAATTTTTCGATCAATCAAAATTTTTTGGATCGGTAGGCTGCCTGCCCTGGGGTCGCTTTGGATCAAGCTGTGGCTGCAGCACAGCGCTCTGCTTCCTCCTTCCCCTCCTCCACTATATGTCATACACAGTCTGCGGGCATCTCCCGCTATGTGTCTCCGAGCTGAGTGTGAAAACTTTGGCCGCGCTGTGAGAAAAGTCCCGCCCTCCTAGATCAGCTCGTGTAATAGACGCAGTGTTCTGTCTATACATGAGCTGATCTAGGAGGAGGGCGGGACTTTTCTCACAGAGCGGTCAAAGTTTTCACACTCCAAGGCACACAGCGGGAGATGCCCGCAGACTGTGTAATCCAGGCACAGGCACTGACTGCAGTGAGGCTGCGATTATGGGCACAGTGAGACTGCATTATGGGCACGGTGAGGCTGCCATTATGAGCACGGCGAGGCTGCAATTATGGGCACTGTGAGACAACATTATGGGCACGGTGAGGCTGCGGTTATAGGCACGGCTAGGCTGAGATTATGGGCACAGTGAGACAGCATTATGGGCACAGTGAGGCTGCGATTATGGGCATGGTGAGACTACGATTATGGGCACGGTGAGACTGCATTATGGGAACGGTGAGGCTGAGATTATGGGCATGGTAAGTCTGAGATTATGGGCACGTTGAGACTGAATTTTGGGCATGGTAAGGCTGCGATTATGAGCATGGTGAGGCTGCGATTATGGGTACGGTAAGTTTGAGATTATGGGCACGGTGAGACTGCATTATGGGCACGGTGAGGCTGCGATTATGGGCACGGCAAAGCTGCGATTATGGGCACGGTAAGGCTGAGATTATGGGCACGGTGAGGCTGAGTTTATGACGTGTGACGTACTAGCCAAGCCCCGCTTTGTCTGGCCTCGGCCGTTGCCATAACAACGGTCCTAAATCAGCTAAAAGTAATTGGATCTGTATGTACGTTATAATTAATCGAAAGTAGTCGATTAATCAATTTTAAAAAAAATCATTTAATCGAACATGAAAATTTTAATCAGTAAGAGCCCTATTTTTTTAAAAAAATTTTCAGTCTCTTTCCGTTTATATCGCAAAAAATAAAAACCGCAGACGTGTTTAAATACCACAAAAATAAAGTGCTTTTTGTGGGAAAAAAAGGACACAAATTTTGTTTAGGTACAGCATTGCATGACCGCGCAATTACCAGTTAAAACGACCCAGTGCCAAGTCATAAAAAGTGCTCTGGTAGGAAGGGGGCAAAACCTTCTGGGGCTGAAGTGGTTAAAGGGCCATATTTTGAATCCACCACCCCTGCTGTTTATAACATAATTTTTATGTTAAAAAAATACAAGTAAGCATAATTTTCTTACCCGCAGCGACAGTCATGTGATCATCAGTGGTGTACTTCTCCACACTTCACATTTCAACTCTAGACAATGAAACTGTAGTCCAAGCAGCTTCCAGGTCACATCACAGTGATATACTGTAGCTGCTGGCTGCCAAACTGCCCTTCCAATAATGCTGGATTGTGGTGCCACTTTTAGTTGACTCCATGGGCAACGGTTTTTCAGTGGATTCAAAGTAGCCCCTCTGCTTCTCAAAAGAGCCTACCTTTCATTTGGACATACATGAGTTGCTTTACTAAAGGCAAATAAGGTATTCACTTTGCAAGGGAGTATTCACTGTGCAAAGGGAATATTCACTGTGCAAGGGAACTTTCCAGTAGCTTAGTGAATAAGGGTAAATCTCACAACTTTCACTAAGCTAAAGAAATCCCTATGCAACCTATTTAACGTTTAGTAAATTAAATTTTCCACATTTTGTCATGATATAACCAAAAACGTAAATGTATTTTATTGGGATTTAACCCCCCTAGCGGTATTCCCGAGTCTGGCTCGGGGTGGATTTTCAATACCAGACTCGGGATCGCATCGCAGGATCCAGGAAGAGTTTACTTACCTTATCCCCTGGATCCTGCGATGTCTCTCCGCTGTGATCGGCGAGCTGCCGTGTCTCGCTCGATTCACACCGAGCTCTGTTCCCTGCGAGCGTTGCGACGCATGGGGACGGAGTTCGGCGGCAAATTCAAAAAGTGAAACACACAGTATAGATACAGTATACTGTAATCTTACAGATTACAGTACTGTATAAAATAATTACACATCCCCTTTGTCCCTAGTGGTCTGCCCAGTGTCCTGCATGCAGTTTTATATTATAAATACTGTTCTTTCTGCCAGGAAACTGGAGATTGTCCATAGCAACCAAAACTGTCCCTTTACATTAAAAGTGGCTTTAGAGCAGCTATAAAACAGCGATAATAAATTAGAATCACTTGCAGAATTGAGTGATAGTGATTCGTGGGGAAATCCGTCATCAAACACTAAAAGTAACGAAAGCGACAATTCTGCAACTGAGCAAATTTTAGTGTTTTTGATTTGATTACATTATGGCATAATTTGTATTATTATTATATTATTATTTGTTATAATTATTTATAGTTATTTATTATATAATAATTTTTTATTTCGTTTTTCAAACTTTATCATACCCGGGATGTCTACTAGACTCTGGTTTGGACAGATTTAAGTGAATTATTCCTAAGAATTACAGGCCTACAATATAAAACGCCAAATTTCTGTGCAAAATAATGGTACCGCTTTCAGCACCTAAAATCTGAAATATTCATACCGCCAGGGAGGTTAATGTGATAGACCAACATAAAGTGGCACATAATTGTGAAGTGGAAGGAAAATGAGAAATAGTTTTCAGAAAATAAATAAATATCTGAAGTGTGGCGTGCATTTGTATTCAGCCCCCCCCCTCCCCAGTCAATACTTTGTAGAGCCACCTTTCACTGCGATTACAGCTACAAGTCTATTTGGGTATGTCTTAGACATCTGCAGTTTGTTTTGTTCTGAACTGAAATTCAGACGAATTTTCATTTTTCGGAAATTTGGATGTATCAGAATTTCCACATTACTATAGTACCGAACTTAAACTAATTCGAAATAACGAAAAAAAAATTTGGACGAAATTCAAAAACAATTTTATTCTCTTAGGAAATTCGAAAACTATTTAAATAGTTTTCGAATTTCTGAAGAGAATAAAATAGAATAGAAAATAAAGGAATAGAATATAAAAAAAATAGAATAGAAAAGAATATAACAGAAAATAAAAGAATAGACTATAATAGAGTAAAACAGAACAAAATAGAATAGAACATTAAAAGAAAACAGAATAGACTAGCATATAATAGAAACAAATAGAATAGAATAACATAGAAAGAATATAACCATATTCTAAAATTCTAATTTCAAATAGAATACATTTGAATTTGAATACATAAGAAAAGAATAGGATACAAAAGAATAGAATAGACTATTATAGAATAGAAAAGAATGAAAAAAACAATAGAGTAAAAAAAATATGGGGGCACATGCGCGGTTCGTAAGATGGTGGACGCTTAGGACCAGTGCTCCGGCCTCCGCTCCCTCATCCGAAGCTCCCACTCAGCTACGTCAGCACTCACGGCTCCGGGAGCCCTCTCACCCGGTCCCGGAATCATCCAGCTACCCTGCAGATGTTTTATTGGTAAGATCAGTGATCAGAGACACATTTACCAGAAGCACTCGTCACAGGCCACATTCAAGCCATCCCAACTCATGGATTTTTACCTGCGTAGGCTGCAATCCCCGGTCTCGGGTAGTCCAAAGGATCCCACGGAGTTAGCCAACTTATTCCCGCTCGTCGATCCCTCTCTTTATGCTGAACGGCCCTTACACAAAGCACAACCACCCGTACAGCCAGCTTTGGCAACAATGGTGACTGTGGAGGTGTTTGATTCAAAACTGCAGGCCCTGCTTCAGAGTCTGACCCAGAACATTGCAAAGGAGGTGGGGAAGATGGCACATGAGCTCAGGGGGGAAATTGATCAACTGGGGGGACGCACAGATACACTGGAAGCAGAATTTGATGACGTGGTGCAGTATGTCCATGTTTTGGAGGAAAAAAACGCCACTCCTAAATATACAGTATCCCAATTGCAAATGCAACAGGAAGATCTGGAAAATAGGGAACGTTGCCAGAACCTGCGGATCCGGGGGGTCTCTGAATCTATTACAGATAAAGAAATCCATCCCTATCTCCTTGCACTATTTGTTACTCTGGCACCCTATGTTCCTGACATTGATTGGCGTCTAGATAGAGCCTACAGATCTCTGGCCCCTAGTCTCCTCAAGGTGCCAACCCCAGAGACATCATTTTTCGTTTCCACTTTTATGAAAGCAAAGAAGCTCTCACCATCGCCATTCGCAATAAAACACGGGTTAAACTTAAAGGTGCAAAAATTCAAATCTTCAGTGACTTGACACCTATTACCCTGGCGAAATGGCGCAACCTACGTCCTGTCACTGCACATCTGCAAGCCCACCAGGTTTCATATGGAACAACACTTCTAATAAGATAGAAAGCTCGGTGGTCCAGGCTTTACGAATCAGAGGAGGTTTACGAGCTCCTGACCTATAAAAATATTATTATGCTTCACACCTGAGAGCCATTGCCTCTTGGACGTTCAACAGATGGTCTGAGATTGAAATGGGGATCACCTCTCCTGCTCACTCTTGCTGCATGTTATGGTCATTCTCTGACAAATCCATCTCCCAACTGCGAAGTGTATGTTTGAACCCGATGTTATTCACACTTCTGATTTGGAAATGATGCTCAAGTAGATACTCTCTCTCTTCTCCAAGCTCGCCACTTGTGAACGTTCTATTCAACCCGGAAATCCCAGACAGTTTATCCTATAACCCTATGTTACTGTGGACCCAAGCTGGTATATTTTAGTTACGCCACTTGTTACATCCAGTGACATGAAAACTCCTCTCCATCTCTGACCTGCAATCCAAACATAAAATCCCCAAATGTCTCTTTTACTCTTTTTTACAAATTAAAAATTTTTTTCCCACCAAAATCCCTATTATGACTTTAGACATGCCAAACCAAATTTAAACTGTTATGCTCAAAAGGCCCTTATGAACCCCACCTAATCTCATCTATCTATAAAATCCTACATACAGCTCCCTCCCGACTGAAAGCAGTCATGCATACATGAGGAAATGGTCCCATATTCTGCAACAACCTATATCCCTAGGTGACTGGCCGGAAATATGGGACTCTGCATCTAAAGTTTCACGGTGTGTGGCACAGAGAGAGACTTCTTACAAAACCCTTATGTTCTGGTATAGAACCCCAGACTTTTTACTTGCTCGAAAGCTGACACCATCTGGGCAATGTTGGATATGTGGTTTATCCTTAGGTACCCATTATTATATATTTTGGGAATGCACTGCACTTATACCCTTCTGGACACAAGTTCATAACCTCCTGGAAAAGGTTTTGACATACCTATCCCCTTAAACCCCACACATCTTCTTTTAGGTCTCCCACTCCCGGATCCACCCAAAGCTACTAGAAGATTGATGGCTTTTATTTTACTGGCGGCAACACATGCCATATTTCAATGTTGGCTGTCTTCCTCTCTTCCTACTTTTATCCAGTTTCTCTCAGCCATAGCTGATATACACAGAATAGAGCAACTGACTGCTGTGATGTATGACTCCCTGCCAAGATTTGTCAAAATTTGGGGGAAATGGGATGTTTCTGAATATAATACTG
The DNA here is from genome assembly GCA_037952925.1 of Lithobates clamitans. Lineage (NCBI taxonomy): Eukaryota > Metazoa > Chordata > Amphibia > Anura > Ranidae > Lithobates > Lithobates clamitans. The sequence continues at coordinate 4,999,897 of JBBGZY010000392.1, forward strand.
AGACGCTACCTCCAGTTCCATAACACTATAACTTATGTGCATATCACATTGGTCTGTATAAAATAGCTACTGTTCTTTTTCCTCTTGATTTCAAATTCACAGTTATATCACTTGTAACATGATGTTGTATCATTGTGTTTCCTTATTACCTTTCATCTATTGTATCTATGCATATTGTTATGCCTTCTTTTTTGGATATCACTTTTGAAATCTACAATCGTTTTTGTATGCTTTGAAAAATGTAATAAATAAACAAACAAAAAAAAGAGAATAGAGAGAATATAACCATTTCCTAAAATTCAAACAGAATCAATTCAAATTTGAATAGAATAGAACAGAATAGAATAGAAAATAACAGAACAGTATAGAAAAAAAAAACAATAGAATAGAACGAATATAACCATCTTCTGAAATTCAAATTTCGAATAGAATAGAATAAGATATAAAATAAAATGATAGAATAGAAAGAATATAACCATTTCCCAAATTTCAAATAGAATCAATTCAAATTTGAAAAGAAAAAAATAGATTAGAATAGGAAGATGGTTATATTCATTCTATTCTATTTTGTTTTTTTCTATACTATTGTGTTATTATCTATTCTACTCTATTCTTTTCTATTCTGTTCAAACTCTATTTGAATTTTGGAAAATGGTTAAATTATTTTTATTCTATTCTATTGCTTCTTTAACAGCTGATCGGAAGAACAGCTCATCTGTGTACACAAGCGGCAATCCTTCACATGCACTGTGAGATCGAGGTAGCCGGCCGGCTTCGGTTCCGCATATGTGAGAGGGGATTAGAAGAACACAAATGCCTCCATGGTGCAGTAAATTAAAACTTCCTTATTAAAAAACACGAACGGCATCAAAGCATTTGACAAAGAATCCAAATAAAAAAATCGGATGCTGGAGCAGTATTCCCTATTGAGGCTAGACTGCTAATGTGTGGTGACGTCAGGCTTCATAGCTCCACCCTATGCTGGCGTTTCTCCGTAAGAGGCATCGGCTGGGAAAGGAGGCTGGTTTTCCGCCACACATAGCGTTTCGCTTGTAGGCCAAAAAGTTCAATTTTGGTCTCATCTGACCAGAGCACCTTCTTTCACATGTTTCATGTGTCCCTCACATGGCTTCTCGCAAACTGCAAACGAGACTTCTTATGGCTTTCTTTCAGCAATGGCTTTCTTCTTGCCACTCTCCCATAAAGGCCAAATTTGTGGAGTGCATGACAAATAGTTGTCCTGTGGACAGATTTTCCCACCTGAGCTGTGGATCTCTGCAGCTCCTCCAGAGTTACCATGGGCCTTTAGGTTGCTCCTCTGATTAATGCTCTCCTTGCCCGGCCTGTCAGTTTAGGTGGACGGCCATGTCTTGGTAGGATTGCAGTTGTGCCATACTCTTTCCATTTTTGGATGATGGATAGAACAGTGCTCCCTGAGATGTTCAAAGCTTGGGATATTTTTTTATAGCATAACCCTGCTTTAAACTTGTCCACAACTTTATCCATGACTTGTCTGGTGTGTTCCTTGTCCTTCATGATGCTGTTTGTTCACTAAGGTTTTCTAACAATCCTTCGAGGGCTTCACAGAACAGCTGTATTTATACTGAGATTAAATTACACACAGGAGGACCCTATTTACTAATTAGGTGACATCTGAAGGCAATTGGTTCCACTATATTTTAGTTAGGGGTATTAGAGTAAAGGGGACTGAATACAAATGCATGCCATGGTTTTCAGATATTTATTTGTAAAAAAATTTGAAAACCATTTATCATTTTCCTTCCACTTCACATATATATGGCACTTTGTGTTGGTCTATCACATAAAATCCCAATAAAATACATTTACATTTTTGGTTGTAACATGACAAAATGTGGAAAGTTTCAAGGGGTATGAATACATTTTCAAGGCACTGTAACATACTTCTGAGATTATTAAAGTAATCATAAACCCTTACAGAAGCCCACTTAAGTGACTAGAATCAGGAAATACACAGTGAGAAATGAAATCTTCCTACAAACGTCATACTTGTTTATCTACAGCCCTCTCTCCTCCACAGCCTTCCAAAGTTTACAGTTTAAATTTTTTTTTTTCAGCTTCCAGGAAGTAGGGGGCAGGGTTCTAATATCACACACTGCACAGGACAGAGCTGAGTGTAATTTGAAACCTGAGTGGAGAGAATGGACACACCTCCCTCTACACCAGTGATTCTAAACCTGGGGGACGAATGACGATTTGCCATGGGTCATCGAATCCTGGGCTGTTCCTGAAGCCCGCACTCCCAGTCTTTTCACGTCCGCCCTGCTGGGCTGTTTTTGGAGCCCGACGGCCGCCCGTTTAGTCTCTTTGCAGCCGCCCATTTAGTTCACGGCATGCTGGGGGGCAGAGACTAGAGGTCAGCTGACTGGTGAGGAATGTGAAGTGGGAGGGACTGGAGGAGACCCTATCTCCTGATTTCGGCATGGGTGTCACTGCTACGAGACACAAAGTCAGAGAAATAGTGAATCTGGAGACACAGTGAGTAACACTACCTGTGATTGTAGTTGCCATTAAAAGTTCCCACTACAGTTCTCAGATCAGCAGATGACCTTGATCAAGAGCACCTAAATTGGCTGATCAGAACTCCCCCCCAGCACTGCTGCCACTCATCCCAACTGCCCACCAACACTGCCACTCATCCCAACTCCCCGCCACCCCCCACCAAGGAGTAAGAGAAGGAATAAAAATAGAGAATACATGGAAGAAAGAGAAAAAGAGGGGGGAGGAACAAGAAAAAGGGAGAGAAAAAATAAGAAAAAGAACAAGAAAGAGCTAGAGAGAGGGATGGGGGTGGGGGGGACAAGAAATTAGGATAGAGAGAGATAAAAGGGAAAGAAAGAAGAACAAAGAGAAAGAGTGGTACATCCTAAAATGTACCATAATACTGTACTGAGTGGAAGGAACTCAGGGAGTGCTAAATGTCTGTGGGTTGGGGGTAGACATGTGCAATTCATTTCGTAACGAATCGAAATTCATCCGAATTTTGCATCTTTCGGACATTTGGATGCATCCGAATGTCCGAATAAAAAAATAACGAATTTCAACTAATACGAAAGAAATTATAAAGAATATAACAAAGGAATTTGACATGATTCGGTAATTCGTTAGAGATCTAATGAAGCAAAAGGTCAACTTAAGGTAAATCTTACAGTCCAATCAGCTGATTAATTTTGTGCTGGAGGTTGGATTACTGGCAAAGTGCATTCCTGAGAACTGAGTGAGAAGGATATTGTATTGTATTTGAGCAGAGGAGAAGAGATATTGTCATTGTGTTTGTTAATAGATTCAATAAACAAACGACTTTCCAAACTACGAATCATTATCACGAATATATATACATACATAAACATCGGATTTCAAATAATACGAAAGAAATTATAGTGGATATAACTAATGAATTCGACATGATTTGAGATTCAGTATAACGAATATTGACACTCTACAGAAATAACGAATTATCCGAAAACGAATTAACATAACATAACGAATATAACAGGACGAAATTATGTATTTTACAAATGACAACGAACCGAAACTAAACAAAATTTTCCGTTGTGCACAAGTCTAGTTGGGGGAGCAAATTACTTGTCTTGAATTGGGTGCTGACAATCCACGCTACAAAAATAATTTTACTTTTGGGGGTCCCCACCACTTGGGAAATTTTATCAAAGGGTCACGACATGAAAAGGGTTGAGAACCACTGCTCTACACAGTCTGATAGGGAACCATGCACATATGAGGCTGCCTGCCAATCACCTGCTGTATGCTGGGGTGGGGAGGATTGCCTTGTATCTGGAATAACGATCATGCAGATGGCAGAGGCAATTTCACACTATATGAGTATACATTTGTTTATTTTCCATTTCAGAAATTTAGGAAATTCAATGTGCAATCGGTATGCATTTAACCTCCTACTAAGATGCATCCACTTGGACCTCATCCAGAAGAATTTGTTTTTTGGGTTCCTGGGCTGATGGAAAACTTGGTTTTAGAACAAAAAAAAATAGGTAAACATTATCTGTCTTCTTGCTATGGGGTAACTGCTAATGCCCTGTACACACAATCGGAATTTCCGTCAGAAAATTTTTTTTTTCCGACGGAATTCCGCTTAAGCTTGCCTTGCATACACACGGTCACACAAAAGTTCTCTAAACTTTCGACCGTCAAGAACGCGGTTACGTACAACACTATGACGAGCCGAGAAAATGAAGTTCAATGCTTCTGAGCATGCGTCGTTTTTTGCTCGTCTAAATTGCATACAGACGAATGGAATTTCCGATAGGAACTTTTTCCGATGGGAAAATAGAGAACCTCCTCTCAATCTTTTGCTGGCTGGAATTCCACCAGCAAAAGTACCATGGAGCATACACATGATCAGAATTTTAGCTCACATCCGACTTTTGCTGGCGGAATTTCTGATTGTGTCTGTGTATGGGGCTTAAGTGTTCTAGCTCATCAGGTAAGGTACGCATTTCAGGGCTTCTTTTCTAATTTGTTAGTTTAATGGACCAGAGATTACAAAACTATATTGCAATTTAAAAAAAGATAAAGTTTTGAGGTAGAAGTTCACTTTTATTAGTACAGTAATACATATTTAAAAAAAAAACCTATTAAAATAAAAACCACATGATGGTATTCTAAGTACGAGACAACAGCAAAACCTGTAAATGAACATTGAGTTTAGAAACAAATCTAATGATTGGGGGGAGGCCTCTAGAGCACATTTTCTCAACATGGTGGCCCCAGCACATTTCTGGGGTCTTTAAAGAAACTTTTCCCCCGAATCAACTAATTATTACAATTATTTGGAATAATCAACTATGAGATTTAAATTGATTTTGTTATTCTCGACACAATCCCACTCTGCTTTATTGTGCAATCCACTGGGGTCTTCTAACCTGTCTTCCACACTCCGTTGTCTTTTGCTATTTTATATTGTGTGCTGGGCTTTTTTTTTTGTTTCATGTTGTCCATTCTCTTCATCACGATTCCTTTCAAAGCCCAGATCCCCTAATGTCTGCCTCTGTCTGCCTGTAAAGCAGGGGAACACAACATACTGAAAGGTAATATGGATTTGAAAAAAAAAAGAAAAAAAGATAAAGAAAATCTTAATTGCATCAAGTCAATGGATAAATAGGATGGAAATCTGAAAATTAAAATGTGTTTTTTTTTTAACTTGCACACACAGACTGTTGAATAAATATCGGAAATGAGAAACAGATATAAATCAAAAACAAACACATTGCAAAAACTGGTAACCTAATATAAACACAATCCCTAAAATCTCCTATAATCTTTAACATTTTAATGTCAATTCAAAAATTGTTTTTAATATTTGTATGTCTTCAGCTTTCATTAAAATAGTGTCTGGTTCACAGTCTCAGCCGTGTATTGGCTCCTGGTTCTACCTTTGGAGGACTTTGTGCCTGCATGTTTACTCAAATAGGAAAGGGACCTGGAAATTTCATTCTCTCTTGCTCAAAGTTCTGTACTCAATACTTGTATATTTCAAGCAGGTACCAGGAACTGGGTTACAAGATCCTTGTGTGATGGTATAGGGTGCTGTCAGTTAGGTAAAATTTAACCCAAAACTATAAACATCTGCTGGAAATGCTAGAGAGTAGAGGGTACACTCTTCCAATTTTTTTGGACCTGAGACAAGATTCAACATTTTTGGGCTTCTGTTAGATCCTTCATCAGTTGACAGATTTGACCTGGGAATGGACTCAGACAAATATTTACTACATTCTTCCCATTTGCCTAAGAAGAGACACAAGAAGACAATGCTGATTCATTTAGTGAATGCAGCTAAAGTATGCATTCCAGCCCTCTGGAAGCAGGGGACCCCCCCCCCATCCCTTATGCTGTGGTTCTCCAAGATGACCAAAATTCACCAAATGGAAACCCTCACGGCAGCCCCTATAAAGGCAGAGAAGAACTGTGTGGGCGTACTTGGTTGAACTAGATGGACTTGTGTCTTTTTTCAACCAGACTAAAAAAGTAACTATGTTCACATGCTCTCAGGAATATGTCTGCTAGTAATATGTAAATCCTTTCCCATGCCCTCCCTCTGGTTACTGCTGGAGTGGTGGTTTTGGGCTCAGTTATGTCAGGATCTCTACCTAATTCCCCTCCCTCACCTTCCTCCTTTGGCTCCTTATACTTCTGCTCTTATTGCTTTTTTTTTCTCTTCATTCTCCCCCTAAACTGTTTTTGATCCACCCCCCTCCCAGTGCTGGGTAACGTTATACTTTATTTATTGGATGGCAGGAGTAGGGTAGCCATATACTCACAATATGTCCGTTTCATTAAGGCAGCAGGAATGTCGATTTTTTTTTAGAGTATGTATCTGACTCTTTCACACTATGTGACCCTAAATGCTGGCTTTACAATTGTCCATACCGCATCTATCTGTGCACTGTTAATGCTCCCATGCTCTCTGCCATGTAATGTTGAAAAATGATAAATAAAGAATAAAAAAAATTTCCTGGTGATCCTACTGTGAAGGTCCTTGTTTAAGCACTTCCGGTTATAGCAGTAATTCTCAAACTGTGTGCCGCTGGGAGTTTCTAAAAATATTTAAAATTGCTAGCATTTTGAAACCTTTAACATATCAAAAAATGTAATGGTAAATCCATATCGCAAAAGTTAAAGTAACATATAAAAATGCTATCTCTGTCACTCTGTCATTCATTGGTTTATTTCATAACACAAGACTTGTGAGAGATCTCGGGAGAACTCGACCACTCTAATTATATTATAATAATAGAGACCGTTCCATTTGTTTGTTCCGTTTGTCGATTTTGGAGCTTCGCTTCAATCTGATTTGCTCTCAAAAGCAGGCACATCCTTCACATTAAATTTAAAATTATATATATATGTAAAAATAAATAAGTTCTTCACCAAAAAAATTGTTAAATCTTTTTAGGTGTGCCGCAACACAAATTTTTTTGATCTTTTTGGTGCGCCGCAACACAAAAAAGTTTGAGAAACACTGGTTTATTGGGTGACAACACTCTGTCCCTGTCTCCCATTGGTGTTCCTGTGCTGTCACCTTATCACACTTGCTTCCAATGGAGATTACAAGAGGTTGTTTTAACATTCATTAGGCCCCTTTCACACTGATCCACTGTGGTTTTCCAGCAAAAGTGGCAATACAATTTAAGCAAACTTAAAGTCATTTGGTTAGGGTTTACATCTACTTAAAATTTCTGTCACAGTGGTCATCAATTAGTCCCCGATAAAGTGTGGCATATCCACACAAAACTGATAGGATGGAGCTATTTACAATTAAGTGAGTTTACAAGTGAGGATTAAAGATTACTCTTGTAGGACCTTGGATGCTTCCTAGTGATGTTGTTGGAATGCAAGTGGTTATTTTGAATAAAATTGTTCAGATGCTCTGTGACCTTTTAGGGTTAATATCTTAACTATAGCAATGGCAGTTTGGGGAAACAAGGCACACACACACACATTATATATACGTGTGTATGTATTTGTATTTGTAAAAACAAAATCCAATCAATGTGGCGCGTTTCTATTACCACTTGCTGAATGTGAACAATCAAATCTAAAATACAGCTGATATATGATATCAATCCACAAAAATTCCTTGAAAAATCAAATATGCAAATTCTACATAAAATAATGATGTAAACAAATATATACAAATCACTAAATATCTGTGCAAGTATAAAACTGTGTAAAAGAATATATATATATACATACCGTATTTATCGGCGTATAACACGCACTTTTTTACCCTGAAAATAGAGGGTAAATCAGGGGGGGGGGGGATCGGGCTTCCGCCCCAGTGTGCCACCTATTGGGAGGGTGTCAGGCCGGCCGTGGAACAGTGCTGCCAGTAAGCTCTGAGGGTCAAAGGGTCAGAGGACATTCCTGCAGTGCCAGCCCTTCGTGGTGTACCACTCCTCCTGTGTGCTCAATGCAGATCTAAGCCTCTGATTACCTTAACGCCACTCATTGTGGCTTCTCTCCTCCTCCTGCTCCGTCTCCTCCTCTTGTGTAACTTTTGATTGGAGGAGGAGAGCGGTCATGTGACCGTCAATGAAACAGCAGAGCAATCACATGACCGGGTCCACGAGAGAGAGCGGTGTTGATGGAGGTAATTCGATTTTTTTTTTGATTTGCGGTGGGTGGCACAGGAGGAGCGGTGTATGGGAAGGGGCTGACGGGCTGTGAAGTTTTCTCAAATTTGGAGTGTGCTTGCAGCGTTGGGAGTGCAGGGGGGTCTTTATAATGAAAGGGGGCTATGTGTTGTACAGGATGCTACATGTTGTACAGGGGGTCTGTGTACTATGCAGGGGGTTTGTGTATCATGCAGGGGGGGCTGTGTAAAGTTTTTTTCCCTGAAACTTCCCTCTTAAATTGGGGTGCATGTTATACGCCGGCGCGTGTTATATATATATAGTGCAGTCCTTAATGTGATCTAATATAGAGAGTCCAGTTCTCCAGTTCCTTTTTGTCATGCTGACAATCACCACCAATCCACTGTGTGCTTTCTTAACTGCTCAATTAGATTAGGCCGGAGAAACCTCACTCGTGCTCCCCTTTGGGTGTATTCTCACCTGAATGACAGTGACCTCAGAGTTAAATTTGGTCAAAAAACGCTTTCTAGTCCCATCCGGGCTAAATTGTATAGATGTCCTTATCTCCTCATGCCTCTTCCTTGGTGTGGCTGCCTCACATCATATAATCTCCCCAACATCCATGTATATGAAATAAATAATCTCCAATAGTGCTTATATCTTAAAACCAGGTGATAAACCAGAAAGCTTGAAGCGCACCACAATGACATTGTTTAAAAATAGTTCAATCTGTTGTAACCGTGACACCGCACTAGCCGTTGGTATACAGGTTCTCCCACCAGGTACAGGCACCGTGTCGTCCTATTGCCCCTCCCCTACGTTTTATGCCACAGGGAAATGTGGCTTCCTCACATGGGTGGGAGAACCTGTGACAGATACAGCAGCTTGAATGATTTTTAAAATGTCAGTGTGGTGAGTAGCTACTTTGTTGAACTTTAATAAATATCACCTGGTTTTAAGATTTAAGCACTATTGGAGATTATTTTTTACATACACGGATGTTGGGGAAATCATATGACATGAGGACGTAAACCGCTGGCAACAAAAGTGAGTACACCCCTAAGTGAAAATGTCCAAATCGGGCCCAATTAGCCATTATCCCTCCCCGGTGTCATGTGACTTGTTAGTGTTACAAGGTCTCAGATGTGAATGGTGAGCAGGTTTGTTACATTTGGTGTTATTGCTCTCACTCTCTCATACTGGTCACTGAAAGTTCAACATGGTACCTCATGGCAAAGAATTGTTGCTCTACATAAGGTTGACCTAGGCTATAAGAAGATTGCCAGGACCCTGAAACTGAGCTGCAGCATGGTGGCCAGGACCATACAGCAGTTTAACATGACAGGTTCCACTCAGAACAGGCCTCACCATGTTCGACCAAAGAAGTTGAGTGCACGTGCTCAGTGTCATATCCAGAGGTTGTCTTTGGGAAATAGACGTATGAGTACTGCCAGCATTGCTGCAGAGGTTGTAGGGTCAGCCTGTCAGTGCTCAGACCATATGCAGCACACTGCATCAAATTGGTCTGCATGGCTGTTGTCCCAGAAGGAAGCCTCTTCTAAAGATGATGCACAAAAAAGCCTGCAAACAGTTTACTGAAGACAAGCAGACTAAGGAAATGGATTACTGGAACCATGTCCTGTAGTCTGATGAGACCAAGATAAACTTATTTGGTTCAGATGAAGTCAAACGTGTGTGTGGTGGCAACCAGGTGAGGAGTACAAAGGCAAGTATGTCTTGCCTACAGTCAAGCATGTTGGTTGGAGTGTCATGATCTGGGGCTGCATGAGTGCTGCTGACACTGGTGAGCTACAGTTCATTGAGGGAACAATGAATGCAAACATGTACTGTGACATACTGAAGCAGAGCATGATTCCCTCCCTTCAGAGACTGGGCTGCAGGGCAGTATTCCAACATTATAACGACCCCAAACGCACCTCCAAGACAACCCCTGCCTTGTTAAAGAAGCTGAGGGTAAAGGTGATGGACTGGTCAAGCGTGTCTCCAGACCTAAACCCTATTGAGCATCTGTTGGGCATCCTCAAATGGTAGGTAGAGGAGCTCAATGTCTCTAACATCCACCAGCTCTGTGATGTCGTCATGGAGGAGTGGAAGAGGACTCCGGTGGCAACCTGTGAAGCTCTGCTGAACTCCATGCCCAAGAGGGTTAAGACAGTGCTAGAATACAATGGTGGCCACACAAAATATTGACACTTTGGGCCCAATTTGGACATTTTCACTTAAGGGTGTACTCACTTTTGTTGCCAGGGATTTAGACACGAATGGCTGTGTGTTGAGTTATTTTGAGAGGACAGCAAATTTTCACTGTTATACAAGCTGTACACTCACTACATTGTAGCAAAGTGTCATTTCTCCAGTTGTCACATGAAAAGATATAATAAAATATTTACAAAAATGTGAGGGATGTACTCACTTTTGTGAGATACTGTATATATATATATATATATATATATATATATATATATATATATATATTCTTTTACACAGTTTTATACTTGCACAGATATTTAGTGATTTGTATATTTATTTATGTCACTTTTTATGTAGAATTTGCATATATGATTTTTCAAGTAATTTTTGTGGTTTGATATTATATATCAGCTGTATTTTAGATTTCATTTGATTGTTCGTGTTCAGCAAGAGTTTATAGAAGCACGACACATTGATTGGATTTTGTTCATGCTTTACACATTGTATGGGAATGTGAAAAGTGCTTGTGGCTGACATTGTAGTTTTATCTTATCTAGGGTTGCTCTCTATAATTTTGGTTGATTTTTTTGTATTTGAGTGTTAACCAAGTTGTTTTCAGTGTGATCTTAAAAGGAGATCATTATGTGTATTATTACATTTAGAACTTGATCAGCAAAAGGGTTAACTTTTAAAAACACTTAGCTGTTTCAATCTTAACTGGGAAAATGATGGAAAATCTACCTTTCTACAGAGAAGTGTTAGGTCTCGTCCTGACATTATGAAAAATGTTAATAGCTCTATCGATAGAGCTCAGTAATCTGTAAAGAATATGGAGTCATACATTACACACACTTTAAATTACCCTCTTCGTTAATTAATCCAAAGGTTGAAAAAAATAGAAGGATCAATTTATCACTTGTGAATTAGTGTTACTGTTCACGCTCTGTTCTCTTGCTTCTCTTGCTATGGACAGACACAGCTCAAAGCCTAAGGAAAATAATTAACTCTAGCAGAGTAATGGGTAGGGCAGATGTGGAAAGGGAAGTAAATGGCCTTAGTTTGCGATCAAGCATGGTTCGGGGCACAGTGTGAGATCTGAGCCCTTCTAAAGTTCCTTGAAGTTACAAGTAAGACATGTCCACAATAAAAATGAATCTGACCTCAAGAAGATCAGTAATTTTCTCATTAGATACAGTATCATGTCTCTGTTGGTTCTACTGGTGGTTCTACCCATGTTATCACTAAATTAATGAAATGTCCAGTTGGAGATTTAAAGTGACTCAAAATATATGTGTAGCCAAAACTTTTCTTTAGTTTTGAGTAGAATTTGGAAAAGTAAAACCCCTGGCATTTTATTTTTTGCTGTCTGTTTACCACTGGGGACATTTTTCTTCATTTCCTTTAACAGAAAGAAAACAAGAAGTTAGAGGCAATTTTGCAAATGAGAGAAATTTTCCTCTTAGCTGCCCCACAACAGGTGTTCCTATTGGAAGATTTCCCCCTTACTGTAATCTGTGGATAGCTTTAAAATTTTGGAATTTCTTTTTAAAAAGGAACACCTTGAAAAATGTAACTCATTAATAACACCAACACATCATATAAGAGGCGGCTCTTTAATTAGGCAAATTAGGCTGTCGCCTTAGGCCTCGCCCTCACAAGGGCCTTGCGGCTGCCTAATTTGCCTGACAGGACAGTGAAGGACTCGGGAGTGGAAGGAAATGGCCTCCGATCACGGTCAGTGTGCCCAAGCAAGCTAGCGGGGTGAGCGGGCGGGCGCTGCACACAGACTGACACACGCCTGTCTGTGCTGAGCTTTACACCGCGGTCCACGGACAAGGGAGAAGAACAGCATTACATCATCTTAGCTGCATCCAATAGCAGGCTCCACCGCCACGGCGCCATCCTCCTAGCCTTTTCCCCAAAGTTGGCATTCCCAGTGCATGGCGGGAGTTGTAGTTCTCCACAGCACAGACACACTAGACTTGGCCATCTGGTGCCTGTGCTCTGCAGAGACTACAACTCCCAGATTGCACTGCAGGGCACTCAAAGAGAACATCATGTGTTGGCTTCTCCTGCTGCCTTTAGTAGGGGACCGAGGAGTAGGTTCATCTTACTGCATGCTGTACCCTGTCTGTCTATGGTCTGTACTCTGTGGCAACTATACAGTGTACATCTATATGGCCTGTACCCTGTGGCACCTATACACTGTCTAGCTATATGATCTCTACCCTGTGGCACCTATACACTGATATAGTCTGTACCCTGTGGCACCTGTACCCCATCTGTGGTCTGTACCCTGTAGCACCTGTACCCCATCTGTGGTCTGTACCCTGTGGCACCTGTACCCCATCTCTGGTCTTTACCCTGTGGCACCTGTACCCTGTCTGTTTGGTCTGTATCCTGTGGCACCTGTACCCCGTCTGTGGTCTGTACCCTGTGGCATCTGTACCTTGTCTTTGGTCTGTACCCTGTGGCATCTGTACCCTGTCTGTGGTCTGTACCCTGTGGCACCTGTACCCTGTCTGTGGTCTGTACCCTGTGGCACCTGTACCCTGTCTGTGGTCTGTACCCTGTCTGTTATCTGTACCCTGTGGCATCTGTACCGTCTGTGGTCTGTACCCTGTGGCATCTGTATTCTGCCTGTGGTCTGTACCCTGTGGCATCTGTACCCTGTCTGTGGTCTGTACCCTGTGGCACCTGTACCCTGTCTGTGGTCTGTACCCTGTCTGTTGTCTGTACCCTGTGGCATCTGTACCCTGTCTGTGGTCTGTACCCTGTGGCACCTGTATTCTGCCTGTGGTCTGTACCCTGTGGCATCTGTACCCTGTCTGTGGTCTGTACCCTGTGGCATCTGTACCCTGTCTGTGATCTGTACCCTGTGGCATCTGCACCTGAGCCTGTCTGTGGCTTCTGCACCCTGCTGTCTGTGGCTCCAGTGTTTGTTACTGTGTTTGCCAGGTAAGAGTTTGCTCTTACCTGGCAAAAACAATAATCTTGTCATTACCATAATAAGACCATCTCCTTTATCATGGCCGCGCAGTCTCTTACCATCTCCTGTATCATTGTCTGCACACGATCTCTGACCATCCCCTGTATCATTGTCTGCACACGATCTCTGACCATCTCCTGCATCATTGTCTGCACACGATCTCTGACCATCCCCTGTATCATTGTCTATGGCTCCAGTGTTTGTTACTGCGCTTGCCAGGTAAGAGTTTGCTCTTTATTGGCAAACACAATAATCTTGTCATTACCATAATAAGACCATTTCCTATATCATAGCCGCGCAGTCTCTTACCATCTCCTGTATCATTGTCTGAACACGATCTCTGAACATCTCCTGCATCATTGTCTGCACATGATCGCTGACCATCCCCTGTATTATTGTCTGTGGCTCCAGTGTTTGTTACTGTGTTTGCCAGGTAAGAGTTTGCTCTTACCTGGCAAACACAATAATCTTGTCATTACCATAATAAGACCATCTCCTGTATAATGGCCGCGTAGTCTCTTACCATCTCCTGTATCATTGTATGCACACTATCTCTGACAATCTCCTGCATCATTGTCTGCACACGATCTCTGACCATCCCCTGTATCATTGTCTGCACACGATCTCTGACCATCTCCTGTATCATTGTCCGCACACAGTATGACCATTTCCTGTATCATTTTCTGCACAGTCTCTCACCGTCTCCTGTATCATTGTCTGCACACAGTCTCTGATAATCTCCTGTATCATTGTCCGTACACAGTCTCTGACCATCTCCTGTATCATTGAAGGGATCTAGCAGGACTTCATTTTATGACTAAAGTTCCAATTTACGTTTTTTTTTTATTGAAGTTTTGCTCAAGAATACAGGAAATCGAGTTATTTTATGTTACTTAAAAAATATTGCACTTTATACCTCTTATGTTCCACGGACTACTGAGCAAATATGCAAAGTTACATATTTATCTGTTTTTATGTTTTACATTTTTGTAAAAAAATCACTTGTTGCATGCTTGTTGTTACATTACAGGTTATGTGCAAGAATATGTTGTAAAATTACTTTTTTTTTGTTTTATACTTCGTTGACAAATTTATTTCACATTTAGGAGATAACACCGAGGATAATGAGTAGGCAGCTGCACAATTTGATCTATATTTATGTGCGTGTAATATATACCCTATGTTTAATGATATTTGATTAAAGAATAATTGGTTAGAGAAATTTATAGAAACTGTGAATTCATGGTTCATAGGAGTTAAGGCTGTTAATATATGCATTTATACAGTTAATTTTTATGGCTTATATTATTTTTCCCAATATGGGCGTGAGTGGGGCCTCATGTTTTGCATGTTTTTACCTCTATGTTTTGCCTAAGGACTCACAAAGTCTAGAGCCGCCTCTGCATCATATTGAAACTCATCATAAGAAGTCACAAGTGAAACAATCAATGGTAGAATTGGCAAATCTACAGGAACAAGCCAACTCCCACTTGATAGGTAGAGCCAAAATAAAGATGCTATACAGTAGGCGCCTGTACTGTGAATTTGGTAACAAAGCAGGTAGACTGCTTGCACATTCCATCCAGACCCCAATCACACAGACCCTCATTCAGGTTATCGCGCCTACAGAAAATCAAAAAACAACTGAATCTGTAGATATAGCAAATTGCTTTAAAGATTTGTATTCGGCTTTATAAAACCTGCCAGACCAAATGTCTCACTTTGCACCTACCCAAAAAGAAGATCTTATAAGTAAATATATTGCAGACTCTTCTCTCCCAAAACTTACATGTGACAAAAAAATAGCACTTAATAAACCTATATCGGAGGAATATTTTATCAAGGCTTTAAAGAGCCTGTCGGTTGGTACGGCTCCCGGACCGGATGGGTTCACTCTATTTTACTACAAAACATTAAGTCAAACCCTAGCCCCTAAATTTGTATCAGCTTTCAACTCAATACTACAGGGCAACTCCATCCCGAAAGACACCTCTCATGCGCATATTACCGTACTTTTG
Organism: Lithobates clamitans; assembly: GCA_037952925.1. Taxonomy (NCBI): domain Eukaryota; kingdom Metazoa; phylum Chordata; class Amphibia; order Anura; family Ranidae; genus Lithobates; species Lithobates clamitans. The sequence continues at coordinate 5,015,262 of JBBGZY010000392.1, forward strand.
AAACCGGATCCCTCGCTCTGTGCCAGCTACAGACCAACTTCACACCTTAATACAGATTTAAAACTGTTTACAAAGATAATGGCAATAAGACTTCTCCCTTTTTAGAAAGAATTATTCATACGGTTCAGTCAGGTTTTGTACCTGACAAAGAGGTGAGGTATAACGCCACTAGAGCCCTTAATATTATACATCTTTGCACTTCTACCACATTTCCAGCAATGCTTCTCTCTGAGAAAGCATTTGATAGGGTCAGTTTGAGATTTACGAGGAGTACGCTTCAGTATATAGGAATTGAAACAAATGCAATAAAATGGATAGAAGCCCTATATCAGCCGTCATTAAATGGGTTTCCCAGCAACCAGTGAGGTCGCGTGTGTGCGCCCCGCCCCCTGCTCCTGACCGCGGCTCTTGCTCCCAGCTCTCTCTCCCTGGCTGATCCGCGAGTTGAGGGCATGACATCACGTGCGCGCCCCGCCCCCTGCTGCTCGCGGCTCCCGACTCCTGGCTCTCACTCCTTGCAAGGTTTATCTCGCAGCTTCTGTCCCCTGCAGCTTGCCAATTGTGCTGACTCCTGCAAGCAAGGTATGTGGGGCACATTTTTTTCTAAGGTGATCGCCGATGGACATATTTTTTTAATGTGCACACTGATGGGCATATTTTGTTAAGGGGCACACCGGGCAAAACATAAAATGTGCCCAACAGAGTGCCCCTTAACATAAATGTACCCATCAGAGTGCCCCTTAACATAAAATAAGGGGCACACTGATGGGCACATTTTATGTTAAGGGGGCACACTGATGGGCACATATGTCAGTGGGGGCACACTGAAGGGCACATATTATGTTAAGGGGGCACGCTGATGGGCACATTATGTTAAGGGGGCAGTCTGATGGGGACACCTGATCTGATGGGACATCTGATGTAAGGGGGCACTCGGGAGCACTCTGATAGGAACACCTGATGTAGGGTGGCACTGTGATTGGGACACCTGATGTAAAGGGGCACTGTGATGGGGACACCTGATGTAAAGGGGCACTCTAATGGGGACACCTGATGTAAGGGGATACTCTGATGGGGCAACTGATTTATGGGGGTAGTCTGTTGGGGGCACCCAATGTAATGAATTACCCTGGTAGGAGCACCTGATGTAAGGGAGAACACTATTCGGGACATTTACATAGGGATGAGCTCGATGTTCGGGTCAAAGTACACAGTATACAATACATTTTGGAAAAAGAGATGCCCTTAAAGGATTGTGCGGGTAGGAGTATGTAGGGGATGAATGCAAAAGTACCAAAGTATTTATGCTTTATATACTTTGGTACTTTTGCATTCATCCCTTACTTATACTCCTACCCGCACAATCCTTTAAGGGCATCTCTTTTTCCAAATTGTTGTAATATGGGATGTGGTAGGAGTTTTCTGGGAATTAACTCCTAGGTGATTTCTCTTCAATTATTTAACAGTATACAATACAGTGTAGCCTTTGTACAGTGCAGGCAGTGTACACAGTATCTAATACAGTGTGTACAGTTTCTACTACACTTCTGGTGGTGTACACAGTACACAATACAGTGCAGCAGTAGTATAGTTTCCAATACAGTGCAGGCAGTGTACACAGTATCTAATACAGTGTGTACAGTTTCTACCACACTTCTGGTGGTGTACACCATATACGATACAGTGCAGCCATTGTACAATGCAGGCAGTATACACAGTATATAATACAGTGTGTACAGTTTCTACTACACTTCTGGTGGTGTACACAATACAGTGCAGCCGTAGTACAGTTTCTAATACAGTGTGGGCAGTGTACACAGTATCTAATACAGTGTGTACAGTTTCTACTACACTTCTGGTGGTATACACAGTACACAATACAGTGCAGCCGTAGTACAGTTTATGATACAGTGCAGGCGGTGTACACAGTATCTAATACAGTGTGTACAGTTTCTAATACACTTCAGGTGATGTACACAGTATCTAACACAGTGTAGTGTGGTGTTGCAAAACAAAAATACATCATGTCCGGAAGGCCACCAAGGAGAGGCAGACGTTCACAGGCCACTAAAAGAGGGCAAGCAGCCTCTGTGTCTACAGTCAACAGAGGTTGTCATGGACATGGTGCATCCTCTGCAGGTGGCCATGGGGCACGCTTGTCCTTTTTTTCTGCTGCTGGCCGTGTTATCGAGCCAGAACATGCAGAAGAGTTGGTGGAGTGGATAACAAAGCCGTCCTCATCCTCCTCATCCTCTGTCACCCAGGCTCAGAGTAGTTTGCCTTCCAATGCAGTTGCCAAAGCGGCCTATTCCACCAGCTCCTTGTCCACAGTCACTCCTTCTGTAGCCCCACCATCATGCACGGAGGAGTCCCCAGAATTATTCGACCACAGTGTTGGGTACATGCTGCTGGAAGATGTGCAGCGATTTGAAGGCTCCGATGTTGGTTCCCAGGTTGAGGAAAGGAGTAACATGAGCCTAGAGAGAGGGGATGCCCAAGAAGGACAAGAAACTGGCAGTCATGTTCCCTCAGCTGCAGCATACTGCCAAGTTTGCTCCAGTGATGAGGGAGGGGATGATGAGGTCACTGACTGTACTTGGCTGCCTGAGAGAAGAGAGGAGGAGGCACAACTCCAATGAGGCAGGATGTCCTCTAGGGGGCAGCTTAAGGGCAGCCACCCTATTGCACCACACCGCAGAGCTCTGCAGGTGCAGGGCGCTGCTGACTCCCCACTGACTTTTAAAAGTTCCTTTGTGTGTGCCTTTTTTAAAACGTGTGCACCAGATCGCACCGTTGCTGTTTGCAACCTACGTCTGAAGCGGATCAAGCATGGCCAGAACAGCAGCTGCTTGGGCACCACATGATTGACCAGACATATGACGACCTGCCATGCAGTCTGTTGGCAACAGCACTTGAAAGACCCATATCAAAGAAAAAGGCGGACTTCTCCTTGCTACTGATCAAGGATGCATGCTCTGCCCTGTCACCATTGGAGGAGGCCACAAGGACAGGGTACTTGAGGCAGAACAGCGGGAGGAAGAGGAGGACTTCTATTCCTCTCAAGGCCCCCTTTATCCAGACAGCATTCCTGCGGGCCCGCCAAACACACAGGAAGAAGAGGAGGAGGAGGGTTGTGTCAGCGTGGATGTAGAGGATAACACTCAGCAGCAGCCTTCAAGGGATGGTTTTAAGTCCATAGAAACCCAAGGAGTTGTACGTGGCTGGGAGGAGGTAGTTACGGGTCATGTGATTCTTAGTGACCCAGAGGACTCAGATTTGAATGCCTCTGCAAACTTATGCTGCATGGCCTCCCTGATTCTGCAAAGCCTGCAAAAGGACCCTAGGATTCTTGGTATCAAGGAGAGGGATAATTACTAGCTGGCAACCCTCCTTGATCCACATTACAAGGGTAAGGTTGCAGAACTCATCCTGCCTTCGCCTAGGGAGCAGAGGATGAAATATCTTCAGGAGGCCTTGAAGAAAGGTTTGTGCAATGTATTTCCAGACCTTTGGAGGTTACAATTTCCTGGTGCTGGACAACGTGTTGCTGAGGCTTCGTTCAGTCAGAGGAAGAATGATGGAGAAGGTGGCTGGCGGACCGATGCCTTTAAACAATTTTTCAGTCCTGAGTGCCAAGGTCTGATCGGTTCAAGCAACCATCAAGACCATCAGTGACATACAAGTGCAAGAAAACATGTAGAAGAATTCAAATTGGACCTACATCTTCAGAGGCTCCACTACATTGTGGGGTTCTTACCCTGTAAAGTTTGTACTTCATTTCTGCTGTATGCAATTATGTTTTTAAAACTATACTTGTATCTATGTGTAATAACTGTTTTTGTATAATAAAATGTAAGTTTTATACTCAGCTCCCTGGGTACCAAGATAGTCCATTTAACTTTTTTGTCATGGGGCATCTATTGGAGTAGCTCCTGACAACCCCCCCTCTATTTATCAGAGCATCCACTGGGCTACTGGGTCTTGAGGATGGACCACTGGCCAGAACTTGCTCAATATGCAATTGAGCTACTGGCCTGTCCTGCATCCAGCGTGCTTTCTGAATGCACATACAGTGCTGCTGGAGGGTTTGCAATGGATCAAAGAGTGCGCCTGTCCACAGACTCTGTTGATAGGCTCACATTCATTTTTTGGTTCACTTTAAGCATTATTAAAGTCACTGCTCCCGTTAGCCTGTTTTGCTGTGAACCAAACCGGGGGCTGTTTGGCTTATCCCTAAATTTACATTTTCAGAGTATTACCAGAGTGTGTGGAGGAAACGGTAAGAAAAGCTCCAGAAAGTGCGTCTTGCGCCAAGAAAAGAAAAGATGGCACGCACAATCTGTCATTGCACAGACTTGTGATTCTGACCTCGGCCGGAAATTTTTTTTAGTTACTGGACCTCCTTGAATTTCAATTCACTACCCCTGCCCTATATGATTATCCAATGGCAACGGTTAAGGCCAACGGTGTGCTATCCGCCAATTTGACATTACCAAATGGTTTGCCCCAGGGCTGTCCCTTATCAATGCTTCATTTCATACTTACTTTGGAACCCTTGTTGAGACGTATTAGAGGTAACCCAGATATATCAGGTGTACAGGTTGGGAAGATATCCCATAAAGTTGCTGCATTTGCAGACAACCCACTGTTTTTTATTACCAACCTGGAAATATCCCTACCTAACTTAATTAGAGAATTCAATTGCTGTTCACAATTGTCAAGCTATAAAATTAATTTAGCAAAATTGGAGGCGACAAATTTGTCAATCCCAAAAGCTAGAATTCCTGCTTTAGAACTTAATTCCCAATATAAATGGGTAACAGAAAGACTTAAGTATCTGGGAATATACCTTACACGCTCTATAACAAACATGTTCCAGCATAACGTCCCACAATTGCTCACTAATATCAGGAATGATCTTAAGGCGATGACAATATTTGACACATATGTGGTTTGGGAAAAATTGTATTTTAAAAATGAATGTATTGCCTCAGTTACTGCATTTTTTCCAAACCCTCCCGGTGACTATTCCATTCAATTTTCTAAGACAAATTAGGAGAGAGTTTATATAATTTTTATGGGCTGACTGCCCACCTAGGATTTATGCAGATACACTTATTATGCCAAAAAATTGCGGGGGTATAGGATTTCACGACCCAATTTAGATACTACCGGGCAGCACACCTATCCAGAATTTTGGACTGGTGCAATCTTAGGAGAGTAAAGAACTGGATACCTATTGAACAATCTATCATGCCTATCCCCCTCAAGGCAATTCTGTGGTTGTGCAAAAATTACCCAAACCAGGTAAAGGAACACCCTATTGTGGGTACTACTTATAAAATTGCCCGCTCGTCCAAACCAAGGATGATAAACCCTCTACAGATGTCAACTATGGTACCAGTGATTGGAAAACCAGATTTTCCCCTAGGATATCTGATCCTAAACTCCTCCAATTTACTAAAATTAATAACATCAGAATACAGGACTTTAGGGACCAGGGAGGATGGAAATCTATAACTGATATCCAATCAATGCTCACACCTGCTCTTCTGCTATGGCAGGCAATCCAAATAAGACAATACCTTAGGGTCGCTACCATTTGACTCAATGATAGTAGAAATGCCCACTGCATTTGAACAATTATGCGTGTCTGGACAAACTAGTAGATGGGGTCTATTTAGAGCATATGCAGAATTGACTGCACCACGTGAATTCTACATTCCACCCTATATTGCAGCATGGGAAAGAGACCTAAATACAACAATGTCCACTGAACAGAGAGACTTTGGGGTTGATTTTACTAAAGGTAAATAGACTGTGCACTTTGAAAAGTGCAGTTGCAGAGCAGTTGATCCAGAGCTTAGTAAATGAGCAGAAACTCTGCTGAATTCCATCATCCAATCACGTGCAAGCAAAAATGTTTTTTTTGATTGGGTATTCTTTGTAAAGTGAAGCCTTGCCTCATTTACTAAGCTCTGGAGCCTTTAATAAATCAACCCCTTTATGTTTCATTTCATACAGAAATCATCCATATCCTGTAGATATCAAGAACCAGGATATAAGTTAATGACTAGGTGGTATAAATCACCAGAGAAACTGCAACGTATGTTTCCGAATGCGGACCCTACCCGCTGGTGTTGTGGAAAAGATAGGAGAATGCTTTTCCACATATTCTGGCCATATTATGAAATACGCCCGTATTGGCAAAATATTTGTATCATAATTAAGGATCTTACTACCCTAACACTTGACCAGAACCTAGCAGCTTGTGTAATACATTTTAGTCCTCTCTCTAAAAGCAAATACCAACAATCAGTGGTGAGGCATCTACTAAATGCGGCTAGGGCCTGTGTGCCAACACATTGGAAATCCCCATCCCCTCCTACTATAGGTCAATGGATCAGAGCAGTAAATGAAATCATGATATGGAGGAACTTACAGCATAGTTAAGTAAACAAGAAGCTTGCTTCTGTAAAACATGGTTGCAATGGAACAATTTTACTTTATCAACAAAATATCAGGTACTTGTTGACCACTGATTTGTTTATGTACAGCAGCACTGGGAAATATGACAATTTAGTAGATGTGATATGGAAGAGGAGACCGGTAAAAGGGGAGGGGGAGGAAGGGGAGAGGGAGGGGGATGGAGAGAGGGGGGGAGAAGGTTTTTTTTGTTTTTTTTTTGGGGGGGGGGTAAGGAAGGTAAAGGAGAGATGGTAAACCAATGGGGCTCTGCAGAGTGATATAAATCTATTGAGGCAAGTACCCTTAGATCATACAAGCTGAATCCCCAAATCAGAAGGAACAAAGATAATTAACCATAAAAATCTGGTTGACTAGGTAAAGAAGTATTTTTTTTATTTATTATTTAAGATACACAATTTCTTTTTCGATTTGATGTACTATATTGAGCCTGGTTATGCCCAATAGGCACTGTTTTGTATTTTAATTTTTAAAATTGAATAAACACAAAATGTAAAAAAATGTAATGCACCTTTAGACTTAAGAGAACAGGTCTACAAATGTCTGAAGACAACTCCAGCTTCCTTCTCTTACGGAGAATCATCAAATGTTCAGGAGCAAAAATTCCTCCATTTTTTTTTTACAAGTGTTCTACCTTCTATTATAGTGTCCTTTGTTCATTGACATAAATATATATGCTTGACTGAGCTGTGCATACACATTTATGGAGTTCTCAGTAGAACAGATACTTTTCCTGCCCGCATGTCCAAATGTCCTCTAAATTCTATGTCTACCCTTAGGGAACAAGGTAATAAATGCTTTTTATAAAGTTCATGGCTTTTTTTGCTAATCCTAACAGCACTGAATTTGTCAAAAAGATGAAGTGCCTGGCATTCTTGTATTCTGTGCTCTCTGTACTGGCATGGACCACTGCTGAAGGCAAAACACATCTTCAAGATAAATATGTAAAGTTAAAAGCTTTTAGCCTTTGTTTTTTTTCTGGTTGAAGTGTTTGGCTGAAAGTATAATGCTCTAGAAAGTTTGAGAACTCGTAGCAAGAAATGAAGCTGCCATTGCCGTTCCTAGAGAATGAATATTTTACATAATGCATTGTACAGTGGGGACGGAAAGTATTCAGACCCCCTTCATTTTTTCACTCTTTGTTTATATTGCAGCCATTTGCTAAAATCATTTAAGTTAATTTTTTTCCCTCATTAATGTACACACAGCACCCCATATTGACAGAAAAAACACAGAATTGTTGACATTTTTGCAGATTTATTAAAGAAAGAAAAACTGAAATATCACGTGGTCCTAAGTATTCAGACCCTTTGCTGTGACAGTCATATATTTAACTCAGGTGCTGTCCATTTCTTCTGATCATCCTTGAGATGGTTCTACACCTTCATTTGAGTCCAGCTATGTTTGATTATACTGATTGGACTTGATTAGGAAAGCCACACACCTGTCTATATAAGACCTTACAGCTCACAGTGCATGTCAGAGCAAATGAGAATCATGAGGTCAAAGGAACTGCCTGAAGAGCTCAGTGACAGAATTGTGGCAAGGCACAGATCTGGTCAAGGTTACAAAAAAAATTCTGCTGCACTTAAGGTTCCCAAGAGCACAGTGGCCTCCATAATCCTTAAATGGAAGACGTTTGGGATGACCAGAACCCTTCCGAGAGCTGGCTGTCCGGCCAAACTGAGCTATTGGGAGAGAAGAGCCTTGGTCAGAGATGTAAAGAAGAACCAAAAGATCACTGTGGCCAAGCTCCAGAGATGCATTCGGGAGATGGGAGAAAGTTGTAGAAAGTCAACCATCACTGCAGCCCTCTACCAGTCGGGGGCTTTATGGCAGAGTGGCCCGACGGAAGCCTCTCCTCAGTGCAAGACACATGAAAGCCCACATGGAGTTTGCTAAAAAAAAACCTAAAGGACTCCAAGATGGTGAGAAATAAGATTCTCTGGTCTGATGAGACCAAGATAGAACTTTTTGGCCTTAAGTCTAAGCGGTTTGTGTGGAGAAAACCAGGCACTGCTTATCACCTGTCCAATACAGTCCCAACAGTGAAGCATGTTGGTGGCAGCATCATGCTGTGGGGGTGTTTTTCAGCTGCAGGGACAGGACGACTGGTTGCAATCGAGGGAAAGATGAATGCCAAGTACAGGGATATCCTGGACGAAAACCTTCTCCAGAGTGCTCAGGACCTCAGACTGGGCCGAAGGTTTACCTTCCAACATGACAATGACCCTAAGCACACAGCTAAAATAACAAAGGAGTGGCTTCACAACAACTCCGTGACTGTTCTTGAATGGTCCAGTCAGAGCCCTGACTTAAACCAAATTGAGTATCTCTGGAGAGACCTAAAAATGGCTGTCCACCAACGTTTACCATCCAACCTGACAGAACTGGAGAGGATCTGCAAGGAGGAATGGCAGAAGATCCCCAAATCCAGGTGTGAAAAACTTGTTGCATCTTTCCCAAAAAGACTCATGGCTGTATTAGATCAAAAGGGTGCTTCTACTAAATACTGAGCAAAGGGTCTGAATACTTAGGACCATGTGATATTTCAGTTTTTCTTTTTTTAATAAATCTGCAAAAATGTCAACAATTCTGTGTTTTTCTGTCAATATGGGGTGATGTGTGTACATTAATGAGGAAAAAAATTAACTTAAATGATTTTAGCAAATGGCTGCAATATAACAAAGAGTGAAAAATTTAAGGGGGGTCTGAATACTTTCCATCCCCGCTGTAATTTAAGAATCTTTCTCACTCTCTTTCCATTCTTCCTTTCAATAGAGGTAGTTCTGCTGCTCCCAATCAAGAAAAGAAACAATAGTGGCACATAAACTCAAATTGTACAGCTCTACTAAAGTTTTTAAAGTCCAAGTTTGGGCTCTACCAAATTTATCCACATGTCCCCTTTGTGGCCTCCAGTGGCCATATGTATTGCTTTTTTTCATACTTTTTCTGAAGTTTTTTTTAGGCTAGTCACATGATGTTGCAAGGTTCACTTCAGCTGTTTCTTATTCTCTGGGCTTGGTGGTCCATAACGTTGTAAAAGAGGCATTGATGTGATGACATCAGCACCACTCTCTGCACCAGTACAATGTGAATGAAGGGTACCATAGTGATGCTTTTTTTGGGGAGCATATGCATGGCAAGCGTCCTCAGTCTAAAGGGTTTAGAGATGTTGGGTGTCAATCAACTAGGAAGATTGTGGCGATACGGCACTGCGTTACTTTAACTGACAATTTTGCAGTGGTACAATGCTGTACACAAATAACATTTGTGTCCTTTTCTCCCACAAATAGAGCTTTCTTTTGGTGGTATTTGATCACCATTTGAAAAAATAATCAATATTTTTTATTTTCTCCTTTAAAATAAGCGTATATTGATTGGTTTGCTCAAAAGTTATAGCATCTACAAACTATGAGATGTTTTTATTTATTTTTTACTAGTAATGGTGACGATCAGCGACTTATAGTGGGACTGTGATATTTCGGCAGACAGTTGTACACTAACTTTTGACACTTTTGACATTTTTTGGGGACAGGTGACATTAATACAGTGATCGGTGCTAAAAAATATGCACTGTCACTGTACTAATAACACTGGTTGGGGAGGGTTAAACATCAGGGCAATCAAAGGGTTAACTGTGTGTCTGGCCAGTGTTTTAGTGTACTGTGGGTGGTGCTTTTACTAGGGCAAGGCATGGATCCATGTCTCTGCCTTGCAGTAACATAGGATCAATGCTTTCCCTACTAACAGAACAACGTTCTGCCTTGTTTACATAGGCATACAGTCGTTCTGCCTCTGTGCTGGTTGATCGGCAAGTGCCAGCGGACATCGAGTCTGCGGTACCCACAGGTCATCTCCGGCTGTGATTATACAGCGGGCCGCCGGCGGTGTGCATGCACGCCCCAGACCTGTGTACTAGGTACGTGATCCGGTGCAGCAGTGCCACCGTATAAGTAAGTAATGCAGGCGACAAGTGGTTAAAAGTGAAAATTTTGCCTAGACTTTAATCTTTGATGGAAATCTTATGTGCTTTGTGCACTGGTCCAAACCATTTGGTGGAGGGGGGAATTAGGGTGTGGGGTTGTTTTTTAGGGATTGGGCTTGGTCCCTTAGTTCCAGTGAAGGGAAATCTTAAGGCATCAACATACTAAGACATTTTGGACAATTACATGTCCCAACTTTGTGGGAAAAATGTGGGGATGGCCCCTTTCTGTTCCAACATGACTGCAGCTGCCTATCTCAAGGCTAACAGCCGGGCCGTGAGATAAGGCGTGACATTACACCCCCTGCTGTTCGTTATTACGCAGTTCCTGTTGTCCTGTTCAATACTGGCTCTCATTTTATTTATTTATTTCAGGTACTTATATAGAGCTGTCAATTTACGCAGCGCTTTACATATACATTGTACATTCACAACAGTCCCTACCCTCAAGGAGCTTACAATCTAAGGTCCCTAACTCACATTCATACATACTAGGGACAGTTTAGACAGGATCCAATTAACCTACCAGCATGTCTTTGGAGTGTGGGAGGAAACCGGAGTACCCGGAGGAAACCCACGCAGGCACAGGGAGAACATGCAAACTCCAGGCAGGTAGTGTCATGGTTGGGATTCGAACCAGCGACCCTTTTTACTGCTAGGTGAGAGTGCTACCCACTACACCACTGTGCAGATAGACCCCCATAAGGATAAATACGGTGATACCATTTCTACTCGAGGTACTTGTGTTTATATGAGGTCTATCTTTAGTGAGACACTGTTCTTGAAGGTTGGGGTGGAGACTAGCACTGAGGGTGTGTGTTACCACAGAAAGACACTAAGGGGTCTATGTATAAAATATAACATATACAGATGTCTTAACCATTTGCACTGACACTACAAATATTTGCCTTATTGGAAACATGGTTAGCTTATACGATCGTCAGGTCCTTTTAGAGGTCAAAATATGGTATTTTCCTGAAATACCTCAATAAAGAAATAAATACTGCATTATAAGCACCAAATGGCACTGACGATCATAGAAGATAATCATATTACAAACAATACGGCAAATATTTGTGCTGCCTGCGCGTAAAATTAGAACATCAGCATAGAAAATGTTAGACTCCTGAAGATTCACCAAAAGGAAGATACTTCTCTCTGATAACAATGATTTGGATTCTTTTATTTGAAATTTATTTTATCTTAATTGTTTGGACTTTATAGCTAGGTTCACACCTGGGGCAGTCCATTCCCTTGAATAGGCTACCCTATGTGCGACAAAGACCCCAAATAAGCTCCAAAACTTTTGCTGTAGCGGAGAGTGGTGCACTTTTTCACTGCACATTTTGTCGTGTTTTTAGCATGTTTGCCATGTGACAAAACAAGCACCTGCTACCCACGCTTGGGGCGCCATTAACAATGATTGCGCGACATGAGTTTGTAGTGCGTTTCCGAAATGTTCAGCAAATGCACCCTTTTCTGTGTACTTTGTCACGCGTTCTGGAAACGCCAAGTGTAAATGAAGCCTATTAGCTATTATTGTGCAAACATTTTATTTTTTTAATGGTTCACTGTTTGCAAGTTTTTTATAACCACTTCAAGACCAGGCCTATTTCTGACATTTGTTGTTTACAAGTTAAAATCTGTATTTTTTGCTAGAAAATTATATAGAACCCCAAAAATTATATATATATTTTTTAGCAGAGACCCTAGAGAATAAAATGGTGATCATTGCAATATTTTATGTCACACTGTATTTGCGCAGCGGTCTTTCAAACGCATTTTTTTTAGAACAAATACACTTGAATGAATAATTTTAAAAAAAGACTAAACAGTAGAATTAGCCCATTTTTTTTTTGTACAATGTGAAAGATGATGTTACCCCAGGTAAAAAGATACATAACATTTCATGCTTTAAAATTGCGCACACTCGCAGAATTGTGACAAACTACAGTACTTAAAAATCTCCATAGTCAACGCTTTAAAACTTTTAAACAGTTACCTGTTTAGAGGTATAGAGGAGGTATTTTGTTATCGCCCTAGTGATTGTGGCGATACCTCACATGTGTGATTTGAATACTGTTTACATTTGCGGGCGCGACTTACGTATGCATTTTCTTTGGCGCTCGAGCACGAAGGTATGAGGCACTTTAAAAATGATTTTCTTTTCTCTTATTCATTTTTTATTTTTTTTTAATTTTACACTGTCCCTTTAAAAAAAAGTCTGATCTCTTTTATTGCTGTCACAAGGAATGTACTCATTATGAAGGGATCTGGGGTCTAAAAGACCCCAAACCCCTCCTCTGTACTTCAAAGTATTCAAAATGTCAAGGTTTGCATTTTAGAATGACAGTATTATTTTTTAATAGGCACCGTTGGCTGCCGAGTAAACTGTTCACATCTATTCTTTTTTCAGTCACTGCCTTTTTGGAAAGGGTCAGGGACTTTTTTAAACGCAAAACTGTTTTTTTTCTTTTTTTTTTTATTTGTTGGCTCAATAAACGCCAATGGAAAATCTGCGGAAAAGCACGTTGTTTGTTTTTCCAGCGATTTGTGTTTTTAATCTGCCCAACAACAAATTGGCCATAAAAAAAATAACACAAAATGCAAATCGCTGCAAAACGCACAGCAAAAAGCAGAAAGGAACCAAAAGCAAACTGCATAGGTGTGCAGCACATTGTTTTCCATTTACTGAAATGTGTTAAAACAAAAACAAAATGTAATGTCATTCAAAACTTTTTAAGTTTTCCTGCAAAATAAGTTTGAACAGTGTACACATTTTCTGACATATAAACACACTTATCAATCCTCGGTTAGAACATAGACTAGTATAAAATATATTATTGTGTATAAAGAATTTTATTCGTATTATGTTTTAAAAAATTTTACTATCTCAAGGGAGGATGGAGGAAAAATTCAGCGCAGAGATAATTTTTTTTCAGAAGTTGCTATAGCAACTGATAAGTGGAGTTTAAAATTAAATGGATAAAGTCGTTGGAACATCATCTTCTGTGCTTTAGAGTCAAACAGCAGTTTTTCCTAAAATGTTGGTGATATTACATTTACGACCAACAACTAACATAATATTTTACAGTTTATTGATACTGTAGAATTGTGATGTGAGAACCCTTCTGCTTAACATACATTTGACTGTAGTGTGGCAACCATCCAATAGCTCAGGGGTCTTCAAACTATGGCCCTCCAGTTCAGGAACTACAGTTGAATAGCTGATTCACTCTGCCTATGAGCTGGTAAAGGGGCTGTTGGGACAGCTTACTAGTTTTCTTCCTACACAGAGCATGAAGTGGCCCTATGTGCCCTCTTCTAGAGCGTAGGTTGCCCACTATTTAATTGATAATGTGGCACGTGTGAAGGGCTTTGTGCTGTGTCATTAAAATGGAAGTAAACTCTTTTTTGCACTTGTACCTACAGGTAAGCCTATAATAAAGCTTACCTGTAGGTACCGTGAATATCTCCTAAACCTGCACTGTTTAGGAGATATTCACACTGCTTGCAGCCAGTGATGTCACAGGCGCATGCGCTCTGAAGGGACGGCATACCAGTGCTGTCCCCTTCGAGCCCCATGCTACGGTACATGACTCCCGCGCACATGTGTGGAAGTGACGTCATCGCGGCGTGGCCAATCAGATGCCCAGAGCATGTGAACACGGAAGGCCGGGTGAAGATGGAAGCCCTCTCAGCAGTGACAGAGCACCACTGGAGGGCTTCTTTCTAAGGTAAGTATTTCATAATGTGCTAGTATGCGATGCATACTAGCACATTATGTCTTTACCTTGTAGGGTTTAAAAAAAAAAAGTTGGTGCAGTTTACTACTGCTTTAAAGAGGAGCTTTAGTCGTTTCTATGTTTAAAGCGGAGATCCAGCCTTTTTTGCGTTTATTAAAATTCAGCAACTACAAAAAGTGTAGCTGCCGACTTTTAATAAACACACACTCACCTGTCCCACGGTCCAGCGATGCAGTTGCCCGAACCCCAACTCTCTCTCTTGTCTCTCCCCGGCGCCGATATTGCAAGTGTGGGCACCCGGCTGTGACAGCTTACGGCTATGAGTAAGCACTTAGTATAAGTGTGAAACGCGTCAGTGTTTCTCTGTACCACTCTGCTGTGGTGTCTTGTGTACTTTGTGGTCCTAATCTACAATTAAAGGCATTGGAAATTTTCATTGGTGTGCAGCTGTCCAGAGTTTTTCCGCCCATCTCTATCTTCACAGCTGGGTGTGCACTGCGCGTGTACGAGTCGGACAGCGCCTTCCCATTGGGTGGGAAACCTTCTGGGACCTGTGGCATGTCCCAGAAGATTGCAGGGAGGGAGGGGGAGAACTTCCGCTTGAGCCACCTAAGCGGCCCGAGCGGAAGTGGGAGCTGGGTACCCACTCCCCCCCCCCCCCAAAAAAATGACATGCCAAAAGTGGCATGTCAGGGGGTAAGGAGTGCTTAAAGCGGAAGTTCCACTTTTGGGTGGAACTCTGCTTTAATAAAAGTCAGCAGCTACAAAAAGTGTAGCTGCTGACTTTTAATAAATACCTCCTGACCTTTCCCACAATCCAGCGATGTGCTCACCTGAGCCATCGCTTCTCTCCCTCTTCTCTCACTAGTGCATTTCAACTGTAGGTACCCATCTGTGACAGGTGTGCACTGTGCATGCGCAAGTCTCGCTGTTTGTCCTGAATCGTCCGCCAGTCACCTGGGACCTGTGACATGTCCCAGATATCTGCAAGGAAGGAGGGGGGTAGGAGAACTTCTGCTGTGATTGCCCAGGAAGTGGAAGTGGAAATGGGTACCTGTCAAAACTAGATACCTGCTCCCCCCCCCAAAAAAAAATTACTTTGCCAAAAGTGGCACGGGGGGGGGGGGGGGTGTTGGGTTTACTGGGGAGGAATACTTAAAGTGGAAGTTCCCCTTTTGGGTGGAGCTCCGCTTTAATAAAAAGGTGTGCCCCCTACCGAACCAGTCGGTGACCCGAGATGACTCAAATGCTGGAAACTTTTTCTCGATCAATGGAAATTACTGATCTGTGTGTTCTGATGACAGTGGCAAGTACTAACATACTTTAATCTGGATTTGTCTGGTTCAGCAGGGACCGGTTGAATTTGGATCAGTGTTTGGCAGCCCCTGCTCAACAAAAGTAGATTGTTTGATCAACTTCTGTTAAAGGGACATGCTGGAAAATTCTTCTTGACTGCAACTGCTGATCAGTGTATTTAGACAGTGGCAGGCACAGCTGTCAGAATACAATGTCCTGCAGGCAGTGAGGGTTGGGGAGGAGAGTAAAAAGAAGGTACATAATTTGAAATATTTCTTATCAACTCTTGTTTTGTGGATAACTGTAAAGCATTGGATTTCCAATCGTTTTCTGTGTTGGTCACTATGGACAGCATGACAGTTAATTCACCCAGTTGGGACACAAACAACAACAAAACCTGACAAAGATCTAATCTTCCCTACACTTATTCAAAAGTAAAGAATGTACAGTGCCTTGCAAAAGTATTCACCCCCTTGGCTTTTTACCTATTTTGTTACATTAAAGCCTTCAGTTCAATGTTTTTTTTAATCTGAATTATATGTGATGGATCAGAACACAATAGTCTAAGTTGGTGAAGTAAAATTAAAAAAATATATACATAAAACTATTTTCCAGAAATAAAAAACTGATAATTGGCATGTACGAATGTATTCACCCCCTTTGTTATGAAGCCCATAAAAAGCTCTGGTGCGACCAATTACCTTCAGAAGTCACATAATTAGTGAAATGATCCACCTGTGTGCAATCTAAGTGTCACATGATCTGTCATTACATATACACACCTTTTTGAAAGGCCCTTGAGGCTGCTACACCTAAGCAAGAGGCACCACTAACCAAACACTGCCATGAAGACCAAGGAACTCTCCAAACAAGTAAGGGACAGTGTTGTTGAGAAGTACAAGTCAGAGTTAGGTTATAAAAAATATCCAAAACTTTGACCATCAAATCTATCATAACCAAATGGAAAGAACATGGCACAACAGCAAACCTGCCAAGAGACGGCCGCACACCAAAACTCACGGACCGGGCAAGGAGGGCATTAATCAGAGAGGCAGCACAGAGACCTAAGGTAACCCTGGAGGAGCTGCAGAGTTCCACAGCAGAGACTGGAATATCTGTACATAGGACGACAATAAGCCGTACGCTCCATAGAGTTGGGCTTTATGGCAGAGTGGCCAGAAGAAAGCCATTACTTTCAGCAAAAAACAAAATAGCACGTTTTGAGTTTGCGAAAAGGCATGTGGGTGACTCCCAAAATGTATGGAGGAAGGTGCTCTGGTCTGATGAGACTAAAATTTAATTTTTTGGCCATCAAAGAAAACGATATGTTTGGAGCAAACCCAACACATCACATGACCCAAAGAACACCATCCCCACAGTGAAACATGGTGATGGCACCATCATGCGGTGGAGATGTTTTTCAGCAGTCGGGACTTGGAAACTGGTCAGGGTTGAGGGAAAGATGGATGGTGCTAAATACAGAGATATTCTTGAGCAAAACCTGTATCACTCTGTGTGTGATTTGAGGCTAATGACGGAGGTTCACCTTGCAGCAGGATAATAACCCCAAACACACTGCTAATGCAACACTTGAGTGGTATAAACAGAAACATGTAAATGTGTTGGAATGGCCTAGTCAAAGCCCAGACCTCAATCCAATAGAAAATCTGTGGTCAGACTTAAAGATTGCTGTTCACAAGCGCAAACCATCCAACTTAAAAGAGCTGGAGCAGTTTTGCAAGGAGGAATGGGAAAAAATCCCAGTGGTAAGTTGTGGCAAGCTCATAGAGACTTATCCAAAGCGACTTGGAGCTGTGATAGCCGCAAAAGGTGGCTCTACAAAGTATTGACTTTAGGGGGGTGAATAGTTATGCACATTACTTTTTCGGTTATTTTGTCCTATTTGTTGTTTGCTTCACAATAAAAAAACATCTTCAAAGTTGTGGGCATGTTCTTTATCATTAAATTAAATGATGCAAATCGTCAAACAATCCATGTTAATTCCAGGTTGTGAGGCAAAAAACACAAAAAATGCCAAGGGGGTGAATACTTTTGCAAAGCAGTGTATTTTTTTTTTGGTGTCAACTCAGGGTGGTACTGTGAAATGTGTCATGTCCTAATTACAACAGTATTGGGTTAGCAAAAAGAAGATGGACTTTATTGACACCACAACTACAAAATAGTTAAAATTCACATATTTTATTAGCCACAATACATAAACCGCAACAAAATTAAAAATACATGCTGTTGTTAGCATTTTTATACCAATAGGTGACTGGTACAACTAATTCTATTAGTTGTACATTATATATAAATAGCCTGTACACCAAAGAGGTAATCAAATACAGTGTATACAAAAAGTAAAGAACTAAGGCAGGTGGAGAGTAGTGGCAGAGGTACCCCAAACAAGTGGATGTGGGGGCGCATTTAAAGGCGGTAACTAGGGTTTGCTAGGGTTAATTCTGCTCAGTTCCTGCACAATTAGTGAGAAATTCCCGAGCTCTGGAAGCATTCAATGCACACAAGAGGGTTGTTTCAATGAATGCTTAGTTTTAATGGTAAGGGTTGTACCTTTATACCAAATAGAGACAAAAAAGATTGCACAACTTAAAGAGAAAGGAAGGAGGGAGGAAGGACAAAGTTCATCATATGACATCTCAGACATAATTTAAAACTAGTAATGCTGACTAGATTGATTTTGTCTGAAAACATATTTTCAAAACCAGTTCTTACCAGACCTTATCTATTCTGTGGCCATTGCAACAAACAAGACCCTAAAAGAGACCTTTGTCAGCTATTTTTAAATGTCTCAGTCTTGCTAACTCTTTCTCACCCTTCAGAGTTGGGCGAATAGTTCGAGCCGAGTAAAAGTTCAGCCCGAACATAGCCTGTTCATCCGTTCAGCGAACACGCGAATTAGCGGGGCGCTCGATAGGATGTTTGCCCAATAAGCGCCCCACAATGCGCTGCGCGCTGCATAGTGATGCTGGTTGATAAGGAGCAGGCTCGGAAGCCGGTGGCTGCGTCCTTAACAACGGATGAGTCATCAGCTTCCCCGCTGACAGCTGAATGAAAAAAAACATTGCCGGCAATAGAAAAAAGTGAAAAAATAAATGACGTGGTGTCCTCTCCAATCCATACCAGGCCAATTAGTTTTTTTTTCCATTTTTGTATTGCCGGAAATGGTATTGTATTGCCAGCAATTTAAATGTATTTTTTTTCTTTATAAATGTCAGTTTTGCTGCAGCAGGTTCTATACAAGGTACAGATGCGCCACTTCACAGGCAGACTAAGGGGACCCCCAGTCACTATATTTAAAGAAATTTTTCATTTTTATTGTTCACTTTAAGCATCATTAAAATCACTTCTCCTGTCAGGGAAATCATATGCATAATCATGCACAAAGATGTGCACTTGCTAATTAGAATTCTCGAGTGACAACTAGAGGTTCCGTTCGCAAGTGACAACTAGGCATTCCTGACTCACTAACGTATCTGCGCACGTGTGTGTGCGCATGCTCATTAGCGTGAGCGTGCTTGAGTACTTGGCGCCCTCTTGCCTATTTAAGCTGGCTTCATAGACCAGAGGATTTCTGAGTGGTCGTCAGCTTCTACTGTCTGTGACCTGATGTCAGTAACTGGTGTGACCAGAAAAGTGTGGACTGCAGCAGTAAATGTCAGGCACAAGTAGTGTAAAATAATTATTATTATTATACGAAATTTATATAGTGCCAACAGTTTACGCAGCTCTTTACAATGTATAAGGGGGACAACACAATTACAGTACAGTTTAATACAAAAGGTACAGGAGGGACCTGCTCGTAGAGCTTACATTCTAAAGGGAGGGGGTGGTGGTACAAAATAATATATTTATTTAAAAGATAAATGAATAACAAAGATGTAAACGCACCTCGAACATACCAAACTGTGTAAAATAAACCAAATAACCAAATAGTGGCACACAATGAACAACTACCTAAACTAAGTATATACAGCAGATAGGGAATGCAAAATTGTAATCGTAGCCAAGCCAGGGTCATACACAGGAGATCAAGCAAAGGGAGCTGGGAGCAAAACAGGGCAGGAAAAGGGGAACAGGAGATGGAGAGAGCAGGTGGGAAGGGATCAGGCTGCAGGATCACAGGTCAGGGGCACATGGAGACCAAAACACCAAGGCAACCAGAGCAGGACAGACAGGATTTATATATACAGTGGACCCTTGGATTGCGAGTAACCCGTTTTGCGTTTTTTTTTCAAAACCCTGACTCGCTTTGCGTTGTCTCGCAAAACGAGCAGGATTAAAGCCACTGGGGTGTGCAGTACTGCTTTTGGCCAGAGGTGCTGATGACGCTCGTAGACACTCTAAGACCCTTGGAGACACTCTGAGACACTCGGTTCCTGAGTGTCTCGGAGCGTCTCTGGGGCCCCCGCACCTCTGGCCACATGCGGTACTGCATAGATAAGCAGTGGCCGTGGAACGGATTATCTGATAGTTAATAGTTTCCATTATTTCCTATGGGGAAACTCGCTTTGATATATGAGTGCTTTGGATTACAAGCATTGTTCAGGAACAAATTATGCTTGTAATCCAAGGTATTACTGTACTTCCTGCAACTTTTGCAATGTTTGAGAGTTCTGGCGTGAACCGAACAGGGGGGTGCTTGGCCCAACTCCAGCGGTAAAAATTATACAGTAAGGTAAGTAAGTGTGGGGCAAAATTAGGTTACATGATCCAATCAATAGCACACTTCCACTTACATGGGATCTAATAAATGGCTCCTGACAGTGTATTTTGTAGCTGTGGTGCCATTAAAGTCGATCCTCTTTTTGCTAACCCAATAATGTTATCCAAAAGTGAAAAAATGGCTACACAGACATTTACATTTTATGAATTTTGGCTAAAGTGCAGCTGTAATGATAATCTAATTTGTCATATGTTTTTTCCTATTGCGTACATATTGAGTATTTTACATTATAGTTCACAAGACTTTTGTAGCACAATAAAAAAACTTACAAACGGTGATATATTAAATATTGAAGTGAGATTTCCCACTTCAGAGAATTGGAAAGATACGGTAATTTTGATCTAAATACAGATCCGGTCTAGGAAGTATATTATTAAAACCCAGCACTAGGCTTGGTGTCAGTACAAATGATTGAAAACAAATAAGGTATTGGACTCCAGCTAGTAATATCGACCTACTTCCTCCAGGGCACTGGCTTAAATATTATTGAAGCTTAAAACAAAATCTCTGGGATACAGCAAGATTATTTTTCATGTGAGCAGAAAAGAATGACAGACTCTGATGTGACTTGACATGAAACAATAGAAAAAAAAAATGCTTTTATCAAATTTGTAAGATACAAAAGCCCCGTGCACAAAAGCATTAACGCATATTTGCAGTTTTTTCCACATAAAAATGTGCATTGTGCTTTGTTTTTGATAATGCAGTGTGTAATTTTTCAGCAATTTACAGTATTTGGCAAAAAAAAAAAAAATCGTCTGACTTTTGTTCATTGTAAAGTATTTCCGCTGAAACTGACTTGCCTACACACGATCACACCAAAGTCCGATCGTTTAGAACGCGATGACGTACGACGGGACTAGAAAAAGGAAGTTCAATAGCCAGTAGCCAATAGCTGCCCTTGCGTCGTTTCTGGTCCGTCGGACTAGCATACAGACGAACTGATTCCTTCGGAAAGATTTGAAACATGTTCTATTTCTAGGTCCGTCAGAATCTTAGAAAGAAAAAGTCTGATGAAGCCCACACACAATCGGAATGTCCCACGGAATGATTCCGTCAGACCTTTTCTGCCGGAAAGTCCGGTCGTGTGTATGCGGCATAAGAGATGTACAAAAAGAGCTTTTAGAAGATTTGATATACGATTTTAAGTACACCATATGTAATATGTGTCTGCAAGTTTTAGATACTCCTTTTTATATAACCTTGTGCAGTCTTGTTTCTCAGCCCTGATGAAGGGGGAGCCTTGGGCACCCAAAATACATTGGATTTTACTTCTGACATTTTACCATGAGTGATACATTTTTACTTAAACTAACCTGTGTAGGTCTCTTCATTGGTTGGATTTTCTTAGGGACCCTCAGGAATACCCCATATAACAGAAAGCTGCCAACCCTAATTGGAGAAAAAATTTGTTTTTCTCTTTAGGATCTACTGCTCTTAACACACCTTTTGTGAAGTATCTTCCAGGAAAGGCTCATTGCAGCACTCGATCTTCAGTGCATAAACAATGACCACTAAGGATGAGCCAAACACCCCCCCCCCCCCCCCCCCGGTTTGGTACACACCAGAACTTGCGAACAGGCAAAAAATTCAGACGAACACACAAACACCCTTAAAGTCTATGGGACACGAACATGAAAAATCAAAAGTGTTCATTTCAAAGGCTTATATGCAACTTATTGTGATAAAAGGTGTTTGGGGACCCGGGTCCTGCCCCAGGGGACATGAATCAATGCAAAAAAAAGTTTTAAAAAGGCAATTTTTTCAGGAGCAGTGATTTTAATAATGTTTAAAGTGAAACAATAAAAATGAAATATTCATTTAAATATCGTGCCTAGGGGGTGTCTATAGTATGCCTGTAAAGTGGTGCAGTTTTCCCATGTTTAGAACAGTACCACAGCAAAATGACATTTCTAAAGGAAAAAAAGTCATTTAAAACTGATCGCGGCTGTAATGAATTGTCGGGGCTTGGCAACATGGATAAAACTCATTGAAAAAAAAAAAAAAAAAATTTAAAAAAAAGTGCGTGGGGGTCTCCCCAAAATCCATACCAGGCCCTTCAGGTCTGGTATGGCTGATAAGGGGAACCTTGCACCAAATAAAAAAAAATGGCGTAGGGGTCCCCCTCAAAATCCTTACCAGACCCTTATCCGAGCACGCAACCAGGCAGGCTGCAGGAAAAGAGGTTGGGACGAGAGAGTACATTGTACCCCTACCATTTCACATAAAAAAGTGTCAAAAATAGTAAAAAAGACAAGAGATACTTTGGGACAATTCCTTTATTAAAAAAAAAATAAATAAAAATGTCCCCACGATGTAGATCCATCTCACGCTGCCCGATGGACTGAAAAAAGAAAAAAAAAGCCACAACAGCTCCGCCTCCATGGGAGGCTCCCGCCGAGTGACGCTTTTTCTCGGTGACAGCTGTTGTATAGCTGAGGGCGGGGCCACCCAGTAACGTAAATAGGTGACCCTGCCCCCCCTGACGCCATGCCACCACTTTTTATGACAATAAATTGCATATAAGCTTTTAAAATGAGCACTTTTGGTTTTTCATGTTAGTGTCCTATAGACTATACCAGGGTTTCGTGGCTTTCAAATTTGCCACGAACACCGAATAATGTTCATTGTTCGCCAAACGTCCGAACAACCAAAGTTTGGCCCGAACTTTTGCTCGGGCTGAACCGTTTGCCCGTCCCTAATGACCAGGCAAATGACCAGACACCATAGATACCATGCACCTGCTGAAAAGATTTTTTGATCCACCAGAACTGGATGAACGTAAAGGAGTCTCGTCCCCCCCTCTTTTCCTGCGGCCTGCCAGGTTGCGTGCTCGGATAAGGGTCTGGTATGGATTTTTAGGAGAACCCCCACGCCATTTTTTTTTTAATTATGGTGCAGGGTTCCCCTTAAAATCCATACCAGAGCTGAAGGGCCTGGTATGGAATTTGGGGGGACCCCCACATTTTTTTTTTTAATTTTGGTTCGGGGGTTCCCCTTAATATTCATACCAGACCCAAAGGGCCTGGTAATGGACTGTGGGGGAATCCCAGGCCATTTTTTTCAATGACTTTTATGAGTATTGCAGAGACCCGATAATTCATTATAGCTGCCGGCGCTACCGCTAGCACTTTTAAATGACTTTCTTTTCCTTTAGAAATGTAATTTTGCTCTCGGACTGTTGTAAACGTGGGAAACATGTGCCACTGTACAGGCATACTATAGACACCCCCCAGGTACGAAATTTAAAGGAATATTTCACTTTTATTGTTTCACTTTAAGCATTATTAAAATCACTGCTCCCGAAAAAAATAGAAAAAAAAAAAGATTAGTCCAAGCTGGACTAAGGTAACTATACCTGGAATTCCTCTTTAAGTTTATGCAGTCTCCCCTGATATGCTTTATTCCTCTGACCTTTCACTATTTTTTTGCCTGCCTCTATACTTGTTCTATCTTATCAATATGTTTTTGTAAGTGAGGTCTCTAGAACTGGACACAGTATTTTAAATGAGTTCTAGCTAAATATCTATAAAGGTTCCATTATTCACATTTCATCCAAAAGTGGCCTTAGTCATAGCTGAATACCAAACAATAAATGCTCCTATACACTGTACCCCCTAGAGCCCACCATGGGTTTTTAGAGTGGCAATTGGCTTTCAGTGGCTCCAGTAGATTATGAAAGCTCCTCTAAAATTCTTTGCAAATGTTTTTTAAACTTATATTAGTATTTTTTTTAAAAAGCTTTTAAGAAAAGCATTTCTTTTTCTTTTTAGGTGAACATCATAGAATTCAATGGCATCTGTCTCAACAAAGCCATGTGATCAGCATAGGAGTGGCAAAATTATCACTTGGGTCTGCCTATCAACAAAGGCCATTCACACCATCATATTGCACACATTACCACAATGCACAAGTCATAGCGATGTCTTTCCCTTGGCATCTCAGCTTATCCACAGTGTACCACAGAGCACCACAAGACATGATGTGCATTGCAGTAAACTTTGCCATTTTTGCTAGGTACAATTACTAGACAGGGTAGTGATACAAAGCTGAACTTTTTTTACTTTTCTGGTAATAATACTGAATCAGCGCACAATTATGACGCAGGCATTGAATGTTGTAAAATGTAAGCATTTGAATCTAAACTCTGGGAATTGTGTTGCCCTCTATACATTGAATTGATTATGACTGCGCAAAACAGAGCTGTAAAAGAGCTTGGAAATACTGGTGAACAGCAAACTTTGCAGTAATGCTTATTACCAAGAGACAGCTGCAAAGCAAACAAAATGTTGGCATATGTTACAAGACAGATTGGAAAAAGTGATCCTAATCTACAATGTAAATGACCTTTATGCCCCGTACACACGGTCGGATTTTCCGACGGAAAATGTGTGATAGGACCTTGTTGTCGGAAATTCCGGCCGTGTGTAGGCTCCATCACACATTTTCCATCGGATTTTCCGACCCACAAAGTTTGAGAGCAGGATATAAAATTTTCCGACAACAAAATCCGTTGTCGGAAATTCCGATCGTGTGTACACAAATCCAACGGACAAAGTGCCACGCATCAGTATATGCAAAATAATTCTGCGCTGCTCACGAGAAACAAAAAAGGAGGAAGCAGCTAACACAACCAACAAGGTATATAGGTAAGAAACAGCAAAAAAGTGTAGCGCTAAATCATATCATAGATGACAATGGATGGATAGAAATACTTAAATAAAAGAACTATCCCTGAGCAAGAAGTCCTGATAAGGATGTTATGACTAAAAGGTAACCATAGTTAGTCCACAGGTAGACATGTTGTACACAGGTAAATCCAATGTCCCAAAAGGCAGATCAGCTCACTCCCACCAGAAGGAAAAAAGGCTTACCAGATGTGGTGGAGCATGCATGCTCAGAATAAATAAAGGGATGAAAGCTATTGGCCACTGCCCCGTTTATAGTCCCAACGTACGTGTTTTACGTCACCACGTTCAGAATGATCGGATTTTCTGACAACTTTGTGTGACCGTGTGTATGCAAGACAAGTTTGAGCCAACATCCGTCAGAAAAAATCCTAGGATTTTGTTGTCGGAATGTCCGAACAAAGTCCGACCGTGTGTACGGGGCATAACAGTTGTGTATATTAATGATTTATATATTCCAAAGTTGAAGCCTAAGTTTGCATAAATAAAAAAAAACACAAAAAAAGGGACATTACATTTTTCGTGCGAAGTGTCCTTTGTACTAGTGTCAGCTGTCATAGTGAAAATCCAAAGTCATCTGTCCCCCTCCTATAACCTGCAGCCGTAATGTTCTAGCGGGGTTAATACCAGTGCTGGACTTGTGACAGGCACCATAGGTGTGCGCATCCTATTGCATTAGGGTGTGTACCCCAAAGCTCAAACACACATGCCTTTCCCTGCAGCCTCAGCTGCCTTGGAGTGTGAATTATTATTATTATTATACATGATTTATATAGCACCAACAGTTTACACAGCGCTTTACAATGAAGAGGGGGGACAGCATAATTACAGTATGGGAAGTGCTCTGTGCTGAGCGTCTTCCTGTTCATTTACAAACTGAAGCATAGTAAACACAATTTACTATGCTTCAGTTATGGTTCATTTAGAAAAGGAAGGGGCTGTTAAGTGACATATTGATTAGCCCCTTCCCCCACTCTCCATCCTGAAACATCCCCCGCAGCAGCCAGGGGAAGAGGAGAGGAGGGAAGCCAGCGGCACTGTGGTGGAGTAAGCACTACACGGGGGGAAGCACAGGCAGTAGGGGGGAATCGGCACCACACAGAGTGATTAGGGTATGCCCAGGCACACCTAGCACACCCCCTGTGCACGCCTATGACATGCACCCATTAAGAGTGCTGTCTATGCCCACATTTTTAAAGCCCCCTAATCCAATCATAGAAGCTGTACTATAGCTACCATGAATGAACGGAGGATGGACAGATGAATGAAAAGTCTGCCCCTTCCATTCCTTTTAGGCAAGGTCAACAGGTTTCTCTTTAGCCTGAAAAATGAAAACCAAATCAGCCACTACACCTAAAAGCTGGTATGCTGCAATATTTTTGTTCTTGGGTTTAGATATCTTTGAAGATCAAAAGAAGATTCTACCGGAGATTCAGTAAACAGCAAAGCAGGATGCTGCTTTGCCTCTGGTGAAAGTAAGAATCTGGAGGGATATTGGTCTACACTAATTCTGGTGAGCTAAGAAGGATGAATTAAAGTTGTTTCTATCATTTATGCATGTAGCCATATGTCATCAGAGATATCTAGTAATTTTAGTACTCCTGGGTAGTAATTTAGCCCATGTCAATTTGTAGTTTTCTTCACCTGGTTTCTCTCCTAGGTTAAGAATTGCTGCTTTTCCCTGTTGCCGCCACTGGTTGTTGCTCGCAATATTCTTGGGGGCAGTGAAAATTTTGGGCTGTTGGGCATTAATGTCCCCTTTGGGCACAACTTTGAGGTTCATGACTAGTGGTGTGTGCTCTGCTGGGCTATAAATATTTGGGGAGTAGCCTGATGAGCTCTCTTCCTCCAGGGCTGTGGCCTGGGGAAGTGCATTCATTGGTTTGTGCTGTGTAGGAAAGAGTCCACAGAATTACTCAAGCTGTCCAGCCTGGTCGAGGATGGTACAGCATCCAAGATGGAACAGCCAGTGTATGGAAGTCCTGCTAGTAGGGGATTGATGTCCATCCTCAGAGAATCCTGGCACCCCCTTGGATAGAGGAAAAGTCCGGTGGAGTCTGGAGCCCTGATACTGAAGGAGACTTATAACTTAACTCTCTCTCCCTGCTAGTCAGCAATAAAACTTAAAAAACACTAAAGTTACTGGGGCCCATCTTTGTCGTGACTCCATGGATGTGCCTGGGGTAATGCTAGCCCTCTCTGAATTGGGGTATGATTTCCTTGCTGTTCTTTTAAGTTTTTCAAATGTTTTATGATATTTTATCCCCCTTCTGAACATTGTAACCAAGCTTCAGTATGGTCACTTCAAGGGCTGCTGTTAGAAATCACAGGGCCCCGTACAGCCTACTTAACAGGCCCCCCCCTATATATCATAACTATAATATCACAAAAAATACAGCAGTTGAAAATGGGCTGAAGGGAGATAAGGAGAAGCTTTCAACTGCTACAGAGAGGCCCATACAGGGGATTGGTTACTGGTTCCAGTAATTGCCCTTCCGCCAGAGCAATCACCTGATTCTCCCTGTTGCCTGGGCCCCCCTGCTGGCCGGCCCCATACAAGAGGACCAGTGGTACCCCTTTATCATTGGCCCTAGTCAACTCATCAGTCATAGAAGAGGAGTACTATTGTGGTTGAATATAAGTTTTGAACTATAATGTTTTTGAGTCTCTGCAGAAATAGTTAGAGATGTTATACGTTTTACTAAACCGAGACAATGTCTGATTGAAGTAAATTGGAATGAAATAAGTATTATCTTTTTCATACTCTGATAATATTTTGCATGTCTGTTTTACACTGATATTACTCAGACACCAAACACTGAGCGAGGTTCTTGTGCTTCATTTTTCTCCTTTGAGATACGGCAAAGTGCACTTGTAGATAGCAAATGAGCACATAAGTTCCCAAGCCAGCAGTGTAAAGTGAGATGTCCACAGTCATTAAATGCATTATTTTTGAAGTTATACACAGCAGGGATGGTTACTTGCAAAAAAAGACATCTTTGAGGGCTAACTAAATGCACTTTTTATTTTGAAACAATCCGTTTTTCTGTACTTTTTGTCCATATCAAGACCTTGATTGCGGCTGGTAATCAGGCTGCTCTGTGAAAATGAAATGTCCAGTGGTAGAGTAAGTAGAAAAGGGGGAAAAAAACTGCGCTAAACCTCAGTGAAAACTAATAAATGTATATACAGCAGCTGACAGACACTCAAACAAACAAAGTTCAAAGTAACATGTGGAAAAATATGTGCAGCGCTCAAGCATATAACCATAAGGGTGAGAACATGACATACAGTGACTTATAAATGATTCACTACAAATAATATAAATAATCATAGACTTGTGATAAAAATGTGAGTATGAACAAGGGATAGAAACTCAAATTGTGCTGTTGAGACACAATGAGATATAGGGCCTTGTCCATATGTTGAATACAAAAACAATAGAGAAAGTTCTTATGGCCCCGTTTCTAAATAGAATTTACTGGAGTGTAGTCTAGATGGACCGATTGAAGTGCCAATAAACTTTTTCCAGAGATAAAGTAAACACGATAAGGTACTCTTACTGACTGTGGTGGACGCACATACCATACGGCAGTGAGTCTAACAAGCTTGAAAACCTCCTGATGATGTTGCATTGGGTGCGATGGTAGGCAACTCCAAGGTACAGGACCAGACAAGACCAACGACCAGCAGCAGCGGGTGGCCAAGGCACATCCACGTATAGATGATGAAAAGATGGTCAGGAGTGGCAAAATGTGAAATATGGAGGAAAAGAAAAACAGGTGCTCCACATGGTGCAAATCAACCAATTACGATTTATTGGGCATAGAAAATCTTACAACAGCTTGCAAGATAAATGATAAAAAAGTGATCACGAATACAATAAAAATAGATAAAAAGCCATGTGGGTGGCATAAATGTGCAAGTTCAAAGCATTTTGACACAAAGGGTCTTTAACTGGGGCATCAAGGTTCATGATGCCCCAGCTGAAGACCCTTTGTGTGAAATGCATCGGGCTTGCACATTCATGCCACCTACATTTCTTTTTATCTATTTTTATTGTATTTGCTTTTTGTCCCTCTCCTCCCCCCGAGCTCAGCGCCATTTAGGGAGCCCACGCATGGTGGACCCTCTGGGCGCACCAGCTCCGCCATCCACTCTGGCGGTCGGTGCGAGCACCGGGAGGAATCCCTGACGCCGGAAGAGCTCATCTGGCGGTGGCTAAGGTGCATTATCTCTGCCGGTCTCACTAGCTCACCGCGGGAGACGGGAGCACATGGCCGGCTTGCCTAATGGGGCCCCTTCTAGGGAGTTGGCCCAGCATGGGAGAGGCCGCCATGCGGGGACCGGACAGTCGGGGCGAATGGTCGGTCTCTTAGGTCTGGGGGCGGAGCCGGTTGGATACCCCCTCATCTTCCTTGACAGCAGCCCCCATCAGGAGAAGCACGGGAAGCATGGGAGTGAGGCGCAGCAAGGGGGCCGGGACCAGCACTTCCAGACCCGTGACTGTGGCCTCATCGGTTGCGATCCTGGCTGCAGCGGGCCAGCATGATGTGACTTTTCCCCAGTCGGAGGGGGAGTTGTCTAGCTCCCATGATGAGAGGCCGGTTCGGGCAGCAGCGGTGGAGACCGGAAGCACGGCTGTGGGACCCCTTCCTGTGCAGGCTGGTGAGTCAAATCTTAACACTTTATCTCCTTTGCAGGTTGTTTTGGGTGGTTTGTTAGGTTTGGGGGCGGGGGGTGTCGGGGGGCAGGGTGCATCCCCTCCCCCGCCGGTATTGCCAAATGCACCCCCTCCTCAGGTGGCAGCCCAAGGTGCTGCAATGTCAGGGGTGGGGTCTGATTTACAAACTCTCCTGTCAGGTTTGCGCTCGCTGGTTCAATGTTTTGATGGGGTTTCAGTTGCCTCTTCTCCTGTGCAGGGTTGGGTGCCCAGCCCGGCAGGGACAGCTCTGCCGCTTGCGGGAGTTTCAGTGCCGGGGACAGGCAAGGGTTCGTCTACTGTGGTGGGAGAAGGGGGGGTGCGGAAAGGCTCAGGGGTCGTTGACAAACCTGTGATGAGTAAGGAATCCGTGAAGGCAGTTGACACTGTGCGTTTGGCGGATGCGGCCAAATGTGAAGTGTATGTTTGCTTTGAAGGTCCTTTGTGGGCCCATCTCAAGCCGGAGGTGCGGGAAAAAATCTGGAAAGGCGAATACGTGGAGATTTTTTCCTTACTACCGCTTGAGAAATTTAATTTGGACAGGGTGAAGTCCAAGAAAGAAGAGGAAGAAAAACATAGGCATCGCCTTATGCCCCAATCATTTGCCAATTGGCTCCAGGCGTTTGCTATCTTAGCTAGTGTGATTGGTGAGAAACAGCCCGAGTGCTGCTCTGTGCTCTTTTGTTACCTGGACGCAATTGGCGAAGCTCAACGGGTTTATGGGGGACAGGCTTGGCTCCGATATGACAAACAATTTTGTCAGAGGAGGGCGGTTCGCCCCTCAATACGCTGGGACCATAAAGACCAGCTTGTGGATGAAGCTGATGTCTGTGGCTCGGCCCGCTCCTACCCTGTTTACCCGAAAATAAGACCTAGCGTGATTGTCAGTTATGGCTGCAATATAAGCCCTACCCCCCAAATAAGCCCTACCCTGTTTCCCCGAAAATAAGCCCTACCCTGAAAATAAGACCTACAAGGACTTTAACTAGGGCTTATTTGGGGGGTAGGGCTTATATTGCAGCCATCACCGACAATCACGCTAGGTCTTTTTTTCGGGGAAACAGGGTACTTTATTTCCAGGCAGGGTCAGAGGTGCAGATGCCCTGGGACAGCTGGCCCCAAAAGTTAAAGGGTTGTGTTGGCAATTTAATGAGGGGGCCTGTAGGTATGGAAGCGGTTGTCGTTTCAAGTATGAATGCTCGGGCTGTGGGGGCGGGCACATGTTATCCCGATGTTTCAAAAGAGGGAAGGGCAGGCCCGGGGATTCTTCAGGAAAGAGGGAGGACTCCGGTGATGGTGCAAAAAATGCGTCCCTTCCTAAATAGATATCCAGATCGGGCGGCTGCCCGGTTGTTGGAGTTGGGTATTTCCGAAGGTTTTCGTATACCATGTGCGTTACAAAATATTCCTCCTGTAGCCAGGAATTTGTGGTCAGCTTTTGAACACCCTGGGGTAGTATCCAAAAAAGGCAGCTAAAAAGGTGGCGTTAGGTCGGATGAGCGGCCCTTTCCCATTCCTCCCTAGGGCAGACCTGGTGGTTTCTCCCTTGGGAGTGGTACCCAAGAAGGAACCGGGAAAATTTTGATTGATTCACCACTTGTCTTTTCCGAAGGAGGTCTGTCAATGACGTCATTGATCCCGATGCGTTTTGTTGCCACTTGTCGGGGGCGACGGCAGGCGCCTCGTCCCCGATACACTACATCACGCTGAGGCGGGAACATAGGGAAGACCTGCGCATTTGACATGCCTTCCTGGTTTCATATAACGGCAGGGCCTTATGGATGGAGGGCCCGGTTAGTAATTTTGACATGGAATTCTATACCGACGCGGCTGGGTCGTCTGGCTTCGGGGCTTTCCTGGGGGGGGCAGTGGTGTGCTGAGCGGTGGCTGGAGGAGTGGCATAGGGTGGGTCTCCTCAAGAATTTGGTTTTGCTGGAGCTATTTCCTGTTATCGTGGCGGTGGAAATTTGGGGGTAGGTTTTTCGGAATCGGAAAATAAGATTGCACTGCGATAACATGGGGGTAGTTCAGGTCATCAACCAAGTGTCGGCCTCTTCAATTCCAGTGGTGTGTTTGTTACGGCACCTGGTGTTGTGTTGTTTGCAGATTAATGTTTTTCTGTACGCTGTGCATATTCCTGGCACATCTAACACTGTCGCTGATGCTTTGTCTCGGTTCCAGTGTGACAGATTTTGGGCGGTGGCACCTGGAGCGGAGCAGCACGGGAATCCTTGTCCTCCGGAGTTGTGGCAAATACGGTTGGAATCATTGCAGATTTGATCCGGAATTTGGTGTGTGCTAGTATATGGGCAGCGCACGCTAAGGTTTGGCGGGAATGGTGTGGGTTGTTAGGACAGGTGGACGGTGTAGCTGGAGTGGCTAGAGTGACAGCCTTATTGTACTTCATTGGGTTGAATTATGAGAAAGGGGTGTCAGCCTCTGCCATGGATCACAAGATGGTGGGTTGGCGTTCTGGTTTAAAATGACGGGGGAATGTGATGCCACAAGAGAGTTTATGTTTAGGCAAGCCTTGAGGGGGTATAGGAGCGGGGCCAAAAGTAGAGACGGTAGGCGCCCGGTCACTTTGTCCATACTGGAGCAGCTGCTGGTGGAGGTGAGTAATGTGTGTACTTCAGAATATGAATGGTTTAAACTTTATATACGCCCTCACTTGGTTTAGATGAACTACGTTAGACATGCGATGCTGTGCATAAGTTGGGGTTTGTTGTTTATTTGTTTCTACATGCTGCAAAATTTTTATTTCAGATGCCGGTGTTGGTCTCGTATGGATTATGGGACACTCATTTGTCTTTTGGCGGCACGAAAGGCAGATGTACGCCCGAACAGCCGCCAGTAAGGAGTACCAAGAGAGGTCGCTATGGTGCGGTGGATCGGAGTTCCTGGCATGCTGTGGAGCAGCGTGCTACCGGAAATCCACAAGTACGCCCATTTGGATCGTGCCCCGGTTGTGTTAGTCCTACATGTCGGGGGTAACGATTTGGGGGTGAGATCCATGCGACACCTGATCAGGGATATAAAATTTGATGTTCTTAGGATTCATACTGATTTTCCCCGTACTATGGTGGTATGGTCAGATATTGTGGGCCGTACGTCCTGGTGGTTTGCCAGATCTATAGAGAAGCTCAATAAAACCCGGATCAAAGTTAATAAGGAGGTGGGTCGATTCAATGTACGCATGGGAGGCTTAGTGGTTCGACATCGGGATCTGGTGGTGGGGCGCCCACAGGTGTAAGGTTTCACACCTGTGGTCTGTGGCAGTTGGGGATCTTTGAAGGCATTAGAAATTAAGAATAAAGTGATTGAAGTGGGAACCATATCGGTATGGTATCCTTTGTTGATGGCAGTTAACTAAGGTTTAACTGCCATTGGGAGATGGGTATCAGCGGGTAGGTTTGAGTGGTGTCGTTTGAGACGGAGCGGCCACGACTGACGGCCGGGTGTGGACACGCTGATACGGTGAAATGTGGTCGGTGTCTCCAAGGATCCCTGACACTGGTTTAAAATGTATCTGAAGGAATATTATGTGTTTCTTTACCTAATTAAAAGTTATGGTTAAAATGCTTAACAAAGTGGCCAAGTGAGGCCAATTTACTTCAAAATGGTGTGGTCTGGTTACTTTATAGGTTAAGTGTGGTATTGGGTATTTAGAAGGTTAAGGTTTTGTATAGGCCATATCATAGTCATGCAAAGTGTATTAAGCTATTGTAACCAGTTTCCTTTTTTTTTTTTGTACATTTATATATTTTTTAAACTTGTATCACATCTTTATTTAACAGCTAAACGTTATTCCACAGAGGGCATTGAAACACAGAGTTGGTAAAGCATGCTGGGTTGTCTGGGGTCGAGCTGCACTGTCTGTGTCCATAGATGCAGCCAACCTGACTTGGGATTGAACCCTTATGAGTGCCCCCATAGGAAGCAGCTTCCTATGGGGGCACTCGCTTAAGAGGAGGAGCCAGGAGCGCCAGTGGGTACCCCAAACCAGGAGGATCAGGGCTGCTCTGTGCAAAACCATTGCACAGAGCAGGGGAGTTTAACATTCCTTTTTAAAAAAATGAAAGCCGAGCTCCAAGCTCATTCAGAAAAAAATTAGTCAGCAGCTACAAATACTATAGCTGCTGTTTTTTAATATTAGGACACTTACCTGTCCACAAACAGGTGTCTTCATCGAGCCGATTTTTCAAGCCATACTTTTAATTGACACTCCCAGCAGTTCGCATAGGGCAGTGTGAACTGCCGCTGGGAGATATGCGATGCGGGAATCCACAGTGGATTTATAGGGTTCCTGCATCCCTGCAGTGTGAAGTGAGCCTTACACAGACCTCCTGCATTGAGGAAGGAGTGCACCCAACCACCTGTGGCATTGCAAATAATGGTGTCCAAAACAGCCTTGAAGAGAAGACATTGCTCGAAGTGTAACCAAGTCAGATGTTCGATGGGAAAGACCACCAAAACGTAACCACAAGGCATCTACTGTTGTCAGGGCCTGGATTTGAACCTAGAACCTCAGCTGTACCAGGCAACGTCTCTTCTTGCGGAGCTACCTGGAATGCTGAGCAGATTTCGGGACACTTCCTTGAATGATTGTGTCTTGAACCTTGTTTGTCTTGCACCCTGAACTCTTTGCTCCTCCCATGAATTTCATGATTTAAACCATGTCTCTGCACATTCTGTTTGTCATATTATTGTGCTCTCTCCAGCCAGTATCTCACTCCTGTCTTCTCTTCTGTCGTCAATATTTTACTACCACTCGTTATCGACCCTTGGCTTGTTCCTCGACTACGCTTCTGCCTAATCCCAACCTGCAATTACTTGCTACTGACCTTTTGCCTTGTTTACTGACTACGCTTCTGTTTGATCCCTACCTGCTTATCCGCTACTGGCCCTGGCTTGCTCCTCTCCTGGTGGGGCGATCCCGAGGACCATGACCTGGTACTAACATGCAGCAAAATCCATCTCCTCCATCAGGAGCTCTGGTGAACATCAGTTAGTACTTAAACTCTGCACCTCAGGTGAGCCTTCGTCATTCACCAGGGTGACTGCCTGTGTACCTATCCTGCTGGTCGGTCATAGTTCCACTACTACTATAGCAACTGGTCTTCGAGCTTGACCCCTGATCATAACCACTCTAGTCATTTATTGAAGCAGGACTTGTCCTTGCAATGGAAGGATCATACTTTAGGGATGTATATTGTGTAGTGAGGTAGTGCTAATAAAAAAACAAGGAATTTCTCAGATGCTCATGGCAAATCTAAACTCATATAAAAATGTTCAAAGTCCTAAAAGGTGCATCCCATAATATATATCTGAGCAATAATGCAATTAAATCCAGTAAAGTGTATCACGTAAAACTGAACTAATAGTAAATTGATTCCCAGGAGTAATCAGCATCCAAAAAAATCAGGTGATTCAGAGAGAAGATCAGTTATAAAGTGAAAAATATAAATCAGAGTAGATAACCGAAGAGACGAGGGGGATAAGGACAGGTGAAAGAGTCCAAATTAAAGATGTAAGATGGCAAACATGTCTTTCTGCAATCCTCCCTCAGTAGTGCTAGCCTCTCACCTTATAGATAGACCCCAACGGTAGACTTGTGCACAAAGGAAAAATTTGTTTACTTTCGGTTCGTTGTCATTCGTAAAATACATAATTTCGTTCTTTGCTATGTTACGTTTTCGGATAATTTGTTATTATTCGTAGAGTGTCGATATTCGTTATACTGTATCTCAAATCATGTTGAATTCATTCGTTATATGCGCTATAATTTTGTTTGTATTCGTTGAAATTCGATATTTATGTATATATATATATATATTCGTGATAATGATTCGTAGTTTCGAAAGTCGTTTGTTTATTGAATCTTTTAACACACACAATGACAATATCTCTTCTCCTCGGCTCAAATACAATACAACACACACAATGACAATATCTCTTCTCCTCGGCTTAAATACAATACAACACACACAATGACAATATCTCTTCTCCTTGGCTCAAATACAATACCAGATCCTTCTCACTCTGTTCTCAGGAATGCACTTTTCCAGTAATCCAACCTCCAGCACAGAATTAATCAGCTGATTGGACTGTAAGATTTACTTTGATTTGACCTTTTGCTTCATTAGACCTTTAACGAATTACTGAATCATGTCGAATTCATTCGTTATATCCGCTATCATTTCTTTCGTATTCGTTGAATTTAATTTTTTTTTAATTCGGACATTCGGATGCATCCAAATGTCTGAAAGATGCAAAATTCGGCCGAATTTCAATTAGTTACGAAACGAATTGCACAAGTCTACCCAACGGGTCTAATGGGGCAACAGTGAACGACCAGCCTGTTGTTGAAACTTTCCTCACAGCTTTCAAGGGATCACTGCAACTTTTGTCCTGTCTCCATGGTCTTTTCCTAGAAGAAAGTTTTCTCCCAATCCTATAGGTGGGGCAACAGTAAACGACCAGCCTGTTGTTGAAGCTTTCCTCACAAGATCGAAGGGATCGCTGTAATTTTTTCTCCGGTCTCCACGGTCCTTTCCTAGAAAAAAGTTTCTCCCAATCCACAGGATAGAAGATAAAAAAGAAGGCTCTCCATAGTGTAGTAGGTTTAAAAGTAATGTTCAAAAGTAATTTATTAAAAAAAATCTAAAATCTCCTTTACACGTTTAAAAAAAAAAAAAACATTTGGAGAAAATTTTTTTTTCTACTCACCTCTAAATGCCTGTTGCTAGGGGGTCCCTCGTAGTCTGCCTCCTTCGGTGCCTGGGCTCCTGACGTCACTTCCCTCGGCGCAGGAAGGGAAATCGCCTCTCTCCCCTCCCTCTTGTCAATCATCTGAGACACGTGACCGGTCCCAGATAATTGCAGGGCCAGTGACAGCGCACGGCGCGGCTCGCGCATGCGCAGTGGGTGCCCGGCTGTGAAACCAGAGCCGGGTGCCCACAGTTAGAATGCCGGCGCCGCAGAGCGGAGGGGGGGATGAGCGGGGCTTCGACCCCTCGCATCGCTGCACCCTGGGACAGGTAAGTGTCCAATTAAAAGTCAGCAGCTGCAGTATTTGTAGCTGCTGACTTTTAATTTTTTTTTTTAAATGGGAACCCCACTTTCGATGAACTTGCGAACAGCCCATGTTCGAGTCGAACATGAGTTTGACTCGAACTCGAAGCTCATCCCTATTTACGAGTATGGGAGGTGGCTAGACAAAGATTTTTATCCCCCAACCAATGGTCCTCTTATTGTCCTTTATGGGGGAATTTGACTCTTCCGCACTTTAGGACCATTCCTGACCCGCAGCTATGGGCCCGACATGGCATTAGAGTGTTGAAGGATATTGTTTTTGTATTCTCTAAAAGGGACGATTTTGGGAAGTGGGTAGGGATTGGAGCCAAGAGACAGTGCTCAGAGGTGGGTAGGGGGCAGAGACGAAGGGTGACTCAGGAGGAGGGAGTTCCTGCACCTTTTTTCTGAGAAAAAAAGCCCTGGGGTTAGCCATGGAGTGTTTTCTGGGTCCAAAACCGTGGCACAGCCTCTGATGTGACCCTGTTCCTGAAGACTCACTTAGTGAGTAAGGCTGGTCAGATTTAAGCACCTAAAGCTACCTAACTGCTGCACCATTTGGCTCCCCCTTTTAAAAATGTCTTGCCACCACTGGTTGTATGAAGTAAGCGTTAGGGATAAGGAACTGAACACTGACATCAGCCGCAAAGTGGAGTGCTGTGTGCACTTACTCTGATCTCTCTGTTTGATGCAGATTTAGAAGGGGTTGTTATAGACAAAAAAAATGACGTGGGGGGTCCCCCTAAATTCCATACCAGGCCCTTCAGGTCTGGTATGGTTATTAAGGGGACCCCCACGCCAAAATTTAAAAAAAAACGGTGTGGGGTCCCCCCATGAATCCATACCAGACCCTTACTCAAGCACGCAACCTGGCGGGCCGCAGGAAAAGAGGGGGGGATGAGAGAGCGCCCTCAACATTGGGAGGGTGCTTTGGGGGAGCCCCCCAAAACACCTTGTCTCCATGTTGATGAGGTCAAGGGCCTCATCCCCACAACCCCGGCCGGTGGTTGTGGGGGTCTGCGGGCGGGGGGCTTATCGGAATCTGGAAGCCCCCTTTAACAAGGGGACCCCCAGATCCAGGCCCTCCCCCTGTGTGAAATGGTAAGGGGGTACAAAAGTACCCCTACCATTTCACTAACAGACTGTCAAAAATGTTAAAAATGACAAGAGACAGTTTTTGACAATTCCTTTATTTAAATGCTTCTTCTTTCTTCTTTCTTCTATCTTCTATCTTCCTTCATCTTCTTCTTCTTCTGGTTCTTCTGGTACTTCTGCTTCTTCCTCCGGTGTTCTCGTCCAGCATCTCCTCCGCGGCGTCTTCTTCCCTTCTTCTCCTCCACCCACCGTAACACAGTCTGGGGTGGTGAATCTCTCGCTCATTCATCTAGAGGGAATAAAACAGACTTAGACCAATTAATTTGGATCCCTGAGAATTCGTCGAAGGCCACAAGGGCAGCCTCCAGAGAAGAGTTGGCATCATGTAAATATAACAGGGTGTCATTCTCTCCTCCAAAGGGCCAGCCCGGAGTCCCATAATGTGACTAGATTCCCTGACCAGGACTGCCAGGGGCTCCAGGGCTAGCGCAATAAGCTGGGAGCTGTCGGGTCCCCCTCTGACGGAGAAAAAATCCAAAAGGGTATCATTCACCCAGATCCTTGTCCTAGGAACCTTATATAAAAGACTGAGCCAGTGAAGAAATCTAGGC
This sequence comes from Lithobates clamitans, assembly GCA_037952925.1. Classification (NCBI taxonomy): domain Eukaryota; kingdom Metazoa; phylum Chordata; class Amphibia; order Anura; family Ranidae; genus Lithobates; species Lithobates clamitans. Next base: position 5,053,689 of record JBBGZY010000392.1, read on the forward strand.
CCTACCCCAAACTTCCGTAGCACCACCCACAAGTATTCCCATTCAACGGATTTAAAAGCCTTCTCCGCGTCCAGAGAGGCTATGACTCTGGTGCCCCCATTATTATGGGTGGTGGCCAGATTCTGAAATACACAACGGATATTGATATCAGTGCCTTTCCCCGACATAAACCCGGTCTGATCTACGTGGACAAGATCCTCTATCACTTTTCCGAGCCTAATGGCCAATATTTTAGCTAATAATTTAGCATCGGCATTAATTCGAGAGATAGGCCGGTAAGAGGCGCATTCCTCTGGATCTTTGCCAGGTTTGGGCACTAAAACCACAATCGCATCGGATAACGAATATGGTAGGGGGCCTAATGTAGAGAATTGTTGCAATAAGGAGGTAAACCTAGGTGCTAGAAATTCTTGATATACTGCATGAAATTCAATTGGGATTCCATCTGACCCAGGGGCCTTACCCAACTGCATAGACCCCAAGGCTTCTTGAACTTCCTCCAGAGAGATGTCCTTATCCAACTCCTCGCATTTCCCTGTCTCCAAGGAGGGCAGCGAGACCTGATCTAAATAGTGAAGTAGCTCAGTTATCAAAGTTCACCCTAGAGGAGTACATGTTCTGGTAGAACTCAAGGAATCTCGCATTAATATCCACTGAAGCCATCAGCAGTTGGCCATCCAGATCTTTAAACCTACCAATGTCCCCTGGCAAGCCAGGCCAACAGCCTACCGTTTTTATCCCCAAATTCAAAAACCCTCTGCACACTGTCGTGCGTGGATTTTTGTGTAAGTTCAACCCTAAGTAGGGACAGGTCTCTCAGGGTGTCCTGCCAGGGCACATAGTGAGCCTGATCAGGTGACGGCACATACTCAGCTTCCTTCAACTTTGCCTGCTCCTCCAGGTGCCCCAGAGACTGCGCAGATTCCCTTTTTTTACTGGCTATGCGAGCCATGTATTCACCTCTGAGCCAAGATTTAAAGGTGTCCCACACCACCAGAGGCCCAGTTGAGTCTGCATTGTTTATCCAAAAGTTACACAATGCTTCGGGTAGCTCCTCCTGGATCTCAGGGTCCATAATCCAGTATTTAGACAAATGCCACACCCTTGCACCCTCCACATGAGAGAGTTGGATGATAGGAGATCCGAGATGCTTCGTGGGAGGATCTCAGCAGAGACCACCCTCTGAATCAGATCAGGGGAGGCAAAGGCCAGGTCAATGCGGGACATGGTCCAGTATGTTGTAGAAAGACATGTGTATGCTCTATCAGAGGGGTGGAAATGTCGCCAAACATCTGTCATGTGGAAGGCGGAGGCCCAGTGGGATAGATGTTGTTGTGGACCCGAGGTGTGCATTCTGTCAAGTTATCTAGATGGAACCATATTAAAATCACTAATAAATAGAACATTGTCAACATTATATAACGTAACCTTTTGTATTAGCTCATGAAGCACATCGGCAGGGGGTGGCAGATAGACCCCCACTATCACGAAGGGGATCTCTGAAATCAGAGCGTGGAGAAGAATGTATCTGCCCGCGGGTCGAGTTTAACCTCAAAATTTGAAATGGCAGGGAATTATGCACCAAAATGCTAATGCCCCTGGCATAGTTAGAATATGGTGCATGATAGTATGCACCAACCCAGGCCCGCTTCAGACTGAGAATGCGGGAGCCCACAAGATGTGTCTCCTGAAGGATAAAATAGATAAGCAAGCACCAGCGATCGTTTGATAGCCGAATTAAGCCCTCTTACATTCCATGACACCATTACACACTTAGCCATAGCATGGGTGCATTATTAAAATTAGGAGAATGAGTAATAGCAATGTCTGAAACCAGTACCTCAGGGTGGAGCAACTCATACCCCCGGATACACTGGAAACATATAGCACATAATCCTCCGGAGTACAGCTGCTCCGATCATCATAGACATTCCCACAAACATTTGCATATAAAGACCAACAGGAATTCGAAAAAACAGAACACAACAAAACAAAAACAAAAAGAAAAAGTAACGTGGGCAGCCAAACATGGCTAGCAACATCCAACCACCCCCACCCCGTTCACCCCGGAACAGTGAGGCGCACCTGAGTCCCAAAAAACCCATAGTCCAAAAACTAGTAACCTGTGTTGGGGTAGTGTAACCGGACAGAGACATCACAAAACCCCAAGTGAGTTCTGGGGTTTATGCAACTAGTCCTGTCCTAGAGCCATTGGAGTGACAAGCAGCAAATAAGGAGTTCTATCTTTCACCTGTCTGAGAAGGGGCACAATCTTCAGGGTCTGTTTCAGGAACTAAGTAGTACAAAAGAAAAGGAAAAACAGGGTAAGCAAACCCAAAGGTGACCCTGGGTGTAAAAAAAGAGGGTCTATAGGTAAGTTGTACATCTGTAAGCTACAACAGTGGATCAGCCGTGTGTAGGACATCCTGGAGAACTGAGCAGTAGCCGTGGGGAGGATTCAGAGGCTTAGTCCAGCACAGTCTACACATCCGTGGCTACAACAACAAGGGGCGTTCCTCGGTCTGCAAAAGATCAGGGGCTAGAGCCCATAGCAGCAGTCTTCAATCTTTTTGCATGCCCGGGAGTGGGGGGGGTTGAAGTGCATTATTGAAGTGGTTCAACTCACCATACTGCAGAATCAGTGGGAGCCCTGGGCGTGTCACTTGCCACATCTCTTGTCACCAGATGCGGTGTGTCACTTGCCACGCCTCCTGCCACCATTTGCAGATTGTCACTTGCCTGTTATCCCACCACCATTTTCAGATTGTCACTTGCCACGTCTCCTACCACCATTTGCAGATTGTCACTTGTCACGTCTCCTGCCCCCATTTGCAGATTGTCACTTGCCACATCTCTTGCCACCATTTGCAGATTGTCACTTGCCACGTCATGTGCCACCATTTGCAGATTGTCATTTGCCACGTCTCCTGGCTCCATTTGCAGATTGCCACATCTCCTGCCACCATTTGCAGATTGTCACTTGCCATGTCACTTGCCAACTGATGTGGAATGTCACTTGCCATGTCAGCCAGTGCCACCAAATGTGGATTGACGCTGCATTGGTGGCAGGCTGACAGCACTGGTCCATTTAGTGAGAGCAGGAGAGCGGTGATGCGGGGCGGGCAGTGAGAGATGATGTAATCTCGCTGCTCCCCGCTGCACTGGGTCTGTCTGCAAAATGGAGCTCCACGATGACAGGAAGCACGTGACCTCCACTCCACTGTGCTGTGAGGGCGGAAAAGTGCTGATGTGTGGCAGGCAGTGAGAGATGATGTCATCTCTCTGCTGCTCACCGCACCTCACTTCCAAATTGAAGAGGCCTGGCTGTGAAGAGTGCTGATGTGGAGCGGGCAAAGAGAGATGTCATCTCTGCTCGTCCACCCGCTCGCTTCTCTCCTTTTCTCTGCCTCTCTCATGAAGCTAGCCCACCCGCCCGCCGCAGCAGTCACAACCCGCTGGTTGGGCAGGGACCCTGCAGCAAGAGACTCGGGGCTATTGACCCCAGATTCGGTGCTATAGCTCCAGTAGCCATCCCCTAGCAACGCCCCTGACAACAACTATGCTCGAGGGTCCGGAAAGGATATCAGGGCCCAGAACAGGGGGACAATCGTGCTTACCTGGTTCCAACAATGTAAGGAGAGTGATCTTTCCAGGCAGACAGACATCACAGGATGGTAAGTGCAGTCCTTCTACAGGGCCAGAGTCTCCAGCCAGGCGGATGCATCCTTGGGGTTGGTAAAGAATTGAGCTGTCTCCCCGTAAACCACACACAGCTTAGCTGGGAACAGGATACTGTATTTAATGCCTTTCCTCTGCAGGGCAGCCTTCACAGTATTAAAGGAGCGGCGTTGTCGCTGTGTCTCCATGGTGTAATCCATGAACAACAGGAGCTTGGCATTCTGGAAAGGTAAGTCGCCAGCAGCGCGCGAGGCTCTGTGTAGCTCATCTCGATCCAGAAAATCTAACAGCCTGGGAATGAAGGTGCGAGGAGGGGCCCTTTCAGGCCTGGGTCTAGGCGGAACTCGGTGGTCTCTCTACACCACAAAATATGGGGAGAGCTGAGCAGCTGGTAATAAGGAGCACAGTAGACCTTCTGTGAACTGGGATGGGGAACGGCCCTCAACTCCATTCGGGAGACCCACGATCCTTAAGTTGTTTCTCTGGCTCCAAGTCTCGGCATCTTCTGCTCAGTTTTAAAGAGCCCTGACTTTCGTCTGGAGCGTACGGATAGAAGCAGCATGATCTGACACCATGTCCTCCACCGCTCCCACCCACCGCTCTGCCTCCATCACCCTGGATCGGATCTTGTCCAGGTCCTGCCAAATCAGGCCCACGTCCATTTGGACCTCTTCGATTTTAGATGCTAAGGTAGACTGGCAAGAGGTGATTGCAGTTTGGTAAGAGTTGATAGCCGCCATGATCGCTGGCAGTCCCGGAGTCGCTGAGGTAGGGTCTGCCTTGTGGTCTGTTTGTAAACGCTATATTGCTATGGCGCGCAGGAGATCTTAAGGAGCAGGAGATCGGACTAGACTCCACCGGGATATAGGGGGGAATTTCAATTTCTTAACCCTCTTCTGGTTGCCGGAGGTTTTGGAAGGCATCCAGGGATCACAGGGTAACTTTAACAAGTATGGTCGCTAGGTGCGGATACGTTTTCTGGATCACACTGCAGGAGAGCTCAGGAACACGTCTGCTCAGTCCGCCATCCCGGCCACGCCCCTAGTATTCAGCATTTAGTAGAACTGTTTTGACATGTTTCCTGTTCCTCTCTACAAAGCAAGTCTGTGGAAGGACACCTGTGATATAGGGGGTGGCTGTTACTCAGCTCTGCAAGCAAAAAGCTGTAGTGTGGGGACAAGAAGTAGCATTTCCACCAAGAAAAAAAAATATATTTTAAGGAATTATCCTAGCAAAAATCATATGTAAAAAGGGTTACAAGACATAGGGTGTATGTTCATGGAAATAAAGTAAATATTTGTTTTTTTAATGTCTTGCATTCTGACCAGGGCTTTTAATAAAAAAATACTAGGAGCATATACTAAGGCTCGATGCACATCTATGCATGTTGCTTTTGAGCGTTTATGCAGTGCTTTTTGCGGTGCTTGCTGCATTTTTGGACACGCGTTTTTACCGCAATTTTGCTGCGATTTGCCTTTTGCAGGGTTTTTTTTTACACTGTATATAGCTGGTTGCTAAGGAGGGGAACCAATGAGTCATCAGTTGTCAGCGGGCTTCCCGCTGCATGTAACAAAAAATAATTGCTGGCTAGAAAAAAAAATCAAGAGAAAAAAACAGCGAAACAGCGTGGGGTCCCCCCCAGGTCCATACCAGGCCCTTGGGTCTAGTAAGGATTCAGAGGGGACCCCCACCCCCAGCATGCCCTGGGCGGTGACGTCACAAGGAGGCGTGGCCCTCGGAAGACGTAATCCAATTTCCACGCCCCCATCGTTATTTAAGAAATGCAGAACATCGGCGCCGACAGATCAGCAGGACGCAGCATCGGAGGAGGGTCGTCGTCGGGAGCGGAGGCAGAGGAAGAAGAGCACCGAACAAAGAAGACAGAAGAAGAGCGGAAGAAGAAGCAGGGGGAGAAGGAGAAGAGCGGAGGATGAAGATGCAGGAGAAGATGGAGGAAGACCGGGAGGAAGAAGCGGAGAAGAAGAAGAAGATTTTTAATAAAAGACTTGTCAAAAACTGTCTACTGTATTTTTTAACACTACACTACTTTCTTTTAGTGAATGGGTAGGGGTACAATGTACCCCATACTCATTCACATAGGAGGGGGCCGGGATCTGGGGGCCCCCTTGTTAAAGGGGGCTTCCAGATTCTGATAAGCCCCCCACCCACAGACCCCGACAACCACCGGGCAAGGGTTGTCGGGAAGAGGCCCTTGTCCCCATCAACATGGGGGCAAGGTGCTTTAGGGTGGGTGGCGTAAACCCCCCCGCCCCAAAGCACCCATCCCCCCATGTTGAAGGCATGCGGCCTGGTATGGTTCAGGAGGGGGGCCACTCACTCGTCCCCTCCCTTTCCTGACCTGTCGGGCTGCATGCTCGGATAAGTGTCTGGTATGGATTTTGGGGGGACCCCCACGCCATTTAAAAAAAAATTTTGGTGTGTGGGGGTCCCCTCCAAATCCATACTAGACCCAAGGGCCTGGTATGGACCTGGGGGGGACCCCACGCTGTTTTTTTCACAATTTTTTTTAGCCGGCATTTTTTTTTACATTGAGTGGGAAGCCAGCTGACAGCTAATGACTCATCGGTTGTTAAGGACGCGACAGCGAGCTTCACGGCCCCCTCCTTAGCAACCAGCTATACACAGTGTAAAAAAAGAGATTAAAAAATGCAAATCACGGCAAAATCACGGTAAAAACGCAGGACTGCGGGTCCATTGAATTCTATTACATGCAAAACGTTGCATTTTGCGGGAAAAAAGTCCCTGACCCTTTCCAAAAACGCAGAGGCACAAAAATGCAAATGTGAACATGTTCCATAGGAACCCATGTTAGAAAATTTCCCTGCATTTCTGCAAAATGCAAGATACATAAAAAAAACGCATTAGTGTGAATCGAGCCTAATGCCGTGTACACACGGGCAGACTTTTCAACCGGCCTGTCCCGTCGGACAATCCGACCGAGTGTGGGCTTCTTCGGACCTGCAGCAGACATTTTCAGGCGAAAATCAGATGGACTTTAGATTTGAAACATGTTTCAAATCTTTCCGACGGACTCGAGTCCGATCGAAAAATCTGCTCATTTGTACGGTAGTCCGATGGATGAAAACCGATGCTAGGGCAGCTATTGGCTACTGGCTATCAACTTCCTTATTTTAGTCCGGTCGTACGTCATCACGTACGAATCCGTCGGACTTTGGTGTGATCGTGTGTAGGCAAGTCCATTAGTTCGAAAGTCTGTCGGAAGTCCGTCAAAAGTCTGTCGAAAGTCCATCGGAAAGACCGTCGGAGACCTTTGATGCCGAAAAGTCCGCCCGTGTGTACACGGCATTAGAGGTTTTGTAATTAGATTTTTTCTGCACAAGGTAATGATGTAAAATAAAGCTGTTTTTCTATATTTACAGATATGTCTACATCACTTAACATTTGTAATCCACCACTTTCAATCCTAGCGAATCTCTAGAAAATTTTTGCTGAGTGTCTGCAATTGTAGTTGTAACCAATAACTCCAGCAATTTAATAATATCCTGTTCACTTGTTTAGTGTGCAAATGCACCATAAATCAAGGTTATTTAATTACTTAGTAAAACAAATCTCTTAGCTGTAAGCAAAATTAACACATTTAAATATTTTATATCTTTATGCTATTTTTCCAGCAACAAATAAAGCTACCAAACACAAAGGAGTGCTGTAATTGGCATTCCTGTACTACTTGCTTCACACAGAACAAAAAGTTGTACCCATGGGTGCCCATTATGAGCATAATTAAATTAAACTTTTAAATTGCACTCAACTGGTGGTTTGCCAAAATTGCCCCCTGAATCTAATTCATAGTGTCTGTCTGTGATCTACCATTTTCCACTTTTTCAGGGAATGATGAAGTCAGTGGGGTTTTTTTTCCTGAAATTATTAATTTGAAAGCTGGTCTGTAATGGTTGGAAACTCCTGGTCCAATTATAAATGACTGATTGTTGACCATTCCTTCATCCCTGTGGCTGCACGAAGAATAGCTTACATGCAAGTCAAGGTTACCAAAGCAGTTATTTAAAGCCTGAACACCAGGCAAAACTTGGTGTCTAGATTTGGAAAGGATATGGAAGGTTAAAAACCATCAGGTAGGGTTACCAACCTTCCGCAACATATTTTTACTGATACAATGTAGAAAGTTTACTGACTTGTAGACAGGTGCCTACTGTGTATGTATTCTGTTTTGCCATTAAAAATTGTTTCTGGTAATGTGCCTTTATAACTTGGCTGTTGTTAGCAAGGGTTATTGTATTCCTGTGACATGGGCTCCTCTGCAAGTGTATCACTTTCCATGTGTAGGATTGAAATACAGGGGAAGAAACTTGGTCTAGAGTCCAGTGTGGGAGCTGTATAGAGAAGACCTCGGTCTGATGTAATTTGTTTTGGATACTTCACTCCCTCCATATGGGACCCATTACTTAGGGCAACCACAAGCATGCACTTTTTGCTCAGAACTTCCTAAACTACCAAATATGAACAGCACCGTTAAAGGATAAGTTCAGTTTAAAAAATAAAAAAATGCTGATTTTTTTTTGCAGGTAAAAAAACTTGCATTTATTATTTTCTTTTTAGGAGCCTATAAAGCATTGCACCCATGCTCAGCAGTTTGTGGGTGTAATGCCAGGCTCCTGCAGACTGTCTGTGTAGCTGTGTACCTCCAATACAGGCAGGAAGTTACTGAATGACAGCAAGCTCAATGAACTACCTAGAGAGCTCATCTGCATCCTGGTAGTTAATTGAGAACTTCAAGCCGTCAGCCACAAAGGCTGGCGGTAGTTGTAGTTCATTGATTCACATGGATCTGTGAATGAATGACAAAGAATGGGCCAAAAAGTAGAGCAGTCATATGGTAACAAGTATAACCAGATTTACCCTTGTGGTTTTGTGTCTTCAGGAGAACATTTAGTCAACCCTTATGGTTGGGGAGCAAAGGTACAACAAGGAGTAGTAGCCAGCTGGCAGTGGAAGCTGTGAGGGTATCAGGTGACAGGGCACTTGGTAGTGAGGGAACATTTAGTACAGGGGTCTTCAAACTATGGCCCTCCAGTTGTTCAGGAACTACAATTCCCATCATGCCTAGTCATGTCTGTGAATGTCAGAGTTTTACAATGCCTCATGGGATGTGTACTGCTGCAACAGCTGGAGGGCCGTAGTTTGAAGATCCCTGATTTAGTACATATCCCCCACTTAGTGGCAGGGTCTTCATAATGGAACACAGCAGTACATATCTTGCCTATGGACTGTGGTCACGTTGTGCAAGGCCTTGTGAACAGGAGTGCAGTGGCTCCTTTGTGTGTCTAAGGTGAACATATCAAGACAAGTATTCAGTGCAGATGTGAGGTGGTGGCGTTAAGGACATACTCTGTAATACTTTCTCTTTACGTAGTCGATTGTCAGGGCAGGAACAAACCTAACTGCTGGCTGGAGAAAAGATGTGGTCCTTCTGTAGGTGTGTGGGTAGGTTGTGTAAGTGTGTGGGTCTATGATGGAAAGTGTCCACCAGTCTGAAAGTGTAATGCCCACATTAAGTAAATGATTTAAATGTATAATTGACATGGCTTGCAATATAGGTTGTGGGGGGTCTGTGGATGCACACACCCCAGCTCATGATCCAGCCCACAAGCACCTTGCTATGGGGACACACAGGTGCTTGTGTAGGCTCTTGACGTATTTCCAGTTACTGTACTGTGTACCCTGCACAGTTGCACCTACAGTATAGCTACCTGAAGCCAGGTGCATGTGTAGGCTCCTGAAGTATTTCCAGTTACTGTACTGTGTACCCTGCACAGTTGCACCTACAGTATAGCTACCTGAAGCCAGGTGCTTGTGTTGGCTCCTGAAGTATTTCCAGTTACTGTACTGTGTACCCTGCACAGTTGCACCTACAGTATAGCTACCTTAAGCCAGGTGCTTGTGTAGGCTCCTGACGTATTTCCAGTTACTGTACTGTGTACCCTGCATAGTTGCACCTACAGTATAGCTACCTGAAGCCAGGTGCTTGTGTAGGCTCCTGAAGTATTTCCAGTTACTGTACTGAGTACCCTGCACAGTTACATCTACAGTATAGCTACCTGAAGCCAGGTGCTTGTGTAGGCTCTTGACGTATTTCCAGTTACTGTACTGTGTACCCTGCACAGTTGCACCTACAGTATAGCTACCTGAAGCAAGGTGCTTGTGTAGGCTCCTGAAGTATTTCCAGTTACTGTACTGTATACCCTGCACAGTTGCACCTACAGTATAGCTACCTGAAGCCAGGTGCTTGTGTAGGCACCGTAGAACATGCCAGGCACACAATACACCCCCCTTTACCCCCGATCCCCCCTGATCACCCCCCAATCACCCCCCCCCCCCCCCGTCACACTGACACCAAGCAGTTTTTTTCTTTTGTTTTTCTGATTACTGCATTGGTGTCAGTTTGTGACAGTTAGTGTGGTAGGGCAGTTAGTGTTAGCCCCCCTTAGGTCTAGGGTATCCCCCTAACCCCCCCTAATAAAGTTTTAACCCCTTGATCACCCCCCGTCGCCAGTGTCGCTAAGCGATCATTTTTCTGATCGCTGTATTAGTGTCACTGGTGACGCTAGTTAGGGAGGTAAATATTTAGGTTCGCCGCCAGCGTTTTATAGCGTCAGGGACCCCCATATACTACCTAATAAATGTTTTAACCCCTTGATTGCCCCCTAGTTAGCCCTTTCACTATTGATCACCGTATAACTGTTACGGGTGACGCTGGTTAGTTCGTTTATTTTTTATAGTGTCAGGGCACCTGCCGTTTATTACCTAAAGGTTTAGCCCCCTGATCGCCCAGCGGTGATATGCGTTGCCCCAGGCAGCGTCAGATTAGCGCCAGTACCGCTAACACCCACGCTCGCACCATACGCCTCCCTTAGTGGTATAGTATCTGAACGGATCAATATCTGATCCGATCAGATCTATACTAGCGTCCCCAGCAGTTTAGGGTTCCCAAAAATGCAGTGTTAGCGGGATCAGCCCAGATACCTGCTAGCACCTGCGCTTTGCCCCTCCGCCCGGTCCAGCCCAGCCCACCCAAGTGCAGTATCGATCGATCACTGTCACTTACAAAACACTAAACGCATAACTGCAGCATTCGCAGAGTCAGGCCTGATCCCTGCGATCGCTAACAGTTTTTTTGGTAGCGTTTTGGTGAACTGTCTAGTACCAGCCCCAGGCAGCGTCAGGTTAGTGCCAGTACCGCTAACACCCATGCACGCACCATACACCTCCCTTAGTGGTATAGTATCTGAACGGATCAATATCTGATCCGATCAGATCTATACTAGCATCCCCAGCAGTTTAGGGTTCCCAAAAATGCAGTGTTAGCAGGATCAGCCCAGATACCTGCTAGCATCTGCGTTTTGCCCCTCCGCCCGGCCCAGCCCAGCCCTTCCAAGTGCAGTATCGATCGATCACTGTCACTTACAAAACACTAAACACATAACTGCAGCGTTCACAAAGTCAGGCTTGACCCTGCGATCGCTAACAGTTTTTTTGGTAGCGTTTTGGTGAACTGGCAAGCACCAAGCGGCCTAGTACACCCCAGTCGTAGTCAAACCAGCACTGCAGTAACACTTGGTGACGTGGCGAGTCCCATAAGTGCAGTTCAAGCTGGTGAGGTGGCAAGCACAAGTAGTGTCCCGCTGCCACCAAGAAGAAGACAAACACAGGCCCGTCGTGCCCATAATGCCCTTCCTGCTGCATTCGCCAATCCTAATTGGGAACCCACCACTTCTGCAGCGCCCGTACTTCCCCCATTCACATCCCCAACCAAATGCAGTCGGCTGCATGAGAGGCATTTTCTTTATGTTCTCCTGAGTACCCCTACCCAACAAACCCCCCCAAAAAAGATGTCGTGTCTGCAGCAAGCGCGGATATAGGCGTGACACCCGCTATTATTTTCCCTCCTGACAATCCCGGCCTTTGCATTGGTGAATGTTTTGAACGCTACCATACACTAGTTGAGTATTAGTGTAGGGTACAGCATTGCACAGACTAGGCACACTTTCACAGGGTCTCCCAAGATGCCATCGCATTTTGAGAGACCCGAACCTGGAACCGGTTACAGTTATAAAAGTTAGTTACAAAAAAAAGTGTAAAAAAACAAAGAAAACAAAAAAATATATAAAATTTTTAAAAAAAGTTGTCGTTTTATTGTTCTCTCTCTCTCTATTCTCTCTCTATTGTTCTGCTCTTTTTTACTGTACTCTATTCTGCAATGTTTTATTGTTATTATGTTTTATCATGTTTACTTTTCAGGTATGCAATTTTTTATACTTTACCGTTTACTGTGTTTTATTATTAACCATTTTTTTGTCTTCAAGTACACCATTCACGACTTTGAGTGGTTATACCAGAATGATGCCTGCAGGTTTAGGTATCATCTTGGTATCATTCTTTTCAGCCAGCGGTCGGCTTTCATGTAAAAGCAATCCTAGCAGCTAATTAGCCTCTAGACTGCTTTTACAAGCAGTGGGAGGGAATGCCCCCCCCACCGTCTTCCCGTCTTCCGTGTTTTTCTCTGGCTCTCCTGTCTCAACAGGGAACCTGAGAATGCAGCCGGTGATTCAGCCAGCTGATCATAGAGCTGATCAGGGCCCAGAGTGGCTCCAAACATCTCTATGGCCTAAGAAACCGGAAGCTACGAGCATTTCATGACTTAGATTTCGCCGGATGTAAACAGCGCCATTGGGAAATTGGGAAAGCATTTTATCACACCGATCTTGGTGTGGTCAGATGCTTTGAGGGCAGAGGAGAGATCTAGGGTCTAATAGACCCCATTTTTTTAAAAAAAAAGTACCTGTCACTACCTATTGCTATCATAGGGGATATTTACATTCTCTGAGATAACAATAAAAATGATTTTAAAAAAAAATGAAAGGAACAGTTTAAAAATAAGATAAAAAAGCAAAAAAATAATAAAGAAAAAAAAAGCACCCCTGTCCCCCCTGTTCTCGCGCTAAGGCGAACGCAAGCGTCGGTCTGGCGTCAAATGTAAACAGCAATTACACCATGCATGTGAGGTATCACCGCGAAGGTCAGATCGAGGGCAGTAATTTTAGCAATAGACCTCCTCTGCAAATCTAAAGTGGTAACCTGTAAAGGCTTTTAAAGGCTTTTAAAAATGTATTTATTTTGTTGCCACTGCACGTTTGTGCGCAATTTTAAAGCATGTCATGTTTGGTATCCATGTACTCGATCATCTTTTTTATTTTATCAAACATTTGGGCAATATAGTGTGTTTTAGTGCATTAAAATTTAAAAAAGTGTGTTTTTTCCCCCAAAAATGCGTTTGAAAAATCACTGCGCAAATACTGCGTGAAAAAAAAAATGAAACACCCACCATTTTAATCTGTAGGGCATTTGCTTTAAAAAAATATATAATGTTTGGGGGTTCAAAGTCATTTTCTTGCAAAAAAAAAAAAAATTTTATGTAAACAAAAATTGTCAGAAAGGGCTTTGTCTTCAAGTGGTTAGAAGATTGGGTGATGTGTGACATAAGCTTCTAAATGTTGTGCATAAAATGCCAGGACAGTTCCACACCCCCCCCCAAATGACCCCATTTTGGAAAGTAGACACCCCAAGCTATTTGCTGAGAGGCATGTCGAGTCCATGGAATATTTTATATTGTGACACAAGTTGCGGAAAAGAGACAATTTTTTTTTTTTTTTGCACAAAGTTGTCACTAAATGATATATTGCTCAAACATGCTATGGGAATATGTGAAATTACACCCCAAAATGCATTCTGCTGCTTCTCCTGAGTACGGGGATACCACATGTGTGAGACTTTTTGGGAGCCTAGCCGCGTACGGGACCCCGAAAACCAAGCACCGCCTTCAGGCTTTCTAAGGGCGTAAATTTTTGATTTCACTCTTCACTGCCTATCACAGTTTCGGAGGCCATGGAATGCCCAGGTGGCACAACCCCCCCCCCAAATGACCCTATTTTGGAAAGTAGACACCCAAGCTATTTGCTGAGAGGTATAGTGAGTATTTTGCAGACCTCACTTTTTGTCACAACGTTTTGAAAATTGAAAAAAGAAAATGCTGTTCTTGTCTGGTTTTCGGGGCCCCGTACGCGGCTAGGCTCCCAAAAAGTCCCACACATGTGGTATCCCCATACTCAGGAGAAGCAGCTAAATGTATTTTGGGGTGCAATTCCACATATGCCCATGGCCTGTGTGAGCAATATATCATTTAGTGACAACTTTGTGCAAAAAAAAATAAAAAATTTGTCACTTTCCCGCAAAATATAAAATATTCCATGGACTCAACATACCTCTCAGCAAATAGCTTGGGGTGTCTACTTTCCAAAATGGGGTCATTTGGGGGGGGGGTTGTGCCATCTGGGCATTTTATGGCCTTCAAAACTGTGATAGGTAGTGAGGAGTGAAATCAAAAATTTACGCCCTTAGAAATCCTTAAGGCGGTGATTGGTTTTCGGGTCCCGTACGCAGCTAGGCTCCCAAAAAGTCCCACACATGTGGTATCCCCATACTCAGGAGAAGCAGCTGAATGTATTTTGGGGTGCAATTCCACATATGCCCATGGCCTGTGTGAGCAATATATCATTTAGTGACAACTTTTTGTAATTTTTTTTTTTTGTCATTATTCAATCACTTGGAACAACAAAAATTAATATTCAATGGGCTCAACATGCCTCTCAGCAATTTCCTTGGGGTGTCAACTTTCCAAAATGGGGTAATTTGGGGGGGTTTGTACTGCCCTGCCATTTTAGCACCTCAAGAAATGATATAGGCAGTCATAAACTAAAAGCTGTGTAAATTCCAGAAAATGTACCCTAGCTTGTAGACGCTATAACTTTTGCGCAAACCAATAAATATACACTTATTGACATTTTTTTTACCAAAGACATGTGGCCAAATACATTTTGGCCTAAATGTATGACTAAAATTGAGTTTATTGGATTTTTTTATAACAAAAAGTAGAAAATATAATTTTTTTTCAAAATTTTCGGTCTTTTTCCGTTTATAGCGCAAAAAATAAAAACCGCAGAGGTGATCAAATATCATCAAAAGAAAGTTCTATTTGTGGGAAAAAAAGGACGCAAATTTTGTTTGGGTACAGCATTGCATGACCGCGCAATTAGCAGTTAAAGCTACGCAGTGCCAAATTGTAAAAAGTCCTCTGGTCAGGAAGGGGGTAAATCCTTCCGGGGCTGAAGTGGTTAATAGGGGTGTGTAATTACAATTTTCGATGCAATTCTTTGCAGCAGGGCTCGTTCCTGAGCTCCAACTAGAGTATCTGAGAGGGGTTGCAGTGTTGTGGCACCAATGCCTAAGGCCCAATTTTTCTGTCCCTGTTTAACAGGGGCGTGTAATTACAATTTTTGATGCAATTCTTTGCAGCAGGGCTCGTTCCTGCGCTCCAACTAGAGTATCTGTGAGGGGTTGCAGTGTTGTGGCACCAGCACCAGTCCCTAAGGCCCAATTTTTCTGCCCCTGTTCAACAGGGACATGTAATTACAATTCTTGATCTAATATTACACAGCAGGGCCCGTTTCTGCGCCCACCAAGAGTAACTGTGGGGACTTACAGTGTTGTGGCACCAGCACCACCACCACCAAAGGCCCAATTTTTCTGCCCCTGTTCAACAGGTGCATGTAATTACAATTCTTGATCTAATATTTCACAGCAGGACCCGTTCCAGCGCCCACCGAGTGTAACTGTGAGGACTTACAGTGTTGTGGAACCAGCACCACCACCATCACCAAAGGCCCAATTTTTCTGCCCCTGTTCAACAGGGGCATGTAATTACAATTCTTGATCTAATGTTTCACAGCAGGGCCCTGTTACAGTGTTGTGGCAACACCAACACCTAAGGCCACAATTTCTGCAGAGTATATAGGGCAGGCCCCTACTTTCAATCATCCAACCTACAAACGACTCCTATGCCGCGTACACACGGTCGGACTTTACGGCAGACTTTGCCCGGTGGACTTTTCGACGGACTTTACGACGGACTTTCTGAATGAACGGACTTGCCTACACACAATTCACCAAAGTCCGTCGAATTCGTATGTGATGACGTACGACCGGACTAAAACAAGGAAGTTCATAGCCAGTAGCCAATAGCTGCCCTAGCGTGGCTTTTTGTCCGTCGAACTAGCATACAGACTTTTCGATGAGACTCGATTTCGACAGATTGATTTAAAACATGTTTCAAATCTAAGTCCGTCCAACTTTTGAGAAAACAAAGTCCGCTGGAGCCCACACACGATCGAATTGTCTGACGAAATCCAGTCCGCCGGGCAAAGTCTGCCGTAAAGTCCGCTCGTGTGTACGCGGCATTACTTGCAAACGGAAGGAGACAACAGGAAGTGAGATGAAATCTACCCCTAGGAAGGGAAATTCTCTCCTGTAAGAGTTAATATGGGAAAAACGTTTCTCCTTTCCACTGATGCTTTATCACCAATCTTTGTTTCACTAAAAACCCCAAATTTTCTAAAAACATTTGTCATTGGGACAGAAAGTGAGGTAAAATCTTCTGAAGAGGAGCACAGACAGCAGAACAAATGTCACAGGGGTGATAACCCTTCCCTATGTTTTCCAAAAAGGTTAAAATAGTTTTTTTGGCTGGAGCTAAACACGTTAAAAATGTACCAGTTCAAAATTACAAACAGATTCTACTTAACAACAAACCTACAGTCCCTGTTTTGTTTGCACCACCTGTGTAATGCTGTTCAGTGGGCCTGGGGCCCCACGCCTTTCCTTTATTTTAATTCGGGTGCGGGGTTCCCCTTAATATCCATACAAGACCCAAAGGGCCTGGCAATGGACTGGGGGGGTACCCATGCCGCTTATCTCACTGATTTTCATCCATATTACCGGGACCCGACATTACATTAAAGCCGTAAGCAGTTTTAAATGACTTTTATTCCTTTAAAAATGTCATTTTGTGCAGGGACTGTTCTAAGCACGGGAAACATGTGCCACTTTACAGGCATACTATAGACACCCCACAGGTATGATATTTAAAGGAATATTTCACTTTTTTTTTCACTTTAATCATCATTAAAATCGCTGCTCCCGAAAAAACTGCCGTTTTTAAAACTTTTTTTGCATTGATACATGTCCCCTGGGGCAGGACCCGGGTCACCAAACCCTTTTTAGGACAATACCATGAAAATTAGCCTTTAAAATTAGCACTTTTGATTTTGAATGTTCGAGTCCCATAGACTTCAATGGGGTTCTAAGGTTTGTGCGAATTTTCGGTCCGTTCGCAGGTTCTGGTGCGAACCGGGGGGTGTTCGGCTGATCCCTACTCTCTACACACCCCACTCCCTCACTGACTATATTACTGGTGCACGGCTTCACAGAAGTGTTCCACCCACGGCCTCATCACTTTATCCCTCATTACACACGAATGCAGGAACCTCCAGTCAGCAGCCATCGACACACAAGCAATTGACTCCTTACTACAGTCAGAAGTGGATAAAGGCTTTATTATCGGTCCCTTCCCACAGTCACCTTTCCCAGTCTGGAGAGTCAGCCCTATTGGGCTTGTCAAGGGCAAGTTCAGTAATAAACTGCTTAGCGTACGACTTGTCTGCACCTCATTCTTCTCACATTCCTAGCCTGAATTCCCTGATTCCCTCCGAGGAGTTTTCATTCAAGTATGCCTCAGTTGACCTGGCCATTCAAACTATCATTGGGGTAGGTCCCAGAGCCTGGCTATCCAAAGCAGACATATCTGATACATTCAAGCTCCTCCCTATCGAACCGTCCCTCTGGCGGTGGCACAGTATTAAGTGGAGGGAGTCCTACTACTTCTCCACCAAGTTGACTTTGGGTCCAAGAGCAGCCGTGGCTGTTCAACGTCTTCGCTCAGGCCCTCATTCCTTTACCTTTTTAGGTGTCACTCTGGACACGCAAGCTATGCAAGCCAGACTGCCTCTGGACAAACTATTTCGTATCAGGGCAACTATCCACAACTTCACCCAGTCGCAAGGGTGCACCAGGAGACAGTTGCAGTCCTTACTAGGGATGCTGAACTTTGAGGATTAATCCTCAAGGAGGATGCTGCTGTCAGTTGGTGTGTGTATTGCTGCTGTCTGTTGGTGTGTGTATTGCTGCTGTCTGTTGGTGTGTGTATTGCTGCTGTCTGTTGGTGTGTGTATTGCTGCTGTCTGTTGGTGTTTGCTGGGTTGCATTTTGGGGACTTTTCCTTTTAGTTTTTAACTTGCCTTTTGCTGTCACTTTTTAAATAGCTTTTTTTTTTTTTTTTTTTCTGTTTCATCAGTCTATCAATTAAGGGGTGTGGTTAATTGCTCCCAGGTGCCTATTTAACTTGTTGTAGGACTCAGTTGAGCGTGCTCAGTTTGAAGCTGTGGAGCTTGGTGTAAGTGGAGCTGGATTAAGTGGGAGTTAAAAACAAGAGTTTAAAACAGGAGGTTATAACAGGGGTCATAGTACCTGTGTAGTGTGAGTATCTGAGTGTTGTCTGAGTAGTGTGTGTGGATCGTTAGTACTTGTGTATTGTGTACCTGTGTATTGTCTTGTACCTGTGTATTGTCTTGAGTATTAGTGCCAGGAAGCTAGTTGTTAGGTAATTTGGACAGGGTAAAATCCCCAAATCCTCACTAAATTTAATAGGTACGATGCCCGGCGGGTGTGGAGAGGCGACTCTTTGTACATCTTGCCGCATGTATGCGTTCCTTGATCATCCGATCAAGGGCGAATACTGCTGTGTAAAATGTAAGCACATTGTTTCCCTGGAAGCCCAGGTTCTGAATCTGGGGAAGCAACTGTCAGCACTGAGAAGTCCCTCCATACTAAAGGTGAGCCAGGAACGTACACGGCAGGTGCCGGCTGGGGCCAGCACAGAAGCGGGTGGAGACAAAGAGGTGCAGGCACTAGCAAAGAGTAGATGGGTGACAGTCAGGAGGGGTAGAGGGGGAAGTGCCAGGGAGGCCGATCCAGGACTGGAGCATCCCAATAAGTACGCTCCATTGAGTGACATTGGTGTAACCAGTCAGGGACCAGCACTGCTGGAGTTGAGGGACTCTCCTAGCTGCCAGGGGAAGAACTCCTCCAGTGAGAGTGGGGGGGCAGCAAAGGGAAAGGAAAGACAGATTCTGGTGGTAGGGGACTCAATTCTTAGAAGGACAGAGAGGGCAATCTGTAACCAAGACCTGAAGCGCCGAACAGTATGTTGTCTACCGGGTGCTCGGGTTCGGCACATCACGGATCTTGTGGACAGATTACTGGGAGGGGCTGGGGAAGACCCGGCTGTCATGGTGCACGTTGGCACCAATGACAAAGTCAGAGGCAGATGGAGTGTCCTAAAGAACGATTTTAGGGACTTAGGAGCTAAATTGAGGAAAAGGACCTCCAAGGTAGTGTTCTCAGGAATACTACCGGTACATCGAGCCACACCAGAGAGGCAGAGGGAGATTAGGGAAGTAAACAAGTGGCTGAAGAGCTGGTGTAGTAAGGAGGGGTTTGGGTTCCTGGAGGACTGGGCCGACTTCTCAGTCGGTAACCGGTACTATAGAAGGGACGGACTGCACCTAAATGAGGAGGGTGCAGATCTGCTGGGAATGAAGATGGCCAAAAAGTTAGAGGGGTTTTTAAACTAGGCGATGGGGGGGAGGGTCCAGAGACAGTGATAGCCAGCGCGGAAGATACTCCAGAGGGTAGTATTGGGGGCATTAGTGGTAGGTTAACCAAAGCACAAAAACGCAAGGTGAGTATAGTAGCAAGTCCAAGTTGCAATCTTGAAACACCCAATACGAGGACAATATGCGACCGGTCTAAACTATGTGGCATGTTCACCAATGCCAGAAGCCTGGTGGACAAGATGGGTGAACTAGAGATACTGTTGTACAAGGAGGATTTGGATTTTGTGGGAATTTCAGAGACCTGGTTCAACAGCTCTCATGATTGGCTGGCAAACATTCAAGGGTATACCCTATACCGCAAGGATAGAGAGGGTAAAAAAGGGGGAGGGGTATGCCTATATATCAAGAATAATGTACAAGTGAATGTGAGAGATGACATCACTGAGGGGGCTAGGGAGGAGGTGGAATCTTTATGGGTAGAGCTCCAAAGGGATGAAGCTAAGGGGAAAATAATACTGGGAGTATGCTATAGGCCCTGCTAACCTGAGGGAGGAAGTGGAGACGGATCTCCTATCACAAATTGGATTAGCAGCAAGGATGGGAAGTGTTATCATAATGGGGGATTTTAATTATCCAGACATAGACTGGGCGGAGGGAACCGCGCATTCATTTAAGGCTCGCCAGTTCCTTAATGTCTTGCAGGACAATTTTATGGGTCAGATGGTAGACGCACCAACTAGAAATAAAACATTACTAGATCTACTGATTACCAACAATACAGACCTGATAACAGATGTGGAAATACGGGGCAATTTAGGTAACAGCGATCACAGGTCAATTAGTTTCAGTATAAATCACACAAATATGAGACATGAAGGGAACACAAAGACACTGAATTTCAAAAGAGCCAACTTCCCTAAACTACAAACCTGGCTAAAAGGCATAAATTGGGATAAAATATTAGGAACAAAGAATACAGAGGAGAGATGGGTTTGCTTTAAGAGCATATTAAATAAGGGCATTAGCCAATGTATCCCATTGGGTAATAAATTTAAAAGAGCGAACAAACATCCTGGATGGCTTAACTCCAATGTAAAAATGCATATAAAAGCAAAGGAGAAGGCCTTCAAAAAATACAAGGTTGAGGGATCATCCACAGCATTCAGAATTTATAAAGAATGCAATAAGAAATGTAAGGGTGCAATTAGGATGGCTAAGATAGAACATGAAAGACACATAGCGAAGGAGAGCAAAAAAAATCCCAAGAAATTCTTTAAGTATGTAAACAGTAAAAAAGGGAGGACAGACCATATTGGCCCCATAAAGAATGAGGAAGGACATCTGGTTACAAAGGATGGGGAGATGGCAGAGGTATTGAATTTATTCTTCTCCTCAGTCTTCACGAGTGAATCGGGGGGCTTCAGTAACCAAAACTGCAGTGTTTATCCTCATGACACAACACAGGAAGCACTTACATGGTTAACAGAGGACGGAATTAAAATTAGACTTGAGAAACTTAACATTAATAAATCACCGGGACCAGATGGCTTGCATCCGAGGGTACTTAGGGAACTCAGTCAGGTGATTGCCAGACCGTTGTTCCTAATTTTTACAGACAGTCTATTGACTGGAATGGTACCAGCTGATTGGAGAAAAGGCAATGTAGCACCAATATTTAAAAAGGGCCCAAAAAACATCCCTGGGAATTACAGACCAGTTAGCCTAACATCAATAGTATGTAAACTCTTGGAGGGGATGATAAGGGACTATATACAAGATTTTAGTAATAAGAATGATATCATTAGCAGTAATCAGCATGGATTCATGAAGAATCGTTCTTGCCAAAGCAATCTATCAACCTTCTATGAGGAGGTGAGTTGCCATCTAGATAAAGGAAGGCCCGTAGACGTGGTGTATCTGGATTTTGCAAAAGCATTTGACACAGTTCCCCATAAACGTTTACTGTATAAAATAAGGTGCGTTGGCATGGACCATAGGGTGAGTACATGGATTGAAAACTGGCTACAAGGGCGTGTTCAGAGGGTGGTGATAAATGGGGAGTACTCAGAATGGTCAGGGGTGGGTAGTGGGGTCCCCCAGGGTTCTGTGCTGGGACCAATCCTATTTAATTTGTTCATAAACGACCTGGAGGATGGGATAAACAGTTCCATCTCTGTATTTGCAGACGATACTAAGCTAAGCAGGGCAATAACTTCTCCGCAGGATGTGGAAATCTTGCAAAAAGACCTGAACAAATTAATGGGGTGGGCGACTACATGGCAAATGAGGTTCAATGTAGAAAAATGTAAAATAATGCATTTGGGTGTCAAAAATATGAATGCAATCTATACACTGGGGGGAGAACCTCTGGGGGAATCTAGGATGGAAAAGGACTTGGGGGTCCTAGTAGATGATAGGCTCAGCAATGGCATGCAATGCCAAGCTGCTGCTAATAAAGCAAACAGAATATTGGCATGCATTAAAAGGGGATCAACTGCAGAGATAAAACGATAATTCTCCCGCTCTACAAGACTCTGGTCCGCCCGCACCTGGAGTATGCTGTCCAGTTCTGGGCACCAGTCCTCAGGAGGGACGTACTGGAAATGGAGCGAGTACAAAGAAGGGCAACAAAGCTAATAAAGGGTCTGGAGGATCTTAGTTATGAGGAAAGGTTGCGAGCACTGAACTTATTCTCTCTGGAGAAGAGACGCTTGAGAGGGGATATGATTTCAATTTACAAATACTGTACTGGTGACCCCACAATAGGGATAAAACTTTTTCGCAGAAGAGAGTTTAATAAGACTCGTGGCCACTCATTACAATTAGAAGAAAAGAGGTTTAACCTTAAACTACGTAAAGGGTTCTTTACTGTAAGAGCGGCAAGGATGTGGAATTCCCTTCCACAGGCGGTGGTCTCAGCGGGGAGCATTGATAGCTTCAAGAAACTATTAGATAATCACCTGAATGACCGCAATATACAGGGATATGTAATGTAATACTGACACATAATCACACACATAGGTTGGACTTGATGGACTTGTGTCTTTTTTCAACCTCACCTACTATGTAACTATGTAACTATGTAAGGCTTTTAGTCTTTCTCACACCAGTACAAGACCCAGACCGGATTCTCAAACTACATCAAGCAGCAGTAGCAGACTTGGCTATGTGGGACGAGTTCCTCACCAGCTGGAATGGCATTTCAATGTTCATCCTGGCAGTGTCAGCTGAGTCACCACAGGTGGTCACCGATGCCGCAGCCTCCACGGCCTTTGGCCAATTCTCCTAATCCCTGGTTTCACCCAGTCTTCATCCCTCTTCGAGTTATATCCTATTGTGGCAGCTGCCCAGCTCTGGGACCACACTTGGACAAAAACAGATGGTGTTCTTCACCACGGACAATCAGGCCACGGCCGACATAATTAACAAAGGTAGATCCAAGTCACTCCCCATCATGTCCTTCCTGCGCAGGCTCGTGCAGCTGTCTCTCCGTCACCACTTTAATTTTTTCTGTAGACATATTCCAGGCAAATGCAATATCGCAGCTGATGCGTTGTCCCGTTTCAACCTTACTTTGTTTTTCCAGCAGGAGCCTGGAGCCGACCAAATGACTACTCCTGTCCCAACCTTGCCAACGCAACCCAGCTCATCAACCAATCCTTGGCACACAACACACTGAAGGCCTATCGCACTGCTTGGAACACTTACCGCAAGTTTTTGGCCTCTTGCCCAGGGGCAGCGATAGGCGATGTTAGACACGTCCTAGCCTTCATATCATATTGCCATACGCAGCTAGCCCTTGCTCACAACACCATCAGGCTATACCTAGCCGGCACCCAGCATTTCCTAACATTACAGGACCCCAGTAAACCGTCAGTATTCTCGGCCCACGCAGTCAAGTCATTCCTACGGGGCATACAGAAACACCAACCTGTAGCCACTGGCAAACGCCTATCTATCACGAGTGCCATCTTCAGGGACATGTCTGAAATCTTTACTCGTTCTCCCTTTGGGGATTTGCCCAGCCTACGGTTTCCTACGACCTAGCGAATCTACCGTCAGCTGCTCCGGAAGTCAGACACTGCTCCGACGCCAGCTGACTCACTTTCAGAACCATTACACCCTATGTCTCACAGTCTGCAAAACGCAACGCATAACCATAAGAAATCAATAAAGAGTTATTTCCCTATCTGAGTCTTTTGCCCCCTTTTCTTGGCATACTGACCAGACCATCAAGGTCTATTTATGTTGTAAGTTTTGTCACATGTTTATGTGATCCACATCTCTCTCGGTCATAGGGCCACGAACATATATATATTTTAATACACCGCCTGAAGTGTATTATATACTGTACACCGCTGAATGCACTGTATTTATAGTCTACACTGAATTCAGAGTATATATATATATGTATATAAATTAGACTGTATATATAATATTAATACACTGCCTGCACTGACTGTATATATAGTCTAAAAAAACACAGAACACCTGGAGCGCTGCGAGTCTAGGGGCCAAGTAGAGTGCTCTGATGAGGAGTAATCAGATAAGTGGATCAGACCCAGAGTGGCCAGCACAGCATGGAAAGAGATGCGACAGTCAAAGAAAAAACACAAAATGCAGTGCTCTGAAAGAATGATCAAATAAATTCCAACGTAGTACTGTATGCATAAACAATGCTATTTATTCCATAAAGTTAAAAAATGGTTGAACAGTCAAAGTTTAATATAAATGTTAGTGAATGTTACCAGTGACCTCAGAGTGGATAAGGGGGAAACAAACATCCGGGAGGCTTGCCTGGAGATGGTTGGAACATGAATCACCATCCAAGGAAATGGGGGGGAGAAAATTCAGTTCCCAGAGGGGGAGCGTACTGGCTGCTGGCAAAACCTGCCAGCTCCAAGTGAATGCCACGGCTGGATGGTGGTGAGCAGGATGGATAGAAAGGCAACCTGTGTGATGTAAACGGCCCCAGAGGGAACAACCAAGTGGAGCAGGGTCGATTTTCTCAGCGCGCCTATGCACCTTCTATGACATCACTGCTGTGCCGGAGATGAAGAGGAAAGGTGTTCTGAAATCAGTTGTGTAAGCGTCTACTGTTCTGTTGCCGTGACTTACGTGTTTTGCATGCACTGAATGCAATATATATATATAGATATATATATATATATATCTATATATATATATATATAGATATATATATATAATTAATACACTGCCTCCAAGCCACTTACTAACCTGCCTAATCTAGCTCAAGTTATCTCTAGCTCCGTCCACTCCAACACACTACATACGGCCGCTGTGTAAGCAGCCTTATATAGTGTGGGGTGTGGACTTAGCCCCCTGACCCATGATTGGCCAAAGGCTCTCGCACTAGAGCGCGCTGTGATTGGCCAAAGCATGCAGGTCAGGTGCATGCTTTGGCCAATCATCAGATGTCAATGCACTACAATAACGCAGTGCATTATGGGGCGTTCCACAGCACTCGAATTTGCCCCAAACCCCCCATAATGTTCGCTATTTGGCGAACGGGCGAACACCCGATGTTCAAGTTGAACTTAAGTTTGACTCAAACATCGGGTCCATCCCTAAAGTAGAGTGTTAAATACAGCAAATATTTGGAGAGAGAATAGAGTTATGTACTTTACTCTTGCAATCCTTGTTGGCGCTGGAATGGTGATGGAGGAATAAGAGTCCTCCACCTGACGGTGAGAGAGAACCCCCTCACACAGCACGTGTAAGGTGACCTGTGCCCCTATGCCTCATGAGCTCCAGGTGGTTGGCTGGATTTCTGGAGCTTCCATCTGAACCATGTGTCAAATATAGGGCTATGGGTGTGAGTACTCCAGACGGGAAGGTGTTAAATG
Organism: Lithobates clamitans; assembly: GCA_037952925.1. Taxonomy (NCBI): domain Eukaryota; kingdom Metazoa; phylum Chordata; class Amphibia; order Anura; family Ranidae; genus Lithobates; species Lithobates clamitans. The sequence goes on from JBBGZY010000392.1 coordinate 5,078,854, forward strand.
TGAGGTGACCAGAAGGATGGTAAGAGGAGGTCTAGGATCTACACCATTGCACATACAGTATGTGGTTTGGGTTGAACAGGAGGAGCCTAGCTGCATGTGACAGCCATGTGGAAAAAAGTTGGGCCCCCCCTTACATACTGAAAAACAGATTTAGGGTTTACATACAGTTCAGGGGTCACACTAAGATTAGGGATTATATTTAGACACTTATTGAGGTTTACACATTTTACGATAACTGTATTTTAGTAATATGTTTTGGATGTGGTACATAATTTTGCATGTCTGACCATTTAATTTATCATATCATACCTCACTTTGCTCTTTCTGGCATCAATTTTGACACCCCAAAACACCTGCAGCCATTTTATATTGCACACATATAGAGGAAATAAGTGCTCCCACAGAATTTTCTCCAGCTAAACCCTGGACATGGCACTTAATTAGAAAATATAAAAGGTCTTTTCGTCTTACTGACTCTATTCCATTAATTTGAAGCCTTTAAAAAATACATTAAAAGACTCCATCATTTTCTAACCCTTTACTACATTGCTTTATAAAATGATGAAGTGTACAACAAAAGAACTCTCCTGCTGTTATTACTATGCATTTAAAACAAAGAAGGAAAATTGTTCCCTAATAGCCAGTGACATGTTAATAAAATATGCATAATAATACATTTCAGCAAGTCACAATGGATTTTCAAGCTAAAGCATACACTGAATAAAAAAAGGACACAAGCCCCAGTATGGAAGCGGCACAATGGATGCTACTGTCAGACTGAGTTAAATGTACTATAAACATACACAAGGTAGGTTTATTGCCAGTTGACTCGGCTATGCTAATGGGTATTTTAATATTTTATATTTCAACTTCTGTTTCTTGAATGGAACAAATGAATTACCGGAGAGAGACAGAGATACTGTATGCTGCTACAGATAACTTGACATAAGGATTTTGATTAGTTGGATGATATTGCTTCCTGAGAGTTTTTATAGCTCTGAATGAATGCATTGTAACTTTGGAGACAAAGGAAATGACAATGTCCTAAGATTTGGAAGTTTCAAGTAATTATATGCTTTGTAAAAATTTTCCGGACTCTACAATGTTGGTGTCTAGCAAGCTCCCCCCCCGTACTCCAGCTTGAGTCCAGCTTGGGGCTTGAAAGATGAATGCTCAGATAAAGTTTGTTAAGATGAGGCGCAAGATCACCTTCTCCAGAGATTTATCAAACAAGCTTTATCACCAAGTGTTCACCTTTCAAGCCCCTTGAGTGCCACCTTATCTGGGACTACTTTACCATCTGAGCACCTAGGCCCATTTTTCTTTCAGATACATATATACACTGTATAGAGAGATGAATTTAGGCAGATTTGGCATATACAGTAAGTGTAAAATGTATTAGATTCATTAGGACATCTTTTATAAATACAAGTGGTTAACATGATAGCGTTTATCACTTATGCTGTTGATGGAAAAAGTTTTCTAATTAATTTTCCATGTTTTCAATGCAACCTACTTTAAATTTGTCTATATATTAACAATCTTAAATTATATGTAAACCCCCACCTTGCAAGCAAACCATTCAGTTTTTGTAGATGGGTCCATTGATAAGCCAATAGATTCTTCATGCACCATGGCTGATTTGCTCAATACTATTAATTGACTTCATCTGAGAGCCACATCTTGTGAAGAGACCTTAATTGCAGCCTGCCCTTTGAAGAGCCCAGTGCGTTCTCTGGTTCCACAACCGTCCTCATTCTGAGTTAACTTCAGTCATTTTGCCAAAGGATAACAGGAAGTTTGCAAAGATGATTGTGATGAAAGGGTTGCAGTCCAACTGGCAAATCTAGAAATGCGCATCTACATGACTCACGATACAATAGGGACCTGGTGACACTGGCATGATGATGCCACTGGCTCCCTGAAGGATTCTTTATAGGACTATATCAAGGTTATAACTCAGAGAGAGGAACCAGAAAGTAAAACTGATGGCAAAGCTCTAGCTATCAAAGCTATTTCGGGGTGGCACATGATATTCCATCAAGGTTACAGACAGCAATAAAGACCCCAGCGCTAATGAATACCAACATATACCTACCCAAACCTAAAAATGAAATAAAATGGTTTTGACTGGAGTGCCAATCTCAAAATCCAATACATCACCTTTGCTGCTTGAATATTTTATGTTTTGTTGAGACAGTAACTAGCTCTCCATCACATTTATGCTGAGCTTTCCAAAATCTGGCTAACCTTCTTGTATTCAAGTTGTACTGTAATTAAATATAAATATTTAAATAGGAACATTTTGGTTTCCAGCAAAGAATTCTCATGAATTATTCCTGATTCTAAACAATAAAACATCTGTTACTAGTTTAACATGTGATTATGCGATATCTCAATTAATAGGACGTAATCACAGGGGAGGCAGTGCCTCCTGTAATTAGCCTGTGTGTCACAAAGTTGCTTAGCTACCTGCATTCTTTTCTCGAAGGTTAAGAGGGAAAACACTGACAAGCTATGTTTTGATATATGCAAAAAAAGCAGTCACCAGGCTTGAAATAATATCTGGCTTGTGTGCAAAGAATTTAATAACAAGATAACAGAGAATGAAACATAGCATAGTTTAGTCATCTCCAAAACTGGATACCGTCTCCTGGAGATATAGCAAAAATACCCCTGTACCCGAGGGGTACCTAAATCATCTGGTCAAGGGACCATGGTCATTAAGACTCCAGTCTGCAATAGCCTAAACCTATACCAATGCTTGAGCAAAGCCATGCTACACGAGCCTAAAGTCCATGATATGTATGAAAGCTCTCTGCAGAATGTAAAAAATCACACAAGGAAAGTAAATTGGGAAAATAAAAAAGACCTTATTACCGCATTGGTAATTTGTTTTGTGACTCCTAGATTACTATGTCACACCACGAATAATAATATGTCAGAGAAGCGTGCCACAGCTTGCTCCTAGTATGTCTTCTGTTCCTCCTCCAGGAGAGAAGACACACTGTGAATGCCAATTAGAAGTCATCATCACAAAGCTATATTATGATTCAGATTAGGGATGTTGGCTTGACACCGAAGAATGATGGACCACCCACTGAGCAGTGATACTATTCTCATTATTTAACAGGAAGGAGACAACAGCAAAGGGCTGCTAGGAGCCGACACAAGACTCTTGCCACTTACCATTTTGTGGCTTGTAGACATAGGAGATTGTATGGGTATGATAATTTTTATCATTATAAAGCCTTTATGTAGCAATAAAATAGTTATAATGTGGAAGCCAATGGGTTACGTGTGTTTTTCAGTGATTAGGTTTCACTCTTCATTTAAATGATAATGAAGTTCCTATGTCAACTGAAGTTTTGTCAGACACGGAAAAGTAGGTAGATTGTAATGTAACAGGAAGTAAGGAAAGAGAAAGGGCTTGACCACATATTTGGGTGAGGGGGGCAGTTGGGACATCATCATTGAAAGAATACATAAGGCATTATTTTGTTAGATAATTATACCAAGGCAAAAACATTGTTTTTTTTGGTTTGACTGCAAGTATAGGTGTGTGGGTGGATAGCCTTTATATTTCTTCTGTATTTAATTTCCTGTGATTGTCACCATTTTATATCTTGAAAGTGGTTCTAAAGGTAGAAGTTTATTTACCTTAATGCATTGTATGCATTAATGTTAAAAAACTTCTGAGTTCAGCTCCACCCCAGCCCTCGCCCCCTTATTCTTACCTGAGCCCAATCTCGATCCAGAGCTGTGCCCGAGAGCAGCGGCTCTCTCTGCTCTTACTTTCCTCACTAGACATCAGGGCAGCAGCGGGAGACATCGGCTCAATCACAGCCTGTGAGGAGAGAGCAGGGGTGTGGCAAAACAGCGTTGTGGGTGTCAATGAACACACAGAGAGTGGCACGGGAGTGAGCCCACACAAGTGCCTCCATAGCAAGCGGGGGGGAGGAGCCAGGAGCGCCAGTGGGGGACCCCAGAAAAGGGGGGTCAAGGATGTTCTGTGCAAAACCATTGTGATGTGTTTGATATTTACAAATAAATAATTTAGAATCACTTTTAAATTCAGTAAGGATTTATTTGTACAGTATCTCACAAAAGTGAGTACACGCCTCACATTTTTGTAAATATTTTATTATATCTTTTCATGTGACAACACTGAAGAAATGACACTTTGCTACAATGTAAAGTAGTGAATGCGCAGCTTGTAAAACAGTGTAAATTTGCTGTCCCCTCAAAATAACGCAACACACAGCCATTAATGTCACAGAACCATTAATTTCTAAACCGCTGGCAACAAAAGTGAGCACACCCCTAAGTGAAAATGTCCAAATTGGGCCCAATTAGCCATTTTCTCTCCCTGGTGTCATGTGACTCGTTAGTGTTACAAGGTCTCAGGTGTGAATGGAAAGCAGGTGTGTTAAATTTGGTGTTATCGCTCTCACTCTATCATACTGGTCACTGGAAGTTCAACATGGCACCTCATGGCAAAGAACTCTCTGAGGATCTGAAAAAAAGAAATGTCGCTCTACATAAAGATAGGCTATTAGAAACTGCAGCACGGTGCCCCAGATCATACAGCAGTTTAACAGGACAGGTTCCGCTCAGAAAAGGCCTCGCCATGGTTGACCAAAGAAGTTGAGTGTACGTGCTCAGTGTCATATCCAGAGGTTGTCTTTGAAAAATAGATGTATAAGTGCTGCCAGCATTGCTGCGGAGGTTGAAGGGGTGGAGGGCCAACCTGTCAGTGCTCAAACCATACGCCATACACTGCATCAAATTGGTCTGCATGGCTATCGTCCTAGAAGGAAGCCTCTTCTAAGATGATGCACAAGAAAGCCTGCAAACAAGAATGAAGAATACTGGAACCATGTCCTGTGGTCTGATGAGACCAAGATAAACTTATTTGGTTCAGATGGTGTCAAGCATGTGTGGCGTCAACCAGGTGAGGAATACAAAGACAAGTGTGTCTTGCCTACAGTCAAGCATGGTTGTGGGAGTGTCATAGTCTGCAGCTGCATGAGTGCTGCCGGTACTGGGAAGCTACAGTTCATTGAGGGAACCATGAATGCCAACATGTACTGTGACAGACTGAAGCAGAGCATGATCCCCTCCCTTCGGAGACTGGGGCAGTATTCCAACCTGATAACAACCCCAAACACACCTCCAGAATGAACACTGTCTTGCTAAAGAAGCTGAGGGTAAAGGTGATGGACTGGCCAAGCATGTCTCCAGACCTAAAACCTATTGAGCATCTGTGGGGCATCCTCAAAAGGAAGGTGGAGGAGTGCAAGGTCTCCGACATCCACCAGCTCCATGATGTCATTATGGAGTAGTGGAAGAGGACTCCAGTGGCAACCTGTGAAGCTCTGGTGAACTCCATGCCCAAGAAGGTTAAGGCAGTGCTGGAAAATAATGGTGGCCACAGAAAATATTGACAACTTTGGGCCCAATTTGGACAATTTCACGTACTCACTTTAGTTGGCAGCGGTTTAGACATTAATGGCTGTGTTGAGTTATTTTAAGGGGACATCAAATTTACACTGTTATGCAAGCTGTGCACTCACTACTTTACATTGTAGCAAAGTGTCATATCTTCAGTGTGTTCATATAAAAAGTTATAATAAAATATTTACAAAAATTGTGAGGGGTGTACTCACTTTTGTGAGATACTGTATAAATACTTTCTTCCTCGGTACTGTACTGTACAGCTTAGATTGTATTTCTACTTTTGCAATCAGATTCGAGAAAACTCCACTATACTGTATGTGTTTTTTGGTTCCCATTCACACAGCATACCAAAACTTTTTTTTCTTACCTTTTAGATGTTATATAGGAGAAGGTATTGTAACAGAATGCAAGCATTTCTCAACAAGTTTGGGGTGAGTCTGTCCCAATAGAAAGGCTAATGCTGCGTACACACGATCGGAATTTCCATCAGAAAAAATTTGGATGGTTTTTCCGATGGAATTCCTCTCAAGCTTACCTTGCATACACGCGGTCACACAAAAGTTCTCTGAACTTTCGACCGTCAAGAACACGGTGACCTACAACACTACGACGAGCCGAGAAAATGAAGTTCAATGCTTCTGAGCATGCGTCAAATTGTTTCCGAGCATGCGTGATTTTTTGCGTGTCTGAATTGCATACAGACGAACGCATTTTCGGATAGGAACTTTTCCCGACCGAAAATAGAGAACATGCTCTCAATCTTTTGCTGGCTGGAATTCTGCCAGCAAAAGACAGATGGAGCATACACACGGTCGCATTTTCCGACAAAAAGCTCTCCTCTGAGTTTTGCTGGCGGCATTTCCGATCGTGTGTATGCGGCATTAGAGTTTACTCTCAATAACATACAATGAAGAAGCTCATATTTTAAATTTGTAACCCTTTTTTTAGGACACAGTGGTCAAATCTAGTTTAAAACTGATAATGATATCTACCAGTCCAGTACAGACATGGTTTATAATGGCAAACACAGCTACCGAGCCTCCTCATAAAAAGAACTGAGTATGATTTGTCAGTGTTGGAGTTATCAAAATCAGCATCTAAAATAATAAGCAGAATTTTTTTTTTAATGTGTAGTGGTGCCCCCGTGGGGTCGCTGCGTATAGTAGTTTCACATGTCACTCTGCTTGGCCAGACATTCACTTCAGACACACTTTGCCAGTCAATGAATAGTCCATTAGGTTGTTTTTGTTGTTTTTAATTAGGGGATCAAACTTGGATGGGGAAAAGGGACATGGGATGCCCAAATAATAAATCTTGCAAATAATAAAGCACCACACTCCTCCAGCATACTACTTGAGATCACTTTGCTTTCTCCAGTGTACAATCCTAGATTCCTGTCATCCTCAGCACATGGTTAGGCCTCACTCTGAATAAGTCCCAACAGTTCTCTAATAGCCATTTGCTGGCAGGGGTCTGCAGTGCAGATGTAGCAACCAATAGCAATAAAAAAGGACAATTGTGCTGACTGAAAATTGGTGGTCCCAGAAAGTCCGGTGCAAATCCTGCCAACCCTCCTGGCTGCAGCAACTTGACTTCAACAACACCACAGTCTCTCCCTCTGCCTTCACATCCAATCCTGGCATGTCCCTCCCAGAGCTTCTCACTGTGCTTTTCACTCACGACCCTGGCATGAATCCCTTCTGAATGACTTTCTTGGCAGTGCTCCCACTGTCCTCTCCCTGCTCCTGTTCCAGGACACCTCTCAATGACCGCGTGTAATGCTTCAGGCAGTGAACTATGTTGGATCGTGTGGATCACAGCTTTGAAAGTCTGTGAATACTAAATTCTTAACAGTTAACTTTAACCTTAACAGCTATCAGGTAGGAAGACTCAGATTAATTTGGAAATACAATTGGTTTTATTTAGAGTGGTAATACACAGCCACAATGGGGAGCTTCAGAGGCAACTTAAGCTTAGTAGCACTACACAGGAATAAAGTTTATAGGAAATGTAAAGATACTTGCAGTGAGTGGATTCCTGGAGATGGGGTCACCCAGTGGCTTCTTGAGAAATGTACTGGTCTCTTATGTGGAAAGGAACAGGTAAGGTTTTCTTCTGGGAAAGTAAGTAGACTGTGGGTAGGGCAGAGGAGAGTCTCTGACTACTAGAGAGGAAGGGGCTCTGTCCGGCCCAACAAGTGGAAGTTGGAGGGGCTCTGTCCGGCCCAAAAGTGAGGTGGAAGACAGGGCTCTATCTGGCCCAAAAGTGAGATGATAGTCAGGGCTCTGACCGGCCCAAAAGAGAGAGGGTAATTGGGGTTCTGTCCGGCCCAAAAGAGAGATGATAGTCGGGGCTCTGACCGGCCCAATAGAGGGAGATGACGGCAGTCTTTTGTTGGAGATCTTTACCTGGCATCAGGTTCTTAGCACGAACGTCAAGTAAATGGCATCGGCTGTTTAAGTAGGGACAAGAGGAGGAGCCGGGTGATGTCGTTGTGATGTCATCAATCTGCGACGGAGTTTGTGGAGATATCAGAGCTCCCAGTGGAAAGATAAGAATATTGCAGGAGAAATAATATACAAAAAACCGCGCTAAATTGAAAACGTCAGCGTGTGACGAAACGCGTCTGGGAGGGACGTGCTGACGTCACGACGTTTGCCCTGGGAGGACGGGAGTGTGTTCGAGTGCCGGCCGGCTCCATTTCTTGCTGTTTTTACTTCTTTTTATGTAAGTGTTACTCTACAATTCAATAAACCGGACCATACAGCATTATACTATTGGTGTTTTCTACTTCTTATGTACCGCTGAGCTTGGGCGTGATTGTCCAGGATGTGTCTACACCGCTCCAGATAGGAGCCTATCTGTGCTCCATCCCATCTGCCTATTATATGAGGATGTCTGGTAAGCAGAATATCCCCTAGGTTCGCTGGTGTAATTCCATCTTATTTACACGCTGGGTGTGTGTCATTTTGCCTATACGAATCTGTTATCTGGTAAGCAGCTTGTGCATGTGATGTGCTGCCTGTAAAGGTTCTTCTTGCTTCTTCCTTTTTCACGCATTTTTGGTTTATAATTTTTTCTGTTGCCAATAATTTTGGGTGATTGGGTATAGTCTTACCTTCACCTGAATCTGCCTAATAGACATTGGGTGTTGCTAAATTTCACTTTTATTTTATTCACCCTGTTTCACTTCCTTGCATGATTGCATGACACTCACTTACCATCCTTAGTTGCAGTGTCAACTTTGGATGATTTATGATATTTATGATTATTCTTGTGTTGAGTGTTACACTTTTTTTCATATTTTGAGTGTTTTTTTTTAATTATCAGTATTACGCTATGCTTGTGTTATTTATTTTTGGATAAATACCTCTATGGACTGGGCACATGAGACGAGTGCGAATATCTTGATCCGTTCAGGACATCTGTTTAAAGGCCCAGGCTGGGTTTAAGCCATCTGTTTATATTTGGCTTACGTCTGGTAAGCGCAACAATTTGATGTTTTTCCAGTTCCACTGTCATTTACCTCATTGGACGAACTTTCATGATATTTATATTTAACAGTTCTACTTCCCTCATCTGTTGTGGACACCTATATGGGACTACAAGGACTATACTAATATCACACAATTTAGCGCGTTTTTTTGTATATTGTTTTGTTTTGGTGTGCCTCAATTATAACCGCAGCTCTATTAATTTTTCTTTTTCCAAGCGCAGTTTTTCTGTTTAAATATTGCAGGAGAAATGTTGGAGCCTCCAGTGGAGGGATAAAGACATTACAGGAGAAATGTCGGAGCCTCCAGTGGAGGGATGAGGACATTACACCGTGTAGAGAGAGACTCCCTCCCAGCTCCAGAGCTTCAGGCCCAAGGTCACCCCCCCCGAGAAAGGGTATTCCCTCAAGGGCCACGACAGTCTAACACCCCATCACTCAGTTCTTCCACCCGACAACTCCTCCCACAACAGGCTGACCATGAGTATATATATAGGAGGCCTGCCCCCTGCCAATCCTAGTTCGGGATTGTTCAGGGCTCCCAAATACACCCCATGTCCCTCCAGTCCTCTGCCCTGCCTCTTTTCCAGAACCCACTGGAAACAAAGGAGGTGCCAGAGAGATGAAGTACATGTCAGTCACCTGCTGTTACACTAAACCACTCCCCAGATCAAAAACAAACAGGCCTAGCTCACAGCTAGGCCTGCCTAAATTTACCTGCACTGTCTGTAATAAAAAATACACACTATTCTAGCAACCTACCTACCTAAGGTAGAGGGTGCTACATATGTTATGCTATGTGAATGAGAAGACAAAGTAAATAAAAAAATAGGTTTTATCCAAGGCTGGCTAAAAAATTGGAAAAACAAAATTAAGTTAAACTATTCCCGAGCATTACAAAGGTCCAGACACAGATCTAAGAACCTGACGTAGGAGTAAAAAACATGACCATCTAGTTTACAGGTGAAACCCCTAAAGACAGTTAAAAAATAATTATAGCAGCTGTTTAGCGAATAAATATTGGAACTGAAAGGATTTTATATTTTCCTAGAGTTCCTTTTAAATTTAGGAAAGCAACACCTCACTTGAGGCTTGTCAGGTCCTCTGAAGATATGGATTCTGAAAAGTGGGAAATACTAGAATTGTAGCTTTAAGATGATAGCTTCTCTAAAGATAAAACGAAGGATGGCCGCACTCCCATAAATGATGGAATTAAAGTTTTATTCAGGAGATAAAATAAAAGCAAACAGCACACAATGGTATGCAGGTTGGGGGAAGCAAGGTGAGGCATTTCACACGACTAACGTGCTTAGGTTTTGACAAAGCACAGTGGCTGCCTGTGCACAAAGCCTGTAATCCACTTTCATTAGACAGTGTAGATCACAGACAAAAGGCACAGAGCCAAACAGAGTTGGTCTGTACCTTGAAATTGCTGTGATGGCCAATTACAGCAATCACAAATGTAAACACAGCTCGTGTTTATTTTTGAGAGTCCACCCCTTCATCCTCTGCCGACAATTTCCTGATCTTCTGCATTTCTTTTCTCTAAGCACTTATCCTGCCTATCCTGTAAGTAAAACTGTCCCACAAACTACCAACGAAAGGGGGAAGAATAAGGGGGCGTATACAGCAATACCAATGTTTTGATGGCACAGACACTAACCAGCAATGTAAGGGGGCAGAGACAGTGTCCACTGACTCTCATTAAATTTTCCTTCTGTTATTCTACAACTCAAGGCATTTTTTCCTCCCACTGACCACCAACGTTGGCTTTTTTTTTGTTCCATAATATGTGTATTTGGAAAATAAGTATGAAATTACAAAAAGTTATAACAACACGTGATTAGACATCTTAACTGATACAATATAGCAAAAAAAAAAAAAAAAAAGGAAACCAAAAATAAGCAAACGGGGTGACATGCCCCCCGGTAAAATATACAATTTATGTCTCCACGTACAAAGCTAGAGAAGGCATAGGCATTAATAAATATTCAGTGTATCCATAAACTTTGTGCTTCTGCATTTATAATCACCCCTCAGAATAGTAACTTCCTATTCCAATACAAACACCTTCTGTGGATATGTGCTCAGTGCCAGATATAGCTCAACGCTATCCCTATGTCAAACATGTGCCATTCAACGTTGGTCTTTTTTTATTCCCGATGTCCTGCAATACTGGATATTTTTCCTTCCCCTGTTGGTTAATAGTAGGCATTTGTTTCCCACTGACCACCAATGCTAGCCGTTTTTTTTCTTCCATTGAACACAGATGCTGGCCATCTTTTCCTCCCACTGACCAGCAATATAAGGGGCACTATAGCATATACTGCTGGCTGCTACACTCTATACATTGTGTTTTACATAACTAAGTGCTTATTGCTGTACATTACATACTTCTGATCAAAGTTTTTTTTGTCACATCAGATGCTGGTTGCTAAATAATTTCCACCTATTTTAATTAGGTTCTCCTTCAAGGTAGACCCAGAAAAATGTTAGCTCTTTGTCCATATTCTGTTTTATTTTTTATGTGAAATTCCCACTTTTGGTTTAGTAGTTAAGGATTATTTTGTTGATACAAGGATTTTTGCATACAGTATGTAGGTGGGTGCAGCATGGTGCGGCCTCAATAAGTCACACAGTAAGGTGGGTGCAGTATAAAACTTGTATTGAAGAAGCGTAGCAACAGTTGACAGCAAACCTGGATGGGAAGACTGACAACTGGGTGCACTCACAGTTTCCAGTAACATGACAAAAGCTGATTTCAGCCAGGCTGACAACTTCTGTTGATAAGGGCAGAATGCGGCCTGGCTGTCTCCTGCCCAATCTAGAAGGTATCCAGAACAATTGTGACCCTATGCTTTCCCTCCTCATTAGGAACCTTTCATTATCACTAGTGCTGTCCCTAGCAAGAGAGGTACCTTTCCCTATGCTACCCACTCGCATAAAGTGCACCAAACCTGGGAATTTGGGGCCTTAAATAGGCTCCGCCTAAACCAAGTTGGCTACTAGAGTCACACGGGGCCACAGAATCCAACCTAGTGATCCTGGGAAACCATAAAGGAACCCTATTTCTCATGACTTTCTATCCAGTGGCAGAACCGCTATGGTTGATTACTATCTGCAGTGGAGAAAACAGGCTACACCTGCCTACAAGTATGTGTGCAGTTTATATTTCAAATAGGCTTAGACTATATTTGATTATGTTCCTTTAAGTCACACCCAAAATTCAGCAGAGTTTAGCCACATCCACTACCCATTTTCTCCTTTCTGGGTTCCAGGTGTTGGGACTTTGGTTATGTCTATAAGTCTCTTACTTGTGGCAGAGTAATTAAAACATATTTTGTGTGTGGGTACTGAAGGTTTGCGCTATATTATGCAGTGAGTAGGCTCAGGTTTTATTAAACCATGCCCCTTTTAAGCTCTTCCCTCTGTTAGAACAATTACGCAACACCGACCATTTACCACAGTGTGCTATGGGTGCCACATTATTGCTTTCCTCAGGGTGCCCCAGGTCTTTCACATTTCTAGTTACAGCCCTGCATATTAGCACAAGATGAATTGAAAAACCTTTAGCAAGAAATAGGGCTTATTCTGATAGGGCTGCTTAGGTTTTCAAGTTGAGGGCTCCATATGGCCCAAAGTATTCCCTTTGGCCATCAATCAGACATTAAGCTGTCTGGGAGCGGGGGGCGAGCACCGTCGGCAGGCAGGGTTGAATGGGAGCTCTTTTCCCAGTGATCGCCCAGAGAAGAGAGAGCCGGCCGGATCATCAGAGCGCGGAACATCGCTGTAATAGCTTTCATTTCAATTGCTGTGTGTTCTCCGCACTCGCTGTCACATACAGCCCCGCCTCCCGGCCCGGGTACTTTGATAGACAGAACACACATCCAATCCCGGGACTTGTGACGTATATAAAAAGTAGAACATGTGAACAGGCAAAAAATTAGTTTGAACACGCGAACACCGCTGAAGTCTATGGGACGCGAATGTGAAAAATCAAAAGTGCTAATTTAAAGGCTTATATGCAAGTTATTGCCATTAAAAGGGGACCCAGGTCCTGCCCCAGGGGACATGTATCAATGAAAAAAAAGTTTTGGAAACGGACGTTTTTTTGGGAGCAGTGATTTTAATAATGCTTAAAGTGAAACAATAAAAATGAAAAATTCCTTTAAATATTGTGCCTGGGGATGTCCTTAGTATGCCTGTAAAGTAGCACATCTTTACCATGTTTATAACAGTGCCACAGAAAAATGGCATTTCTAAAGGAAAAAATGGCATTTAAAACTGCTCTTGGCTGTAATGTATTGTCGGATCCCGACAAAATAGATAAAAATACCAAAAATACCAAAAAAAAAACTATATGCTCTGAACAACAGTATATATACTATACGTCCTGCCCTATATACTCTACAGAAAATTGGGCCTTAGGTGTTGGTGGTACCAGAACACTGTAAGCCCTCACAGTTACTCTTGTCAGGCTCAGGAACGGGCCCTGCTGTGAAATATTATATCAAGAATTGTAATTACATGCCCCTGTTAAACAGGGTCAGAAAAATTGGGCCTTGGGATGTGGTGGTGCCACAACACTGTAACCCCTCACAGATACTCGTGTTCGACTTGAACCGCGGGCTCATCACTATAGACCGTCTATATAAGACATAAGATGCATCCAGGAATGCCTGACATGTTTTGTGGCTATGCGGGTGCATATATGAACAAAGCCTGGAACCTGTGAGACCCAAACCTGGAGGCTGCTTATAGTGTCTATCCAGGGAACTGTGGTAGATTGGACCCACCAGGGAGTTAGACACACACATGGTCCCACAATGATGTGCAAGGGGGAATGTGGTGATGGAAAAGACACAATTGGTAAATTGTTTGGGCTCCATTTCTATTGACACAACAGAGAAAACCAAATACCAATATCAGATACAAGGTGTGTGAGAAAGGTGATTTGATATTTTTTATATATTTTATATAGGCTGCATTGTTGGGCACAGGTGAAGCGACATTGATGGACACAGGTAGGCTGCACTGATGGGCACTGATAAAGTTGTTGTTAATAATTATTTTTATAACTTAATTCTGCATAAAAAAAGGTGTAATTTCATGAGATAATTTATGAGGGCGTGTTTAGGGGCGGAATTAAGGGTTGGGCATGGTAGGGGTTGGGTGGGGCAAATGGTGGCAAGTAACCCTTGAGGTCTGGCTAATAGCTTAGAACTTGAAATTTTGAGCCCTGGTCTACTGTTATTATCATCAGGAATTCCAAGCACCCACCACTAGAATGTATGCATGTAGACAGGAAGTGGCTGCAAAGGGGCTGCATGACAAAAGAAAAATTATGAAAGCAAGTATTATATTTAAAAAAAATAGCAATTGCTTATAATACTCAGGGTTTTAGCAAACTAAATACCATTCAGCTAGGTCTTATGTCCAAATAAACGATTAATAATCTTGCTCATATAGCTAAACATAGCGTAAGGAATACCGTACTTAATTTTCCTAAATAAAATATTGTTTAAATCTACCTCCAGTGCTTTGATTTTTTTTTACATTGTCTCCTCTTAAGCTGGCCATACATGGTTCGAATACTAAACCACCCTAGATTTGAACTATGTATGGGCAAGCTGAATGTATCCAAGTTGATCAATTGATCAACTTGGGTGCAACCAGCCTGTTGGATTTTACATATGATTATTGCTAGCAGCTGTTATAGCCACTAGCAATAATCACTGGCTCAGCGGGAGTGATTCAGTGTTGGTGGGGGAATCAAGAGATTTTCTTTCCTGCAACCGTGGTTGCAGGAAAGAAAATCGCTTTGTCTATGGCTGGCCTAACTCAGCTGACCTAGATGGTAAGTGTCTTATCGTAAACCAGCCATGGAAAGTGTGCAGTATTTTGTAATTGTGCATTGGTTTCTATAAAAAAGGAGCACTTTAAGAAGGAAACAAAACTGTATACTGAGCTAAAAAAAGTAAAGGAGAGGAAATTTTCCTTATTACTGACTATTCCTGCTGTTTTCTGCACTGTATCTATGTGTGAATGTAGACATCTTGGTAGAGGAACAGGGCTTTACTTTTTCATGTTAGAGCTGTCCCCCTTCCTCTCTGATGAGTGGTGATCTGATGATTGGTGAAGTAATATTCAAGAAGCAGCAATAGACGTGGAGGAAGCTCAAGTCCACAAAATGAATGCTTTAGAAGCAGGGAGTTGCTTACACTGCTGGTCCTTGGGTACAGCTTCCTCTCCAGCAAGGAGAACAGTGAACAGCACAAGGGTGAGATTAACAAATATTACTTAAAATCTGGTGAGACTTGCACTCAGAGGCTTCAGTGCCTTAGATCTAAAACTGCAGATATACTAATGAGATTGAAGGCATGGGAGTGCCTAGGCACATTCACATACCAGGTGATGCACTGTTATTTTTAACCACTTTCCGCCCATGCTATGGTCGAAAGACAGTTTCCAGTTTTGTGAGGGCGTCAATAGATGCCCTCCCATGATCACGTTGCTCGCGTGCCCCCCTGCGGCGTGTGGGCGGTGCACTTTATGATCGTTGTGTCCTTCAGACTCGGCTGATCACAGAACAGGTGATCGCGGAAGTAAACAGAAGCTGGTTATTGGCTTTTTTTCTCCTCACGCTAACAATGTGAGAAGAAAGGAAGAAAGCCGGTAACCGACCTCTGTTACAGGGACATCTCTCCCACACAGTGCCCACCAGTGCTACTAATCAGTGCCCACTAGTGCTGCTAATCAGTGCCACCTATCAGTGCCCACTAGTGCTGCTAATCAGTGCCCACCAGTACTGCCAATCTGTGCCCACCAGTGCCACCTATCAGTGCCTCATCATCAGTGCCCATCAGTGCCTCATCATCAGTGTCACCTATCAACGTTGCCTATCAGTGCCGCCTACCAGTGCCCTTCAATGCTGCCTCATCAGTGCCATCTCATCAGTTCTGACAGAGTGTGCAGCGAGGAGAGCCGATCTCCTCGCAGGGGAGAACAGGGCATGTAATCAGGGCACTAATCATCAGGGCACTGATTACAGTAAAGCCCCAGAAGTGCCATCAATCAGTGCCCATAAGTGCCACCAATCAGTGTCTATGAATGCCCCTCAGTGACACAAATCAGTGCCCATCAGTGACACAAATCAGTGCAAATTACTGGTGCCAGGCATTGCTGTCTTTTACTGCCCATTAGTGCTGCCCATCAATTCCCATCAG
Source organism: Lithobates clamitans (assembly GCA_037952925.1). Classification (NCBI taxonomy): domain Eukaryota; kingdom Metazoa; phylum Chordata; class Amphibia; order Anura; family Ranidae; genus Lithobates; species Lithobates clamitans. The sequence continues at coordinate 5,095,033 of JBBGZY010000392.1, forward strand.
TGCCGCCCATTAGTGCCCATCAGTGCCACCTATCACTGCCCACCAGTGCCGCCTATCAGTGCAGCATATCAATGCCACCTATCAGTGCCCATCAGTGCGGCATAATAGTGCCTTCTCATCAGTGCCCATAAGTGCCACCTTATCAGTGCCCATCAATGCAGCCTATCAGTGCACATCGGTGCAGCCTCATCAGCTCACATAAATTACCTATTTGCATTTTTTTTTTAACAAAGTATATAAAAAAAGTTTTTTTTTTACATTTTTGGTCTTTTTTTGGTTCTTTAGTAAAAAAAAAAAAAAAAAAAACAGTAAACAAATACCACCGAAAGAAAGCTCTATTTGTGTGAAAAAAGTGTAACAGCGCTGAAAGATGAAAATTGGCCTGGGCAGGTATATGTCCCCACAAAGCAAGTGATTAAGGAGAAATTTGAGACAAAAGGGTAAATCTTTCAACATATTGCTTAGGCACAATTAGCATTTCTAGATGTTTCCTAGAAGATAGGAAATATTCATTTTTTAAATTCAGGTCCACTTTAAACACAATGTGAAAAATGTTAGAAAAATGTATTTGAAAGCTTTATGTTTTTCGATACGAAAGTACATATATACATATATTGCTACTAACAACAGAATGACCACAGTTGGACCTCAGACCAGAGGGAATAATGCTTGTTTGCGGTTGCTGACTGTAAATAAAGAAAACATTGATTCTTTTCTCTTTTCCCTCCCACGTCTCTGAATGTTTGCAAGTTAAATACCAACATGCATCGCTCAAAAAGCAACCATTATCTGTGCTTGAGAGGACACAATATAAACATTGTACCAATCTTCTGTGGTGCGTATGGTAAAAAAATATCACCCTAAATCACTTAAGAGTAAAAAGCTAATTTTCCCAACGTCAAAGCTGGAAACACTTGCGCTCTATGTCTCGATGTTTGGACTTACTGAAGCACAGAAGATTTTGATAGCTTTGTGTTTTGCTTCCCTGTTCATCTACTTGTACGGACAACATCTGAAAAAAAAATATATATATCTTTCCTTTTAAGCGTTTTATGTAAGCTGCGAGGATGCTCAGTCAGGTGACAATTAAATAAGAGCGATTTAATGGCTTCCCAAATAAATTTGTGGGCTCCGTAGAGCTAAAATAACAAATTAAACGCTTCAGCGCTAGTCCATTTTCTGAACAACTTTAATCTCGAATGCACTTGAAGACTGCAATGGATTTTGAAATTACTCGATAGAATAAAAGAAGATCTCCATCTGACTGTGTAATATCCTTCTCTGATAAAGGCCTGCCTAATTTCTCCAATTTAAAAATTAATCAAGGTCTATAAGCTGTAAAACAAAAGACATACAGGGAAAAAAGAGAGAAAAGGGAAAAAAAAAAACGTTAATGGATTTGTAGAGAGACGTCCGTTGATGGGAAACAGAAGTGAGTGACAATTAAACTATCTGTAGTGAATGGAGACATGAGGATTTATGATATGTTTAATCCATGTATAATGTCCTAAGCAGGCTGGCTGCTTTATTAAATTAGACATCAACGTTACAATTTGAAATGAAAGAAAGAGCAAGTGGAGGCGAACACACTGCAGTGTAGTCAGCAACCAGTCCAATAGCTTGTACATGTCTGTCAATGGCGTCAGCTAAAGCCAATCAAATAAAGAAAAGAAACTGGTACAAAAAAAAAATATTGGATTGGTTCTTAAAGTGGTTCTAAAGGCAGAAGATTGTTTTATCTTAATGCATTAAGATAAAAAACCTCCTGTGTGCAGCAGCGCCCCTAATACTCACCTGTGCCCCATCTCAATCCAGCGATGTTGCACGAGAGCCTTGGCTGTCCCTTCTCATTGGCTGAGACAGCCATTGGTTCCCGCTGCTGTCAATCAAAGCCAGTAAGCCAATGAGTAGAGAAAGGGGGCGGGATTGAGCTGCGGCTCTGTGTTTGAATGGACACACAGAGTAGCGTCTCGGCTCGGGTGCCCCCATAGCAAGTTGCTTGCTGTGGGGGCACTCAGCAGGAGGGAGGGGCCAGGAGCTCCAGCGAGAGACCCAAGAAGAGGAGGATCTGGGCTGTTCTGTGCCAAACCACTGCACAGAGCAGGTAAGTATAACATTTTTGTTATTTTTAAACATGTAGCCAGGAGCTGGCTATTGTTGCCTGCAAAACCAGGGACAGTATGCAGTAGTGTTGATGTGGAGCTGTCTCCCTCTAGTGTCGGCTTGGACTCTGTTTAATTTCCTAAAGGCGAAACCCAGAGCAGAGCAAAGCATCGTGGGATGTGTAGTTCAGAATGCTGGGGTTTCAATTCCAGCAGGTCTGGCCTGAACTACAACCACCAGTTTGCTGTGAGAGAAGAACAGACTGCTGGGAGAGGATATAAAGGGGCTGGTCTAGGCCTAGATAGCTCTCTTGTGGCGTTGGCCTGGATCTGCCAGCAGGAGCTCTGTGCCAGTGTGAGCTGCGGCCAAGTCGCAGCCTGTATAGGAGAGAATTATACAGCTGCATCCAGAGGGACATCTAGGGACAGCATTGCTTCCTATCTACAGTGGTCCGGAGGTTGTTCCTGATCATCCACGCTACCTGCATTTCAGATCCGGGTGGGCCGCGGCAAGGTGTGACGGAGGTCAGATGCCATTCCATGAGCCTGAATCCAGGGGGAGATCCAGAAAGAAACTTAATCATCTGCATCGCTACCAGCAACTTCTGCTACACTGTCGGTGAGTGAGCACCTGCCAATTTAATCCTATAGACACTGCAAATAGAAATAATTGACTTTGCCCAAATTTCTGATAATTGTAGTGCTACTGGATGCAAGTTCATTCACTCCCATAGACACTGTATGCAGACATCTGTGCTTTGCTTACATCCCTTTCATCTGCAATCCTTCTGGATACAATACCATTGAAACAACATATATGGTGACCACGTGTTCTTAGGTCATACAGGAAAAGTCTGCAATTTAAAAATTTCACAAAGCAGATGAAGCTACACTACGTTCCTTAGAGAAACGCGTTGACGTCACAAGCGTCACGTGACGCCACCCATGAAAGCCCTGCTGTGTTGGCTCAGCTAGCTGAGTGAAGTAGTGAAGGTGACGGGAGACGCTGCATGGCTGCACGCCGTATCCGAGCTGGCGATTAGTTCACCCTTACTTGACGGACCTCGGGTGACACCGCCTAAGGGTATATGGGTACCGACCAACAGAGAGTTCCTTCCCAACGGATATCCATTGCAAAGGACGGTAATGTACCCCCCAGCAGAATAAATATTTATACGCCTCAATCGGAGGCTCTCTGTTCTGATGCGTTCATACATATCATCTAGTATACCCTTCTCTGTAGCCGTAGATGTCATCACTTGCTAAATATCAGACTGCTGCTGCTTAGAACTGTAACGGCCGGCATTCCAGCATTGATGCAGCGTTCTTTCAGAGGAACTTTACTCCCAGCTGTCATGTACAGCTATTAGTATACTATACTTAAGCATTTGGATTCCATCATTAACTACCAGTCTCACATGACTTGAGCGGTTTACCCTATGCAATTTAGTGACTAGCGCTGCAGGATTTATTGATTCCTCGGTTTAACTTTACCATGTGAACTTTTCTCCCCCTTCATAAATTCCACAAGCTCTGCATGCTCCTGCCATTCCAGCAATCTGCAGCCGGCTCCCCCACTTTTATCCTATCCTTCCTGATCTCCCTTTCCCCACCTTCCTTCCCTTTCTTCCCCTTCCCTCCCCCTCACCCCCCCCCCCCCCGGGGCCACACACAAACTGGATGTCTTTTATTATTGAGGATAACCAATCCTAATTATTACGTATCAGATGACTTTTTCGCCAGATAACCAGGATGTGTGTTTTTACACGGCGTCCGGACGTGATGCTGATACTTCATGTGGGACGGGGTATTGATGTGTTAGCTATTGATATTGTGAAGCTGTGTCTTAATTTTGGCTCATAAATTATATTTGACATTTCTTGCCTTATTAAAACATATATCTTTTAGATACACTTGAGTTTAATCCATCTGTTACCATTGTAACCCTTTCCCTGGTGCTCTATGCCAGGTTATGCTGTGTTTAATCACATACCAGCTAAATTTGCTCTGCTCTACCATCAAGGATTATTCCATTCATTATTAGGGATGAGCCGAACACCCCCCGGTTCAGTTTGCACCAGAACATGCGAACAGGCAAAAGAATTTGTGCGAACATGCGAACACCATGAAAGTCTACGGGACACGAACATGAAAAATCAAAAGTGCTCATTTTAAAGGCTTATATGCAAGTTATTGCCATAAAAAGTGTATGGGGACCCGGGTCCTACCCCAGGGGACATGTATCAATGCAAGAAAAAGTTTTAAAAACAACTGTTTTTTCAGGAGCAGTGATTTTAAGAATGCTTGAAGTGAAACAACAAAAATTAAATATTCCTTTAAATATCGTGACTGGGGGGTCCCCTTAGTCTGCCTGCAAACAAGCGCATCTGTCTGATGTGTTTTACTGTCCTGCAGCAAAATTACATTTCTACATGAAAAAATGTAATTTAAACTTGCTCGCTTCTGGCAATATAGATAAAAATCAAGGGGTAAAACGGCGTGCCCCCCGTCCATACCAGGCCTTTTTTTTGGGTCTGGTATGGATTTTAAGGGGAACCTTTTAACGCCAACATTTTTTTAAAAACAGCGTGGGGATCACCCCACCCCAAAATCCATACCAGGCCCTTCGGGGGCAACCAGTGGGGTACACATTCTACCAGCGGCCCTCACGAGGGTAGCGCTACAAATGAAATATTTTAACCACTTTAGCCCCGGAAGGATTTACCCCTGAATGACCAGACCATTTTTTGTGAAACAGCACTGCGTTACTTTAACTGACAGTTGCGCGGTCATACAACGTTGTACCCAAACAAAATTGTCCTTTTCCCCCCACAATTAGAGCTTTCTTTTGGTGGTATTTGATCACCTCTGTGTTTTTTATTTTTTGCGCTATAAACGAAAAAAGACCGACAATTTTGAAAAAAACAATATTTTTTACTTTCTAATACATATCTAAAAAAATATATATAAAAAAAACTAATTTATTCATCAGTTTAGGCCAATATGTATTCTTCTACATATTATTGGTAAACAAAAAAACCAATAAGCATATATTGATTGGTTTGCGCAAAAGTTATAGCGTCTCCAACTTTAGATTTATGGCATTTTTATTTATTTTTTTACCTGTAATGGCAGCGATTAGTGATTTTTAGCTGGACTGCGACATTGTGGTGGACAGATCGGACACCGAACTGACATTTTTGACACTTTTTTGGGAACCAATGACGGTGCTAAAAATATGCACTGACATTGTACTAATGACACTGGCATGGAAGGGGTTAACATCAGGGGCGATCAAGGGGTTAAATGTGTTCCCTGTTTGTGATTACTAACTGTATGGGGGACTGTGTGACTGAGGAAACACACAGATCCGTCTTCCTGCTTAGTAAGAAGACAGATCTCAGTGTCATCCCCTGACAAAACGGAGATCTGCCTTGTTTACTTCAGCAGATCCCCGATCTGTCTCTGCAGGGAACGATCGCAGGCGGCCAATCGGAGCGCACATGCCCATGAATGCTGGTGCGTGAATCGCCGTACCAGTACGGCGGTTTGCGCAGCCGAGCCACCTTGCGGCAGTACATATGCGGCAGGTGGTCGGCAAGTAGTCAATATCACTTTAAGGGTAACCTGTGTTATAGTAAAACTATGGTCTCCTATTAGAGCAGTAGTAAACCATGCTTGGCCACGTATAACTACAGGTAAGCTTATAATAAAAGCATACATGTAGGCAATGACGGCCCGTCCATAGAGGGCGCACAGGCTCCGTCTCCCCTATCCATGCACCCGGTCCCCTGATCTACATATCATTGGCGCCAGACCATGAATTCCAATGCAGGGGGGGGTGTTTTTTAAAGCACCTGATTAGAGCCAGAGGCCCTAATAGTCTTCAAAAATGGGTGGCCTCAGAGCGCAGAGCATTGCGCTCAGAGGCTACCCAGTTGTGTGACCATAGCGAATGAATTTTCACTATTTTCACACTAAAGTTCCTCCCTGCCAATCAGGAGGCAGGTCTGTGAGACCCATTACGCTATTGGCCACAGCGTCAGGCAATCCTATTGGATGCCTAGCACTTTGGCGGAAGAAGATACACATGGTGGAGGAAGCCGCTGGAGGAGCACACACCAGAGCCGCAGCGGCCGCTGCCTGCAGTACAGGAGAGGAGAAGAGGACACCACAGCCTCTCTTTTCCCTGCTCCATTAGGGAAGCACTTTTCACCTCCTGCCTGATTTTGTTGTATATTATCTGTTTTTCATCACTCCTATGTTTTTGTTAGGGTATTGCATTAATATTATTTCTGTTAAAATTCTGCTTTAAACATATTACCAAAAGTATTGTGACGCCTGCCTTTACACACACATGAAATTTAAGGGCATCCAAGTCTTAGTCCGTAGGGTTCAATATTGAGTTGACCCACCCTTTGCAACTATAACAGCTTCAACTCTTCTGGGAAGGCCGTCCACAAGGTTTAGGAGTGTGTCTATGGGAATGTTTGACCATTCTTCCAGAAGCGCATTTGTGTCCATAAAGACACGGATGAGCGAGTTTGGGGTGGAACTTGACTGGCCTGCACTTCAACCAGATAGAACACCTTTGGGATGAATAAAAGAGGAGACTGCAAGCCAGGCCTTCTCGTCCACATTAGTTCCTGACCTCACAAATTCGCTTCTGGGAGAATGGTCAAAATAGAAACACTCCTAAACCTTGTGGACAGCCTTCCCAGAAGAGTTGACATTTTTATAGCAGCAAAGGGTGGGCCAACTCAACCCTGAACCCAACTGAACCCTTCAGACTAAGGCTGGGATGCCATTAAAGTTCATGTGTATGTAAAGGCAGGCATCCCAGTACGTTTGGTAATATAGTGTATGTTCCATTGCAATAATAAGGTTATGGTTTATGTAGGTTTGGTCTTTCTTTCATATTTTTTTTTGGATGTTTAGGAATTTTCAAAGTTATTCCTTTCCAATTTTTCTTTTTTTTTATAGGACCATTTATAGGACCTGTGTAGTTCATTTTTTGCATAGCCCAGGAAACCATAGCCTCTGCATCCTTAGGGGTTCAATTAGCCTAATTTCAACGCTTTTGGCCCACTCCGATTCTCTGCTAAATGCTCATCTTACCACGGGCTTCACACATTCCCTTAGGAAATAGGAGCAGGCTGGCTAAACTGTATGTTCCCTCTGGAGGATACAGAAGCCAACCAGCATATCATGCCTACAGCTATATTTTGTACCGTTGGCTTGTGATTGACAGAGCTGGCTTTCAGTCAGATAGCGGAAGGAATACACTTGTCATCACTAGAGAGATGCCATAGTAATGTACTCTGCCATAGAAACAGGTCTGCCATCCACCTGCTCCAGCTATCACATATACATATATTCACAAGTAAAATATTTATCTTTTAATCTTGCAATATTAAGAATAGAGGAGCAGAGTTCTTCACCTGTGCCTAGGGTATAAATCCCAAATATAACCTCTATAGTAGTTACAGCAGACAAAGGAACTTTACACCACCGGAACACCTGCAACATGTCAGAACACCGCTGCTCAGAGTGACAGCGCTGCCGGTAATTATCCTGTGGAAGATAGATAGGATTACCAATTACTTAAAGGGAAACTACACTGCATCCGAGCCAGGGGCGGATCCAGAGTCTAGTCTCGGGAGGGGCACTGTCAGAAAATAATTTATTGGGACAATGGCTGGTGTTAGCGCTTCCATCATCACGACACCATGGTTAACATGGTGTCAGGATGATTGAAGTGCATTATTTCTATTATTACACTGTAATATAAAATAAAATAGTTCAACTCACCATGATGCAGAATCAGTGGGAGCCCTGAGTGTGTCACTTGCCATGTCACCTGCCTTCAGATGCAGATTGTCACTTGCCAGGTCCCTGACAAAAGTTACGGATTGTCACTGGCCTGTCACCAGATGCGGGTTGTCACTTGCCATGTCACCTGTCACAAGTTGCAGCTTGTCACTTGCCACGTCACCTGCCACAAGTTGTGGATTGTCACTTGCCACGTCACCTGCCACAAGTTGTGGATTGTCACTTGCCACGTCACCTGCCACAAGATGCGGATTGTCACTTGCCACACATTGCGGATTGTCACTTGCCATGTCATCTGCCACATGTTGCGGATTGTCACTTGCCACACGTTGCTGATTGTCCCTTGCCAGGTCATCTGCCACACGTTGCTGATTGTCCCTTGCCAGGTCACCTGCCCCACGTTGCTGATTGTCACTTGCCACATCACCGGCCACGCGTTGCGGATTGTCACTTGCCTGCTACAAAGTGCAGATTGTCACTTGCCAGAGTAAAGACAGGCAGCAGAGAGATGATGTAATCTCTCTGCTGCCTGCAGCTGCACAGTGAGGATGGAACTACAGTAATGCAGGGCGGGTGGTGAGAGATGATGTCATCTCTCTGCTCCACCGCCCGCTAGCTCGCTGACTGGCCAGCCTGTCTGCTCACCTGCCAACTGACCTGTCTGCCCACCTGCCCGCTCACTCACCCGCTGACTGGCCTGCCCACTCACCTGCCGGCCCATCACTAATTTCTCTGGGTTGGGGGGAATTGTCTCTTTGCCCCTCCCCTGGATCTGCCCCTGATCCGAGCACTACAAACCAAAAACACTATTTACCTCCATCCGTGTCTCCATGGCTTATTTTGTTGAGAAGTCTCTTTGAAAAACACCCCCTAGCATTTCTGACTGTGGTCATCTTGAGTAAGGGCAAATGATTTCATGCAGCATATACAGGACTTCCTGGAATCCATCTGCCTTTAGCTCAGGTAGGCAGGAGCGTAGTGTGCTTATCTGAGAAAACAGGGATGTATGACATCATTTGCCTAGGCCAGAAAACAGGAAGTAACTGATTAAATGTAAAAACAAATTTTAAACTCCCTACCTATATAATAATGCTAGCAGCATATGGATTAATAATAGTCAATGTTGATTAAGAGAGGGAAGTTCCGCTTTAAATATGTTACTGTGCAAAAAAGCACCCAAGAAAAAAAATATATATTCCGGTTTACCAGTCCTTAGATGTGATGGCTGCACCACATTATTTATAATACGAACTTCAGGACACACAGAAAATATCTAGCCAGAAATGCAGCGCCCTTGTTACTTTCTGTGAGCCTAATTGGAAGCATAAAAGTACCAATCCCATCATCCCCTATGTAATTGGGATAAACAAAGGTAGATATACAGTATTTAAAGTCCAGCCTGGGTAACAACTATGGGCCCCTCCATAGATACTGTGGATAAATAAGCATTGTCACCCTAGGACAGGAAATTTCTTATTTGCAGGATTACCAGGTGAAAATAATGGAAAAAAGTCTTAAAGTCCAATTCAGGAAATCTTAAAATTTAAATTGAAAGAGAGTAAAAGCACTCTTACTTACCTGATTCCCCGCTTCCTCGGCAGATGGCGCTCACCCATACTCCAGTGCAGTACTGTTCCTCAGCGTTTTCATGTCCAATACAGGACTCCATGCAATGGAGGAAGATGATGCAGAGACTGGATTAGCTGCATGGAGGAGTGGAGGTTCAGGTAAGTAAATCTTATTTTCTATATCCCCTAGACCTAAGGTAACACTTGCAGTAAAGATGCAGCCCAACTGTAAGGGAGAACTTTCAGAAATCTCCGGAGTTCAGCTTTAACCACTTGACCTCTGGGAGATTTACCCCCATTCATAACCAGACCATTTTTTGCGATACAGCACTGCTTTACTTTAACTGACAATTGTGTGGCCATGCGATGCTGTACCCAAATACAATGTATTTTCTTTTTTTCCCACAAATAGAGATCTATTTTGGCGGGGATCAGCGACTTATAGTGGAACTACGATATTGCGGCAGACATGCGGACACTAACACTTTTGACACTTTTTGGGAATCAGTCACATTAATACAGTGATCAGTGCTAAAAATATGCACTGTCACTGTACTAATGACACTGGCTGAAAAGGGGTTAACATCAGGGGGGATCAAAGGTTTAACTGTGTGCCTAACCTATGTTTTTGTGTACTGTGGGAGGTGCTTTTACTAGGGGAAGACATGGATCCTCATCCCTGCTTTGCAGAGACACAGGATCCATGCCTTCCATACTGTCAGAACATGGTATGTACACAGGCAGACCGCCGTTCTGTCTCTGTGTTGGATGATCGGCGGGTGCCGGCGGACATTGAGTCCGCGGTACCTGCCATTGGCTCCCACTGTGTATGATCACAGCTGGTGTGAGCCGCCGGCGACGTGCATGCACAACCCCCTACCCAGAAGAGCCAGATCACATATATACATGATCCGGTGCACAATGTTGCCCTGTAGCAGTAAAAATGCTATAGGGCGGACCTGTAGTAGTTAAAAAAGAAAATAAATGCAACTTTTCACAAACAAATGCAGTCATACTTTTTTTTTTGGATTTAAATATGCTTTAAATTATGGATTTGTAATGCAGTATTAATTTTTTTTTATCAGCATTTGCACTGTATTTTAGTAATTTTGGTTTTAGTTGTACTTTGAAGACCTTGACTTTCCTATGTTTGTATGGCCATTTCAAGTAACTACACAAACTCTTGAAATTGTCTGCAACAAACCCAAAGAAGTTGGAGTAAAAAGTTCACAGATAATAATAACACAAGGGCAGGCAGATCTTATCTGATAAATAAAGCCATGAATGGGTCAGATAAAGCAATCATCACTGGAGGCTTACTCTGACTGTCCTTTAAAATGGCTCTTACCTTTTCACGTCTTGTGCGTTTTAAAAGAATATTATTTTACAACCCCGATTCCAAAAAAGTTGGGATGCTAAGTAAAATCTACATAAAAACAGACTGCAATGATGTGCAAATCTCATAAACTCATCTTATCAAATCTTATTTACAATAGAAATTAGAAAACATGTAAACTGAGGAAATGTACCATTTTAAGAAAAAAATAAGGTCATTTTGAAATTGATGACAGCAACATGTCTCAAAAAAGTTGGGACAGGGCAACAAAAAGCTGGTAAAGTACAACCAAAGTAATGCATTAGAGGTGAGCAAAATAGGTGAGTTGGAAGCTCTGGTGCACGAGGAGAGCTATGATGTAATTGGTATTGCTGAAACTTGGCTTCATTCCTCATATGACTGGGCTATTAATATTCCTGACTATACACTCTTTCGGAGAGACAGGGTAAAAAGGAAAGATGGCGGGGGTCTGTCTCTATGTGAGAAGTGATCTCAAAGAGAGTGTGAATGAGGACCTAATTGATGGAGAGTGTGATGTGACTGAAGCATTATGGGTGGAACTGTATATAGATGTGCGTAGTTCAAAGTTAATCAATGGAGTTTGTTATAGACCACCAATGTTAGTGAGGAGATGGAGACTCGGCTCCTTGCACAGATGGAAAGGGCTGCAAGGGCTAGGACAGTGATAATAATGGGGGATTTTAACTACCCGGAAATTGACTGGAGTAATGGCACTGCTGGGAATTAAAGGGCAAAAATGTATAAACCTATTACAGGACAATTTTATGGTCTAGTTTATTGAGACCCCAACTAGGAATGATGCTCTGTTGGACCTGGTAATCTTAAACCACGCAGAGCTTCGTACTAATGTTCATATAAAGGAACATCTGGGTAGCAGTGACCATAACATGATTTCATTTGATGTTAGCTGTAAGCAAAAAATACATACAGAAGGCTAAAAACACTTAACTTTAAGAGAGCAAATTTTCCAAGGATGAGGACTGCTCTCCAAGACTAATGCCCTGTACACACGATCGGAATTTCCGACGGTAAATGTGCGATCGGAGCTTGTTGTCGGAAATTCCGACCGTGTGTAGGCTCCATCGGACTTTTTCCATCGGAATTTCCGACACACAAAGTGTGAGAACTGGACCTAAAATTTTCTGACAACAAAATCCGTTCGCGTAAATTCCGATTGTGTGTAGACAATTCCGATGCACAAGGTGCCACGCATGCTCAAAATCAAGTAGAAGAGCCGCACTGGCTATTGAACTTCATTTTTCTTGGCTCGTCGTACGTGTTGTATGTCACCGCGTTCTTGACGTTCGGAATTTCCGACCAACTTTGTGTGACCATGTGTATGCAAGACAAGTTTGAGCCAACATCCGGCGGAAAAAATCCGATGGATTTTGTTGTCGGAATGTCCGATCGTGTGTACCGGGCATTAGACTGGGAGGGAATATTGGCATTGAGCATAGAACAGAAATAGGAAATCTTCAAAAAGACTGTTTGTGAACTCATTGCAAAGTATATTCCCATGGGCAATAAGTTTAAATTGCTAAAAATAAAACCTACGTGGCTCGCGGCCAAAGTTAAAAAAGTTATAAACAATAAGAAAAGAGCTTTTGAAAAATATAAAAATGAAAGAATTCTCACTATTGTCATTTAAATGTTACAAAGAATATAACAGAATATGTAAAAAGGAAATCAAGGACGCAAAAATTCAAAACGAACGACAGATTGCAAAAGATAGGACAAATCCCCAAAAATTCTTCAAATATATTAACAGTAAAAAGGTCAGGTCTAAGCATGTAAGCCCTTTACAAAATAATCTAGAGTGGGTGACTGGGGGGGAATGTATTAAATACATTCTTCGGTTCTGTGTATACAAAGGAGCATGGGGGAGCTCAAGTCCATAACGGGGATGTATTGAAACAGCCCCAAATGATCCACAATGCCTCAAAAGTGATATGATCCAGAAATATTTAGACAGAATAAAGATGAATAAAGCACCTGGACCAGATGGCATCCACCCACGGATCCTACAAGAATTGCGCTCTGTCATTTGAAAACCATTGTATCTAATTTTTAGGGACTCATTAATAACTGGAATAGTACCACTGGATTGGCGTAGGGCCAATGTGGTGCCTATATTTAAGAAGGAAACAAAGTCTTTACCAAGTAACTATAGACCTGTTACTTCTATAGTCGGGAAGATACTAGAGAGTTCAATAAAAGACCACATAGACGAGTTCTTGCTGGAAAAAAATATTTTAAGCAACAGACAACATGGATTCATAAGGACATAAGTTGTCAAACATATCTGATTTCTTTTTATGAGGAGGTAAGTAAAATCTTGGACAGAGGGGTGGCGGTGGACGTGGTATACTTGGATTTTGCGAAATCGTTCAATACAGTTCCCCACACACGACTAATGTGTAAGGTAAAGTCTACAGGCTTGAAAAGATCAGTTTGTAAATGGATAGAAAACTGGCTAAAAGACCGACTTCAGAGAGTAGTGGTTAATGATTCTTACTCTGAATGGTCTAAGGTTATCAGTGGTGTAACCCAAGGCTCAGTGTTGGGACCCTTACTTTTTAACATCTTTATAAATGATATTGGGACTGGGATTAAAAGTACCATTTCAGTCTTTGCAGATGACACCAAACCATGCAGTGAAATAACGTCCTTACAGGATGTCTCCAATATACAAGCCAACTTCAATGCACTGTCCAATTGGACGACTATGTGGCAGATGAGGTTTAAAGTTTATAAATGTAAAGTCTTGCACTTGGGGATAAGAATATGCATGCATCATACATACTAGGGGGAGTACAACTGGGGAGATCCGTAGCGGAGAAGGATCTGCGGGTTTTGGTAGATCATAAGCTCAATTTTATAATGCAATTTCAAGCTGTGGTTTCCAAAGCGAGCAAAGTCCTTTCTTGTATTAAGAGAGGTATGGACTCCAGAGAGAGAGATATAATTTTTACCCTGAACAAATCATTAGTAAGATTTCATCTGAAATATGCAGTTCAGTTTTGGGCACCAGTTATCAAAAAGGATATTGGGGAACTGGAGAAAGTGCAGAGAAGGGCAACCAAACTGATAAGAGGCATGGAGGAGCTCAGCTATGAGGAAAGATTAGAGGAACTGAATTTATTCTCTCTTGAGAAGAGGAAATCGAGGGGGGATGCAATCAACATGTACAAATATATAAGGGGTCCATATAGTGAACTTGGTGTTGAGTTATTCACTTTACGGTCAACAAATACAGCTCCGAATACAGAGAGATTTCTTCACAGTAAGAGCTGTGAAAATGTGGAATAAACTCCCTCCAGAGGTGGTTCTAGCCAGCTCGGTAGATTGCTTTAAGAAAGGCAAGGATTCTTTCCTAAATGTACAAAATATATACTAACATTTATAGGTAAAGTTGATCCAGGGAAAATCCAATTACCTCTCGGGGATCAGGAAGAATTTTTTTCCCCTGCTGTAGCAAATTGGATCCTGCTTTACTGGGGTTTTTCGCCTTCCTCTGGATCAACTGTGGGTATAGGATTGAGTATATGGGATTGTAGGATATTATTTTTATTTATTTATTTTTATGGTTGAACTAGATGGACTTGTGTCTTTTTTCAACCTGACTAACTATGTAACTATGTAACCCCAATTCCAAAATGACTGCTCTGAGATCTTTGTTGTGTTACTCACTCCACACAGCCTCTTAACAGAAAATCTCCAAAGCAGGTTTTGCTTCTTTTGTGAATATAAAGTATCTCCATTCATTTCTATAGGAAAGATGTCCACCACTGGGAAGAATAATATAGAAAGATGAATAATATTCAAATATAAAGCCAAAGCTGAAAACCAGGCTAAACATACACTCTATTGTCAAAATTATTGGGACGTCTGCCTTTACATGCACATGAACTTTAATGGCATCCCAATCTTAATCCGTAGGGTTCAATATTGAGTGCACAGTCATGTTGGAACAGGAAGGGGCCATCCACAGAGTTGGGAGCATGAAATTGTCCAAAATGTCTTGATATGTTTACCTTAACCCTTTCATGCCTAAGCCTTTTTCTGACATTTGTTGCTTACAAGTTAAAATCCATATTTTTTGCTAGAAAATTACTTAGAACCCCCAAACAATATATATATATTTTTAGAAGAGACGCTACAGAATAAAATGGCGATCGTTGCAATATTTTATGTCACCTAGTATTTGCGCAGCAGTCTTTCAAACGCAATTTTTTGGGAAAAAAGACACCGTGAATTGAAAAATAATAAATAAAAATAAACAGTAAATTTAGCCCATTTTTTTTCTATAATGTGACAGATGATGTTATGCTGGGTAAATAGATACCTAACATGTCATGCTTTGAAATTGCGCTCACTCGTGGAATGGCGACAAACTACGGTACCTAAAAATCTTCATAGGCAATGGTTATCAGGTTATGCCCTGTACACACGGTCGGACTTTCCGACGGAATATGTGCGATCGGAGCTTGTTGTCGGAAATTCCGACCGTGTGTGGGCTCCATTGGACTTTTTCCATCGGAATTTCCGACACACAAAGTTTGAGATCATGCTATAAAATTTTCCGACAACAAAATACAATCCTTTAAATTCCGATCGTGTGTAGACAAATCCGACGGACAAAATGCCATGCATGCTCAGAATAAATTAAGAGATGAAAGCAATTGGCTATTGCCCCGTTTATAGTCCCGACGTACGTGTTTTACGTCACCGTGTTTGGAACGATCGGATTTTCCGACAACTTTGTGAGACTGTGTGTATGCAAGACAAGTTTGAGCCAAAATTCGTTGGAAAAAATCCATGGATTTTGTTGTCAGAATGTCCGATCAATGTCCGACCGTGTGTACGGGGCATTAGAGTTACAGAGGAAGTCTTTTGCTAGAATTATTGTGCTCACTCTGGCGATTGTGGCGATGCCTCACATGTGTGATTTGAACACTGTTTACATTTGCGGTCGTGACTTACATATGCCTTTTTTTTTTGCTGCGCAAGCACGCGGGAACAGGGGCGCTTTAAAAAATTTTTTTTTTTTTTTTTTTACATTGTCCCTTTAAAAAAAAAAATCAGATCACTTTTATTGATGCCACAAGGAATGTAAACATCCCTTGTGACAGTAATAGGTGGTGGCAGGTACTCTTTATGGAGAGATCGGGTGTCTAAAGGACCCCAAATACCTCCTTTGCACTTAAAAGTATTCAGATCGCCAAAATCAGCAATTCTGAATACTGTTATTTTTTTTTTAAATTGGCGCCACTGGCAGCCGTGTAAACTGGAAGTGACATTGTGACGTTGCTTCTGAGATTTTACATTTGAGACTCGATCAAATCGGCCTTGTTCGAGTCCCAGCCTAGGCAGCAGACAAGCCGGCTGGTGGCTCGGGAGGCCCGGGAAGAGTGGTGGAAAATGGCGTGAGGGGATGATGTCCCCTCTCGCTCCTTTAGGATAACAGCTGAGTGGCTTTTAGCCGCATCAGTTGTTATCACTAAAAAGCCAACAGTTGGCTCTAAAAAACGGTACCGGGGTGATGGCTGTAGCTGCAGGCATCACCCCGGTTTAACCCCTTCAAGCCATAATTGCAAATTTGCGGACGGTCGGCGCAAAGGGGTTAAGAGTTCCCTTCACTGGAACTAAGGGGCCAAGCCCAACCCCTGAAAAACAACCCCACACCATAATCCCCCCTCCACTGAATGATTTGGACCAGTGTACAAAGCAAGGTCCATAAAGACATGGTCGAGCGTGTTTGGGTTGGAGGAACTTGACTGACCTGCACATAGTCCTGACCTCAACCCGATTTAACACCTTTGGAATAAATTTGAGCGGAGACTGCGAGCCAGGCCTTCTCATCCAACATCAGTGCCTGACCTCACAAATGCGCTTCTGGTAGAATGATCAAACATTCCCATAGACACACTCCTAAACCTTGTGGACAGCCTTCCCAGAAGAGTTGAAGCTGTTATAGCTGCAAAGGGTGGGCCAACTCAATATTGAACCCTACGGACTAAGACTGGGATGCCATTAAAGTTCATGTGCGTGTAAAGGCAGGCGTCATAATACTTTTGAAAATATATAGTATATTGTCTACATACAAGAGCCATGGATATTCTTACTTGAATTTTAGGGGTCTATTTATAAAAAAAATTGCTGTGCAAATGTCTCAAATGTTCGCACATCCATCAACAATAATCCCTATAATTTGACTAATACATGTACAGTATTCATCAGCTCTATCTAGTGGTAATGATAAGGTATTTTTCTGATTGAGGTATTTCAGGGAAATATTGGCCACTAGATGGAAGTGACAGCCATAGGAAATAAACGTGTTAGTCAAATTATGGGGATTATTTGTATCGGCTGTGTGAATGCTTGAGACATTCGCACAGCAAATTTTTTAAATAGATCCTCTAGG
Source organism: Lithobates clamitans (assembly GCA_037952925.1). NCBI lineage: Eukaryota > Metazoa > Chordata > Amphibia > Anura > Ranidae > Lithobates > Lithobates clamitans. The sequence continues at coordinate 5,112,316 of JBBGZY010000392.1, forward strand.
TTCCTTTCTGTATTTCTTTTGGAACTGTGCAGCAGTTCAGCATGAATCAACTTCTTCACTTTGACTTTGTGAAGAAGCTTCCCGTAATAAAGACCGGTCACTGCTGCTTTATCTCCTTGTGCAGGGTGACTGGTCTTGTATCCATCCCCCGTAGTTCTTTGTAGGTCTGTAGTGGGAGGATCTGCTGGGTCTGCACTCTTCTTAGGATATGTGCAGCACCAGTGATGATGCCATTACTACTTTTATAGGGTAAAACCTGGGTTTGCAAGGCATTTTGTGGCTACTAAAGAATATATATTGTGCCTGGAATCCAACTTAAAAAAAAGGTAAAAAGACTAAAGCCACCCTTTGAAGTGGAACTAAACCCTCCTATCCTTTTCAGCCAAGGAAGCTGCCATCTTGATCTGCAGCTGCCATGGCGCTGCACATGTGATCAATTATGACTCCAGCTATTTGATGGTTTGACAGTTTGGTTGAAAGCACAAGCAAATGTGACAGTTAGCATTCCCAGCATGCCTGGAATGTAACTTTTTGATGGGTTTAGTTCCATTTTAAATCTATGACTATTTTGCAGGATTCCAAACTGCCAGATCCCAAACGTAAGACCTTTTAAGCCCCATACAAGCTCAGATTTTCTGCTGATTTTTTTCCTTTAGATTTACCAAAACCATCTTATATAAGGTCAAACCTTAGGAGTTTCAATTTGTATGCAATCAGGCCCTTGCACTAGATGGTTTTGGTAAATTTGAAGACAAAAATCAGCAGAAAATCTGATAGTGTGTATGGAGCTTTATTCATCAAAACAATCTTCCCCATTCAGAACCTGTCTTGAATTAGAGCTCAGATTCTCTCCCGAAATCACAGTTTTGTGCTCTAATAGCTTCTGATGGATGCAACTCTCAGCAGACGGAAGATATTGCTTCATCTCTGAAATAAAAGTCTTATGCCGCGTACACACGATCCGAATTTCCGACAACAAGTGTTCGATGTGAGCTTGTTTTTGGAAATTCCGACCGTGTGTAGGCTCCATCGGACATTTTTTGTCGGCATTTATAACCAACAAAATTTGAGAGCTGGCTCTCAAATTTTCCGACGACAAAATCCGTTGTCGTAAATTCCGATCGCGTGTACACAATTCCGATGCACAAAATTCCACGCATGCCCGGAATCAAGCAGAAGAGCCACACTGGCTATTGAACTTCCTTTTTCTAGTCTCGTGCGTACGTGTTGTACGTCACCGCGTTCTTGACGTTCGGAAATTCCAACAACATTTGTGCGACCGTGTGTATGCAAGACAAGTTTCAGCCAACATCCGTCGGAAATAAATCCACGGTTTGGTTGTCGGAAATTCTGATCGTCTGTATGCGGCATAAAAACCAATATATTGTAATATAGCATAACTGTGCCCTATAAGCCTCATAGCAAAACAATCAATATGATAGGGAAAAAAAATAATCATTTCTGCCCAAACCACAAATGGGTTAATCAGCCAAATCCCAAAACTCAAGGTGGCATATTAACCAAGCTCTCTCTAATGTTTATTTCAAGAGTGTGCTTTATGATTCCCCGGCTGCATGTTAAGGTGCCAAGCTATGAACCTTTAGGAAATGAACAATGAATTCAGCTTTAGTATTTTTAACAAGGAAATCTCTTTGCAAGGAACAACAATATATTCTCCTCTTAATGCGCCGCGACAGCACCTGCAATCCGATAAGCCGCATCAAAGGAGGGGGGGGGGGGGGGCGGCTGGCACAGTGCTGGGCATGGGCTGCGTGTATCTGATCTATACATATTTTTCTGTGCCTTGGGGTATTGTCTGGGGTTTCTATAAGAGGATGACATGATCATTATGATGTGGATCTGTATGATTTACGCACAAAACGCCATAATGGCGAAGCTGACAAAGCAGAGGAATATTTTAGGAAGTCTGGGCCAAGGTTGGCATGGCACATCACAATGGAAGGGACTTAATGTGACCAAAAAATTCTATCATTTCACATAAGGTACCCTGCAAAGGGTCATTTGATGACTTCTCCTGGCACTGAAATACTATATCGATGACATCAGCTTTTGTTTCAGCAAAGAGGCATCTGTCTTTATGAGCTTGCAATATTACAGAAGGATGGTACAGGTTGTCATGGAAACAAACATTTTTTTTTTTTTCCAATGGCCGTTGTTAGTTGGTACAGAGCTGATCAGCAAAGCTGGATAATCGCTACTCTCCACACCAGACCATCAAGCAGATACTGCCCCCAGCATTATAACAACCATTATCAGCTGACCACATAGGGGATATTGTAGGAGCACATGGGAGAAGAGACTTAAAGTGGTATTAAACCCAAAACCAAAAATTGTTATTGTTTTGCAACTTATCAATCATTAAAAGTGGTGGCTGCATCCTTTCTTTGGCATTTTTTCCTCAGTTTTCACCTTGTGATCTGACCAGTGGGACACCAGTCTGGAGGAATGAACACAGGAGGCGCAGCAGACAGCAGCATTGTCAGTCTAGGAGAGGGGGGAGTGTTACTAAACCCACAAGAGTAAAATCAGTCTATATATGCAGTAAGGCATGCTTGTTATACTCACTGTGGAACCTAAGGGGTTAATCCTCCGCATTGTGTAAAAAGACTGTATGCACAGATCCTCCTCTTCTTGCATTGCTCCCAAAACACATCCAGATAAGACAGAGTAAATGGAGTCAGGCTGCACATGCTCAGTTTGGTGTGTATTGCTAGAGAGTTTTTTTCTTTTTTTCTTGGGAGAGTGCATGTGATTAGCACAGGTCCAATCAGCATTGTTCAGACAAAGGGTCAGGGGTCCTGTATCCTGATAGGACAGCTCAGCGCAGTATAAAAACTCCTCCTACAAGCTTTAACCAGAAACTGATAGAAGTCACAAGACTGCTATATACTGCTGATGAGAAAAGGTATTTAGCAGTTTATATTTACTAAAATGATTGCATTTCCGTGCTCTGTGTACTGTGGGAGACCAGATATAGTGAATGCAGGGTTCTGAGTTTAGTAACACTTTAACCTCCCTGGCGGTTTTCCCGAGTGGGGCTCGGGGTTAAATTTCAGTACCATTATCGGTAACCCCGAGCCACACTCGGGATTGCATTGCAGGATCCTGGTGCAGTGTACTTACCTTGTCCCCAGGATTCTGCGATGTCCCCCCCCGTGTCTGTGGGCTCTGTCCTCCGCTCGAAGCCTCTGTGTGCCGGGCTCCGTTCCCTGCGAGCGTCACGACGCACGGGGGCGGAGCTCGGCGGCAAATTTAAAAAAGTGAAAATTCATAACACAAACAGTACACTGTAATCTTACAGATTACATTAATGTATGGCATTATTTCACAACCCTTTTGTCCCTAGTGCTTTGACCAATGCCCTGCATGCAGTTTTATATGATATATATTGTTCTTTCTGCCTGGAAACTTGAGATTGTCCATAGCAACCAAAAAGTGTCCCTTTACGTCAAAAGTGGTTTTAGACCAGCTAGAAAACTGCGATAGTAAATTAGAACACTTGCAGAATTGAGTAATAGTGAATCGTGGGGAAATTAATTTTATTATTATTATATTATTATTTTTTATAATTATTTATATTTATTTATTATATTATAATTTATGATTTTGTGTTTCAAACTTCATCATACCCGGGATGTCTACTAGACTCTTGGTGGACAGATTTAAGTGTGTTATTGCTAAGAATTACAGGCCTACAATATAAAACACCAAATTTCTATGCAAAATAATTGTACTGCTTTGAGATGCAAAAATCTGACATAATCATACCGCCAGGGACGCTAAATGTATTAGCAGATTTGGATACACTGACAAATTGAAGCCAAGCTCCAGCTCACACTTTATAATCAGTTATGACAATTTTTTTTTCCTTTTTGGAATAAAGGTTTTGCTAATAAATAAAAGTTGACGGTGTCAAGTGGTTTGTCTCACCCATGTAAACTGATACATTCTGCTGGAGAGCTTGTGCTTTTGAAAAAAACAACAGACTTGCTAGATGGATCGCCAGATGAAAAAAGAAGAAAGAACACTTAAAAAGAAAACGAATGCAGCCATCACATCTAAGAATTGGTAAGCTGCAATATAATAAATGCTTGCTTTTGGGATTAATACTTTAAAGCTTAAAGACCAGCTCCACCTCGAACCCTCCTCTTTTCCCCTTTCAGCACATGCACAAGATGGACTCCTGATCATGTGACCACTGTGAAAGCCACTCATGTGATTGGGAAGTTTGTCCCGCCCTACCCCTCCATGCTAAAAGGGAATTCCGGAATATTCTCACCACAACCTTTCAATGATGTGGCGGTTAGATCCATAGGCGACTGCAGTCATCTTCTCCCCTGGTTCTCAGCATCTTGTTTGGCTAGTGGGGATTGACATCATCCTGTGCATGTGAACGGGAGTCAGTCATTCTGGAGCTACATGCACAGCTCAGTGTGCATTTGGTCTAAAAACTGCAAGCAGGCCAGTAAATATATATTATTGCAGAAGAAACATAGCATGTCTCTTTTGCAATAAGGAGCTGTCTGGTCGTAGTTTTCATAAAGTTAAGTTTAGTTTCATTTTAGGATCCAGTTAAAGGACCACCAATGGGAATACTGATTTTATTTGGGCTGCTTCCAATCATAGCTCTGCATCTTTTGATCACATTGTTATGTTTTCTTTTTTGTTTTTTCCTCACTAGTACTTTTTTTTACAATGCTATTATAATCACACCTATTTCTCTGGAGTTTCTTAGACTCATAATAAGTGGCAACTGCTCTATTAGGAGCACAGGGGCACCGGCCCCCTAATCCATGCACCCAGCCCCTAATCTACATGCAGGGCGCCGGACACATTGATTTCAATGTGGGTTTTTTTTTTTTCCAAAACACGATTAGAACCTGAGGCTCTAATTGACTTCAAAAAGGATGAAGTCCGGGCACAGAGCACTGCTCCCCGAGCCTACCCACTTGTGTGACATTAGCAAATTAATATTAGCTAATGTCTTCCTGCTTCTCCTCATGGCCAATCAGGAAGCGGGTCCTGAGACCCGATTTAGCCAGGGATTCTTAGAACTCCCGGCCAAACGGGTCTCAGGACCCACTTCCTCTTCGGCCGGGAGGAGAAGCAACAGCCCCAGCTCTTGCCTTGGCAAGCTGGAGCGAGGAGCAGCAGGTGGAGGGGCGGAGGGGCAGCAACAGCCTCTTCCAGCTTCCAGGAGCCGTACCCTGGATCCAGCACTACCTCGTCATCGGCCTCCTAAGGTAAGGCCACGGATCGCCGCCATCCTGTCCAATTGTATTGTGTGTGTGTGTGTGGAAGGGGGGTAGTGCGAGTGAGGGGGCCAGGTTTGTTTGCCCTCCCCACAATATTGAGCACCATTCGCCACTGCTCATGAGTACATACTGGTACTATTTTTATTAGAGCACAGTTATGTAAAATACACACGATCAGAAAAGCAGACGAAAAATGCTGCTTCGATTGTACGATAATCTGATTGTTATTAGTACACACCTTTCGAGAGCCGATCACGACAGTTCCTTTGAAATTACCCAAAGGGACAAACAGGAAAAATTTTCTCGTATGATACCAAGAGGTACAATTTTAGTTCAATCAGTACAGTTTTCGTCTGAAAAAAATTGGAAGAGCAAGACTATACATGCTTGTAAACAAAAGAATACATTACAATACAATACAATACATTACAACACTTCCGAAGTTGTATTCTGTCATTCGAGAAATTTTGGATTTTTTCATATGAGACTAGCATGCAAAAAAAAAAACCAGACGATCATTCGTTCGACATTCTCATCATGTGTGTGAAGCTTTAGACAGCTTAACATCTTAAGATCACTAATGGTAGACCTGCCTTAGCATTGGGTTTACTAATGCAATACTAACTTTGTAGGAGCCGCTGGATAGGATGGGTCTTCTGGTCTTTGCCTCAACCTTCTCAAGAATGTCAGCCCCTCTGACACACCAGGTTGAGTGTACAAACATACACTCAACTATTACTGAAAATCACCAAAAGTAATACTTAGTATCCAATAGTAGTGCTATATCAAAGAAAACCAGGTAGTAAAGGCAACTTATTATATTGTCACCCAGTATGGGTGATCAATGGTAGGCACTAGGCATAAGATGAAATTTGGCTTCAAGATCAGCATAAGCAGTAGCAAGGCCACCTCAAGTGCAGCAGTGAGCAGTAGTAAAGTTTAATCTACCAAGTGATATGGAACTATATTGCCAGAGTGCATTTATGGCGGCAATGCTATTCCTAGACTGACTGGGTATGCACTGTCCGAAAGAAAATGAGGATGACGGTATAGTCTCGGTTAAAAACAACAAGCCCCCACTCACCTGAGATGACGCCCCCAGTGTGGAGCACATGAGGTGCAGTGCTTGGAAGGTATCTGTCAGCCAGTCTTCAAGTGAATGAATAAAGCTGGAATCCACTTCCAATGTATATACAATACTTTATTTTGATCCAGGTTAAAGGGTAACATGATTTCCTCCACACTCACACGTTTCTATGGTATGCGTGCTTTAATCATAGCACCGGGAGGTCATTGCAAGATCTTATTTAAGAACGTTCTGGACAATCCTCTGCAGCCTGTCCAGCTGCAGAATAATACACTTCACGCCTGCATGCAGACATGGAGGGACCAGCTAGAAAGATACCTAACCAAGTATAAAACATCCAATCAGTTCCAAAATGTCCCTTAACTTAGATACAAAGTGTAAAATCAAAATTGATCCTACCTAATTTGACAAACCCACAAAACAAATAAATAGTACAGAGAATGCAAAAAATACAAAAATACAAGAAACTCTGAGGCTTGATGGATACCACTGTCAGGGAAGGCAGGTCCTTAGTGCAAACAGAGGTTCACAGTGCATTGGCACATCGGAGTGCGCTCATGCGCAATCGCGCATCAATGCGCGCACTCGCCACTAATGCTGGAGCTAGGCGGTCTATTTAAACAGGGCCCCTGCATAGACTTATTGCTGTTTGGTCTGCAGCTTCTGTGTGACTTCCTGATTCCGTGTGACCTCTGATTCGGCTTACCTCTAACCTGTGCTTGTCTGCTTCATATCCTGATCCCAGATTGTCTTTTGGATTAAGCTTCTGACTCCTGATTCTGCCTGATTGATCTTCTGGTACCGACCCGGCTTGTGACTCGACTATCCTGCTGTTTACCGTCTATGTCTGATCTGCCCGACTGTTACCAACCCGGATTGCCTGACACTGCTACTAGCTCTCAGTCAAGCAAGTCCTCATCTGGCTTCCTGCTTTCAGCTGTTTACTTCAGCCCACCAAGCTCCGTACCAGCTCTGCTACCATCAGCCTGCCTGCTGTGTCATCCACCTGCCCACTGCGGCCTCACAGATTACTGGACTGATTACAGGCACTCATACATCACTGCTGTCTCACTATCAGTAGTCACTGAGCCGGAGCTATACAAGGGGTCTACCTCTGCATGCCAGGCTCACTAACCAGGTATGTGACAGTACCAAACAGCCATGTCTGAGCCTGCAAGAGGACCCTCTCCATTGAATGAGATCTGTCAGCACCTCGCTGCACTCACACAAGCAGTTAAGACTCTGCAGGAAGAATATGTTCATCTGGAGGAACGTGTTCAGTCATTGGCCACATCTGCAACTCCTGTCTCTACGGCTCCAACAAGCCCTCCAGTGATGTTACTCATGTTATCACCGGAACCTCGAGTACCAACCCCTGATAGGTTCTCCGGCGACTGGAGTAAGTTCAGAGCGTTTTGCAACGCATGTCAGCTCTACTTCACTTTTCAGCCACAAACTTTTTCACTGGAGATCACCAAAGTGAGATTTATCATTTCCCTTCTTCAAGGAGAACCACAATCCTGGGCTCACTGGTTACTGGAGGAAAATAACACACAGCTAAATACTATGCAATCATTTTTCGATGCCATGTTGCAACTATATGATGACCCGCAACGAATCACCACCGCTGAGGCAGCGTTACATGCACTCCAGCAAGGCCGCAGAGCCAGAGGACTATGTCACTGATTTCAGATGGTGGAGTGCAGACACCAACTGGAATGATGCAGCCCTGCGTCACCAGTTTCGTTTTGGGTCTCTCAGAGGGCTTGAAAGATGAACTTGCTTGGGTTGGCGTGCCAAGCTCTCTGGAAGCTTTAATTACACTGTCTATCCAAACTGACCACCGCCTACAGTACTGAACACAGATCTGAAAGAGCCCCACAACAGTTCCATCTGGTATGGATCTTACCCAAGATTCCTTTCCTTCTAATCCGGCTCCCAGGAATACTGCTCCTTCTGCTCCAGAGGCACCTGAACCCATGCAATTGGGCCTGATCTGTCCCTCACTGACTCTAGAGGAACGTCAACGTCAATCCTCTAGAGTCAGAGTCACCCATTCACATAATGGCTCAAGAAGAGAGCCCATACCTGCCACTGCCACTATGGGTCTCTTTTTTGGTTCTTCCCTTGATTTGGGGACTTTATGCAGGTGATGGAACACAAGTGTAATAGGTTCCTAAACAAACAAACACCCCATCAGTCTCTCACTTATAATTCCTTATCTACAACCATGCTTCTAAAGGCCCCAAAGAGCTGCTTTAAGCATAGGCACAGGGTCCTTCTCTAAAACATAGTATGCAGAGACATCACTAAGCTGCCTCAAAGTCTCCCTCCTGTACTGTTCAGCACTGAGAATGACTACTGCCCCACCCTTGTCGGCTGCCTGTATAACTATTTATAATGCTCTTCCAATAGTTTTATGGCATGTATCTCGCCTGATGTTAAATTATTCCTATGGTGCTGATGCACTTTACTTGCCATTTTAGCCAAGGCCGTCAAATCTTCCTCCACCACATCTTGAAAAACATGTATAGAATATGGAATGCTGTTACAGTGTTAAATGGGCCTATGCTTTCTGAAACAAAAAAGACTAATGCCGTGTACACACGGGCAGACTTTTTGGCATCAAAGGTCTGACGGTCTTTCCGACGGACTTTCGTCTGATTTTTGACGGACTTCCGACTGACTTTCGAACGAACGGACTTGGCTACATACGATCACACCAAAGTCCGACAGATTTATACGTGATGACGTACGACCGGAATAAAATAAGGAAGTTCATAGCCAGTAGCCAATAGCTGCCCTAGTGTCGGTTTTCATCTGTCGGACTAGCATACAGAAGAGCGGATTTCTCAATAGGAACTGGGTCCAGCGGAGTTCCGGTGGAAAGATTTGAAACATGTTTCAAATCTAAAGTCCGTCTGATTTTCGAGCGAAAAAGTCTGCTGCAGGTGAAGCCCACACAATGTCGGATTGTCCGACGGATTTGTTCCGTCGGACCAGTCTGGTCGATAAGTCCGCCCGTGTGTACACGGCATTAGTAGAGAAATTTTCCTCCCCAGACGGCTGATTTTCCATTTCATCAGGAACAGTTTCACAGAAATGCTTCCTGAGGAGAATGTTCCTGACAAACTTATTATCATCCAATATAGTATTAAATAAATAAAATGCCTGCTAGGTTAAAAAGAAAGACCTTTAGAAAGAAGAGTTAGTTCTTGTGATGACAGTTCCACACCTTCTGAAATGTTAATGACATTATTTAGAATTAGTCCATCCTGTTCTTCCTGCGTGTATACCATCTGAATGCTTCTCCTTCTTCATCTTCTTTGTCTTCTTCTCTTATGTTTCTTGGATTTGGATGCTTCTTTTTCAATTGTTAGTTTTTTGTTGTCTCATTTTTTGTGTTCATGCAGCTGGAATCTTTAGTGAAAACCGAATTTACTAATGATCTTGAAGTGTTAGCTGAGGCAGATTCAAAGGTGGTGTTGGCTTGATCATCTGATTGTTCTGGTGGGCTGAAATTCACGGTTCTCCTGCTCACGATTTTTATTTTTATTATTGATTTCAGCTTTTGCTTGCGTCTTCCTCCCCAATTTTGTCAGTCATATATACTACACCACTATCATAGTCCCATAAATCCCTGAAATATTTCTTACGTTTACTGCCGTTATATTCTGCTCAAATTTCTGATTATGGAACAATAACTTTTCTTTATATGATTGAAAATCTTTGGCATCAGGTAATGCCTCAAAATAAGCCTTAAGCAAGAGACCTTTGATAAAATGTACTCTTTGTTCTGCTTCCACAATTAGTGAAAATGAACACTCATCCAGAATTCCATTCCATTTGCATTGAAACTTATCAGAGAAAGCAGTTGTCGTGCCTTTTTTTTTTTTTAAGTCTTTATTGAAAAATACTGTATGCTCAATACGTACAGAGCTTATAGCATTATTATTACATTATAGCATTTATTAGGTACAAAATGAGTACAAATGAGTAGACATATATCGAAAGGAACTGAACAATATTAGTAATCCCCTGGTGGAGATTGAGCCTGCGACTAGACATGTGCACACTGAAATATTTTGTTTCGGAAATTTTGTTTTCGTCCGAAAAATACATTTAATTAGTTACTCCCGAAATTCGTTTTTATTTATTTTGTTTCGTTAAAAAATGCATTCGTCCGAAAATCTGAAATAATTAAAGCGGAGCTGCGCCGAAAATTTTTTTTGTAAAAGTCAGCAGCTACAAATACTGCAGCTGCTGACTTTTAAAACATGGACACTTACCTGTCCAGGGCACCCGCGATGTCGGCACCCAAGGCCGAACCATCTCTCGGTCCTCGGGTGCTGCCGCCTCCATCTTCGGTAAGGGAATCAGGAAGTGAAGGCTTGCGGCTTCACTTCCCAGTTCCCTACTGCGCATGCGCGAGTCGTGCAGCACAATACAGATGGTCCCTGTTGTCTTTGGGACCTGTGTGTTTCACAGCAGACAGCGGGGGGGGGGCGGGACGGGAAGTGGCGTAAATACCAGCAGATTCTGCGGATATGTATGCCGGAAGTGGGTGCAGATACCTGTGGACGGGAAGTGGCGTAAATACCAGCAGATTCTGCGGATATGTATGCCAGAAGTGGGTGCAGATACCTGTATTATACAGGTATCTGCACCCCCCTGAAAGGTGGCAATTGTGACACAATTATGATGTATATATATATATATATATATATATATATATATATATATATATATATACTCTGCATCCAGTATAGCCTATATCTACAGTGCATTCCGTGGTGTATTGTTTCTAATACACTTCAGGCATTAGGTGTATTAATATAAATATATACAGTCTTGTATATATAAACAGTATCTTACAAAAGTGAGTACACCCCTCACATTTTTGTAAATATTTTATTATATCTTTTCATGTGACAACACTGAAGAAATTACACTTTGCTACAATGTAAAGTAGCGAGTGTACAGCTTGCATAACAGTGTAAATTTGCTGTCCCCTCAAAATAACTCAACACACAGCCATTAATGTCTAAACCGCTGCCAACAAAAGTGAGTACACCCCTAAGTAAAAATGTCCAAATTGGGCCCAAAGTGTCAATATTTTGTTTGGCCACCATTATTTTCCAGCACTGCCTTAACCCCCTTGGGCATGTAGTACACCATAGTTTCACAGGTTGCCACTGGAGTCATCTTCCACTCCTCCATGACGACATCACGGAGCTGGTGGATGTTAGAGACCTTGCGCTCTTCCACCTTCCATTTGAGGATGCCCCACAGATGCTCAATAGGGTTTAGGTCTGGAGACATGCTTGGCCAGTTCATCACCTTTACCCTCAGCTTCTTTAGCAAGGCAGTGGTCGTCTTGGAGGTGTGTTTAGGGTTGTTATCATGTTAGAATACTGTCCTGCAGCCCAGTCTTCAAAGAGAGGGGATCATGCTCTGCTTCGGTATGTCACATTCAGTATGTCACAGTGCATGTTGGCATTCAATGAACTGTAGCAGTCATGCAGCCCCAGACCATGACACTCCCACTACCATGCTTGACTGTAGGCAAGACACACTTGTCTTTGTACTCCTCACCTGGTTGCTTCCACACACGCTTGACACCATCTGAACCAAATAAGTTTATCTTGGTCTCCTCAGACTACAGGACAGTAATCCATGTCCTTAGTCTGCTTGTCTTCAGCAAACTGTTTGCGAGCTTTCTTGTGCATCATCTTTAAGAAGAGGCTTCCTTCTGGGACGACAGCCATGTAGACCAATTTGATGTAGTGTGTGGCGTATAGGTCTGAGCACTGACAGGCTGACCCCCCGCCCCTTCAACCTCTGCAGCAATGCTGGCAGCACTCATACATCTATTTCTCAAAGACAACCCCTGGATATGACGCTGAGCATGTGCACTCAACTTTTTTGGTCGATCATGGCGAGGCCTGTTCTGAGTGGAACCTGTCCTGTTAAACAGCTGCATGGTCTTGGCCACGGTCCTGCAGCTCAGTTTCAGGGTCTTGGCAATCTTCTTTTATCCTAGGCCATCTTTATGTAGCGCAACAATTCTTTTTTTCAGATCCTCAGAGAATTCTTTGCCATGAGGTGCCATGTTGAACTCTCAGTGACTAGTATGAGAGAGTGAGAGCGATAACACCAAATTTAACACACCTGCTCCCCATTCATACCTGAGACCTTGTAACACTAAGGAGTCACATGACACCGGGGAGGGAAAATGGCTAATTTGGCCCAATTTGGACATTTTCACTTAGGGGTGTACTCACTTTTGTTGCCAGTGGTGTAAACATTAATGGCTGTGTGTTGAGTTATTTTGAGGGGGCAGCAAATTTACACTGTTATACAAGCTGTACACTCACTACTTTACATTGTAGCAAAGTGTGATTTCTTCAGTGTCATCACATGAAAAGATCTAATAAAATATTTACAAAAATGTGAGGGGTGTACTCACTTTTGTGAGATACTGTATCTACAGTGCATTCTGTGGTGTACTCTTTGTAATACACTTCAGGCGGTGTACACAGTATCTAATACAGCGTGTACAGTTTCTACTACACTTCTGGTAGTGTACACAGTACACAATACAGTGCAGCCGTAGTACAGTTTCTACTACTTTTCTGGTGGTGTACACAGTATCTAATACAGTGTGTACAGTTTCTACTACACTTCTGGTGGTGTACACAGTACACAATACAATGCAGCTGTAGTACAGTTGCTAATACAGTGTAGGCAGTGTACACAGTATCGAATACAGTGAGTACAGTTTCTACTACACTTCTGGTGGTGTACACAGTACACAATACAGTGCAGCTGTAGTACAGTTGCTAATACAGTGCAGGCGGTGTATACAGTATCTAATGCAGTGTGTACAGTTTCTACTACACTTCTGGTGGTGTACACAGTATCTAATACAGTGTAGTGTGGTGTTACAAAACAAAATATACATCATGTCTGTAAGGCCACCAAGGAGAGGCAGATGCTCACAGGCCACTAAAAGAGGGCAAGCAGCCTCTGTGTCTATAGTCAACAGTGCTGGTTGTGGACATGGTGCATCCCCTGCAGGTGGCCGTGGGGCACGCTTGTCCTTTTTGTCTGCTGCTGGCCGTGTTATTGAACCAGAACATGCAGAAGAGTTGGTGGAGTGGGTAGCAAAGCCGTCCTCATCCTCTGTTACCCAGGCTCAGAGTAGTTTGCCTTCCAATGCAGCTGCCAAAGTGGCCTATTCTACCGGCTCCTTGTCCACAGTCACTCCTTCCGTAGCCCCACCATCATGCACGGAGGAGTCTATTGGACCACAGTGTCGGGTACATGCTGCTGGAGGATGCGCAGTGATTTGATGGCTCCGTTGTTGGTTCCCAGGTTGAGGAAGGCAGTAACGTTAGCTTAGAGAGAGGGGGTGCCCAAGAAGGACAAGAAACTGGCAGTCATGTTCCCCCAGCTGCAGCATAATGCAGAGTTTGTTCCAGTGACAAGGAAGGAGGGGATAATAAGGTCACTGACTCTACTGGGGTGCCTGATAGAAGAGAGGAGGAGGAGGAGGTGGCACAACTCCAATGAGACAGGATGTCCTCTAGGGGGGCAGCTTAAGGGCAGCCACCCTATTGCATTACACTGCAGAGCTCTGCAGGTGCAGGGCGATGCTGACTCCCTACTGACTTTTAAAGGTTCCTTGGTGTGGGCCTTTTTCAACACGAGTGCAGCAGATCGCACCGTTGCTGTTTGCAACCTATGTCTGAAGCGGATCAAGCGTGGCCAGAACAGCAGCCGCTTGGGCACCACATGCTTGACCAAACATATGATGACCTGCCATGCAGTCCGTTGGCAACAGCACTTGAAAAACCCACATCAAAGAAAAAGACGGACTTCTTGCTCCTCCTCTGGCATCTCCAACCCCACTATACCTCTAGTCCTCTCATAAAACCTGCACTGAGAGGAATGAAGGTATAGCAGTAACTCTCATTGGAGCTGCTGGTTTAAGCGGGCTGTTACCTTCACTCTCGATACCTCTATTTCACCGGCACCGGGTCTAGGGTTCCGTTGAGTTTACCTCTGGACGATATAAGTACCAACACTTGAGTACTTTTTCAATGCTTTATTGAACCAAGTAACGAAGGAAGTAACAGGAAAGAGGCAGGAGGAAAACTGCGGGACAGGGGAGCACTCATCCGCTTTAACACGTTGCTTTTCCAACACCCGCCGACAACGACACCCACCAGTACAATGTGGAACCGCACGCAACATCAGCCAAGCTGGAACAGAGGCAAATCTAACTTCCTATAACGAGCAATTCACTAAATTTACCTATCATATGGTAGATCACAAATCTACCAGCGCTACAAAGGTATATTAATAGATGATCCCAAGTACTTGCAGCCAATCTGTTAGCAGTACACCACCATCTGATTTTAGCAGGCAAATTTCCCTACCCCAGTTGCTGAACCATAAAAAGAAATTCGGTCCCAGCCATCCACATGCTCAGCATCTAAATGCTAGCTTAGCCAAATTGCTAGCACTACAACTGCTGCCTTTTCAGCTGGTAGACTCTGCTCCCTTTCCTGAATTTGTGGAATGTGCTGTACCTCAGTGGCAGGTTCCAAAACGCCAATTCTTTTCACTTTTTCATTCCGACTCTCTATTGGCATGTGGAAGGTAATGTTTTTGCCTCGTTGGACATGGCGTCAGCAGTAAGGTGCATATTACAGCTGAATCATGGTCCAGCAGGCATGGGCAGGGATGTTGCCTTTCCTTCATGGAGCTTGTTCCGCCACCACGCCTCCAAAATACTAGTGGTGATTCTGCCACAGCTCTCTCCTCCACCCCCTCCTCTTCTTCTTTCTCTATGGCCTCTTCTACAGATTTGTCCTCTGAACCAGCGGTGCTCTGTAAGCGTTGAAGCAGCTACGCAAGCAGTCAGGCAAAAAGATGCCATGCGGTGCTTGAGTTGGTCTGCTTAGGGGACAGGAGCCACACTAGGGCAGAGATTCTGTCAGCTCTGCAGGGGCAGGCTCAGAGGTGGTTGATGCCATGCCAGCTTCAGCTAGGAATGGTTCCATGTTTGGCACACATCTTGAATTTGGTGGTGCAGCATTTCTTGAGCAGGTACCCAGACTTACAGGGTCTCCTGAGGCAGGCCAGAAAAGTCTGTGGTAATTTCTGCCGGTCATACTATGCCAGTGCTCGGCTGGCTGACATTCAAAGGGAATGCAACCTGCCCACCAACCGCCTCATTTGTGACATGCCCACCAGGTGGAATTCAACATTAGCAATGCTGTAGCAGCCGCACACCCAGCAGAGAGTCATCAATGAGTACATGTGCGAGTATGGCACCAGGACAGGGTCAGGGGAGCTTGGCTTCTTTTCGTCATGCCAGTGGCTACTGATCAAGGATGCATGCACTGTCCTGTCACCATTTGAGGAGGCCACAAGGATGGTAAGCAGCGACAATGCATACATCAGTGACACTGTCCCTCTAGTCTTCCTGTTGGAGCACACACTTCGTGGAATAATGGACTGGGCACTTGAGGCAGAACAGCGAGAGGAAGAGGAGGACTTCCTTACCTCTCAAGGCCCCCTTTATCCATTAGCATTCCAGTGGGCCCGTCAAACACACAGGAAGAAGAGGAGGAGGAGGATTGTGTCAGCATTGAGGTTAACAGTCAGCAGCAGTCTTCAAGGGATGGTTTTCAGTTCCCAGAAACCCAAGGAGTTGTATGTGGCTGGGAGGAGGTTGTTACGGATCATGTGATCCTTAGTGACTAAGAGGACTCAGAATCGAATGCCTCTGCAAACTTACGCTGCATGGCCTCCCTGATTCTGAAAAGCCTGCAAAAGGACACTAGGATTTGTGGTATCAAGGGGAGGGATAATTACTGGCTGGCAACCCTTCTTGATCCATGCTACAAGGGTAAGGTTGCAGAACACATCCTGCCTTCGCAGAGGGAGCAGAGGATGAAACATCTTCAGGAGGCTTGAAGAAAGGTTTGTGAAATGCATTTCCTGACCCTGGGAGGTTACAATTTCCTGGTGCTGGACAACGTGTTGCTGAGCCTTCGTTTAGTCAGAGGAAGGGCGGTGGAGGAGGTGGCCAGCTGACCGATACCTTCAAACAATTTTTCAGTCCTCAGCGCCAAGGTCTAAACGGTTCAAGAAACCATCACCAGTGTCTGCATTGCATAGTGCAGGAATATCCAGGGGCAAGAGCAGACTTGGAGACCTTTCCAACAGAGCACTCACTGGGTTACTGGGTCTTGAGGATGAACCACTGGCCAGAACTTGCTCAATATGCAATTGAGCTACTGTCCTGTCCTGCAACAAGCGCTCTTTCTGAATGCACATTCAGTGCTGCTGGAGGGTTTGTAATGGATCATAGAGTGCGTCTGTCCACAGACTCCATTGATAGGCTCACATTCATAAAAATTAATTAGTCTTGGATCAGCAGCTATCAAGCACCTGATGCTGATGTGACTGATTGAATTTTATATGGATGTGGGATCCCTTGAAGACTGCCTATGCTGACTATCCTATTCCTCCTCAATCTTGATGATGCTAGCTTCCAACAATGTTTTTGGTTTAGGGCACCACCACCCAAGGCTCAAGTTTAACGGGGGGGCATGTAATTACAATTTTTGATATAATATTTCAATGCAGTGCCCGTTCCTGTGCCCAACAAGAGTATCTGTGAGGGCTTACAGTGTTGTGGCACCACCACCACTACACAAGACCCAATTTTTCTGCCTCTGTTTAACAGGGGCATGTAATTACAATTTTTGATATAATATTTCATGGCAGGGCCCGTTCCTGCACCCAACAAGCGTAACTGTGAGGGCTTACAGTGTTGTATCACCACCACCACCAAAGGCCCAATTTTTCTGCCCCTGTTTAACAGGGGCATTTAATTACAATTCTTGATATATTTCATAGCAGGGCCCATTCCTGCGCCCAACAAGCGTAACTGTGAGGGCTTACAGTGTTTTTGGCACCACCACCACCACCCAAGGCCCAATTTTTCTGCCCCTGTTTAACAGGGGCATGTAATTACAATTCTTGATATAATATTTCATAGCAGGGCCCTTTCCTGCGCCCAACAAGCGTAACTGTTTGTGTCCCATAGACACATTTTTTGCCTGTTCGCATGATGTTCTGCTGCGATCCGAGGGGGGGGGGTTCGGCTCATCCCTAGTCTAGAGTGGACTTTAACCAGGAGACAGGAAGTCTACTCTTTACAAGATGACAAGTATAACACAAGAGCAAGTAATAGAAGAAACAGTAACTGTCGGTGCCTTTTTGATCCTGGGACCTCTTGGTATCATCTTGTCCTTTACATATTGTTGAAGACGAGTGTAGTCTCACCAAACTCCCGGTTGATTTCTCATCACCGTTCTTAATCTGTTAAACCACCTCCTGGGATAGTTGCTCCCTCCATTGCTTGAAAGCTCTTGTATCCTGTATAGTGTTATAAAACAATAACTGGCATGTGCTCAATCACAACTCCAAGACTTGTGCCCTGTCAGAGATGACAGTTATGATATCCAGGCCCAGGTTCAGTGAGAGTGAACATGTCAACAGTATAGACTCCAGCTTAAAAACAGCAAGCTGCTGTTCACCTGAAATGACAGCTGGCAGTGTGGAGAAGGTGTAAGGAAGGCTCCTGTCAGCCAGTCTCGGCACAGGTGCAAGGAAGATGTGGCTCAGGTGTAGTAAAGGTTTGCTATAATACGGTATAGGGTTGGTATAGGTGCAGTCTAGGTTTGGAATAAGTGTGATATAGAGTACAGTATGGGCACAGTATGGATTGGGTACACTTGGTGTCCTGCTCTCAGTAGTATAGTTTCTGCTAGCATTATCAGCAATGGGCGAATAGCCCACTCGCTAGTCCCTTGGATGCTGCAGTGACCTCTCGCTGTAGAAGGGGGGACCCCAGTCTTCCTCCGAAAGCTTCCGGGATCTGCGATAGGAAGCAAAAGGTAAATAGATGCTCCAGTCTCCCTACGGCAGTGGTTCAGGTGCTGTGACGTGGGCAGTGCTGTGTTGCTCCCATTGTCCTCACTCCCATTCTCAGGCTCAGTCTCTGCTGGTATGGTCAGGGGGGTTTTTGGAGGCGCCAACTCTAGTAACACTGTCACATGATGTTAGTGTTAAGTATACACTTACTAGATCATAGGTTCAGATGGGGTGGCGATGTCCTGGGGTGTGCTGGTGTTCAGGTGCAGGCTGACATCGCTTCCGCACTCCAGGGTGGTTAGTGTGGAGCTTCCACTTGACATCACTGTACTACCTTTCCTCCAACCAGGATTTTACATCTCCCAAGCCGAAGGATCATCACCGGAGCCTGCACCTGAACACCAGCACACCCCAGGACATCGCCACCCCATCTGAACCTACGAACCAGTAAGTGTATGCTTTACACTAACATCATGTGACAGTGTTACTAGAGTTGGCGCCTCCAAAAAACCCCCTCCCTATTCATTGTGTGCTCACGGAGGCTATGGACACCCTCTGAGGATGGCTGCCTCCTCTCTCCTCCCCCGCTATTTTTAAATGTGCTTTTTTTATGTGCTATTTTTAATGTGCTGTTTATATTATTACTGCACCATTCCATTTAAGGCATCATAATAATAGGAGTGCCGGAACCCCACCTCTTTCTTGAATTCTGCTGGTATGGTCTCCCACTGGCAGGTGAATATCCAGACAGAAGTACTTTCTCTCTCACTCCCTCAGTACCAAGAGGAAGAACTTTCCTGGGCAGTGTAATAAGAATCATCTCTCCACTCTTGCTATTGCCAGTGCCTATTGGGATCTATAGTGTAAGGACTCATTCCATTATATGGCTGCCATCTCAAACTACAACTCCTAGAATTACAACAGGATTCTCAGTGCTCTGCATAGAAATATATGGGCTTGCTTGGCTTTAGCTCTCCCCCTGCTAGCTGGAGGAGAATTGTGCAGCATAACATCAGTATCTCAGTAGAGGGAAAGAAGAATAAAAGACAATGGGGTTGCTTTACTAAAAGGAGAGTGCAAATTCTGGTGCAGCTCTAGCTTCCAGGTTTATTTGTCAAAGCCTAATTAAACAAGTTAAAAGCTGATTGGCTACCATTCTCAGCTGCACCAGATTTGACATTCTCCCATTTTAGTAAATCAGCTCCAATGCTTCCTTCTCTATATAGCTGTAGCCCAGTACCTGGCTATAGTGCACCAATACTGTATTTCATAGTGCATTAACTTTATATGGCAAAAATCTCAGCCAGAAAAAAATTACTCATTCTCTATATGTCCACGAGACTGTGGTTTTGTTTGTGATTTTAAATCTTTGTATTTGTACAATGTGGCTTAAAGCTTAACTCCAGGGAAAATACAAATCTAACTACATATTATCCATATTATATCTATATCATCTTGTATGAGAATTTACCTTCTTGAAGTCACAGTTTTCAACCTTTTGCTGACCACGAAATGCATATGTGTGGTGTCAAGGAGGATGGGACATGGATAAGCAGGTTTGGGGTGGAGGACCTTGACTGGCCTGCACAGAGTCCTGTCCTCAACCCGATAGAACACCTTTGGGATGAATTTGAGCGCAGACTGCGAGCCAGGCCTTCTTATCCACATCAGTGCCTGGCCGCACAAATGCGCTTCTGGAAGAATGGTCAAACATTTCCATAGACACACTCCTAAACCTCGTGAACAGGGTGGGCCACCAAAATATTGAACCCCTACGGACTAAGACTGGGATGTCATTAGATTTAATGTGCGTGTAAAGGCAGGCGTCCCAATATTTTTAACAAAATAGTGTATAACTTTATGGTGGCTGAGGTGCTCTTAGCTCACTGCATGCTCCAAGCACAGTGTTTGAGCTGTCACAAACAGCTCTCATGTCTAGTTTTGATCAGAAACCATATATAGTTACATAGTTACTGAAAGGTGGGAGGTGGGGCAAAAACTTTTAATAGAAACAAATAAATTAAATATACAGTACCATTTCATTGATTAGTTTTAAAGTTATATATTTAAATATTAACGGTACTTAGCTTGTGCTGGAGGCTATAAATACTGCGTCATAGATTTGACAGATGGCAATTGCTGAAGGAAGAAGGTCATCCCACCCTCCCTCCCTGTCGCAGTTCAGTTTATGAGGCGTTGTGTCTCTCTCTTTGAGAGGTGATGAAATTGTATCATTTTGTTATTTAACCTGAGCTTTGATATCTGGTTATTATTTTTATATTTATTTATTATTTATTGGTATGTAAAGTTAATAGTAAAATTTTAAAGTGATATTGTTTATATATGAATTATAACTTAAAGTAAAAAAAATATATTATTAATAAGCCTATAATAAAGAACTGCAGCCTTTTTGATCCAAGTCTGGTGTTACTAGTGATTTATTTAAATAAGCATAAGGCCTAACTACGATACCAATAGTTAGTCAGGTCGAAAAAAGACACAAGTCCATCCAGTTCAACCACAAAAACAAATAAATAAATAAATAAAAAATAATAATATCATACAATCCCATATACACAATCCTATACCCACAGTTGATCCAGAGGAAGGCGAAAAACCCCAGTAAAGCATGATCCAATCTGCTACAGCAGGGAAACAAGTTCCTTCTTGATCCCCCGAGAGGCAATCGGATATTCCCTGGATCAACTTTACCTATAAATGTCAGTACCCAATTATATTATGTACATTTAGGAAAGAATCCAGGCCTTTTTTAAAGCAATCTACTGAGCTGGCCAGAACCACCTCTGAAGGGAGTCTATTCCACATTTTCACAGCTCTTACTGTGAAGAAACCTTTCCATATTTGATTTGGATGATTTTCCTCTAGGCGTAAAGAGTGCCCCCTTGTCCTCTGTGTTGACTGTAAAGTGAATAACTCAACACTAAGTTTGCTATATGGACCACTTATATATTTGTACATGTTGATCATTTCCCCCCGTAATCTCCTCTTCTCAAGAGAGAATAAACTCCTTTCCTGTAATCTTTCCTCATAGCTGAGCTCCTCCATGTTATAGAGCATATGATCAACTGCAACTCCGTTTTGTAATTTCCCCACCATTTTGTAATTCTTGCTTTTAAGGAATGTATGTCCCTTATCTTACACTTCTTTCTTGTTAAAGTTTATTACACTTTTTGCTTGAGCTAAGGTTTAAAACCCCACTGTATGATTCATTGTGGCCAGATCCTCAGAAAGGCATCCTATGTCCTTGCAGATAAGTTATCTTTGTAAATTCCTTTTAGCTGCCTAAATTCAATATGAAAAAAAAAATCTCTCTGTAGAAGCCTGGTTAACCCTTTGAAACTTAGGAGCAAGCTTACCCCTCCCCTCTTGTGTTGTTACTTGCATATAAAGCTATCAATTCTGAATAAAGATTTTAGACTCACTTTGCACATGAAAGCTGCCTGTTGTGTGTGTGTTGAGGTCTCCAGAATTCTGACGGGGTTGCTGTGGGCTACCAAGCAACAAAGGGTGGTCGGCTGTCCAATAATCTATCGTTTCACAATGGGGGCTCGTCCTTGGATAAAGCAATCACCCACGGTAAGTGAATCTTTGTCTTATCTGACAAATGATTTTCTTGCCATGGCTCTGATAAAGCTTTAGTCCCATTTAAATTGCATAGAAAGGAGACGGACCATGCCTACATAGACTAATAAAGGAATAGGTCCCTTGAGAGGGCACAAATATTTAAACAGTACTGTTTCTCCTTTTGGGAAGGAGAATAGTCTATGAGGTAAATCCACCGCGACCCAAAACTTATCTGCTTATCCTTTCTGTCGCTTAGAAGTATAAGATAATTTGTTGTGTGGATCAGACGACTGTAAGGTAAGGCAGTTGTTCCCCACTGTCAATATGGGTCAAAAACATGGTAAAGAAGTTCCTCCCCTTCCTCCCAACCCTGGGGAAACATGTAAAGATTATGTAGCTAGGGTTTGTGGTACGGATTGTGAAACTATGCATAGCCCTGAAACTTTCCCCCTGGGATGGTGATAATGATAAGTTACATATGGATATGATAAAAGGATTATGTCTAGGAGATAAAAAGGAGTTTCCCTGGTACTTTGGGGACTCACAATGGGACATGACTTATATGAAACAAGGAGGGGAGAACTGGTTAAAATATGCCCCGTATTGGTTCCAGTGGGATAATAAGAAACAAAAGAAACCCAACAAATGTTTAAGTAAGGAGGATTATGAGAGAAAGCACAAGGAAAAGACAGATAAAAAGAGAGCAGACCCAACCGCCCCTCCACTTCAATTTAACCCTCCACCATACACAAACAAAATCTATCCCAGTCTCACAAAAGAAGATATAGACTTCTTTCTTGTTAAAGTTTATTACACTTTTTGCTTAAGCTAAGGTTTAATTAAACCCCCCCCCCACTGTATGAGTCATTGTGACCGGATCCTCAGAAAGACATCCTATGTCCTTGCAGATAAGTTATCTTTGTAAATTCCTTTTAGCTGCCTATACTCATGATGAAAAAAAAAATCTCTCTGTAGAAGCCTGGTTAACCCTTTGAAACTTAGGAGCAAGCTTACCCCTCCCCTCTTGTGTTGTTACTTGCATATAAAGCTATCAATTCTGATTAAAGAGTTTAGACTCACTTTGCACATGAAAGCTGCCTGTTGTGTGTGTTGGGGTCTTCAGAATTCTGACGGGGTCGCTGTGGGCTACCAAGGAACAAAGGGTGTTCGGCTGTCCAGTAATCTATCCTTTCACTCCATGCCTCAGTTTGGTTGCCCTCCTCTGCACTTTATCCAGTTCCCCAATATCCTTTTTGAGAACTGGTGCCCAAAACTGAACTGCATATTCCAGATGTGGTCTTACTAATGATTTGTACAGGGGCAAAATGATATCTCTCTGTCTGGAGTCCATACCTCTCAATACAAGAAAGGATTTTGCTTGCTTTGGAAACCTCAGCTTGGCATTGCATGCTATTATTGAGCCTATGATCTACCAAAACCCCCAGATCCCCCCAGTTGTACTCCCCCTAGTATCTATGATGCATGCATATTGTTAGCCCTCAAGTGCATAACTTTACATTTATATACATGAAACCTCATCTGCCACTTAGTCGCCCAATTAAACAGTGCATGAGGTCGGCTTGTAAGTTGGAGACAACCAGTGGGGCAAGCTCCCAATCATGCAACCACCAGCAACTAATTGTCAAAGTCACCATAATCAACAGTCTTTTTAGGTACCAGTATGGCTTCAAACAATGTCAATGTTTTTTCTCGTTTATTGTTTGACTTGTGTCTTTTTTCAACCAGACAAACTATGTAACTATGTGAATAGCTTGGGTTTACTTTACATATTACTGAGAACAGAAATGCTAAAAGAAAACCATAGAACATTTTATTATATTTTTCATATAAAACATAAAGCAAAAATGCACAAGCTGGCTATTTTCTTTTTATTATTTAGAGATTCTGTCCCTTACCCCCACTATTTGGTTCCTATATATTTCCTGATAAAAGCCCCCGACGTAAACTGTTGAACTGGACATAGCCCTAACTCCACTCTGCTAGAAAAGGAAAAAGAAGGGGGGTCACTTTTTTTATACGTGCATGGCAGAGACTGCATATTACTTTACAAAATCTAAACTTTACAGTGATATTCATTCTGTCCTAATGAAAAAAACAGAAAAAAAGAAAGATAAATCAATAAAAGGCTTGCCAACTAACATTCTGTTCTCGATTCCTTTGTAGGAATAACTTATCATTTAAAACACAGTACTGAATATAAAATACAGCACTTATAATTTAGTGTAGAGAAGATTCAATGCAAATAGCACAATCTAGTACTCTCTTTAGAGCTGAGCATTATGTTGTCATAGTAACACATTTCATATCTCAAAAAGTCACATTGCCATTGGGTTATGTATTTATCTTCATAAAGATAAAATGGCAGAGCCATGTACTGTAGAGCTGTCAATGGTATATAATTAAAAACAATTTAAGACAGAATACTTTAATTGCATATAACAAAAGCAATCTGAAGCTGCTGGCTGTTGAAACTTTTTGCCTGTTTTTCAAAGTTTGGACATTGTAAGAGAGTGCACATATCCTTTTGCAATAATCTGAAGTTTAGTTTCAGATTATGATATGTTTGGTGTGAATTAGGCTAGGTTCGCCACAGCCCATGCGCTTGTAGGCAAGCCCAGGTTTTATCTTCTTCCATCCTGAAGGGGGCAATGCGCCACTTCTTCAGGCTGGATGGAGTTCATTAGAGGGAAATTGTCTCCACTTGCGGGCTCCGGTAGCCATCTTGGGGAGGACGGTTGCCCCATTAAGCGCTGCAGTCTTGCGAGATGTCAGGTGGTCATCTTGGTGGGGACCTTATAATGAGGGGATCCCCACATCATTGGGCGCACCTGCAGCATGTGTTAAGACAAGCAAAGAATCCCACTTGCTAGCAATCAACAGATCAGGCAAAGTGCAGAACCAGGTTCTGGATGAAATGGGACAGAATAGGGTTCCCTTGCAGTGTGCTACCATACTGTTATGCCTGGAATAGGACTCAGGTGCAGCCTCTTACAGCAGGGACTTGCACAAGTAGTGCAATATCATAGTGCCACAACTCCTCTATGGATGCACTTCTCTGATATCTGTAATTGTGAGTCAGTCAATACTGTGTTGTGCAATCGTTCAACACTCTGCTTGGACTTTTCATATCAGTGTCCTACTATATCTGCTTGTAAACTCTATTCAAAGTGGCAAAATAATTACAGTGTTCACCAAGTCTGTGTGGTAGTTTCTCCTGAATTGGGTGCACTCCTTAGTCCCCGCCTAAACTCTGAAATGTGATCTGCAGAATTGCTTTCCAGAGTGTGGCTAAACCTTCACTTCCAGGCAATCAGTCCTCTTGAATGCTGTTTTTTGCTGAACAATGGGCCAATGCACCTCAATGTGGCATGGCCCCATTGACTTGAATGAACAAATCTGACAGGTAGTGCCACCTATCAATTCGACATGCCACATTAGATCTGCCATGATGGAAAGTATCGCAGTTGTGGCATGTAAACAGTTTCCTCTAGCGGAATTTTAAATTTGAGGTGGGCTCTCCCTGGCTGCCCATCTGAAAGAGGCCTTAACCACTTCATAACCATGCTATAGCCAAAAGACTGCTACATTGTGGCTACCACGACCCCTTCGGACACAGCTGATCACAGATCTTGTTAAAGGGACAATCACAGTGATCCTTTATCATGTGATCAGCTGTGTCTAATCACAGTTGATAACAATGTAAACGGACTTGACAGTTATCAGCAGTGCTTTCCTCACACACTGTCACAGCGTGTCAAAGCATGGCCAGTAACCAGAAAATGTGACAGGGGACATGTACACAGATATTCAGGCCCCTGATCATCAGTACAGCCCCATCAGTGCCAACCAGTGCTGCCTATCAATGCCCATCAATGCTGCCTATCATTGCCCATCACTGCTGCCCATCAATGCCCATCAGTTATGCAATCAGTGCCGCCTATCAGTGCCACCTACCAGTGCCCATTGGTGCTGCCTATTAGTGCCGCATATCAGTGCAGCCTCATATGTGCCTCCTCATCAGTGTTGCCTATCAGTGTCCACCAGTGCTGCCTATCACTGCAGCCTCATAAGTGCCTCCTCATTAGTGCCTATCAGTGCCCATCAGTGCAGCTTATCAGTGCCTATTAGTGCAGCCTCATCAGTGCACATCAGTGAAGGAGAACAATTACTTTTTTGCAAAATTTTATAACAAAGACGAAACAAAACTTTTTTTTTCAAAATTGTCAGTCTTTTTAAGTTTGTATAGCAAAAAATAAAAAAACCCCAGTGGTGATTAAATACTACCAAAAGAAAGCTCTATCTGTGTGAAAAAATATAAAAATTTCATTTGGGTACAGTGTAGCATGACCACATAATTGTTATTCAAAGTGCGACTGCCTGGTCAGGAAGGGGGTGAAAGTGCCCAGTATTGAGGTGGTTAAAGTGGGATTAGCATCAGATATATTTTTTTTGATATTAAGTGTGTGTATGCTAATTAATACGTAAGTGTAACAATTGCAAATATGTATAACCTTTTGCAGAGATCACAGTACTCCCCCTGACAATGCCTTCATCTGCTTTTTTTCACTTTGTTTTTATTAAAGTTTTAACAAGAGAAATGGTACACGTACAGTGCAAATGAAGAGTGCTTAGCAGTAGACGATTATATAAAACCTCCACCCTTGATAGGAGACAACAGAAATAAAATCATAACAATAGGTTACGACCTAGGTACATAATTGACAACATCATATTTTGAAGAGAATGGGAAATGGTCTGGCTATATAAAGATGCATTATATGTTGGCAAGGAAGAGAGATCCAACGTCAGAGAAATCAAAGCAGTATCACACACAATGTTCCACAGAGCTATCTTTGTTCAGACATTATCCAGGGTCAGCACCTACTTCCTGGACTGAGATGCTAGCTCATAGATAACACAATCATAGAAATTCTGGTTCCTGTGCAGTTCTTTGCTTTGTCTCTACTCAAAGGGCCGCTGGTATTTAACTGGCTCTCCTCCAACAAGCACAGAGGCAGCTTGTCTACACAAGCAACAGTCCTTTCACACTGGCTCCAATAAACAGTCTAGGGGATGTCTTTTGGTTTTTTTATTGCTTGATGAACTTATATAAGAGAGGGAAACTTGGGCATGATATACTTCAAAATGCTTGGTAGTCAATAATTAGGACAATCTTTTCTATGAGTAGTATCTAACATTGGACAGTCTGAGGCCTCACAGCTGAAGACCATAGGGCAAGTCTGTGTGTTGACATTTGGTTATCTCATGCACAATTGCTTGTGCCAGTTCCAGTACACTACCCAGTCATGGGGATCAGTTTAAGGTCACTACTTCCAAGTCCCCATGACAGCAGCCACATTCCAGCTTCCTCCGTACACAGTCCAATGAGTGAGATGGCATCTCTCAGGACCAGATCCCTCTGTTGTGTAGTTCTGCAGTCAGCTCCAAACAAAGTCCAGCTCTGAAACTGCCCAGTCCTCAAGAGTAGCTGTTCAGTCTATGGGCAGCCTGAGGTCATTAGCCCCTCTGCCTCTGGAACCCTCCTTGGGAGAAGGAACCTTGCTCTCTGGGGTCTCAGACTATTTATCACATCCCTAGACTCCCACCAGATACTCCTCTCGAGGGATTGGCTGGAACCTGATAAATATTCAGACTGGTTGTTTTAAATCTACTGCCTTAAGGTCTAGAAACTTCTTTCAGAGACAGGGGGAAGCAATCAAACTCCCAGCCTGTGAGACTCTTAAATGACCAGAACAAACAATTATGACTTCCTTGATTACAGCAGAAGCCAAAGCTAAATTTACATAGCAGCCTGCACTAGGAGGGTGCTACATTTACTAATGTCTGATCAGATCAGCCTCTACTACAGCCTCTCAACTTGCTACAACATCACAATGTTGCATTGTGATCACTGGAGGAGAGGAGACTTGGGAAATGCTTCCCCTTGTCTACAGCACACCAATAATACCAGGCAATGTCACTGGAGCTCAAGGATGGCTTTTTAGGACAAAACAGCCTTTTCATAACAGTAGTTATTAAAACCAAGTATTTAATATTGTTTACATTTATTTAAATTGAGTTAAAACCAAGCAGGAACTTTTGAAGGAGGATTGAGGACACTTTCCTTTACACTGCCCATTTAAATTTTTTATTGAAGCCATGTATACCCAGTAAGAACCTTAACAGAGCTGGTGGATGTTCTTTTGAAGCGGCAACCAAAGAATATTAGAAAAGGTGTTTAAATGTTTGCCATCTGGTGAGTTTATGCCCAAAGGGGAGAGTTTTTTCCGCACGTGGTGTTAATTGTGGTGTGTGGTGCACGTGTGACATCAATCAGGATCACTGCAATAAGAATCACACTTCTTCAGAGAAATCGTTTCATCGCTTCATTCTTATATGTGCTGAAATCATGTAAAAGCTTGTCATAACGGGACTGATTGACATGAGCGCTGCTATGACATTCTAAGAACACAAAAGAATATGTGGGACTTTTTATTGTTATTATTCCATTGACGTTTTATTTGACAGCATCTGAGGCGCTGAGCTGTGCTATTGGGCCTTTTATAGCATTTTTGGTTTTATGTATGCATTAGTATTGTTCTGTGTTGGGTTCAGCTTTTATGTGAATCTTTGATACGCTGGTAACTCTCCATCTATTTTTACCATGTGTTGGGAAACACAAGTCATGCACTCCCTCTCTCTAGAAAGGCATTACATGGAAATTTAATTGGGTTGTCTTAGAGCCATGTCACACTAGCAATCTTGTTGCTGATGAAAATTCCATAGTGACTGAATTGCTAAGAGACCACTTTTATTTCATATAGAACCTGCTGACTGCTCCAGCGAGACATTGTTCTTGTACTGCTCCCTCACTAGCGAGAAAGTTTCTGCAGTAATTCAGTGGTGGTAGAGAGCAATGCCCATTGGAAAATGTGTCATTTGGAGCTATGTGGTTGTGTGTTGCCACCAGTGGCAGATTGACCTGACCCTAAACCTAATATGGCTAGTCTACTAGTCACAGTCAACACTTTACTTCTTCTACAACAGCAGATGCACCAGCAATGCAAAATCTTTTTTGGGGCTTACATCTACTTTTTTAGTGCTTAAGTTCAAGCTTTGTCCTATACAGGAAGAACAACTCCAGCCATGCTGAAATTTCATCCAAACATGTATATGTGATTTTTTTCCTTTTTATGTGGTAAGCATTGACCCTAGTTAGTCGTTTTCAAATTTTTACTGTTACAACATGCTGCAGTCCCTCTAAATCAGCCTTTCTCAATCAGGTTTCCATTCTGTTGCTAAAGATTTCTTGAGCAGTGAACAGTGATGAATTAATCTACCATTCTACACAAACAGTCAATGTAAGTGGGACTTCTACTCTGCACACCAATGCATAGAAATTACACAGTAAACTTCAGTGTAAAGCTGGCTATGCACTGTTAGTTTGTTTGTTCAGCCCATGGGCTAAATACTATAGATTCCTCCATCTACACAAAAGAAATGGATCGAGGACCCCCTCCCCCCATGGGGACATCATTTTCTAAGAGGGGCATTGTGACGGAACCATCCAGCACCCAGTTTGGGTGCTTCCTTCAGTATACAGCTTCCTCTAGTCTTGACCCAGGAACCAGGTATTATAACTGAATACTGCACCCAAGATAACTAGACGACAGTCCCTCAAAAATGTAACAAAAAAGAGAAATATAGCAATAACAAATAACAGGGTGGATGTGGAAACAAAAGGTCCCTGCATCCAATTTCTGCTGTTAGAGTACACTGATCAGTGGATGCCGCTGATTGGCTGTACCTGCTGATCAATGGAAAATTTTGCAACATGTCCCTTTGATGGAATTCAATTAAACAATCAAATTCTGCCAAGTTATTTTAGGGTTCCTCCAGGGTAAAAACATTGAAAAGGTTTCTTTAAATAATTAACCAAGGTTACATCTTTACTAGATTTCCCTTCCTGTGGCCATAAAACATATATGTGCCATTGCACTGAATTACAGCTTCTCTCTCCCATTGAGTTGTCATCTCTTGTTTTCTAAATGAACACTCCCTTTAAATATTGTATCTCCTATCTATATTGCAAGATCCCCATTGTACTTCCAAAGACCATGTGTCTATTTATCTCTTATTGAACATGGCACTCTATTTCCACTGACCAAACAGGAAATGAATGAATCCTGTCACAACTCCAGCTTTTAAATAGGATTATGTTCGGCGACCGACAACGGAATACAAATCACATGGCCACAACAGAAGAAGTTGATCACAATTTGTCTATCTCCGGCCTGACATCCTCTAGAATCAACAGAGCAGTCAGATGTCAATCATTATTGATGGAAGACAGAGATATATTTTGCCGCTCGCAGTAGACGCTGTTAGTATAATTACTTGGGGCATTGATTTTTGTCCATTAATGCTTGAAAGATTTATCCTCCAGAAAGTTACCTGTGTTCATAATTTCAGTTTATTTATAGGAATATGAGATGAGAGAAAAAGGCCTGTCATAGTCTTTATTTTGCCAATATTAAATTCTGATGTTGCATTATTTATGCTGAGGATTAACCTTGAAGTTCTCATTCCGTTGTCTTCAAGAGCACACTGATCCCTGTTTAAAGGATTTAACCCTTCCTTTGGTGAAAGTTCTTCAGTTCCTTGCTTCCCTGTAGCTTACACCTTTTTTGAATCTCTATATATGACAAAACAAAATGTAAGGTCAACAGAACAATGCTGAGGTCCCACTGTATCAATGCCGGTCTTACTTTATATAGATATAATTGGGTCAGAATTGACACTGGAATGGCAATTGCCTTTAAGATTCTTGATTGACTAAAAAACAGACAATTGTCTTAATTGTATAGTATAGCTAGAAGACTACTGCTAAAACTCAGTTCCCCTCTGCCCACAAAGGAACTTTGAGTCAAATTTGAAGTGCAAACTAAGTTAGGTAGAGCATCAAAAAAAATAATTTGGTAAGGCAGGTTTTATGCACATACTGTAATCTGTTCCATCTTCAGGAAAGGTTGGGAACCACATTTTGCTTCTACAGATTCCAAAAATTCAATTTATATTTTTCAGGAAAATATTTAAACCAAATTATGTTTACAACATAAACCCCCCAAAATGCGTTGCCTGCCAACCTTTGCTAAAGATAAAAGTGGATTATTGGCAACTATCTCTCCTACCATCTTTCATCTTCCGGGGCTCCATTTTTCCTATTTACGCTTCAGGTCTTATTTTAAATGATAGGATTAAAGCGTTACTAAACCCACAACAGTAAAATCAGTTTGTATATGCAGTAAAGCATGCTTGTTATACTCTGCATTGTGTTGACTGTTTGATCCTGTCTTCTTTGATCCTCACCTTCTTCCAGTATCTTCAACTCATCCCAGGATATTATAGAGGCCATGGGACAAGCTGCACATGCTCAATTTGTATTGCAAAAGAGTTATTCTTTTCTTGGGAGGGTGCATGTGATCAGAACTGGGCCAATCAGCACTGTCTAGACAGAGGGTCAGGGTCCAGCAGTCTTATAGGACAGTGAGAGCAGAATGAAAACTCACCTCACCAGCCTATCAGTTTATGGCCAGGCAAATAAAGTGTGGGCAGAGTGGAATAGGTTACACTACTTACTGAAAAACTAAAAACTATTTTTTTTTTTTTTTTTTTTTCAAAAAGATTTTATTTGATTTTCAGACAATACAGTAATAATGCAGTCTTGTGTACAGTCTTGTTTTGTAGCATAAACAGAAGCAAATAATAGAAGAACTACTTGGTTACAAACTTGTTTTTTACAGTAAGAGAGGATTTCCAGTGTATGTACCCATGCAGGTTACTGCGTGGCATGTTTACCAGATCATAGCAATGCAATAAATGGTAACAAATAGTGGAAACCTGGATGGATCTGTTAGTAACCCTGAATACATTGCATTTTAGAACCTTAAAAAACACAAGAAAGTATATTAAGAGAAAATAACGAAAAAAACAGGGGGGGGGATGGGAGGGTAAATGGGGGGGGGGAGGGGAGGGAGAAGAAGGGGGGGGGGGGCCCTATATAGATTGAGAGAATTGATATAGTATGATGTAATGTCGTACAAAAATTGTCCAGCATTAATATTTATTTCTATTTGAAGTATATAATTATTTATAGTTATTTATGTAGACCCACTGACGTTGGCGTTGGCACTGGCGTTAGGTTGGCTGGTGACAGAGATTGGAGTGTGATTCCGATTGTAGTCTTGAGCTGGCATCGGGAGGAAGGAATCGAAGTAGGAAAAGTAAGATGAGCTGATGTTTGATATTTCTTCTTTTGAAAGAGATGCATGCACAAAGGCTTGCCATTTGGAGTAGAAGTGATCTGAGGATTTTTTTTGTTTGAAGTCCGTGTTTAGGCGGTCTTTGAGTAAAAGTTGCATGAGGTCCCGTTTGACTTGAGTGATATTGGGTCTTACAGGTGTAATCCAGTTTTTTAAGATGGTTCTTCTTGCAGTTAATAGGCAAGTCAAGGACCACCCTTTGTGTGATGTGGTGTCCTTCGGGTTCTTTGTAGAGCCGACCATGGTGACGGCCGTTTTGGACCATGGCAGTAGGATTGGGTCCCAGTAGCCGAAGATAAGAAGCAGAGGATCCTTGGGTAGTTTAATTAGAGTCACTTTAAATATGTAGGCTATAACTTGGTCCCAGAAAGTGGATATGTAGGAGCAGTGCCAGAAACGATGAGCTAGGGATGGTTTCTGGTGTTTACAGAGTGGGCAGATGGCTTTGTTCTTGTCCGTTTTGGAAGATAAGAAAGGCATATGTGCCCTGTGGGCTATTTTCAGTTGTGTTTCTCTCCATATTTCGTTTGGTGTTATCTTTTGGACTGCGTTAAGCCCTTGTAAGATTTTTTCTACTAGGTTTGGATCAGGGAAGTCTTTATTCCAGTTTTTAATTGATGATGACGAGAGAGGTAGAGAGGATTTGTTGAGGAGTGGTTTGTATATGTCCGAGATTTTGTATGTGTTACTCATTATCATTTGATCCGTGACATTTGTTTGGAACCTTTTGACGTCTTGATTGCACGCCTCCCTTAAGAAACTGAGACATTGCCCATAGTAGAAGTTGTGAGTGGGGGGTAGAGAGAAGGTTTTTGCGATGTTGGCGAAGGGTAGTGGTTGACCCGTCTGGGTGTTGCAGAGATGAGAGAATTTAGTTAGGCCTTTCTGTTCCCATGTTTTGAATGATTTGTGCTCTAGACTCGGCGGAAATGCCGGATTTCCTTGAATCGGGAGGTGTATTGACAGAAAGGGGGATACCTTTAGTATTTTCCGTGATTCTCTCCAAGCTACTGCTGTGTCCCTTAATAGGAGATTATGTTGGTGGGGAGAGGGGACTGACTTCCATCTGCAGTGTAAGAGGGCTACAAGTGAGTAGGGATGGGCCATGTGGGATTCCAACGAGAAGTTTGAGTATCGAGAGGACTGGGTTATCCAGTCTAGACTTGTTCTTAGCAAACATGCAAGGTTATACATTCTGACATGTGGGAGACTGATGCCCCCTTCGCGTCTGGGAAGATAGAGTTTTTTCAAAGCTATACGTGGTCGTTTGTTCTGCCATAAGAATTTAGATATAGCGTTGTTGAGTGAGGTCACATCTTTATGATGGAGAAGTAGTGGGATGGTTTGCATGGGGTAAAGTAGTCTTGCAAAACTGACCATTTTTATTAAATGACATCTTCCCAGAAGCGAAAGGGGCAGATCCATCCAGGTATTTAATTCCTGAGTTATTTTTGACACCAAAGGAGGGTAATTGAGGTGGTATAGCGAAGAAGGGAGTTTTCCTATTTTTATTCCTAAGTATGTAATGTGGGATTTAGCAACAGGGAAAATTGATTGTTGGGTCCATTTAGGTGCGGAGTGGGAACCGATGGGAAGAATTTCGCTTTTGGTGTAATTAATACGGAGGCCCGAGCACAAGCGAAATTCATCGAATACATTTTTTATGGTTAGCATATCAGACGAGGGGTTGGCTGAAAAAATAAGGACGTCATCTGCAAAAAGTGAGGTACGTAAGTCGTGTGGGCCTATCTTTAAGCCATGTAGGGGGGCTACTGATGTTAGATATCTGGAAAGTGGTTCTAGTGCTATATTGAAGAGGAGTGGCGATAGGGGGCAGCCCTGGCGTGTGCCCTTATGGAGGCGAAATTCTTCTGATAGGAGACCTGCCGCCACTAACCTTGCTGTCGGAGCTGTGTACATGACGGTAATAAGGTGGTGGAAGGGGCCAGAGAAACCTATTGCCTTCATTGTCATGGATAACCAGTCGAAGCTGACGTTATCAAAAGCTTTTTCCGCGTCTAGCGTGATAATGGCATGATCCGTGTTTGGGTGATGTATTGCGTGTTCTAGGGCCAGCATAACTTTGCGGATGTTAAGGGTGGCTGTACGTCCTTTAATAAAACCTGACTGGGCGGGGTGAATTAGGGAAGGCATGATGTCTGCTAGTCTGGTGGCAACAATTTTTGAGAGGATTTTAACATCTAGGTTAAGAAGTGATATGGGCCTGTATGATCCTGGTTCTTGGGGGTCTTTACCCTTTTTTGCCAGTAGTTTTATGATGGCTTGGTTCCCCGAAGGAAGGTATGAACCCCCTGACCATATATGTTGATATACTTGGAGGAGAGTAGGTTCTAATAGGGGTTGTAGGGTCTTGTAGAATTCGCTGGTGAGGCCATCCGGGCCTGGGGCTTTAGACAGGGTTAAGTTGCGGATAGTTGCCGATATTTCGGGGAGAGTGATAGGTGCGTTTAGGGTTTCTAGTTGTGTTGGGGAGATTTTGGGAAGGGTTATTTTTTCTAGAAAAGCGCGTGCTGTTTGTGGATCTATCGGGTCCGAGGCATAAAGAGTGGAGTAGAATTTTTGCATGACTTTGTTGATTGGAAGTGGAGTGGCGTGGAGGGTACCCGCTTTATCACGTAGGGATGTGATATGGGTTGGGCGGTATGGACCTTTACAAAGTCTGGATAGGAGTTTTCCTGCTTTATTCCCAAATTTATGGAAAGAGGCATCTAAATAGGCCTTCTTGGTGTTTTCTAGATTGTTTACCCAAATGTCAAATTCCCTTTTTGCTATCTGCCGTTCAGAGCGTGTTGTTGGGGAGTCTTTGGTGTACATATCTCGTTGTGCCCGGTGTAAACGAGAGCTGGCCTCTTTGTATTTAGTTAGGGTGTTGCGTTTGAATGAGGTTGCGTAGGAAATGATACGGCCCCTCAGGAAAGCTTTACCAGCGTCCCAAAATAGGTTGGGGTCGTGTATGTGTGGGGCGTTGTTTGAGGAGTATTCAGCCCAAGCGTCGGATATGTAATTTTGGAAGTCAGTGTTGTTATGTAGATAAGATGGGAACCGCCATATATTGGGGTGTGGAGGTAGGTCTAGATTATCTAGTGTCACTTCTATAGGGGCATGATCTGAAATGGTTATGTCGTGGATGGTGGAGTTTTGGAGGTAGGGTAGAAGGTTGTCAGAGCCGAAGATGTAGTCTATTCTGGTGAATGTTTTGTGTGGATTAGAGTAGAAAGTGAATTCCCTGTCTGCCGGGTGGGAAAGGCGCCAAAGATCCTGGAAATGGATGGATTCCATGGTGCTAGCAGTTAGTGTCCTTCTTTAATCTTTTTTGTGAAGACCTGTCATCCATCTGATGGAGGGTGTCATTGAAATCTCCTCCGATTAGATGAGGGAGATGTGTGTTTTCTAGAAGCCAACTGGATAGTTCAGTGTAAAATTGTCTGCTTGGATTGTTAGGGGCATAGACATTTGTTATAGCTAGTTCTTTGGAGCCTATTTTGATGTGTACCGTGAGTAGACGGCCCTGGTCGTCGTTTTTTGCGGACAAGACTGTGCACGGGAGGTTCTTGTGTATGAGTAAGAGAACGCCAGCTTTGCGTCCTGTTGCCTCTGAGCCTAGAACAGTGCCAACCCAGAGTTTCTTCATGCGATGAAAGTCTGAGGCCGGTAAATGTGATTCCTGAAGAAGTGCTATATCGGCTTTGAGCCGCTTGAGATGCCTAAGGATTTTCATTCTCTTTTGGGGGGATCTGAGACCCTTTACATTCCAGGAGAGTATTTTCATATTAGGGGGGTTGAAAAGGGATGTGTGTTATTAAGTGTGTTTTAATATTGTGTGGAAAGTGTGATAGTACGTCAGCTGTGTCTGGAAGTATGAGGTTGTTATGTGGGGGGTGTATAAGTATGAGAGTGGATTTGATTTGGTTAGGGCCATGTGAGAGAGAGGGGGGAAGGGGATTTAACCTGTAAGGGAAGCAACATAAGGAAAAATGTCACCAGTAAAACATACGAACATGGAAACTTCGCTTTTTTCCGCATGGAGTCACTGTGTAGGTCAACTCCCATCTCAGGACGGTGATGATATAGCCCCAGAGAGCCCTCGGCCGTGAGACAAGTGTTCATGTACGCATCAAGGGGTCACATATGAGGGGGGGGGGGGAGTGCAGTTGTCCGCACACAGTGAGGCCAGGAGGATGTAAAAAAAAAAAAGAAAAAACATTGCCATTTACGAAAAGGAATAACTTGCTAGGAAGGGACCTGTAAGAAAGAGATTACAATGGAAAGGCAAACATATGTATATGAAA
Source organism: Lithobates clamitans (assembly GCA_037952925.1). Taxonomy (NCBI): domain Eukaryota; kingdom Metazoa; phylum Chordata; class Amphibia; order Anura; family Ranidae; genus Lithobates; species Lithobates clamitans. The sequence continues at coordinate 5,148,875 of JBBGZY010000392.1, forward strand.
AATATTGTACATTACGTGTAGGTGAGGTACAGATGGTACGTGGAACCTGAGGGAGGACAGAGAGAATTTTACTGTACAAAATTTTGGGACCGATGGAGGTGGGTGCCAGGTTTTAGTTCAGCGGTGCGTAAAGCGGTGCTGGTCCGGAATCGAGGGTCTAAATCGCTTGGGGGAGTCTTTACGCGGGCTTCGTTGATCCAGGGAGCGATTGATTGAAGTACCTTTCGACGGGGTGTGTTGTTGAGTGTTGGGGAACAAAGACCACATGTAGGCTTCTGCTTCTGAGGGTTCCTGGAAGGAGAGCTGGTCCCCGTTAGGTGTCTTGAGGCGTAGGGTGGCCGGGAAGGCTAGGGTGAACTTGATCTGTTGCTTGAAGAGTTCAGAGCATATCTGTTGAAAGGCCTTGCGTTTCTTTGAAACTTCGATGGAGTAGTCAGCAAAGATCAGGACTCTCACTCCGTCAATTTGTAGCGAGCGAGATTGTCTAAATTTTTGAAGAATGAGAGCCTTGTCGGAATAATTTAGATATTTGGCTATGATGGGCCGAGGATTCTTGCGTTCTTCATTATACGACCCCATCCTGTGAGCGCGTTCCACTGTGCAGGGGCCTGTTAGGCCTAGCGCCTCGGGTATGCATTGGGAGCAAAAGTCCATTAGGGCAGATGTTTGGAGGGATTCCGGAATCCCCACGAATCGTAGGTTGCTCCTTCTGGATCTATTTTCCAAATCGTCAAGTTTTTGGATTATATATTGGTTCGTTTTGTCTTGTGCGTGTTCCGTGGCTTGAGCTTGGTATATCTCTTCCTCCATGCTTGATTGGCGGTGCTCTAGCTCGTTTAGCCTAGTGTTGTGTTGTGTTTCATCCCCGCATTTACAGCCTTTTCTACTGAAGCAGATATCATGGGGGATAGAAGTGCTGCCACTGCCTGTGCTATGCGCTCGGTTTTGTGGTCCCCGGCGAGCTGTAAGGAAGTAGCCGGCATGGAGAAGGCCTGAGGAGAAGGTGCTTGAGGAGAGGGAGCCTGGGAGTGTGGCTGGGCAGGGGGTGTCTGAGGGGATGTGTGTGGAGCTGTGCTTCCACTTACTTCCATCTCCGCTGTGTTTTGTTGCTGCTGCTGCTGGTGCGCGCCTGTGTAGGTTTCCGTGTAGGCCGAAGCTGGGGCCTCGATTTGCGGCTGGGGCAGCGGCGTTAGGGCCGTGTTGGAGCGGGAGCCGCGGACCTCCACGAAACAGACCATAGAGCGGGTGCAAGTGCCCGAGGTGGCCGATGGAGGTTTCTGGCTTCTGGGCCGGATTTTTAGGCAGGTTTAGGTGTCCTCAGAGCGGGAGCTGTGAGAGAGTGCAGCTACTCCATGCGGCGCCGGAACCGGAAGTAAAACTATTTTTATGATCTTTAGAGTTCCCAGAGGTTCTGAGCTGTTCCTTGGGCCATGAAGGTGGCTCGCCCATTTTAGACATACCAAGCGTAACGTGCATAGATCTCTAGGTAAACTGTAAAGATACGTTAAATAAATTATAACTTATCTTTCTTAAAGTGTTACAAATCCCAGGATCCTGCATTCACTATATCTGGTCTCCCACAGTACACAGAACATGGAAATGCAATTATTTTAGTAAATATAAACTGCTAAATACCTTTTCTCATCAGCAGTATAAAGCAGTCTTGTGACTTCTATCAATGTCCAGCTGAGCACTAGTTAAAGCTTGTAGGAGAAGTTTCCATTCTGCTCTGACTGTCCTATGAGGCTGCAGGACCCTTGACCCTCTTTATGGACAGTGCTGATTGGTCCTGTGCTGATCACATGCACCCTCCCAACCCCCCCCCCCAAAAAAAAAAATCTCTTTATTAATACACACCAAACTGAGCATGTGCAGAATGCCCTCAAGGCTCTGTACTATCAGGAGATTGATTGGGAACTGTGGAAGAAGGCGAGGATCAGAGAAGACAGGATCAAACAGCATTTGTACTCAATGCACATGATTACCCCTTAGGTTCCACAGTGAGTATAACAAGCATGCTTTACTGCATATACAGGCTGATTTTACTGTTGTGGGTTTAGTAACACTTTAATAGGTTGTCAAACGCTGGGCTGAACAAGAGCAATCCACAGACTGCCCCATCCATGCTAATAGATAAATCTGCCACTGCCAGTTGTTATATTCTGACGTCTGTGGGTGCAGATTGCCTGCGTTTATTGTTCATTTGATTTTTTTCTGCTTCTTTAATTTCTCAGTTGAAGTCTTTTGAATTGGATGATGTTGATAGGGCCACCCATGGCTTGAATTGCAGGCAATTCACAGGAATTCTAGTCATGTATGGCCAATGTATTGTGTTTCTATGCCTAATAAAACCATAAAACCATTTCAGAATGCCAAAAGAAACTCTTTCAGTGTGACATATTACCCAACTCTTTACCGCTGCTGATCTGATTTGCTCTTGACTCTAGTTTACTTTGTGTTTTCCAATTGTAGCCATCTCAGTTGGCTTTTGGACTTGTCTTTATTGTTACCAACTGGATCTGCTGACTTCCCTCATGTATGCTCATTTAGTCTAACTGTTGTCTTTCTTTTGCTGATCCTGACCTGTATCCAAACCTTCAACTACATATCTAATTGATCTTTACTCTTGTTTGTTTCTTCTTCATCTCTATTCTTTCCTGTTCACTTTGCTGTCTCAGTCCAGATCTGAGTGAATCCACCAAGCACTCTACCACTATTGCTTAAGACAGACTGTTCTACCTCCAGGGACATCCTAGTCTACAACAGATTCATAAGAGGCTACCTTACATCCCTCAGTTTTCCACTGAAGTATTTACTAACATGTCATATGTAAATTGCTGTCAAAAATGCCATTCTGAAGATCAAATCATTCTGCTTTCTCTTATTTGGGTATTTGGCAAGAAGGATCTCCTCTATTCCAACAAAGCTCAACTGACAAATCAAAGGGAAAGAGTCCAGTGAGACTAGTACTCAACACACATTCAACATCGAATTTCCATATTTGGAGAATATTCGTTATGGAAGATGAGAGATATTATGTTCAATTTTCTCCTGCTCTGAAAAAAAAATCTCTTTAAGGCAATTAACAAAGCTTTACAAGTGCAACTGCATCTATTCCCAACACAAGCAATTAGCATAACAGAAAGAAGTCTGCAGAATGAGTGATGTCTATCCAGAATCATGGCATTAACAAGGAGCCAAAATGAATGCTTGGGACCTGAAGGAAGGAGTTTGTTATTTTGTTTTTGTCAATTAGGAAATTAACTTGTTTTGTTAAGACCTTATTCTCAGGTTCACAGAGTAATTGTTTTGGCCTTTTTAAAATACAAACTTACAAAGATATAAACCAGTGACATATGTGCGGCTTGGAATCAGCTGAACGATAATGCTACCCCTGTGTGCCATTCCACTCAACGATTTCTGCACAGGAAACAGAATAATTTATCTTACTTCCATAGGGGGATAGAGAATCTACAAATAGAAGTGATGAATGCAAAACTTTACAGCACCAAACAGCAATATAGGGCCAAGGTGCTAAACTGCTTCTATCATAGAGTCCCAAATACCAATGTGTTGTGATCACAAACGTTATTTTTATTGTTCTAGATTATAGAACAATGTGGTTCAAATGTTGGAACCAGAGGATCATCAGGTGGGGTGGTCCATACTCATAATAGCAGTCTGGAAATTCTGGAATTTGCCTAAAGGACCTAGACTAAAAATCTGTGGACACCTGAGTAATAAATCTTGATGAGCATGTTGGACATCTAATTTCAAAATCATGGATACTAATATGGAGGTGGCCCCCTTTGCATTTATAGCAGTCTCCACTCTTCTGGGAATTCTTTGCACATTTTGGAGTGTGTCATTCAGCCAAAAGAGCATTTGTGAGGTCAGGTATTGATGCTGGATGAGACAATCTGGATCATAATTGGTGTCCAAATTAATCTTGAAGATATTCAATAGGGTTGAGGTCAGGGCTCTGACCAGACCTTACGCCTACTATAAATGGGTGGTACAATTCATATGGTAAAAATTAAACTTAGATAGCTTTATTGCTTCAAATATCTTATGATTCTCAGCATGATATACGAATTGTAAGGAAATAACTGATAACATATATTGAAATTGTATCTTATTGTAAGGTCTGTATATCTAAAACTGACATCATAACCAGTTGTTTAACCAAAATCTCAACAGAATTGTGACCTGTTACCTATTATACACCAATTCCACCTATGCACCATATGTTTTTATATAACCCTAATCTTGATTGCTGCCACTTTAAATATCATAAAATGTCTCATTGCATTCACCAATTTAAATAAAGCGGCACTATTATACTCTATTAAGTGTACTCATCATCACATGGATTGGACAAAATTGTGACAAAGAAATGTGTTGGTATGTGACTGTATGGCAACCAGAAGTGGCGAATCAGGCCCAACTGATCTGTCAGAGAGGAACCGGTGGTCGGGTAAGACACAACTTGGTTTGCTTCCTCACTACTGAATACTGCTCATTGACAGCGATGATGTGATTGTATTACCATTTGCATTAGTCTTTATTTGTAGGAGTTTGCTGGCTTTTTTACTCATAGTTTGGAGTTTAATACGTAAATGGTTCCACACCTTGGAGTCATCTGCCTTTTGACTTCTAGACTGTTTTGTTTGTGAGTTGCCAGCCAGGTTGTTTGGGTGGTGGTCTTCTATCCTGTTATTTACCACAAAGGTGCTGGAGAAGAATTTGATATTTCATTCATTGTGAAAACCAACCTCTGTATGTCTGGTGAGTGAATCACTGTTTTTTTAATGAGGAATATATGATATAAGAGCAAGTCTGGTGGTCTCACTTTTAGTGCTGCACTTATTTTATGTACATTTCTGGGACACTGCATTTTATCCTTATTGCAATTATAAAATTATATATTGTGTTAGTGTCGATCATATTGTGTTTTTTTTTTTTTTTAATTTAAACAAAATAATAATAGTAATATATACCGTAAAAAAAAAAGTTTTAAAAGAAGGCAGTCAGCAAAGTTTTAGGAATGCACGAGTCTTGATTTATCAGGAGATACTCAACTACTCCACATTTAAAGAGGAGAGGAAAAAATGATTGACAGCACAGGACTCCTTAGGATATGCTCTCTCTAAAATGTTAAAAGTCTGTTAGTACTGGCTAAAAGCTGCTGAATTTTACTTTACTTTCTCTCACAGGAAATTATAGATTAAAAAGACATTACTGCACATGTCAATACTACAATTGTTTTTTTAAAGTAGGTCTAGACTCTAAGGGCTCATTTACACTTGCTTTAAACTGTGGCAATGGACACGCTTTTTTAAAGCACTCTCAAGGCCAATCAAAGCCCCTGTCACTAAATAAAATGGTAAGCTTACAGTCCTGTTTATGTGTTGTGTTTGCTTCAAAAATTATACTCCATGTTGCTTTCTTGGTGCTTCAAAGTGTCTCCAAAGCCTCCATAGATGTCTATGACGCCCCTTGCTTACAGTACCTGAAGCTTTTGAGGGTCTTTTATTCAGCATTAGCTTTGCTTTGTTGTGGAGGTATTGCAGGTATGAGATATCCCAAGATGCAATGGTAAACCAACATACGAACAAGAAAGATGTCATTGTTAATCACTTCCACTTCATGAGTATATATTCTTGAAGTTTCTGGTGCAGATGTCACATCTAGTGTGCAGCATGGAGCAGCAGGAAGGTCAGCGGTATTCGGATTGGATGGAGCAACAAGCTGACGGCACACGTGGTGTGCAATATGGGAATGCTATAGCGAAAGGTGAGCAGGGACCAGAGAGAGAGGACTGAGTGGCAGATGATCAACAGAGCTGGGGGACTGGAGCAGGAGAAACTAGAAGATGTCACATGTGGTGAGCAGCCTAGGAGCAATATAGTGGGAGATGATCTGGGACCGGAGAGAGAGGAGAATCAGCAAACCAGAGGATCAGCAAAGCTGGGAGTACTATTGAGTGGGGCATCAGCAGAGCAGGGGCACTACTGAGCAAGGGATCTGCTGAACAAGGGTACTAATGAGCTGGGGATCTGCTGAACGAGGGCACTACTGAGATAAGGTTCTACTGGACCTCTTTAAAACAAATAGAAAATAAACACACATGCATGGAGACATGGATGGATGTGTGAGTTTGAATATTAAAAATGAATTAAATAGCGTTTTCACTTTGTGGTGCTCAGATATAGGTACGGTTGTGCTCAAACGTTTGCATACCCTGGCAGCAATTGTGACATTTTGGCATTGGTATGCCCCAAATGGCCTTGATCAAAAGTTAACATAACCTGGAATGTTTGGCCTTGGTACAGACACATAAGGTGACACACAGGTTAAAATGGCAAATAAAGGTTAATTTGCCACATGGGAAGCAGAAAAGAGCTGTCAAAAGATCTGCATAACAAGGTAATGGAACATTATAAAGATGGAAAAAGAATATAAAAAGATCCAAACCCTGAATATACGAGTCAGTACTGTTTAATCACTTAATAAGTAGTGGAAAATTCGGGGATCTCTTGATACCAAGCCAAGGTCAGGTAAACCTAAAAAGACTGCAACCACAACTATCAGAAGAATTGTTCGGGATATAAATAAAAACCCAAATGTAACCTCAGTGAAAAAAGATAATGTGGTTGTTTAAAGGAGCATAATATGACGATCTAAGAACAAAAATGAGCTACATTGTTGAGGTGCCACAAAAAAGCCAGATTACAATATGCCCGACAACACCATGACAAAAGTGCGGTTCATGTCCTGGAGGCATTTTGCCAAGACGAATGGGCAGCTATACCACCTGCAAGAATGTGGGACCTCATAGACAACTATTACTATTAAAGGGGGCAATACATAATATTAAGAACTAAGGGCATGCAGCCTTTTGAACAAGGGTCATTTCATTTGTTGACTTGTTGCTATGTTTTGTTTTAAGCTTGTGCCACTTTGTTATGACCTATAGTTGAATATGAATCCCATGAGAAATCAAAGAAATGTGTTTTGCCTACTCACTCATGTTTTATTTAAAAATGGTACATATATTACCAATTCTTCAAAGGTATGCAAACTTTTGAGTACAACTGTAGGTTCCACTTTAACCCTCGTTCTGGAACTATGCCATATGAAGTCGCCGCAATGTCACCGCTCTCGCATGCTCGCAGGAGTGCCATGTGTCTAGGACACAGCCCGACCCCCGACCTCGGTAAGGAGCTGATGACGCAGCTTTTTACAGAAGTGCCATTCATTGGCTCTCCTCGCCTCACACTGACAGAGTATGAGTTGAGGAGAGCCGATCAGCAGCATCTTCTCATAGGGGAGACCTGTACAGATAATCAGGGCACTAATGATAAATGCCCTAATTATCAGTGCAGCCCCAGCAGTGCCCATGAGTAATGCTAGTCTGTGCCCATCAGTCACACCAATCAGTGCCCATCAGTGCTGCCAGTCAGTGCTGCATTTCAGTGCCCATCAGTGCCTGCTCATCAGTTCCCATCAATGCCACCCATCAGTGCCCATCAGTATCACCCATCAGTGCCGCCTATCAGTGCTGCCTATCATTGCCCATGAGTGACACCTATCAGTGCCCATCATTGCACCTATCAGTGCCACATATCAGTGCCACCTATCAGTGCCCATCAGTGCGGCATATTAGTGGCTCCTCATCAGTGCCACCTAATCAGTGCCCTTCAGTGCTGCCTCATCAGTGCCCATCAGTGCCACCAGTGTCTATCATTGCAGCGTATCAGTCCACATTAGTGAAAGAGAAAAATTATTTATTTACAAAACTTTCTGACAGAAACTAAGAAAAACTTTTTTTTCAACATTTTTTGGTCTTTTTTCATTTTTTTTAGAATAAAAAAAAAAAAACCAGCAGTGATTAAATACCACTAAAATAAAGCTCTATGTGTGTGAAAAACATTGTAAAAATGTAATTTGGGTACAGCATTGTATGACCGTGCAATTGTCATTCAAAGTGTGACAGCACTGAAAGCTTGAAATTGGCCTGGGCAGGAAGAGAGTGAAAGTGCCCGGTATTGAAGCGGTAAAGAAAGGCCCCTCTCTAACAAGTCAAGTTTGGATTTCTGCATGCTCCTTTTATATTGTCTTGGAGACAATGTATATGGCCACTAGATTGCACCAAGTATCACCGGAGATTCCTATGATACTTAAAGCAATCTATCTGGCAAATGTTGTATTTTCCATTTTACATCAATGAAAATCTTTTGCCCAGCACAGGATATTTCCCATTTATATTCATACATTCCCACAGAATGAAAAAAACATACACTTTCATTTGGCGAATTGCTGTCTAGTTTTATTAGTTTTTTACAAATACACCCCTAAATATAATATTACAGATTTTACCATTATTTCTTTGGGGTTCTCATTTTCTAATTAATAGTCAATCCATCATACAATTTGTAAAATTTGTGTCTTAAGAGGACGTTGTAATTTCAGCTAAGCTCAGTCAATACACAGAAGCATTTACATGAGCGAGCCTTAAGAAAGGCTCCTCTTTTACAAGTCAAGTTTGGCGTTCTGCATGCTCCTTTTACATTGTCTTGGAGATCAGATTTGACAAGGTTAACCATGAAAACCTCAAGCACAAGACAGATTTTAGGATTCTATTCCACTGAGGTGACAGGAGCATCCACCAAAATGGTGTTTTACAGTTCTCTGGGGGAAGGATGGCATTTTTATGACGGAGGGTAAATTAATCTTCACCGAGGTGTCAAGGAAACGGCACCCCTCAGAGAGGATTGTAAATATAGATTTAACTGGTCCATGAGCTAAGACATTTTGTAAGGCTGAAAGTTCTGATACTCTGCATAACTTCATGGACTGAATAGATATCAATCATCATTCATCATCATTTTTCAAGGCAGAACAAGTTTTCTTTTCTGTAGAAATACTTGGCCCTATTGTAAGTTAGATTTATTTTTTAGTTAAGTTTTATAGAAATACTTAGAAAAAGACAGTCATAAATGCTTTTTTGCTGCCAAAAGTCTAATCCATAGAAGCCATGGTGTCCATATCTTGCACTAATATAAGCTAACAACCCTGAAACAAATATATGGGATTAAATTCTTTAAAGGGGAAGTATGGGATTTAAAAAAAAATAAAGATTGTTTTGGGCACCATGGAGTGGGGAGGGTGTTACTCCTTTGGGGGTTTAGGGGTTACCGGCATATTGTGTCTGTTCACTGCGTCTCTGTTCACTTGTTTCTAGGGTCTTGTTAAGGAGAGAGGAGTGCGGGGATTATAGCGCTGCCAAAAATACACAATTGTACTTAGATAAAAAACATGAATATTTTATTAACAAAATTATTAAAAGGACAAAATGAAATTCACAAAAACAAGGTGTGCATCACAACTAGGACATTTAAAAAAACATTTGTAGCGAAATTTTATGGGAATCGGCCTAGAGAGTCTGGCGGCCAGTTCCGTAGACAGGTATTTGAGAGTCCTACATGTTTCGCCAGAGGTGGCTTCTTCAGGGACAGATGTTTATACCTATAACGCTACTATACAATCTATAAAGAGAAATTCTCAGTCAGAATAATATATACACTGATTGGACAAAGATTAAATCAAAAATGCATAGAATGGAATTAGGATATAGATAGACAATTTAATATGTTTGCGAGCTGTCAGACATGAACCCACGAGCACCAACCCAAAGTGCAGCTGCAGATACCGCAGCGCACATAAACATGCCAGACCACCCTTCACCCAACCACCCCAGCCTAGCACCCACAAGATGGAAAATGACTACCTGTAGGTCACCAGGGATAGGTGCAGCGAGCCCCTAGAGCAGCACCACAAGCCCAGGGTACAGTGAGCAGCTGCAGGGGGCAAAGAGGAGGACCTGGCAGAAATTATCTACAGAGAAAAGACAAATATAACGATTTTAGTGGGCCCCAAAACCAAATAGGGTCCACTGATTTACAAAACATGAATTGGACTAACATAGTCTCTAGCTAGTACTTACATTAATTGTCTAAAAAGATTGTATACAGGACACCGGGACACAATCGGTTCATGATATCAGGCCAGCCACATATCAGATGATAGGGTCTGGGTAAAACATCTCTAAAGGTAATAAATAGTAAAAGAAAGGGGGAATTATAATTTCCCCAATGATACCAATGATAGGGCACTGTTCCTCCACCTAATACCAAATGTGATGTTTACCCCCACTGATGCCAGGAAAATTTCCACTTCTGCTGGCCACAGTCCGGCCCCCCTTAAGTCTAAAGGACAATAAACTGGCCCTTTGCTTAGAAAGTTTGGAGACCCCTGCTTTAATAGTTCTCATTGCTTTTCCACCTGTCTACCATTCAGCTTTAGCCATACTGGGATTTGCAGCCCCTGCATTTAGGTTCTGTATATTTTCTTACATGCTTTGGCCTTAGAACTTATGTTGTCATGTGCTACACTTACTTTCGACTGCCCATGCTGTACTTGGAATGTCTTTGTTTTGTTCAATAAATCATTTATGAGACTAAAAAAAATAAACATACATACTCACCTCCATGCTGCAGCACCTGATCATTATCGCTGGTCGCTCAGTTCTTGGTCTGCTTCAAGCAGAGAGTAGGAAGCCAGCTGTCAATCAGGCACCAGGGTGGAACCCAACAAAATTTTCAGGATGCTTCCTGAGTCTGTATCGGCTCTGCCCCCATCAGCTGATAGTCCACTATAAGCTGATCTGTGGCCAGAAATGCTTTTCATTTTGTCTAGGGTAGATTAAAAGCACTTTTACTTACCTGATCCTCTGCTCCCCTGACAGGCGGCGTTCCCCTATGCTCTGGTAATGGACTCTTCCTCTACATCTTCATATTCAATGCAGGGCTATAGACGCTGCAGTATTTTCATCATGCTTGTGACATCACTAAGGCTGCTACCTAACAGACCCAGGATTCCCAGATTTGAAGCAGTAAGATGTTTTCTAATTGGCTGTCAAGAGTAACTGCTGTCATCTAGCTACTAGACTGTCTGCTGTTTTCTTAGCCTTGCTTGGTTCCTTGACTACTCTTGCTTGCTGCCACCTTCTGAAAATTCTATATGCCTGATGTTTTATGCTGATTCAATGGCTTTAACACATTGTGGCAATTATTAACTCACATTCTTGTTCCAAGTAAGAAAGTATTGACCAGGCGATTAGTATACTTAGGAGAGGTTTATCAATAGCAACAACTTGCATTTCTGTAAGTGTGTGTTTTCCTTAAAGTGATACTAAAGTCTTCTTTCTCTTCATTTAAAAATAACAAATATGTTATTTATACTTAGTGCCTCTGTGTAATGATTTTGCACAGAGCAGCCCAGATCCACCTCTTCTCGGGTCCCTCGCCCCTCCCTCCTGCCAAGTGCCCCCACAGCAAGCAGCTTGCTATGGGGGCACCCGAGCCGCTGCTCGGTATTTCCATCCAGACACAGAGCTGCGGTTCGGCCCTGCCCCCTCTCTCTCCTCATTGGCTCACTGATTTTGATTGACAGCAGCGGAAGCCAATGCTGCCCCGCTGCTGTCTCAGCCAATGAGGAAGTAGAATCCCAGGCAGCCAAGACTTTGTGCAACATCGTTGGATTGAGATGGGGCTCAGGTAAATGTTAGTGGGGGGGGGGGGGCTGAGAGGGGAGCTGCAGACAGAAGGTTTTTTATCTTAATGTATATAATGCATTAAGATAAAAAACCTTCTGACTTTACTACTTTAACTGATTTCTAATTAAGTACCACAGAGGGGAAGGTAGTGTTATTTGTTGAAGAAATGTATACATTGCTCTCTATGTCCCCATTGGGGAGATTCACCCTTCTATTTGTGCTAGTAGCCACTGTAATTGAAAAAGAAGATAAGGAGAAATTCAACATTTTTAAAGTGATTTTAAAGGTTCAAATTGTATTTTTTTTAAATAACAAACATGTTATACTAACCTGCTCTGTGCAATGGTTTTGCACAGTGCAGCCCCGACCCTCCTCTTCTCGTGTCCTCCACCAGCGTTCCTGGCTCCTTCCCCTGCCAAGTGCCCACCATAGCAAGCCTCTTGCTATGGTAACACTTGTGTGTGCTCGCTTCTCCATTGACACACAGTGCACAGTTGGTCCCCCCCCCACCTTCCTGGCTGTAATTGACGTTGATTTCCAATGAGGTGGGAGAGAGTGGAGAGAGCCTCTGCTCTTCTGCACAGCTCTGGATCAAGATCGGGCTCAGATAAATATAAGGGAGGGGGATGAGGGGGCTGCACGCAGAAGGTCATAAAATGCATTAAGGTAAAAAAACCTTCATCCTTTACAACACAAATGGCAAACACAAGGTCCATGGGCTGAATCCAGCACACCAGGCCTTGTCATGTGGCCTTTTGCAGCTGCCACCTCCTGCCCTCAGCCCCTGCTTCCCTTTGTCACATGTAAAGACAGAAGCCTTCTGTGTTTACAGAGAAAGCTATGCTCTCAGTGGTTCCTGGAAACCCGCAGGCACTCACAGTGGCACTCACGCTGGGAGAAACATAGGGGCACAGTGGGGACGGATCTGACAGGAGGATCTCCCTGCAAGGAGGCAGAACTTAATTCACAGGTACTGGAGCCTCAAACACAGATCAGCCTACACAGATACTACAGCCCAATACACAGGGAGGCCTAGTAGAGATGCGAGGAAGCTTTGAGTTAGAGGGGGATGGGGGCTATAGAGGTGAGGAGGCAGATGTGTGCAGAGGTGGGGGAGAGAGGTGGGTGCAGAGGTCAGAATGCAGGAGGAGTGGTGGAAATGAGATGATGCAGTGTGCATAGTGCACTCCTGAACCCTGCTCTCTGTATGTAGCATACCCCTAAGCCCTGCACTCTGTACACAGCGCACTCCTGAACTCTGCACTCTGTATGTATCACATTCCTGAACCCCGCACTCTGTATGTAGCACACTCCTGAACCCTGAACTTTGTATGTAGCACAAGGCTAAACTCTGCACTCTGTACACAGTGCACCCCTGAAGTCTGCACTCTGTATATTGTGCACCCCTAAACCCTGCACTTTGTATATAGCGCAGCCCTGAACTCTGCACTTTGTATGTAGTGCACTCTGTACATAGCGCACCCCTGATGCCTGAACTATGTAAATAACACACTCCTGAATGCTGCACTCTGTACGCAGCATAATCCTGAACTCTGTACGTAACGCACAATGAAAATTGGGTATGACACCCCTGCTTTACAACCACTTTCATTTTGTACCCAGAACAGTAGATAAGCATACAAATATTGCAAAAAAATAACTTGGAATGGGTTTTAAACCTTCCCTACTTATTCCAAAACTAAACAAAATGTTTTGGCTTTACATAATCTTTAAGGTTACCAGTTCAAAGGGTAGGTGGTGGTGGGGCGTGGCCTGACCTCGGGAGAAGATGGCAGCTTAAATCTTCCGCTCCCGCTGACAGAGAGGATCTTCTAACTAAAACGGAGGTTATTTACCCGCTTGAACGCGAAAAAACCATGGGAACTTCTTCCCGCAGCTCCTCCGCGTCCAGATCACGGTCCCCTCGCGACTTGACTGGTAGGAATAGCCACATTATACCCGAAATGTTCCGCTCCCATTCCGGCAACATGGCGCCCGCACGGGGCCCGCCTCAGACAACAGGCCCAACGGAGGAAAATGGAGCTGTGATCTTAACGCCGAACTCCCAACCCAGCCTCCAAGATCTACACTCCGTAGCGCAGGATATAAAAAACACCCTCACGGCAGCTCTAACGGCGGCAATCACGGATCTCAGGATCGACATTCAAGCGATCGCAGGCAGAGTCCAGGAGGTGGAGAAGACGACCACGACACACTCCACAGTGCTCCGCCGTACATGCCAGGCCCTGGATACACACACCTTACAACTGCGAGATATGAACAGGCACTTGGAGGATTTGGACAATCGCGGCAGGCGCCACAATTTGCGGGTGAGAGGCCTCCCGGAAGCGATTGAAGCGGACAGACTCCAAACAGAGATAACCAGCTTCTTTAATAGTCTCCTGGATAAACCACCAGCCTCCCCCATAGGTATGGAACGCATACATCGCGCCCTACGCCCACGGGGGAGAGAAGCTGACCCGCCTAGGGATGTGATATGTCATATCATTGACTACCATCTGAAGGAAGAACTACTTCGTAAGGCCCGTTTGGCTACAAAGCTTTCATACAATGGCGCCGACATACGCATTTTTCAAGATCTCTCCACAATAACACTACAGCGCCGGAGAGAACTGCGCCCCCTGCTGGAAGTCTTACGCTCCAAGGATATCGCATACAGGTGGAAATTTCCCTTCGGGTTGTCAGCATCCCATCAGGGTCGCACTGCACTGCTCAGAGTGCCGGAAGATATGCGCTACTTCTGCGAAACCCTTGACTTACCGTTCATGGATGTCCCCGAATGGTATGCGGAATTCCGCCCGCCAGCCTCCAGAAGACCCCCGCCTGACAGTGAACCAATGGATACTCAGCAGCACCGCTACAGACGACAGCGATCCCCATCCGAAGCAGGACAACGTCTCCATGGATCGGGTACTGCCAGGGGCCCCAGTCCGCCAGACACACCGCAGACCAGACGAGCACGCCGGGACCGCTGAGCAACGAATCCAGATCACATGACACATGGAGTTTCGATCCGCTCAATGTTTTTTTTTTTTTTTGTTTCACGGTTTATAGTGAGATTCGTTCCAGGTTTTTCTTTTTTTTTTTTTTCGTTCTTTCTCTTGCTCTAGTTTATGTTCCGTTTCGACCATACCAGCCGCTTACCGCCAAGATCCCAGCAGTCCTAACTGTCGGCTCAAGATTTAACCAACCAGCTCGCAAAGTCGCCCCATGAGTGAGAACACTGAAACCACAAAGACGGTTGATGTACAGAAGAACCAGGAGCCCCGGATCAAAACTATCTTCTCCATGGGAAGAAACCAAGATCCCACAAGACTTACCATTTTAGCTCACACGGCTGTGGTTACTCTCGCCAGCTATGTGCGCGCAGTCACAGTATCCTTTACGCCTCTGAACCCTTACTCACACACACTGTGATCGGAGAGTGAGGGAGACCGGGAAGCTCTATGAATCATCTGAAACGTAAAGGCTCTCGGGCTAACACTAACCTTTTAATGTCTTATGCTAACCATTAATGCTTAATATCTCTAGTCTGGAATTGACTGGACAGGATTAGAGGGGGTGATGGTTCGCGGAAATGATATCAGTGATCCCCTACATGAAATTGCCAAATCTACACAATATAAAACCGATGCTCCACACACGAATTTAAGTGCAGTATAACGCAGGTTTGATCAGATTGACCTGGGATATTGCCCGATGTTTGGCATACAGTTATATAAAACGCTGACTTCACTTCCACTCCTGGGTCAGACCTTACCCTGGTTACACTACTTACAGCTTGCCAGTGGGGGAGCTGCGAGTCCCGCGAGTCATCACCTCCTATGCTGTATGAATGATTCTTGAAATGTATTAAGCGAAATGCTTAGGTTTTGGTTCTAACTTTTAGAAGCAATAAGCGCTTAATGAATCGATCAGCATGTGCGTGAATTTAACCTGTGCTCATGGGTGGAGGGGGGGTCCCGGGGGCGCCATGCTACCTATGCCATACACTAATTTAATACTTTATTCAAGTAATGAAGCCGACTGCGCCAATTTAGACTAACCCTGAAGGCATCAAAACATGATAAACAGGGATATTATTAACGTGGATAATATCTCCACTAAACGCCAACCACCACAGATGGTTGAGAGGCTTGGTGACCTCGGCGTCCCATCTCATCATGCTCAACATAGGGTATACTCCATCAAGCATGCACTATTCACATGTGGTGTGGGGGCGTGGTGCCTTTACGGGCCCCTACTGTATTCATGGCCACGTAAGCTTTGAGGCCCCACCCAATATATAGAGGTCAAGGAAGGTACTACACATCTAGACGTATTCTAGACTTGACTGAGGGAAGGCACGTGCCCCCTCTTGATTGGCATTCCCGGTCTCCTACCCTCCAGCTGATATCACAGCGGCTAGTAGCGACTAGAGGACACGCATATCTCTCTAGTATCGGTTAAACCAAACCATAAAGCTTAAACATACCCACCCAAAATAGGGGGCAGTAGCCAATGCATTACATAAGTATTGGACCAAAGCTGATAGCATGATAGGCTGGGGTCTCCACGGTTATGAGCTGTATTTGACTTCAATCCATCACCGACGGTCGTTTTTAAGAAATGTTTATGATTCCTGCAGACATAGGGTTGTTAAGACCTATGCAACTCTTACACTAGACCATTCCTATCTAAGACGTTACCCCGACTGGAGACGACCAAAGACCAGAGACATACGATTCTAAACCTCAGACGGCACTCTTCCTCAGTCATACAGGTAATTCCTCACAAATGTTTGGAACGCCTTTGAAACTAAACGAACTTCTAGACGCCCATGATTTCATACTCCTCACAGCTATTCATGCTTCACCCAGGTTCCCCGTCCCACTACGTTACCATAATTATACACCTCCCACATAGGCTTGTTCCACCTCCCTGTCAAGCGGGTAGCATCTCCGATCCGAAAACACACCCCTTCATCCCGGCGTCAGTCACTCCTCTCTTCAGTGGCGCCCATAAGCACTTAAGCGGATATTTATCTCAAATCCCACTACACGCCACTGACTCACTCCGGTTTTACCTAATCTTAGGTAATCTATCCCTACGGACCAGCGAGCAGGCTCTCGCTGGTCACCGGAAACGACCACACTCATAACCAAGGTCACCCGATTATTCACTACCACTTAAGCACTACTCTATAGCATAACAGTAGAGTATCCTCATACCCCCATACACCTTCTAAAACCCCGGATATTTCTCAGAACCCACTCCAGAGCCACGAATTCTCTGATACTTCTGTCTAACCCCCTTTCAACCCTTTTCTCATCCTCCTCCGACAGAGACGCTCAGGTATAAGGACTCTTCACGCTATCCTTACTCAACTCACCCAAAGTTCGAACCCGCCAGCAATATGCAGCACACTCCATCACACAACAACAAATCACTCAAATTAATATCTCTGAATGCAAGGGGACTCAACATCCCTGAAAAACGCTCTCAGTTGCTACTTTCCATGCATAAAAATAAAGCGGACATTGTCTTTCTCCAGGAGACACACTTTAGAACAAGCTCCATCCCCAAACTCTCCAACTATCGATTCCCAACTTCCATACACGCTCCTAACAACTCTACAAAATCGAAAGGAGTCTCCATCTTATTTGCTAAAAACTGCCCATTCATCGTTACAGACACATGCATAGACTCAGAGGCGCGATATCTTTTTGTCAAGGGCACACTACACGGCAAAAGAATAACCCTAGCTAACATATATGCACCCAACACGAAACAAGTACCCTTCTTCAGGTCCACCTTAAGAAAACTCACATTGTTCCAAGACGGCATTCTCATATTAGGAGGAGACTTCAACGTCCCGCTAAATCCACTACATGATACTTCAACCGGCTCATCCAGCCTACCATATAGCGCACTTCGCGCAATTAAAGCGCAATTGACAGAATTATCGCTTCATGATTCATGGCGCACTCTCCACCCGAACGAGAAGGATTTCACTTTTTTTTCGACTCCACACAACAGATACTCCCGATTAGACTACCTATTTATTTCACAAAGAGACCTGCAAATACTAAAGACGACCTCCATAGACCCCATGTATCTCTCCGACCACCACCCTATTTCCATGACGCTAGCTTTCTCACATACGCAGCCTAAACACCATATTTGGCGCCTGGATCCCTCGCTTCTCACAGACATAGCAACCATGACAGCCATACAACAACGCCTCCTGCTTTACTTTAAAGAAAACGACTCCCCGGAAATCTCCCCTATGATGAGATGGGAAGCACATAAAAGCACCATTCGAGGAGAATTAATTGCGCTTTCAGCAAAACGTAGGAAGGACAGACAGACACACATAAATACCCTGCTCTCAAGAATTCAATCCTTAGAAGCAGCACACAAAACATCCAGGGCAGTGACGTCTCTCCCGGAGTTGCTCAAAGCTAGATCCGAGCTTTTAGAAACTCTAAATAAACAAACAAAACGCAATTACATACTCTCCCAAAAAATATTTTACGAGTATGGCAACAAATCAGGCAAAATCTTGGCTAGAGCTCTACATGCCAAAAAAGCTAAAACAACAATTCACTCAATAACAGATCCTACCGGGAATAGACTAGTTTCCAATGACCAAATAGCAGGACAATTTGTTGACTATTATTCCAAACTCTACAACTTGCATCCCCACAACCCACAGAAGATTGACAATCACAGACGGGAAGCCATCCAGGACTTTCTCACAAATTATTGCCCCCAACACATACCTATTGATGAAGCAAGCGATCTAGAAAGACCCTTAACCCCGGCTGAACTAGATAAGGTTTTAAAACAATTGAAACCTGGAAAGAGCCCTGGCCCAGACGGCTTAACGACCGGATACTACCAAACCTACATTGACATACTCAAACCACATTTCCTGCAGGCATTTAATTCCGTCTCCTCAAGTAATCCCCCACCTAGAGACCTACTAGCGGCACATGTAACAGTGATACCTAAACCCAACAAAGATGCGTCTATGGTAACGAACTACCGACCTATATCTTTATTGAATGTAGACCTAAAAATATACGCCAAGATATTAGCCAATCGTCTCTTACCTCTCATGCCCAACCTCATCTCTCTAGACCAGGTTGGTTTTATACCTGGCAGAGAGGCTAGAGACAACACTATTAAGGCTATCAACATACACAAATGGTTAACTTCACAACATCAGCAAGGATTTTTCTTGTCACTTGACGCGGAGAAGGCATTCGATAGGGTCGCGTGGGATTACATGGAGGAGGTACTCAAAAAGATCGGTATACGGGAACGTATGCTACAATTTATATTAGCCCTATACGCCTCCCCCACCGCACAGGTCCGTGTTAACGGACACCTATCGAATGCCTTCTCCATGTCAAACGGGACACGTCAGGGATGCCCGCTTTCCCCGTTGATATTCATCCTTACCCTAGAACCACTCCTTCAACGCCTCAGATCCAACCCGGACATCAAGGGAGTATCCATTGCAGGGACTACATACAAGATATCCGCATTTGCAGACGACATCCTTTTGTTTCTCACTGAACCCCACATTACTCTGCCTACCCTACTTAAAGACCTTAATACATTCAAGCGCCTGACCAACCTACAAATTAACTTTAAAAAATCAGAAGCCCTGAACATTTCTTTACAAACAGGGACCCTTGAAACATGTCAGTCTAATTTCCCCTTCAAATGGACGCGTGAGGCGATCACATACCTAGGGATACGCATACCAACCCGCCTTTCTGACCTGTATACTAAAAACTACTTACCAATCCTCCAACACATTCAAAAAGATCTTAAGTCCTGGTCAACGGGACTCTTTTCCTGGTTTGGGAGAATGGCAATACTTAAAATGAACATCCTCCCAAGAATACTGTATGTCATGCAAACAGTCCCCATACGATTACCAAAAGCCTTTTACGCCTCATACCGCCGGGCTTGCAATGAGTTTATCTGGGGAACAAACCACCCCAGGCTTAGCTTCGAACGACTGTCCCTACCCAAGCTAAAAGGAGGACTGGCCCTCCCAGACATTGCAAAATACCACCAGGCTTGCCAATTGTCCAGAATAGTTGACTGGTCTGTACACTCCCGCACTAAAGCTTGGACGCAAATTGAAAATGAATTCTCAGTGACCCCCATTAGATCATTACCCTGGACGCCCACGAGACAGCTCCCCCAGACATGCTCACAACACCCTTTAATTTCCTCCACACTTCAATCATTCAAATCTATGTGCCAAAAACACCACATTTCCTCCAATCCAAGCCCTTTAACTCCTATCCGAAACAATGTAGATTTCCCACCGGGTTTACAAACCACATTTCTCAAGGGATACTGGCCCCAAGACGACATACGCGCAAAACACTTCTTCTCAGGAAATACCTTTCAAGCAATCACAAACTTACCCGCACACGTGTCTGGAAAACCCTTCCCGTCTTGGATATATAACCAACTCAGACACTTTCTTGACCACACACCCAAAAATACAGATTACGCGAGACAGCTTTCTCCCTTTGAAGTGCTCTGCTCCCAGACGGAACCACAGAGACATGTAATTTCAGCATTATATGCTCTCCTTTTCTCGGAGCACACACCTAAATCCAACATAGCGACTCGTGCCTGGGAAATAGACTTAGACTTAGATCTTTCAGACCAAGAATGGGAAAACATATACTCCTATATACACAAAGGTACGATTAATGTGTCAGCACAAGAAAACGGATTTAAGATCTTTTCTAAGTGGTACAAAACCCCCCTTAAACTACACAAAATGTCCCCCTCCATACCTCCGACGTGCTGGAGATGCTCAGAGGCAGAGGGTTCCATGGTTCATGTATGGTGGTCATGCCCACTCATTCAACCCTTCTGGAAAGAAGTCCATCGTATCACTACTAACATATCCACCTATCCAATTGAATATACCCCTGCTCAAATGTTATTGCACCACTCCTCTATACCGAAAAAAGACTACCATCGCTCACTAGCACTACATATGTTAAATGCAGCCAAAATGTGCATTCCACCTCTCTGGAAATCTACTAAAGCCCCGACTATTCCAGATTGGCTCAAGCGTATATCAAAAATAGCCGAAATGGAGGAACTGATACATCAAGCCAAAGATACGTCCCAAAAATTCAGAACTATTTGGTCTTGCTGGCAACATTTCCAAACAACACCTGAATATAAAGATCTCCTCTCCTAAGAAATTACAACAATGCCTGGGACTCTGTCGGAGGAGGACTCCTAATACTCCTTTTCTCGACTCTTAAGTCAGTATCTTCCTTTTCTTATCTTTCATACACATATACGCTCCACCCAACTTTATAATTCACCTTACCTCATGTCTCCCAGATTAATGCTTAAGACCCTTTTTACAGACCACTGAGTCAAATTGCAGACCATCATTTTACCCAAGCACTTCCTCACCTACTTCACACTCTGCCCCTCCCAACCACCCCACCCCATCATGACAAGACTAACACCCCTGCATTCCCAACTAAGATTAGGATTGCTTGTGGTCCGGTGACCGCAATCCTATCACATGACAACAACCCAGAGGCAGTTTACACGACAAAACAATGCTACACACGAAGATAGCCCCAGGACGTTACTCCACAAACTGACAATTTGATAGCAATATGGAGCGGACCCACGATTATATCAACACACGCTTGACAGATCTAAACCATGATCAACGCCCTTTTTAAGTTTCCGTTC
Organism: Lithobates clamitans; assembly: GCA_037952925.1. Lineage (NCBI taxonomy): Eukaryota > Metazoa > Chordata > Amphibia > Anura > Ranidae > Lithobates > Lithobates clamitans. The sequence continues at coordinate 5,170,263 of JBBGZY010000392.1, forward strand.
TTACAATAAGAGATAACTTACGTCTCACATGATGGATCCAAGTTCACAATGCCCAAGATCGACATTCGAACAATAAGAAGATTTCTCTTGGTCCCCGACAGAACACACTTGCTTAGATATGCCTCCGGGTACAGACCCGCATGTACCTCTATTTAGACTTGATGTTTGGTTGTTCATTGTTCTATCATACATAAAAATGTATTTTGTATTGTTCTTTATGTATTTGCTCACTAAGCTGAATTAGATTTTTTGTATTGAACAAGATGTTTTCTGTAACACATCTTTTACAACAACACAATCTTATGTATATGTATTTGCCTGTTGTTATGCAGCTGTACAACTAAACTTTTCAACGACAATAAACTTGATTTTGCAAAGGGTAGGTGGTAGTTAGGTGGCTCATAATCCAATGTATTATTGCACAGCCTTTTTGGGGGCACTGACAGTATTACTCTAATCAAGTAGCATATAAGCCAGAGGCAATGCCTGGCAAGCTGGAGACCGAGTAATCTTTTTTATTAACCATAGTCTCCAGTCCAGTTCAGTAGTGTTCCCATGGTTTGCCAATGGTTCCTGAACTGTGCACTCTGTTTGTGTCTTAGGCAAAGAAGACCAATTGTCCATTCCGCCCTTGCAGGTAAACTGTGGCAGAACTACAGCTGAAGTGAATATCCTGAAAGTGCAGATTTCTGCAGATAACTTTACACTAGGGAAAGCAATTAAATCAGCTAACGAGCAAAAGTAACAGTCTCCCAGGTGACATGTGACATATATTACATAGTGAAAGTCAGCACTGTGTCTTTCTCCTATCATACCATATGCTCAAAATTATTATTTTAATAACCCAACTGAGGCATTTCAATTTTTATTTTGTAACCCTACCCTAGATTTAGATTTTAGCAGGTATATAAAGGAAAATATATGTACAGCAATATTCTTCCTTGTACAGTAAAGCCACAATGAAGGTGTATGCCTTTAAAAGATATGAAATACCTTGATTCCAGAATTATATAGATTTAAAGGCCCCTTCTACTCAAAAGTGATATTTTTGATATAAGTGGAACCTAATGGGCCTTTTCTACCTACCATTAAAGAAAAATAGGTGGTGAAGTATTGTGGCGCAGGCTTTATGGACAGACGAAAGAGCAAACTCACAGGGCCTCTCATGGCTGGTGACTAGTCTTCTGGTGATATACTATACCATCTCTATGGCAGCTTGCCTTTTATATACCTGCAACTGAGTTTGTATTCTTAGCTTCTGCTATCTTGGTCTACCAGCTGCTAATTAGAGTAATCATTCTTGTCAATAGCACAGGTCTATGGCTACAGGGGAGTGGGAATAAAGACTTGGACTGATGGCACTGTGAACCACTGGAAGTAAGAGAGGGAAAATGGGGAATACATGTGGCCCCACTATCCAAAGACACTAGTAGTCACTGAAAATCTCAAAACCATTAAAGCAGGTGTATTGAAAAACACTGTTGAAGTAGCACTCCATTTTCTTACTTTTACAACCCCCCCTAGTTTATAAAAAATATTTATTTGGGGGGTGGAGGTGGCCAAAAGCTGGAGTTACAAAAATAATAAACACCCACGCCTTGGTAAAATTGTTAGCAATGTAGTTGAGCTGCTACTATCAATGCTTTTCCCTTAGGCAGTGGCGTAGCGTGGGGGGGGGCTGGGGGGGCGGTGGCCCCAGATGCAATATCTAGAGGGGCGCAGAAGTCCAGACTCCCACCATCCTGACTCCCGAGTATGCCACTGTCTGCGTCCCACTTCCACCGCTCTCCATGATCCATGCTAGCGCTGCCTAAGCTCCCCCAGCTGTCCTGGCTCAGCGATGGATGCTCTCTGTGATTGGCTGCACTCGGACATGTGCGGGCGTGGTGGCGGACAGATTTGGCTTTGGCGAGTGATTGCGGCTTGCTCCCGCCCCACTGTCCAGGTCTCACCACTGGCTGGGCAGGCTTCCACCACACTCAGCATAAGGGAGACAAGAAGAGCCCAGGTGAGTGGTGGCTGTGCACTGCTGTGCCGGTGGCTGGGCTGGCTGGAGATGAACAGGCTCAGCGGTGACTGGGATATTGATTCCTGGGGGGGGAGAAACGTGTTCCCACACTCTTATTTCAGTGGCTGGTTGCAGGTTTCCCTCCTATTCCTACAGTGCAGACTGCTTGTTTACTCGATTCCTGAGTCCATGTACTAAATAGGGATGGGCCAAACGGACCCCTGTTCGGTTCGCACCAGAACTTTCGAACACCGCAACAGTTCGGACCCGAATAACGAACCCTATTAAAGTCAATGGGACCCAAAAGTCATTTTGAAGGCTTATATGCAAGTAACTTGGCATACAATGGTTATAGGGGTCTGGGTCCTGCCCTGGGGGACATGTATCAATAAAAAAAAGTCTGTGAAAAACGTCATTTTTAAATAAGCAGTGATTTTTTTATTTTTAAAGTGAAAGCATAAAAATGAAAATTTCCTTCCAATATAGTGCCTGGAGGGTCCCCTTAGTCTACCTGTAAAGTGGCAGATCTGTACCATGTCTATAATCTGCTGCAGCAATAATTGCATTTATAAAGCCCCCAAAAAATAAAATTTTCCCTGCAAGCTGCCTTTATTTTGCTCAGCAACAGCTGGGAAGCCAGTGTGTATGATGAAGCCACAATGTAGTGCACTGGGAACAAGATTAGAGATTTTTTGGATACATTCTGGTTTCACTTTGACTTTGGATAAAAGTAATGGGTGCATAAAAATTGGTCTTTGGGTGTCGGTGGCGCCTTCCCACCGTAACCGTATAGAGGTAATCTTGATGCAAGCAAGAATTGGCCTTGCTGTAAAAAATTGCAATGATATGCAACTGTCAAACAGGTGCAGAAAAATTGGTCTTTGGGTGTCGGTGGCACCTTCCCACCATAACTCTATAGAGGTACTCTTGATGAAAGCAAGAATAGGCCTTGCTGTAAAAAATTGCAGTGATAGGCACCTGTTAAACAGGTGCAGAAAAATTACTCTTTGAGTGTCAGGGCACCTCCCCATCATAACCCTATACAGGTACTCTTGATGAAAGCAAGAATTGGCCTTGCTGTAAAAAATTGCAATGATATGCACCTGTCAAACAGGTGCAGAAAAATTTGTCTTTGGGTGTCGGTGGCACCTTCCCACTATAACCCTATAGAGGTACTCTTGATGAAAGCAAGAATTGGCCTTGCTTTAAAAAGTTGCAATGATATGCACCTGTCAAACAGGTGCAGAGAAACTGGTCTTTGGGTGTCGGTGGCACTTCCCATCGTAACCCTATAGAGGTAATCTTGATGAAAGCAAGAATTGGCCTTGCTGTAAAAAATTGCAATGGTATGCACCTGCCAAACAGGTGCAGAAAATTGGTCTTTGGGTGTCGGTGGCACCTTCCCATCATAACTCTATAGATGTACTCTTGATGAAAGCAAGAATAGGCCTTGCTGTAAAAAAATTGCAATGATATGCATGATATGCATGATATGATATGTCAAACGGTCCACGAAGTCTGTGGACATACGCGCTCTATGACTAGTAACGAAACCTCCTGCAGCACTGAATGCCCGTTCTGAAAGCACGTTGCATGCAGGGCAGCCCAACAACTCAATAGCATACTGGGCAAGTTCTGGCCAGTGGTCTGTTCTCATGACCCAGTAAGTAAATGGATTGTCAGCTGGAAAGCTCTCGATCTCTGTTTTGGCCCCAAGGTAATTGTCCACTATGTGATGCAGATGCTGCCGATGGGATGCGGAAGCTGACAGCCCTGGGCAGCGAGGACTAAAAAAATTCTGCAATGCCTCACTTAGGCAGACGCCTTCTCCAATGCTCCTCTCTTGACCAACAGAAGACTCAAAACTACGTTTTCCATGACACTGTAACCTACTGGAGTCAGGAAAAGCATTCAATAAAATCCTCTTTAACGTGTCCTCAATAGGATTTTATCTTTTGCACTCTCTGTGGGGATGGGATGAGTTCTGAGACCTTTCCATTATAATGGTGGTCAAGGAGGGTTGCCATTTTTGGTACAGCACATTGTGCGAATTCATGGAAGGGGGCAGAATCCACCAGGCTGAAAGGCAGAAGTTGGAGAGCCAACAGCTTTGACAAGCTTGCATTAAGATGCAGGTCATGTGGGTGGCAGGGACTGTATTTTTTTTCCGCTGCAGCAGGTGGGGAAGAGAAATTTGCCGGCTACAGTCTACAGCTAGCTGGTGGTGTGCTGCTGGCAGATGTGCTGCTAGGACCTGGGATACCCTGTGCTATACCATTATCCCTGTCAGTGGAGGCTGCTGAGAAGTAATGACTCGGTATCGCAGGGGCAGACTGAAGTGGGCAAGGAGGAGGAGGAGGGACAGATTTGTGCCCCTTTTTTGTGGCTTTTAGGCTCTCTTGCCAACGGGCTGAGTGGTTGGATGTTTAATGCCTTGTTAAGCATGCGGTACCCAAATGGTTGGTGTTTTTGCCACATTTGATGTGCCTGAGACACAGTTTTCAGATAGCAACAGTGCAATCTGCTGCAGATGTGCTGAAAAAGGCCCAGACAGCTAAGCTTTGGGGAGTGGGACAGGAGATAACAGATGCAGAATGTGATGGAATAGTGTGGCTGCTCTCTACTCTTTCTTGATGTCAGCCTCCTTGGGGTTGTGCCGCCTCACCTTCAGTTTCCTTCTCTACTCTATCTGGCACCCAAGTCGCATCAGTGACTTTATCATCGTCCTCATCATCTCCATCTCCTCCATCTTCATCATTACCACTGGAGACAACTTGGCAATATGCTGCGGCTCGGGGAACATGAATGCCAATTTGTCTACCAGTGTTTCTCCCTCTCTCTAGGCTCCTGTTCCTGTCATCCTCAACCTTAAAACCAACATCTGAATGCAGTAATGGCTGGGCATCATCAAGGAGCAAGTGGCTGACGCTGTGGTCAAATAACTCAGCTGACTCCTCAATGGCTGATGTTGGGGCTATGGCAGGAATAGATGTGGACAAGGAGGCAGGTTTATCCACTCTGGCAACTGCAGGGGACTGCACACTTGTCTCTGCTTGCGTGACAGAGGATGAGGAGGATGAGGAAGGTTTAGTAAGCCAGTCCACCACCTCCTCTGCATGCTGTGACTGGAGAACACAAGCAAACTCACTAAACAGAGGAAATGATGCCCTGTCTGAGAACTGACCACCACGTCCAACATTGCCTGTTGACACATTTGTTACTGGCTTCCTTACAGTGCCAAGGGAATGTCTGCCTCTTCTTGCAGCACAGACACACTCCACGGATACACTATAATATACTGCAATATAATGCGCCAAACGTACAGAACTATAATGGTGTTAAACTGGCAGTAACACACACACAACTATATGGTGTTAAATTGTCAGTAACGCACACAGAACTATATGGTGTTCAACTGGCAGTAATGCACACAGAACTATATGGTGTTAAACTGGAAGTAATGCAAGCAAAACGATATGGAGTTCAACTGGCAGTAACGCTCACAGAACTATATGGCGTTAAACTGGCAGTAACGCACGCAAAACGATATGGCGTTAAACTGGCAGTAACGCACACAAAACTATATGGCGTTAAACTGGCAGTAACGCACACAAAACGATATGGTGTTAAACTGGCAGTAACGCACAGAAAACTATATGGCGTTAAACTGGCAGTAACGCACACAAAACGTTATGGTGTTAAACTGGCAGTAATGCACACAAAACTATATGGCTTTAAACTGGCAGTAACGCACACAAAATGTTATGGTGTTAAACTGGCAGTAACACACACAGAACTATATGGCGTTAAACTGGCAGTAATGCACGCAAAACTATATGGCGTTCAACTGGCAGTAACGCTCACAGAACTATATGGCGTTAAACTGGCAGTAACGCACGCAAAACGATATGGCGTTAAACTGGCAGTAACGCACACAAGACTATATGGCATTAAACTGGCAGTAACGCACACAAAACGATATGGCGTTAAACTGGCAGTAACGCACACAGAACTATATGGTGTTCAACTGGCAGTAATGCACACAGAACTATATGGTGTTAAACTGGAAGTAATGCAAGCAAAACGATATGGAGTTCAACTGGCAGTAACGCTCACAGAACTATATGGCGTTAAACTGGCAGTAACGCACGCAAAACGATATGGCGTTAAACTGGCAGTAACGCACACAAAACTATATGGCGTTAAACTGGCAGTAACGCACACAAAACGATATGGTGTTAAACTGGCAGTAACGCACAGAAAACTATATGGCGTTAAACTGGCAGTAACGCACACAAAACGTTATGGTGTTAAACTGGCAGTAATGCACACAAAACTATATGGCTTTAAACTGGCAGTAACGCACACAAAATGTTATGGTGTTAAACTGGCAGTAACACACACAGAACTATATGGCGTTAAACTGGCAGTAATGCACGCAAAACTATATGGCGTTCAACTGGCAGTAACGCTCACAGAACTATATGGCGTTAAACTGGCAGTAACGCACGCAAAACGATATGGCGTTAAACTGGCAGTAACGCACACAAGACTATATGGCATTAAACTGGCAGTAACGCACACAAAACGATATGGCGTTAAACTGGCAGTAATGCACACAAAACTATATGGCGTTAAACTGGCAGTAACGCACACAAACGTTATGGTGTTAAACTGGCAGTAACACACACAGAACTATATTCCGTTAAACTGGCAGTAATGCACACAAAAGGATATGGCGTTAAACTGGTAGTAAATGCACGCAAATTTATATGGCGTTAAAATGGCAGTAACGCACTAAACTTTATGGCGTTAAACTGGCAGTAACACACACAAAATGATATGGCGTTAAACTGGCAGTAACGCACACAGAAGTAAATGGCGTTAAACTGGCAGTAACGCGCACAGAACTATATGGCGTTAAACTGGCAGTAACGCGCACAGAACTATATGGCATTAAACTGGCAGTAACGCACACAGAACTATATGGCGTTAAACTGGCAGTAACGCACGCAAATTTATATGGAGTTAAACTGGCAGTAATGCACAAACCTATATGGCATTAAACTGGCAGTAACACACACAAAACGATATGGCGTTAAAATGGCAGTAACGCACACAGAAGTAAATGGCGTTAAACTGGCATTAACGCACAAAACTATATGGTGTTAAACTGGCAGTAACGCACACAGAAGTAAATGGTGTTAAATTGGCAGTAACGCACACATCAGTAAATGGCGTTAAACTGGCAGTAACGCAATCAAATAGACAGTGTTCAACCGTCACTACACTGAAACTATATGAGCTGTCCCTACTCTACACTAATGTATGTATGAATGACACGGTCTCACTACACTACAGTGAAACTATCTGAGCTGTCCCTAATCTAGCTGCACACTATACAAAGCTCACATGGACTCAGGAATCTAGTGAATAACAAGCAGTATGCAGATCTGTATCAGCTTTCCATGTCATGATGTCAGGGCTATTAACAAAGGACAAAACAATGCATTCCAATTTCCTTTTGAAGAAGGGATAGGAAAAGGATCAGTAAACAGCCACTGAAGTAAGAGTAGGGCTGGCTTCCAACCCCCCTGCCCTGCTGATGCCCCCCCTTTGCTCTACTGATGTTCCCCCCGCTGCCCCGCTGACCCCTCCTCCACTCTGTGCTGCGGATGCATCCCCTCTGCCCTGCTGATGCCCCCCTCCACTCTGCCCTGCTGATGCACCCCCTCTGCTCTGCTGACTTTCTCTAACCCTCTGCCCTGCTGATGTCCCCTCCTGCCCTGTTGATATCCCCCCCTTTGCCCTGCTGGCATTCCCTCCCCCTCTGTCCTGTTGACATTTCCTCCCCTGCTGATGTTTCCTCCCCCTGCCTGCTGATGTTCCCTCCCCTTGCCCTGCTAAAGTTTCCTCCCCCTGCCCTGCTGACGTTCCCTCCTCAGATGCCCTGCTGACACCTGTCCTCTGCCCTGCCGATAGACATTCTCTGCCCTGTTTACCCCAGTCCTCTGCCCTGTTGAGCCCAGTCCTCTGCCCTGTTGACCTCTGTCCTCTGCCCTGCTGACCCCTATACTCTTCCCTGCTGACCTCTGTCCTCTTCCCTGCTGACTGCATCTTTTGGCCTTCTGACCTCTGTACACTGTCCTACTAATTTCTGTCTACTGCACTGCTGAGCACCTGTCCTCTAACCCCTGTCTTCTGCTTTGCTGACCCCTGTCCTCTGCCCTGCTGACCCCTGTACACTGCCTTGCTAACCTGCTATCCTGTGCTCCCTGACAATTTTAGTGCACCCCCACATCAGACAGGCTAGATCCAATCCTGATGTTGAGTCAGACACTTCAAGCTGTCTGGTCTCATTTTAGACTGGTAATTAACCAGCTATTGGGAACTACTAATTCAGAGGTGCAAGAATTGGACTGGTCTGAGGTGTGAAGTTACAGGAATTAAGGTGATCTGAGGTATAAAGATGCAGGAACTGGGATGATCTCAGATGTGAAGGTGCAGGAACTGGGGCTGTTCTGAGGTGTGAAGGTGCAGGAACTGGGGTGATGTGAGGTGTGAAGGTGCTGGAACTATGAAGATGTGAGGTGTGATGGTGCAGGAATTGGGGTGATTTGAGGTGTGATGGTGCAGCACTCGGGGTGATCTGAGGTGGGATGGGGCAGGAATTGGGGTGATCTGCAGTGTGAAGGTGCAGGAACTGGGGTGATCCGAGGTGTGATGGTGCAGGAATTGGGGTGATATGCGGTGCGAAGATGCAGGAACTGGGGTGATCTGAGGTGTGATGGTGCAGGAATTGGGGTGATTTGAGGTGTGATGGTGCAGCACTCGGGGTGATCTGAGGTGTGATGGGGCAGGAATTGGGGTGATCTGCAGTGTGAAGGTGCAGGAACTGGGGTGATCTGAGGTGTAAAGTTCAGGAATTGGGGTAATCTCAGGTGTGAAGGTGCAGGAATTGGGGTGTTCTGGGGTCTGCCGCGCAGAAATTGGGCTGATTTAAGGAGAAAGGTGCAGGAGTTAGGGCTGATCTGAAGTCTGATGGTGAAGAAACTTGGACTGATCTGAGGTGGGAAGGTGCAGGATTTGTGGTGATCTGAGGTGGGAAGGTGCAGGATTTGTGGTGATCTGAGGTGGGAAGGTGAAGATCTGGGGTGATGTGTGCAAGGCCGAGGGAACTTCCACTTGGTGAGTCTCTCTCACTTTTCCTGCCACCATGTTCCTGCACCTCCTGGGGGACACACCATCCCTCAGGGCTGACATTGTAGGTAGGTACTATTTGCACTACTCTCAATAAAGTAAAATAAAAAATGAAAATAAATTTGAGTATACTAGTATTACTTTACATTAGTGTTTTCTTAATATACAATACATGTATATTAAGAAAACACTGATGTAAAGTAATACTAGTATATTTATTTTCATTACAATATTTTATTTTATAATAAAATGCTCACATTAATTTTCATTAATATACAATACATGTGCATAGGTAAGGGGTTTAATACTGTTCTTGTAGAAAAGACTCAGGTAGTGCTAAAAGTCCACGGGTTAGAGGGCGCAAATGACTTGACTTGCCCCGGGCACTGACAACCTAAGCTACGCCACTGCCCTCAGGTGAGCCAATGTGAATAAATGAAATGTAGACAGCGCTTGCTCCACCTTATGCCCCGTACACACGGTCGGACATTGATCGGACATTCCGACAACAAAATCCTAGGATTTTTTCCAACGGATGTTGGCTCAAACTTGTCTTGCATACACACGGTCACACAAAGTTGTTGGAAAATCCGATCGTTCTGAACGTGGTGACGTAAAACACGTACGTCTGGACTATAAATGGGGCAGTGGCCAATAGCTTTCATCTCTTTATTTATTCTGAGCATGCGTGGCACAAAGTCCGTCGGATTTGTGTACACACGATCGGAATTTCCGACAACGGATTTTGTTGTTGGAAAATTTTATATCCTGCTCTCAAACTTTGTGTTTCGGAAAATCTGATGGAAAATGTGTGATGGAGCCTACAGAATTTCCGACAAGGTCCTATCACACATTTTCCGTCGGAAAATCCGACCGTGTGTACGGGGCATTAGACTAACATAAATACCACTACTATGATGGTATATACTGTGAATCTATTACTATACCAATCACTATAGTTACATAAGAACAAACACATAAACCAATATTGTATCGTGTGCTAAAAACTATTGAGAATAATCAATTAATAGTTTAAAGTGACAAATACAGTGCATGAAGTGATGACTGTGCAAAAAAAAGTATTTTTTCTGTACAATAAAGTGCTGTTGTGCTCTGTTTCCAAATTGATGTCTGTGCATCCACCTCGTGAAAGACTGTAAACACTCCTCACTCACCAGATATGATGGACTCCCTTACCGTATAGCAAGGAGAGTCTGCTGAGCTTGTAGGTTTTATTGAGGGACCTATCCCACTTCGATATCCTCTGGTGACTCCCACTGGTGAAGATTACCTCCAATGATGGCTCCAGGGTCCAAACTCAGATTATGCAGGTATACAATGAATGGAGAGAAAAACTCCTCATGGTGTAAAATCCTTGGGTGATTTATTCAATGTAAGGCATTTTACATGGTTAAAAACTCCTTAGGAATAATTGCATGAAAATTAAAATAATATTAAAATAGAAATAAAAAGGACTAAGTGTCACAAGTGAAAAATGGTCTCTATGAGTGTGAGAGCAATGGTCGCATTCCACTCTCTGGGCCAGAAGGGACGCACAGGAAATAAAGCTGGAGTTATACTTTAAATTCAAGTTCCTTTTGATTTTTTTTTACATTTCTAAATAGGAAGGGTACATTTTAGAACTTGTTATTAAAGTATACTTACTATTAGATCATCATTATACATGTCACCATTTCAAAGCACCCCTTACACCTCTTTCTTCCCATGGTACCGCTGAATGTGGAAACCCAGGAGCCCACCCGTGCTCCACAATGCACGCCAGTCGAAGGATCGGGCCGACACAGATGATGCTAAAGAAATCTCCCGATGGGGACAACTATTCCAGTGACACCTTTCAAAGGGATTGCTATAACATTTGGGAAATTTCTGTGCACTTTATGATACAGCTCTAGGATAGAAAGCATGGGTAGAAAAATGTGTCATAAAATTAAGCCCTGTAAAAGGTGAAATGTGTTAGTATGCGGACTCAGGTGGAGGTGTCCTGTGTGTGATTTTTCTAACATCATCAGTGTGGGGCTCGATGCTTTGATTGTTATTAAAGTTTAGTCAACACCCAAACAATTTTTTTCAATATAGTACAGTAGATTTAAATTTCATGTCAGCTTTTTATTTATTTTTTATTTGCATTCTGTGTCCCATTGGGAGACCTTCTGCTTTATTCCTGCGTTGATGAAAACTCACAATTTTAGAATAACCATCACCTTCAATTTCAGTTGCAATTGTCACCAGGACAAATAGAGGTGGCAAATCTCCCCAGCAGGACTCAGACATCAAAAAACCTTAGTGACACTGAGTGACATGACACTAAGTGGTTGACAATCATTTAGAAACTTTTTTATCAATGCCGTGCAGATAGTGGCACCTGTTTGATAAGTGAGCTGTTTCAGTGTCTTAACGGACTACCACGAGAACTTCAGAATGTGAAAATAGTATTGGAAATCAAAGCTCCACACAGAAGTATAATGCCGCGTACAGACGATTGGAATTTCCAACAACCAAACCGTGGATTTTTTTCCGACGGATGTTGGCTGAAACTTGTCTTGCATACACCCAGTTGCACAAATGTCGGAAATTCCGATCGGCAAGAACGCGCTGACATACAACACATACGACGGGACTAGAAAAAGGAAGTTCAATAGCCAGTGCGCCACCCTTTGGGCTCCTTCTGCTAATCTCGTGTTAGTAGAAGTTTGGTGAGAGACGATTCGCGCTTTCAGCCTCGTGCTTTTCAGTTCGTTACTGCTCTTCAGTTTGTGTTTGTGGGTTCGTATATGTTTTTCAGTGCATGTAGTCAGTTCGTATCTGTTTTTCAGTGCGTTCTTGTCCGCTTGTTTCTGATTTTCATGTCGCTCTTCTCAGGCCTTTCTGATATTCAGTGCGTTCTGTTAGTTTGTTCTGACCAGCCAACCATTTTCTAGCCATGTTGCAGGTACGTACTCATCGTAGAGTTCGTGCTATGCGGCGACTTGGTGTTGAGGCTCTTACATAGACCCAAGCCCAGTCGCCTTTGTTGCGGGAGATCCGTGAGAATAATCCTGATGATTTCAGGAATTATCTCCTGATGACGGACCCCGTTTTTCACCATCTGTTGGCTTTGCTGTCCCCTTAGATTACCAAGCAGGACACCTGCATGCGGCAAGCCATCACTCCGGAACAAAGACTTGTCACCACCTTGCGGTACTTGGCGATGGGGAGAAGTCTGCAGGACATCAAGTTCTCGACAGGCATCTCCCCCCAGGCTCTGGGAATCATTATTCCAGAGACCTGTTTTGCCATCATTCAGGTCCTGCAGAAGGACTATTTTCAGGTAAGTTTTCTCCTTTAACATCACATTCTATGTATGTAATGTTTGCTAATGTATTGTTTTTCTTTCATCATTCCCTAATTACCATGATTGTAATATGCTGTGAATGTCCTCTTTGTCCTCATGCATGCTGGAAGCTTTTAATGCTCCCTTTTTGTCCTTCATGCATACAGTATTTGTCTTCACTAACCTCCCCAGCATGCTATCCTGGGCCCATACACACCTAGCCTAGTCACTTAACAATGTGTTTTGTCAGCTCCATTGTATTGCTTTACTCTAAACACCCCCTAAAATGTGTACAAATGTTATTTTTGTAGTTAAATTCAGGCAGTGCCAGAGGCTTTTTGGGGGGTCCCAAACTCATTTGGAACCCTGCCTTACCCCCAACCGCTAAGTCAACCGATACCAGTCCTCTATCTACTTACTTAGCCAAACCCATACACACTATACCTACCTCTTTCGTGTTCATATTTATGAATGAATTTACCAAAGCATGTAGTGCAAGGGTCTGCCTGAATACTTTCAAATGGTACTGTTTAAAGTTTTGTTCTCCTATTATTTTGATTATGACACGTCTTACCTGTCCAGTGGGCTGAAATAGTGTAAGTAAGGAGGGGCTGGCCAAAGTAATACACATTATGTATGCATTCAGCTCTCAATGAAGTGGAGAGGGTTACCTGTCCAAAACACCCCCCCCTAAAAATTTTTACAATGGGCCATCGGAGGGGGTGAAAAATCTGATAAGTGGACCTTATATTTTTGTCTTTAAACACTCCTTAAAATAAATGTTATACTGATGTTGGCCAAGAATGTATGTGTCTAATCTGCTTGCAATGTTATATGCAAAAGTACAAATTTTTTGTTTTCTTCTTTGACTCCACAGTTTCCTTCAACGCCACAGGAATGGCAGACTGTGGCTTCCCAATTTGCCCAGCAGTGGAACTTTCCCAATTGTGGAGGGGCAATTGATGGGAAACACGTCCACATCGTACCATCCCCAACTCGGGGTCATACTATTACAACTATAAGGGGTTTAATAGTATAGTGATGTTGGCGGTGGTGTCAGCGACATACGAGTTTTTGTATGTGGACGTAGGGAAGAATGGTCGGATGTCGGATGGTGGAGTCATCGCCCAGACTGAATTCTACAGACGGCTCCAGAGTGGTGGCTTGGGATTGCCACCTGCAGAAGACAACGTGGCTGGTCTACCGTTCGTCTTTGTCGCTGATGAAGCGTTTGGGCTTGGTGAACACCTGATGCAACCATTCCCCTTGAGGACCCTCACCCCAGACCAGAGGGTTTTTAACTACCGGCTGGCCAGAGTCAGAAGAGTGGTGGAGAATGCTTTCGGCATAATGGGCAGCCGGTTCCGCCTATTCCTGATGCCAATTCACATGGCGGAATATAAACTAAACCATATAGTACTTGCATGCTGCATTATGCACAACTTTCTAAGGAGAAATGCTTCAAACTATGTGGCCTCAGTTGGGCCTGAGGCCGGATTGCCAGATCAGTCAACCCTGATGGCACTTGAAGCTGGCCTTCCTGGCTTGCCCCCCCCAAAGCGCCTGCGAAGTCCATCAAAAATATCTGGAATACTTTGCGGGTAGGGGGGCCATTGATATGCCTGAAAATGTTTGAGAAACATTTTTTGAATAAATTTTTATTTGATACATGAGGTGACAATCTCTTCTTCAGCTAACTATTATATAGTGTGTTTGCTACACACACACACCTTGTTTTTGTTGTTAATGTATGTAATGCATTAATGATAAAAAAACCCACATCCTTTTCAGCGCCATAAATTAATTGTTTTGAGTCCCGAAAATGGCCTGACTCAGGCAAATTTTAGAGCACTGTGAGGGTTATTTACTAAAGGCAAATCCACTTTGCACTGCAAGTGCACTTGAAAGTGCACTGAAACTGCACTGAAAGTGCACTTGTAGTGCAAAGTGGATTTGCCTTTAGTAAAAAAAAACCATTGTCACTGTAAACACCAACTAACTCCAAAAACTGGTATTGAGCATTAAAAGAAGAAACCACACATTGTTGAGTATAAAACATTTTACTCAAAGCACATTCACATGTGTGCTAGAAAAGGGTTTTTGAACAAACCAATATATTTGTTGTATAACATTTTTATGTTTGGGTTAAACAGGCATGTTTAAAACCATAAAACATACACAACTCAGGAACTTACAAAGTTCAACTTTGACAAAGTGAAGGCAATATCAGACATTAGTATGTCCAAAATGTGTTGATCTTGCCTTCATCAGATGGGGTGATGTCACCCCTGTGAAAGGCAAATTTTGAAAATGCACACAAATTGGAGGTCAAAATGGGGATTTCCCTCCTGATCCCATGCCTAATGTCAACATGTGCTAGCTCCCATCATGGGGGTCAATGGACTTGTTTCAGTGGTGCAACCCCTTCTTCTCATCTACTTTAGTTGCGAGGAAGGGGTTGCACCCATAAAACATGTACATTGATATCCCATGATGGCAGATAGCACATGTTGACACAGGAAAAAGATGTGGAGGAGCCAGGTATAGCATTGTTCAACATATTTCTGGTCAAAAAATTAATGATGTTATATTTAAGAGGCCTATGCCTGCATGGCTGCCAGCAAGATGCAGGAAATGGAGGTGGGCCAACGCCTCATTTGTGAGGAAGTGATCTACCAGGCCCTAAATAAGGGGTTGAGGGATGAACTCACAAGCAAAAGCCATGTTTGTGAGGGGGTAGGGGAGAGGGCTATGGGAGGGGTTTTTTGGGGGAATAGGGGGGAAAAAAAATGTATGCCGAATTTTGTAATGGTTAAAGTAAATACATTCCACAGGCTGTACATTATGTACATTCGTAAAGAAAGCTACAAATGATGTGAAAAAAAAGGAGAGACATAGATGACACTGATAAAGTGGATTAAGTCTCTAATATAATCACTGAGGTGGCAAAAAAAAAAGAAAAAAAAAAAAAAAAAAAGGGCAGTTTGTGAGTAGGCAGGCACATTTCAAAGATACAATGTCAAATTAACAAGGGACACCAACACCAACCAATCTCCTTGAAGTTAAAAAATACAAGATAATAATGGTGTTGTGGTAACTTAACACACAAAATTGATATAAAATATTATGGAGATCACTAGAAAAAAAAAATGAGATCTTGATAAAAAAAAAAGGTAGATCACTAGAAAAATAAATATAAACATTTTTCTGGGGATCTGTCCAAAAAAAATAAAAAATAAAAAAAAATAAAGATTAAGATCACGAGAAATAATAAAGAAATCAGTTTGTCAGAACTCTGTGAATATCAGCAGCAAAACAACTTCATTATTTTAGCATTATAAAGAAGAAAATGCGATGCATTAAAAGATTTAAAAATTTGCAGCGCGACGAATGTGCTATCTCCATTACGAACGCTAGTTTTACCAGACCGAGCGCTTCTGTCTCATACTTGATTCAGAGCATGTGTGGAATTTTGTTCATCGGAATTGTCTACACACACTCCGAAGTTACAACAGATTTTGTTGTCGGAAAATTTGAGATCCAGCTCTCAAATTTTTGTCGTCGGAAATTCCGACATGAAATGTCCGATGGAGCCTAGATACGGTCGGAATTTCCGTCAACAAGCTCACATCGAACATTTGTTGTCGGAAATTCTGATCGTGTGGACGTGGCATAAGAGTCCAAAGTATAGATTTATTCCAAACATATATTGGGTGCAAAAGCCAACGGGTTCCAGAGGCCATGCATTGCCCCCTTCTTTAGGGCTTATGGAAATATGGTATCTGGTTATATGACTATTATCAGACTGTGATATATACTTTGGTTTGATGTCAAAAGTAACTTTCAGCAGCTGGTTTGGGTGCACAGAAGCAGCCCACTTACCACTCAGAAGCAAAAACAAACTTGACAGGCTTGCCTTCCCAATGTATCCAAAAATCCCAATTTGGGAAAATTTCCCTTGCTTTCTGTCCTGGAGCTGCATGATAAAATACAAAGAAATGTCCTAAAAGTTATAGAAAATCCATTTGACAGGGGTCAACAGATCAGTTGTCCCCATTGGGAGATTACACCCCTTCACGGAAATGGTATTCCCTGATGACAGTGGCCTCTTATAGCAGAATAATGCGGCCTGCCACACTGCAAAAAATGGTTCAAGAATGGTTTGAGGAATACAACAATGAGTTTGAGGGATAGATTTGGCCTCCAAATTCTCAAGATTTTAATCCATTGAGCATCTGTGGGATGTGCTGGAAAAACAAATCTGATCCATAGAGGCCCCACCTCGGAACTTATAGGACTTAAAGGATTTGCTACTGATGGCTCGGTGCTAGATACCACAGCACACCTTCAGAGGTCTAGTGGGGTCCATGGTTAGAAGGGTCAGGGCTGTTTTGGCAGCAAAGGGGGGCCTGCTCAATATTAGGTGGGACGTTGTAATGTTTAGGCTGATCTGTGTATATTAGCAACACTGCTTGAGTTTCTTGAGTCTATTAAGGAACTACTGCATTTATTCTTTAATTGATCTTGGGAAAAGGGTAAAAAGAAACAATTTAAATAAAGAAATATTGTTGTTCACCAGGTCCCTTGAAGCCATAAAAAGGATTTAAAGATTCAATTTGAACGTTGAAAAATCTTCAAACATGAAAAATAACGAAGCTCTGTGACTGCACATCGGCTTATGAAATTTTAAAACCCTGATTAAACATTTAAAAGAGAGCTGCAAAAGGTTGTCAGGGATGCTAGCTGTTTGATGTAATATTAAAAACACGCTTAAGCTGGACTAATGAATTTGTCTTAATTAATTGAATATGACAATAAAATAATATTATCCGATCCCTGGTCTGTGGCACACAGAGGACCGCACACATCAATGACAAACATTTTATAGAGCCGTTGATGGTATAATTGCAGTGAGACGTTCCAGGCAGACATCTGAAGGACACCGGCTGTACATTCTATTATATCAGACACGTCGCTGAGCTTAGCTTGACATCCACTGTTATATACTCCATAAAGTCTATGAAAATACAGTATCACTCAATATGCTTGCGCCCAATGAAAGTTGCATAGAAATATAGTAGGGGCCAAGGTGAATAGAGTAACCAGGCTGTAAAAATTTCCTAGTAGCACAGGTACTTACACAATTACAATGACTTTATCAACTGTTATTTAAAGTTTTACTAAAGCCAAAAGTTTTTTTTAAAATTTAGATAGAGATGGAAGAGGGATTAGAACACCTGTCAGGGGAGTGATCAGTTAGCAATGTGAGCAGTTAGTGAATGGGAGTGGAACGCCACCCTCCAGCTGCTGATTACTAGTCTGATAACACCTGGGAGAACATGTGCAACACCCGTGCTCAGAACCTTGGAGAGTGGGAGTCTTTGGGAGCTGGATGGGCTGTGTTTTTGCCTGTACCTGTGTCAGTGATAGGGTTGCCGCCTCATCCCTTTAAACCCAAACACATATTAATAACACAGGTTCTGTGGCTGATTGAGATGGTAATTAAACGCACTTGGTGCCTTATCTGCATTAAATTAGCCTCAGAACCTGTGCAATTATTGTGTTCGGGTTTGAGGCTGGGTTCACACTGGTCCGACAAACGCTCCGACATTGGGAGCTCATGTCGCATGACGTGTGAAATTTAATGTTTCCCTATGGGAGCCGTCCTAACTGGTCCGACACAAGTCGTTCCGACTTTAGAAATGCTCCCTGTACTACTTTGGTCCGACTTTGATCCTACTTCAGCCTATTGACTATCATTGAAGTCGGATCAAAGTCGGATTGCCGTCTCGCATGATCCGACTTCGGCACGCGACTTGTGCTCAGATGATCTTGAGGGGGAACTCCGCGCCAAATTTTAAATAAAAAACCAGCATGGGTTCCCCCTCCAGGAGCATACCAGGCCCTTGGGTCTGGTATGGACCTTGAGGGGAACCCCCTACGCCGAAAAAGCGGCGTGGGGGGGTCCCCCCAATCCATACCAGACCCTTATCCGAGCACGCAGCCCGGCCGGACAGGAATGGGGGTGGGGATGAGCGAGCGCCCCCCCCTCCTGAACCGTACCAGGCCGCATGCCCTCAACATGGGGGGTTGTTGCCTTGGGGGAGGGGGACGCGCTGCGGCCCCCCCACCCCAAAGCACCTTGTCCCCATGTTGATGAGGACAAGGGCCTCGTCCCGACAACCCTGGCCGTTGGTTGTCGGGGTCTGCGGGCGGGGGGCTTATCGGAATCCGGGAGCCCCCTTTAATAAGGGGGCCCCCAGATCCCGGCCCCCCACCCTATGTGAATGAGTATGGGGTACAGCGTACCCCTACCCATTCACCTAGGGAAAAAGTGTCAATGTAAAATAAAACACTACACAGATTTTTAAAGCATTTTATTAGACAGCTCCGGGGGTCTTCTTCCGACTTCGGGGGTCTCTCCGGTTCTTCTCCACGCTCTCCGGATCTTCTGCCGGGCTTCTGCGCTCTCTTCTGCTCTTTTGCCGCTCTTTTGCTAAAGCGGAGGAGCCCGGTCTTCGGTCTTCTGCCCTCCTCTCTTCTTCCGATGTTGACACGACGCTCTCTCCGGCTAGAATGCTCTCTGTGCGCTCTGCTCTGACTTATATAGGCGGTGACCCTCGCCCCCATATGCCATCACAGTCTCTGGGCATGCTGGGACTATGACGGCATAAGGGGGGCGTGGTCATTGGGTGATGACCACGCCCCCTAAAACGTCACAGTCCCAGCATGCCCAGGGACTGTGACGGCATAAGGGGGCGTGGTCACCACCTATATAAGTCAGAGCGGAGCGCTCAGAGTGCATTCCAGCCCCAGAGAACGTCGTGTCAACATCAGGAGAAGAGGGCAGAAGGCAGAAGATTGAAGACCGGGCTCCTTCGCTATAGCAAAAGAGCAGAAAATAGCGGAGGAGCCCGGCAGAAGATCCGGAGAGCGCAGAGAAGAACCGGAGAGACCCCCGAAGAGAAGAAGGCAGCAGACCGGGCTCCTCCGCTATGGCAAAAGAGCAGAAAATAGCGGTGGAGCCCGGCAGAAGACCCTGAGAGCGCGGAGAAGAACCGGAGAGACCCCCGAAGTCGGAAGAAGACCCCCGGAGCTGTCTAATAAATTACTTTAAAAATCTGTGTAGTGTTTTTTTTTAAATTGACACTTTTTCCCTAGATGAATGGGTAGGGGTTCGATGTACCCCATACTCATTCACATAGGGTGGGGGGCTGGGATCTGGGGGCCCCCTTATTAAAGGGGGCTCCCGGATTCCAATAAGCACCCCGCCCGCAGACCCCGACAACCAACGGCCAGGGTTGTCGGGAAGAGGCTCTTGTCCTCATCAACATGGGGACAAGGTGCTTTGGGGTGGGGGGGCCGCAGCGCGCCCCCCTCCCCCAAGGCAACAACCCCCCCATGTTGAGGGCATGCGGCCTGGTACGGTTCAGGAGGGGGGGGCGCTCGCTCGTCCCCACCCCCATTCCTGTCCGGCCGGGCTGCATGCTCGGATAAGGGTCTGTTATGGATTGGGGGAACCCCCCACGCCGCTTTTTTGGCGTAGGGGGTTCCCCTCAAGGTCCATACCAGACCCAAGGGCCTGGTATGCTCTTGGAGGGGTAACCCATGCCTGATTTTTATTTAAACTTTGGCGCGGAGTTCCCCCTCAAGATCATCTGAGCACAAGTCGCGTGCCGAAGTCGGATCATGCAAGACGGCAATCCGACTTTGATCCGACTTCAGTGATAGTCAATAGGCTGAAGTAGGATCAAAGTCGGACCAAAGTAGTACAGGGAGCATTTCTAAAGTCGGAACGACTTGTGTCGGACCAGTTAGGACGGCTCCCATAGGGAAACATTAAATTTCACACGTCATGCGACATGAGCTCCCAATGTCGGAGCGTTTGTCGGACCAGTGTGAACCCAGCCTGAAGGGATGAGGTGGCAACCCTAGTCAGTGGTTGTGCCTGGAGCTGAAGGTGCCCAGAGCTAAGAGGTCTGTGCTGGGCAGAACGGCGAGGAGACGTATCAGACCCCTCCGGGTTCAGGCAGCCATCTTGGAACTCTCGCACATGCGCACTCCTGGTCTTGTGAATTTTTACAGCCTACGTGGCAACTAACTGCGACAAAGATAACGCAGTTAGCAGGTAAAACCATAAACCTACTGCCTACTGTGCCTACTGTTCACGTCTATTTCTGATATACCCACCCCCTGTGTTAGCCTATTACACACCCTTTTCAGTGACATCCAATGGATGATAGCCTTTAACTGACATTCTTCCACCCTCCCCTGGTCA
This sequence comes from Lithobates clamitans, assembly GCA_037952925.1. Lineage (NCBI taxonomy): Eukaryota > Metazoa > Chordata > Amphibia > Anura > Ranidae > Lithobates > Lithobates clamitans. Next base: position 5,191,080 of record JBBGZY010000392.1, read on the forward strand.
CAGGTACTGGTAAGAATGGAAATGATCAAACTGTCTGAACATAGCTATCATTCATTTTGTGACACTATGCATGACACTACCTGCTTGGAGTTTGCATGATCTCCCTGTGCCTGTGTGGGTTTCCTCCGGGTACTCCGGTTTCCTCCCACACTCCAAAGACATGCTGGTAGGTTAATTGGCTTCTGTCTGCCCTAGTATATGAATGTGAGTTAGGGACCTAAGATTATAAGCTCTTTAAGGCTAGGGACCGACGTGAATGTATAATGTATACGTAAAGCGCTGCATAAATTGATGGCGCTATATAAGTACCTTAATAATAATAATAATGTAAATGGACATATTGGGATATATACACAATCCCAACACCTTAACACCCTTGTATCTCCAGGGTCCCATTTTCATTAGTCTTTTACTTGTTAAAACCTTTTACTTTATACCTCTCACCACCCATGCCTATGTGACTAGTTTACTTAATTGATACTCTTTTTGGAACTATAGTATGGAATTTCAGTTATATATGGACACACCTTATGTTCCAATCCCTATACAACATTCTGAATAATTTGCCCTGTTAAATATATATATATTGTAATTCTACTGTACACATTGTATTTTATTTTTGTTTACAAACTTTTTTATTAGGTATAAAACAGGGAGAAATACGGTACAGTATACACATTGTATTTTAAATATGTTTGTACATATGTTTTTATCCTTCCCAATAAAAACGTTTGTAAACAAAAGATTGAACCACTTCTCGTCCACCTTCATTATGTGGCTGCATGTCTTCTTTAGAGACCTTGGGTTAAATAGTCTCCTCCCAAAGCTGGATTCACCATTCAAAGTTTTATATATTGCAATCATATTCCTTCTTAAAGGAGTTGTAAAGTTTTAGGGTTTTTCACCTTAATGCATCCTATGCATTAAGGTGAAAAACCTTCTGTGCTGCAGCTGCTTCCCAGATCCCTCCTTTTTCTTACCTTAACCCGGTCGTTCCAGCGACCAGCACGAGCCCAGCAGCTCCAGCCGCTGTTTCAGGTCCTCATTGGATAGATTGATAGCAGCAGGAGCCATTATCTCCCTCTGCTGTCAATCAAATCTAGTGACATGGTAGCCGGGGCGGGGCCAAGTCCTGATGTCTGTGTCAATGGGCGCAACAGCAGGACTCAGGAGCGTGCACGCACAGGTGCCCCCCATGGAAATCGGCGCTCCATGGGGACACTCGCCGAAGAGGAGGAGCCAGAAGTGCGGCCGGGGGACCCCAGAAAATGAGGATCGGGGGCCGCTCTGTGCAAAACCCTTGTACAGAGCAGGTAAGTATGACATGTTTGTTATTTTAAAAAAAAAATGAACCTTTACAATCACTTTAAGCATCTTCAAGGAGAATAAGTTTAAAGGATAAGTTCACCTTTCGTAACATGTTACACCTATAATCAGGGTGTAGCATTCAACATGTTCCAAATGGACCAGCCCCCCCGTACCTGCCCCACCCCCGCTTTCTGATCAGACAGATAGCAGGGATCTTCAACCCCCCTCCGCTAGCTGTCACAATTTTGAAAAAATGTGGCTGAGCTGGGCTCTGCCCACCCGCGTCACTTATTCACAGTTTCCTGTAAATGGAAAACTACAAGGTCTAGCATCCTTAGCAGCTGTCGGCTTGTAGTTTTCAATCAACTACCACAGTGCTGTGAGCGTTATGGTAGTTCATTGAGTCTTTCTGTCAGAATGTTTCTGCTCTGTAGTATAAGGTACATGGAAGTTGATACACTGACAGATCTGCAGGAGACTTGAATGGCATCATCAATCTGCTGATCGCTGGTGCAATGCCTTACAGGCGACAGAGCGTCAACCTCCCGACGTACGTTTCACCACAAATGGCGTCGTCTTTGGGTCCCCAGACGACGCCATTTGTGGTGAAACGTACGTCGGGAGGTTGACGCTCTGACGTCATCGCCATTTTCAGTGTGGACGGGTGCTCGCTATGCCGGCCGGCTGTTTGCTGTATTTTTACATACTCATGTGAGTTTTCTACCTTTATCTATTAAATCGTTTTTATCAGTATTACACTATGGCCAGTTCCTTTTTATTTACATGCTTGTGAGATGTCATTTTGGAATCTCTGCTGTATCCCCCGGTTCCTGCCGCCAGCAGTCCAGAACGCCAATGGATCTCTCATACTGCTATTGAACACAAGTTGCTGTTGGCTTGCCTTGCGGTAAGCGCATTATTTGCCTGGTGGTGGAACACGTAGTGTGGTGTGGTTAACTGATACTGAACACAAGCTGTTGTTGGCTTGCCTTGTGGTAAGCACAATATTTGCACGGAGTGTGGGGTCTCATCTTCACTACGGAGTTTGCTAGTGTTCACTCTAAGTTCCCTTTTTTTCCTGCTGTATCTTTATGCACTAGTGTAAGTTTTCTACCTTTTCTAAACTTTGATTAGTTTGGCAGTATTACACTATGGCCAGTTTCTTTTTATTTACATGTCTATGAGATGGAAGTCTGGTGTCCTCATTACATCCTTTCAGCTACGATGTATACAGTCTAAGAGCACCATCTGGATTCTCCACACCAAGACGTGATACAGGCTGGTGTTCGCTTGCCTTGCGGTTATTATTAAGCGCAATTATTGGGTATTTGCGGATACTGTATGGGTTGTCAATCATATTTTTTACACCATTGACTCTGGTTGGATTCATCCAAGGGGTCTTTCTTGGACTGATTTCAGATCATTACTTCACATTTTTATTTTCTGTTACTATATATGGACACTTATTTTTATTCGCAAATATTACATATGGACACTCATGTTTGATTCATACATACATGTGTTGACCCATGTGCTTTTCATGATTTAATTTTTAATATTTTTCAACATTTTTGTATTTATATATGTACTTCCTCACGGAAGTCTTTGAGATTGCTTCACGTGTTTCACTTATGTTTAGCGCGGTTATTTCTTTTTTATTAGTTATTTTAGTGCACATCTCACTATTTAACTGCTGCTTTTTGGGGGGATAGTTTCTATAGGTAGCGCAGTATTTTTTTGTTTTTCAATGCTTTACAGGCGCCTGCAATAAAAAATAATAAATGCACATTTTTTTACCTGCAAAAAATGTGCATTTATTTATTTCAAAAAAAAAAGTGAATTTATCCTTTAATATTTGTAGGCATTCCTTATAACTAAGATCCTCCAGTCCCCTTATTAGTTTGATTGCCCTTCTCTGGACTCCCTTCAGTTCCAGCACATCTTTTCTGAGGATTGGTTGTCAGAACAGGACGGTATTCTCAAGATGTGGCTGAACCAGAGTTTTGTAAAGTGGTAGAATTATAGTTTTATCTCATGAGTAAATACCAGTCTTAATGCATGCTAATAGTGCTGGCCTTGCTTACTACAGCTTGGTGTTGCATGCTGTTGCTGAGTCTGTAATCTACCAGGACCCCCAGATCCTTTTCCATCCTCGATACCCCCAGAGGTTCTCTCGCTAGCGAGTAAGAGCATAGAATATGTATTTCTGTTGCTATGGTCAAGAAAGACACTCTTGCATTCTGCTGGTTCAGTATTCCTTTTCTTGTACTCTGGATTGATGCACTAGCTGAGACCACCTGGCCCAAGAGCTGGATATAGTAGAGAAAAGTCAAAGCCCTGACCCACCTATATCATTTTAATAGAAAGTGCCTAGGAAGTTGCATTTAACTTACCTTGTGTGCCATTGTTTCAAGGGATAGCGATAGGTTTCTTTGCCTTTTATCTCAAAGTTAAAACATATCTATTGTGTTTATTATCTAGTACAGAGAAAATGCACTAAGCCGTCCATTGATGTCTTGGAGGTCTTTGTACTTAGGGAACGGTATAGATCAAAAAGGACCATATTCAAGTAATCCTTTTTTTCATGGTTTTTAATACCACATATAACCCTAGGCATTTTATTCTTAAGAGGGAATAGAAGATTTAAGTTGAAGAAGCAAACATACTCTACATCCAGTATTTATCAAGAATTAATTCCCTACCAGCTGAGTACACAGAAGATGGAGATACCATCTAAGAATCGTGGAGGTGAAACTGTACAGCTAATAGGAAAGAATTGGGATTATGTAGTTAGTTTACTTATTTCAACAATGACATACAATATATGAAGCCTACTTATAATTCCGAGCATTCTTATTCACCTAAGAGCATGGATAGCATGTGAAATCTAACATAGTTTATCATTTAGGCACTGCAGGTTTAAGTACTTGCCTGTCATTTGAGTATGCCTGCCATTTGTATTCCTATTATGTGATGTGTTCACGCTGTTAAAGCTGAACTCCAGACAAACAGATAAATACATAGGTGAAATATATATACAGTATCTCACAAAAGTGAGTACACCCCTCACATTTAGTAAAAACCACTAGCAACAAAAGTGAGTACACCCCTAAGTGAAAATGTCCAAATTGGTCCCAAAGTGTCAAAATTTTGTGTGGCCACCATTATTTTCCAGCACTGCCTTAACCCTCTTGGGCATGGAGTTTACCAGAGCTTCACAGGTTTCCACTGGAGTCCTCTTCCACTCCTCCATGATGACATCATGGAGCTGGTGGATGTTAGAGACCTTGCACTCCTCCACCTTCCTTTTGAGGATGCTCCACAGATGCTCAATAGGGTTTAGGTCTGGAGACATGCTTGGCCAGTCCATCACCTTTACTCTCAGCTTCTTTAGCAAGGCAGTGGTTGTCTTGGAGGTGTGTTTGGATTCGTTATCATGTTGGAATACCGGCCTGTGTCCCAGTCTCCGAAGGGAGGGGATCATGCTCTGCTTCAGTATGTCACAGTACATGTTGGCTTTCATGGTTTCCTCAATGAACTGTAGCTCCCCAGTGCCGGCAGCACTCATGCAGCCCCAGACCATGACACTCCCACTACCATGCTTGACCGTAGGTAAGACACAAAAGAGAAAATACGCTGCGCTAGAGTGTAATGTATCACTCAGTGAATAAATATAGGATCTATTCAAAACATAATTTATGTGCAAACACACTAAGATAAATATATGTAACGAATAACCCCTCTGGTTGAATCAAAAAGTGATAAATCCAAAAATCCAAAATATACAAATATGTGCATATGCAAATATATCAACAAATATGAGATAAACACATTAAAGTGCAACGTGCATAGAACAATAACGCAAATACATTAAAGTGCATACAAAGGTTCAAAGAGTGCTTAGTGCCCCACAAACTGACGTGATAAACAATCTTAATAAACAATGTTACAAGTGATTGGTGATAAGTGAAATCCTGTAGATCAATATCAAAAAGATGTGTATAATAAGTGTCCGTTGATAGTATTTTCCAGCATGCTCATAGTATCCTTAGTGCTGCAAACAATGCTCTGGTGCAATCCAGTGGTCCCCCCAGGTATTATGCTCACCTCAGAGCGTGTGACTCAGCTGCTACACTAAGTCAAAACACGTTTAGGAGCCACCCCAAGGCTCTGTGCTGATCACCAGATGTCAGATTCCAATGCAGTTCCACAGGTATATACAAGAGAAAATAACTTAATAGTGTGATATAGTTTTATAAATTTATTAAATGTAAAATACACTCCCCACAATGGGGTACTCACACTATCCAGGTGCATTAGTGCACCGCTCTATTCCAAGCCAGTAAACAATGTAAGGGTATGGTATGCGTCTCAACTCAGACAGACTCTCTGCTGCTCGCTCCAACTTGGCCCCTCCCCTACGCGTGTTCGACACAGGGATCACATGTCTTCATCAGGGGGATATATCTGATATGATCAGCACAGAGCCCTGGGGTGGCTCCTAAACATGTTTTGACTTAGTGTAGCAGCTGAGTCACACGCTCTGAGGTGAGCATAATACCTGGGGGGACCACTGGATTGCACCAGAGCATGGTTTGCAGCACTGAGGATACTATGGGCATGCTGAAAAATACTATCAACGAACACCTAATATACACATCTTTTTGATATTGATCTACAGGATTTCACTTATCACCAATCACTTGTAACATTGTTTATTAAGATTGTTTATCACGTCAATTTGTGGGGCACTAAGCACTTTCTGAACCTTTGTATGCACTTTAATGTATTTGCGTTATTGTTCTATGCACGTTGCACTTTAAGGTGTTTGTCTCATATTTGTTGATATATTTGCATATGTAAAAATTTGTATATTTTGGATTTTTGGATTTATCACTTTTTGATTAACCCAGAGGGGTTATTCGTTACATATATTTATATTAGTGTGTTTGCACATAAATTATGTTTTGAATAGCTCCTATATTTATTCACTGATGGATACATTACACTCTAGCGCAGCGTATTTTCTCTTTTGGATTTTTTGCACGATATACAGTATGAAACTTGATCTGCGCGTGCAGCTGGGTGATGTTAGTCTTTTGGCATAAGATCGTTGTGGCTCTCAGGATTTTTCTTTCTTTTGTAGGCAAGACACGCTTGTCTTTGTACTCCTCACCTGCCACCACACACGCTTGACACCATCTGAACCAAATAAGTTTATCTCGGTCTCATGAGACCACAGGACATCCATGTCCTTAGTCTGCTTGTCCTCAACAAACTGTTTGCCTGCTTTCTTGTGCATCATCTTTAGAAGAGGCTTCCTTCTGGAACGACAGCCATGCAGACCAATTTGATGCAGTGTGCGGCATATTGTCTGAGCACTGACAGGCTGACCCCCCACCCCTTCAACCTCTGCAGCAATGCTGGCAGCACTCATACATCTATTTCCCAAAGACAACCTCCATATATGATGCTGAGCATGTGCACACAACTTGACGAGGCCTGTTCTGAGTGGAACATATCCTGGTAAACTGTATGGTCTTGGCCACCGTGCTGCAGCTCAGTTTCAGGGTCTAGACAATCTTCTTATAGCCTAGGCCATCTTTATGTAGAGCAACAATTCTTTTTTTCAGATCCTCAGAGAGCTCTTTGCCATGAAGTGCCATGTTCAACTTCCAGTGACCAGTATGAGTGAGAGCGATAACACCAAATTTAACACACCTTCTCCATCTTCACACCTGAGACCTTGTAACACTAACAAGTCACATGACATTGGAGAGGGAAAATGGCTAATTGGACTAGGGGTGTACTCACTTTTGTTGCCAGCGGTTTAGACATTAATGGCTGTGTGTTGAGTTATTTTGAGGGGACAGCAAATTTACACTGTTATACAAGCTGTACACTCACTACTTTAAATTTTAGCAAAGTGTCATTTCTTCAGTGTTGTCACATGAAACATGGAAAGATATAATAAATTCATGCATATTATTGCTACTCTATCTTAATTGTACTCATATGAAAAATTTCAATAAAAACATTTGAAAGAAAAGATATAATAAAATATTTACAAAAATGTGAGGGGTGTACTCACTTTCGTGAGATACTGTATATATATATACACAGTATACATATATATGTGTGTGTATATGTATATATATATATATATATATATATATATTCACTAGAGGAAAAATTATACTGGCTGAACTGGTACAGTGGGAGATTACCAAACTGGGCGGTTTTTGGCCTTGATGCGTTTTGCAGCTAACCTGCTTTTTAATGAGGAATAAGGGAGATCCTAAAACTGCAAATAATAACAATAATTAGTATACATCAAAATAATGCAAGTTGTACATGAAATACTCCTTTAGAGGAGTTGATGGACATATGGGAGGCCCCCAAGTTATGATAATGTCCCACAACTGTTATCAAACAATTGCCTATTAGCAATACAGAGCCAGTTTCCTGATAGCAAACCTTCAATTTAGCATCTTCTCCACAGTTTCCTGTGAAGCTCGGAGGATGTCACCCTGTTGATCTGTGTACATCACAAAAAGCACAAGTTTCCCTGTTACTTTAGATGGGAGAACATTTAGACAAAGAGAAATTGTATTCTACAGACAATAATTCAGTGTGTAGGCGGAAGGTGCACTTTAGAATGTACAAAGGTAGATCCATTATACAACATAAATTAAATGAAAAGCTAAAAAAGACAAGCACTTAAGTAAAATGTAAATAATTAAAGAAATGCACTAGAAGTGATTACAGGCTTGTGTCAAACTGAAGAAAAACATTAAATTACCAGAATTCTCCTTTCTGGAATCTGATAGACTGCTGATTACATGTAGGTAAGACTGAGCAGTCATGCTGGGCTGGAGATTAAAAAAAGGACAGGAACGCTGGATGGTTTGTAGTTACAAGAAGATCATTTCAGCTTTGGCGGGGAACGCAGCTGCACAAGTTTCTGTACACCCTCTGCCTGGTAACAAAGAACAGTTGGGCTCTTTTAATAAGTTTGTACAAAGAATAAAAAACACAAAACACAACCCTGCAGAATCAGCTTTCATTAGTCTGAATAGCAAAAGAGCGAAAATAATGTTTCTGATTGGCTAGCTGGTTATTGCATACAGTATATTGGCCTCTTTGCACTATGCCATTAAAGAGAACTAGCCACAATGTGGGTTGAAGCTTTTCTAAATACAAAATTGTAATATATTGTAGCTTACCAGTCTTTAGATATAATAGCTGCATTAGTTAACTTTTTTAGGCTTTTTTCACTCAGTAATCCTGGCAGTAACACAAGTCTCGTTTTAGGGTGACAACGCTCTCGCACCAAACTGTATCTGTGAAGAAGTAGGGTTGTCACCCATGCACCGGACTACAGAACACCTCCCATTCTCTTTTTCTTCATAACATAGGGGGCAGGTGTTCTGTATTCCAGAGAGAGAGAGAGAGAGAGAGAGGGCTGATAAAAATGTTTGAGATTTCAGTGCATGTTTGTCAGCTGACTGAAGAAAGTTACTAGCTGGATTTCCATCAGGATCAACAAGCATTTTTGCACTTAACAAATTGATATAACAAATTGCCTTTAGCCCTGGTTCACACCATGCCAATTTGACGGACAATTTGACATGTTAAATCGCATGGCAAGTTGGAGCTTTGCAGCAGCGCATCGATTCACAAAAATAGTTTCTGCACTACTTTTGGCGACTTTGGGGGCGATTTCAATAGACATCTGTGCATAAACACACACAGATGTCTCTCAAATAGCCCCCGAAGTCAGACCGAGATGCAAGTTTGATTTCAAACCCACATTCAGTGTGAACCCAGGCTAAATGGTATCTTTAATGGACTAAAAGGAATCAAATAAGATAAATAGTTTGATTGGGTTTACTTTTACATTTACACATAATCACATAAAATCCTAATAAAATACATTTACATTTTTGGTTGTAACATGACAAAATGTGGAAAATGTCAAGGGGTATGAATACTTTTTCAAGACACTGTGGGGTTGATTTACTAAAGGCAGATCCACTTTGTACTGCAAGTGCACTTGAAAGTGCAGTCACTGTAAATATGAGGGGAAGATCTGAAATGAGGGGAAGCTCTGCTGATTATATCATCCAATCATGTACTAGCAAAAATGCTGTATTTTATTTTCCTTGTATGTCCCCCTCAGATCTACAGAGACTGCACTTCCAAGTGCACTTGTAGTCCAAAGTGGATTTACCTTTAGTAAGTAACCCCTGTGTATATATATATATATATATATCTGCACAGGGACAGCCAACTAAATTTTGAACACCTACAGACTAAGACTGGGATGCCATTAACCTCCCTGGCGGTATGATTATTTCAGATTTTTGCGTCTCAAAGCGGTACAATTATTCTGCATAGAAATTTGGCTTTTTTTTATTGTAGGCCTGTAATTCTTAGCAATAACACACTTATATCTGTCCACCAAGAGTCTAGTAGATATCCCGGGTATGATAAAGTTTGAAACACAAAATTATAAATTATAATATAATAAATAAATATAAATAATTATTAAAAATAATAATGTAATAATAATAAAATGAATTTCCCCACAAATCACTATCACTCAATTCTGCAAGTGTTCTAATTTACTATCGCTGTTTTGTAGCTGGTCTAAAGCCACTTTTGACGTAAAGGGACTCTTTTTGGTTGCTATGGACAATCTCAAGTTTCCAGGCAGAAAGAACAGTATATATCATATAAAATTGCATGCAGGGCATTGGACAAAGCATTGGGGACAAAAGGGATGTGAAATGATTTCATACAGTACTGTAATCTGTAAGATTACAGTACTGTATGTGTTATGATCTTTACATTTTTTTTTATTTGCCGCCAGGCTCCACCCCCCTGCGTTGCGACGCTTGCAGGGAATGAAGCCTGGCACAGAGAGGCTTCGGGAGGAGGACAGAGCCCGCAGACACTGCAGGGGGATATCGCAGGACCCTGGGGACAAGGTAAGTATACCGCACCAGGATCCTGCAATGCAATCCGGAGTGTGGCTCGGGGTTACCGCTAATGGTGCTGAAATTTAACCCCGAGCCACACTCGGGAATACCATCAGGGAGGTTAAAGTTTATGGGCGTGTAAAGGCAGGTGTCCCAATACTTTTGGTGATATAGTGTATATATACAGTGCCTTGAAAAAGTGTTCATACCCCTTGAAATTTTCCACATTTTATCATGTTACAACCAAAAATGTGAGTGTGTTTTATCAGGATTTTATGTGATAGACCAATACAAAGTGGCACACACCGGTAATTGTGAAGTGGAAGGAAAATGATAAACGGTTTTCCAAATTTTTAAATATTTTTTTAATAAATATGTGAAAAGTGTGGCGTGCATTTGTATTAAGCCCCCCTGAGTCAATACTTTATAGAACCATCTTTACAATTACAGCTGCAAGTCTTTTTGGAGATGTCTGTACCAGCTTTGCACATCTACACAGGGACATTTTTGCCCATTTTTCTTTGCAAAATAGCTCAAGCTCTGTCAGATTGGATTGAGAGTGTCTGTGAACAGCACTTTTCAAGTCTTGCCACAGATTCTCATTTGGACTTAGGTCTGGACTTAGACTGGGCCATTCTAACACATGAATATGCTTTGACCTAAACCATTCCATTGTAGCTCTGGCTGTATGTTTAGGGTCTTTGTCCTGCTGGAAGGTGAACCTTCGCCCCAGACTCTAACAGGTTTTCTTCTAAGATTGCCCTGTATTTGGCTCCATCCGTCTTCCCATCAACTCTGAGCAGCTTCCCTGTCCCTGCTGAAGAAAAGTATCCCTACAACATGATGCTGCCACCACCATGTTTCACGGTGGGGATGGTGTGTTCAGGGTGATGTGCAGTGTTAGTTTTCTGCCACACATAGAGTTTTGCTTTTAGGCCAAAAAGTTAAATATTGGTCTTATCTGACCAGAGCACCTCCTTCCACATGTTTGCTGTGTCCCCCACATGGCTTCTCACAAACTGCAAACAAGACTTCATATGGCTTTCTTTCAACAATGGCTTTCTTCTTGCCACTCTTCCATAGAGGCCAGATTTGTTGAGTGCATGATCCGTGGACAGATTCTTCCACCTGAGCTGTGGATCTCTGCAGCAACTCCAGATTTACCATGGGCCTCTTGGCTGCTTCTCTGATTAATGCTCTCCTTGGCCTGCCTGTCAGCTTAGGTGGACAGCCATGTCTTGGTAGGTTTGCAGTTGTGCCATACTCTTTCCATTTTTTGGAAAATGAATTGAACAATGCTCTGTGAGATGTTCAAAGCTTGGGATATGTTTTACAATCTAACCCTGCTTTAAACTTTTCCACAACTTTATCCCTTACCTGTCTGGTGTGTTCCTTGGCCTTCATGATGCTGTTTGTTCACTAATGCCCCGTACACACGGTCGGATTTTCCGATGCAAAATGTGTGATAGGACCTTGTTGTCGGAAATTCCGACCGTGTGTAGGCTCCATCACACAATTTCCATCGGATTTTCCGACACACAAAGTTTGAGAGCAGGATATAACATTTTTCTACAACTAAATCCGTTGTCGGAAATTCCGATCGTGTGTACACAAATCCAACGGACAAAGTGCCACGCATGCTCAGAATAAATAAAGAGATGAAAGCTATTGGCCACTGCCCCGTTTATAGTCCCCGACGTACGTGTTTTACGTCACTGCGCTCAGAATGATCAGATTTTCTGACAACTTTGTGTGACCGTGTGTATGCAAGACAAGTTTGAGCCAACATCCGTCGGAAAAAATCCTAGGATTTTGTTGTCGGAATGTCCGAACAAAGTCCGACAGTGTGTAGGGGGCATTAGGCTCTCAAACAAACCTCTGGGGGCTTCACAGAACAGTAACATTTATACTGAGATTAAATTACACAAAGGTGGACTCTATTTACTTTTTTTTTAATTATTCTTTTTATTAAGTTTTATAGAAGACATGTAGAAAAAAGACATTGACATGTTGCCAAGTCACTCACACTGCCAAGCATGGCCCAACGATTTACATATAACAGAAGACATAAACTCTAGCTAAAAATTCTGAGAACAAACCCTTCACCCCCCCAACAACACAAGGCTCAGTTCTCTCATGCTCCACATACAGCATACTGATCCGGAGTAGAGTGGACCTAATGCTTGATACAAAACCTTTGAGAAGTGTTTGTGCACAGCCCATTCACCTCCCGCAGTAAACTCTATCATTAATTGCAACTAAAAATCCCAGAAGTATATTCAGCCCCAGTACATGCAGGACGTCAAGTATCTCCCACCTCTAGCCCAGTTGTAAAAGGGATGTACATTCAACAACTGTCCAATTCTTCAGTTCTTATCCCACCGTTAAATCGGAGTTATACCATGCCTGCCATACCTTTATAAAATGTCTTCCCACATCCTCTTGATAAGTAAGTCGTTTTATAATACGGCATCATTGAATGCACCAGCCCTTTCCAGAAGGGTAAGCTAGGGGCCTCCAATTTCCTCCAGTGTAACAAAATGTCCTTTCTACCATAAAATAACAGGATACTAATTAGGGTTCCATGCACCCGTGATGGGACCACCAGGAGGCACACTTATTGTCAATGGAATTGGCACCACTAGGACCTCCGCAATGCAGGAGGTGACCTCAGTTCAGAACTTTTGAATCTGCAGGCACCTCCGGAAGACGTGGTCAGCAGCCGCTGGTGAGAAGGAACACCTCCAACATTTCGCCAGGACAGTTAGATATATGACAGCCAGTCTAGCTGGTGTATAGTACATTTTATGCAAAAATTTAAAGTGAATCAGTCTATCTTTTGCCGAGACCAGATGCTGAAAGGGAAGATCCCACATGTCATCCCACTCCTCCCCTTGAATGTCAGAGACCTCTGCCTCCCAACATTCCCTACATTTAGTCACTGCCAACGGTCGCTTTTTAAATAACTCTTTGTATGTTACAGACAACGTTTTAGGAAGTTCCTCAGACATAAGCAGGTTCTCTAAATCCGAGGGAAAGGATTCAATGCTCCTATCCCTAAACTGGGCCTGAAAAGCATGACGCAACTAAAGGAACCTAAAATAATACGAATTGAGAAGGTAATGTCTGTGCTTGAGCTGATCAAAGCTTAATAATTCCCCATCTCTTGTGATATCCTTAAGTAGTTTGATTCCTTTAATCACCCACACCATGGGATCCTTAAAAGTATAAAAGTGAGGCAGTCTGGGATTCATCCACAAGGGAGTTAAGGGAGAAATGCCCAGATGATTGGGGCAAGCTAACCTGACCACTTCTTACCAGGCTTTAATGGTGGCTTTCATAGACATCGTAAGGGGAAGATCCGACTTGGCACCTCTATGAATGGCCAGTCGCAAAGAATCATACGACCCCAAGTGGGCCACCTCCAATACCGTAGCCGAGTCCCCATCATCTGAAACCAACCAGCAGTGAACAAACACCATCTGACTTGCTAAATAGTATTTCCTCCAATCTGGCAAGGCTAAACTTCCCTGACCCCAAGGCTCCTGCAATACCTTTAGCCCTATCCTGGGTAGTTTAGGGGACCATAGAAATTAGCTTGTAATGCCATCCAATTTTAAAAAAAGGATTTAGGAATCCATGAGGGGCATGTCTTAAAAAATATAAAATAACCAGGAGAATCTTCATCTTCAGTAGGTTAATCCTCCCTATTAACGATAAGTGTAGCCTCTGCCAAATCTGGACCTACTGTTTAAAGAAGGGCAGCAGGGGTGTGAGGTTAAGGGGCATATAATCAGCGACATTCACTGTGACTTTGACTCCTAAATATGTAATAGTGGAGACCCACCGCAATGGCAAGTCAGGGTCCGCTACCTCCTGTGCACCTGCGTCTAGTGGCAAAATAGATGACTTGTTCCAGTTAACCTTTAAATCCGAGAAGGTAGTGAATTTATTCATAATGAGAAGTGTCGCTTTCAGCGACTCTCCCAGGTCCTTTTGGAACAGCAACAAGTCAGCAGCATAAAGTGCTAGACCTGTTTCCTACTCTGATAGCCTCAACCTCCCTCAACGTTCTCAGTGCAACAGCCAGTGGCTCCATCATAAGAGCAAAAAGGAAGGGAGACAGAGGGCAACCCTGCCTAGTACCCCTACCCACTGAAAAGAAAGGGGAAGTAGATATGCCCAACTGAATCGCCATCCTAGGATTACTATAAAGAAGAGAGTTACAGTGTCTGAAAACAAAGCCGAAGCCCATTCTTTCTAGAACTGTAAGCATATACTGCCAATCGATCGAATCAAAAGCTTTTTCAATATCGATTGACACTCTAATTTTAGTAGAGGAGTAAAGATTTGGAAGTTGAAGGTGGGTAAATAGTCTCCGCAAATTTGTGCCTGTAGACTTGCCGGGCATAAAGCCCGTCTGGTCAATATCTACCAGAGAGGAAATAACCTCAGCAAGCCTATTCACACTTTTGTTGAGATTTTCAGGTCAAAAGGGCAATAGGCCTGTAGAGAAGAACATTCGAGAGGGTCCTTACCGGGCTTCAACAATAGAATCATGTGGGCCTCAAGCATCGAGTCAGGCAGCCTCTGCTTTTTCAAGCAGTGCTCCAAAAGCAAAGTAAGTCTATGAGCTAACTGATCTACATAAGATTTGTAAAAGTCAGCAGGGAACCCATCAGTCCTTGGGACCTTATGCGGTGGCAAAGCAAAAATAGCTAATACTATCTCCTTAGTTGTAATCTTGGCGTTCAAAGCCTGTCTATCCGCGTCCGACAAGCTCGGGAGAACAAGACCCTCCAGGAGTGCATCCAAGGCTGCCTGATCATACTTTAGGATGGGTGCATACAGAGAAGAACAAAATCTCTAAATTCAGCCTTAATGACAGGAGGATCACTAGCTAAATCTCCACTCTTACATCTAATGACAGGAACATTCTTCATCTGGTTACAGTCAGCTACCAGCATTGCAAGTAATTTACCATTTTTATCAACTTCTGAAAATAAAGAGTTAGCCCTATGACCAGCCTCCGTACGTGCCAAGTTGGTAAAGTGTAGGAAGAGCAGACGCCTGGCCAATAGCGAGGATGAGTAGGAAGTATCTGATGGGCTACCGGCGTTGTCCTCTGCACATTCTCTTTCCCTTTCTTGTAGTGAGAGGATCTCAGCATTCTGCTCCACCTGCACCATCTTTATAGCAGATATGCACTCCCCCTGAGCCACTGCTTTAAATGCATCCCATACTATAGGAGGATCCGCCGACTACTCATTAGTTGACTGGACTCTATTTACTTATTAGGTGACTTCTGAGGGCAATTGGTTCCACTAGATTTTAGTTAGGTGTATCGGAGTAAAGGGGCTGAATACAAATGCACGTTACACTTTTCAGATATTTATTTGTAAAACATTTTGAAAACCATTTATCATTTTCCTTCCACTTGACAATTATGTATACTTTTTCAAGGCACTGTAAAAACTGTATATGTGTGTGTATATATACTGTATATACAGTATATATACGCTATATTACCAAAAGTAAAGTTTTTTATAAATAGACCCCTAAAATTCAAGTAAGAATATCCATGGCTCTTGTATGTAGACATATACTATATATTTTCAAAAGTATTATGACGCCTGCCTTTACACACACATGAACTTTAATGGTATCCCAGTCTTAGTCTGTAGAGTTCAATATTGAGTTGCAGCTATAACAGCTTCACTGTTGTGGACGAGAAGGCCTGGCTCGCAGTCTCCTAAGGTGTCAGCATACCAAGACATTTTGGACAATTTCATGCTCCCAACTTTGTGGGAACAATTTGGGGATGACCCCCTTCCTGTTCCAACATGACTGCGCACCAGTGAACAAAGCAAGGTCCATAAAGACATGGATGAGAGAGTTTGGGATGGAGGAACTTGACTGGCCTGCACAATCCTGACCTCAACCTGCTAGAACTCCTTTGGGATGAATTAGAGTGGAGACTGCGAGCCAGGCCTCCTTGTCCACATCCGTGCCTGACCTCACAAATGTTCTTCTGGAAGAATGGTTAAACATTCCCATAGACACACTCTTAAACCTTGTGGACAGCCTTCTCAGAAGAGTTAAAGCTGTCATAGCTGCGAAGGGTGGGCCAACGCAATACTGAGATTCCATTAAAGTTTATGTGCGTGTAAAGGCAGGTGTCCCAATACTTTTGACAATATAGTGGGTGTGTGTGTATAATATATATATATACATATATATATATATATATATATATATATACAGTGCCTTGCAAAATTATTCACCCTCCTTGGCATTTTTCGTGTTTTGTTGCCTCACAACCTGGAATTAACATGGATTGTTTGAGGATTTGCATCATTTAGTTTACAGAACATGCCCACAACTTTGAAGATTTTTTTTTTACTGTGAAGCAAACAAATAGGACAAAATAACATAAAAAGTCAATGTGCATAACTATCCCCCCCCCCCCCAAGTCAATACTTTGTAAAGCCACCTTTTGCAGCTATCACAGCTCCAACTCGCTTTGGATAAGTCTCTATGAGCTTGCCACATCTTACCACTGTCATTTTTGCCCATTCCTCCTTGCAAAACTGCTCCAGCTCATTCAAGTTGGATGGTTTGCGCTTGTGAACATCAATCTTTAAATCTGACCACAGATTTTCTATTGGATTTAGGTTTGGGCTTTGACTAGGCCATTCCAACACATTTACATGTTTCCCCTTAAACTACTGGAAGGTGAACCTCCGTCCTAGCCTCAAATCAAACAAAGAGTGGTACAGGGTTTGATCAAGAATATCCCTGTATTTAGCACCATCCATCTTTCCCTCAACCCTGACCAGTTTCCCAGTCCCGACTGCTGAAAAACATCCCCACAGCATGAAGCTGCCCCCACCATGTTTCACTGTGGGGATGGTGTTCTTTGGGTGATGTGATGTGTTGGGTTTGCACCAGACATAGCATTTTCTTTGATGGCCAAAAAATTCAATTTGAGACCAGAGCACCTTTCTCCATACATTTTGAGAGTCTCCCACATGCCTTTTCGCAAACTCAAAACGTGCCATTTTGTTTTTTGCTGAAAGTAATGGCTTTCTTCTGGCCACTCTGCCATATAGCCCAACCCCTCGGATCGTATGGCTTATTGTCATCCTATGTACAGATACTCCAGTCTCTGCTGTGGAACTCTGCAGTTCCTCCAGGGTTACCTTAGGTATCTGTGCTGCCTCTCTGATTAATGCCCTCCTTGCCCGGTTTGTGAGTTTTGGTGGGGGCCATCTCTTGGCAGGTTTGCTGTTGTGCCATGTTCTTTCCATTTGGTTATGATAGATTTGATGGTGCTCCTAGGGATCATCAAAGATTTGGATATTTTTTATAACCTAACCTTGACCTACTATACTCAACAACATTGTCCCTTACTTGTTTAGAGAGTTCCTTGGTCTTCATGGCAGTGTTTGGTTAGTGGTTCCTCTTGCTTAGGTGTTGTAGCCTCTGGGGCCTTTCAAAAAGATGTGTCTATGTAATGACAGATCATGTGACACTTAGATTGCGCACAGGTAGACATCATTTCACTAATTGTGTGACTTTTGAAGGTAACTGGTTGCACCAGAGCTTTTTATGGGCTTCATAACAAAGGGGGTGAATACATACGTACATGCCAATTATCAGTTTTTTATTTCTGAAAAATAGTTTTATGTATATATTTTTCTAATTTTACTCCACCAACTTAGACTATTGTGTTCTGATCCATCACATATAATTCAGATTAAAAAACATTGAACTAAAGGCTGCAATGTAACAAAATAAGCAAAAAGCCAAGGGGGTGAATACTTTTGCAAGGCACTGTATATATAGCAGCAGGCAGCTTGAAGGTCTAATCCTATGTATAGTCCACATCCATTAAGTAAAAGAAATGCGGCTCATTGACCTTTGTAGCTGCAGGCACTCTGGAGCTATTAACTCTCAAAGT
Organism: Lithobates clamitans; assembly: GCA_037952925.1. Lineage (NCBI taxonomy): Eukaryota > Metazoa > Chordata > Amphibia > Anura > Ranidae > Lithobates > Lithobates clamitans. Next base: position 5,209,335 of record JBBGZY010000392.1, read on the forward strand.
TTACAAGAGCAGTACTGAAATCAACCAAGCTGAGTCTCAGCACTCTGCTCTCCCCTATTTCTGTTCATCTGTTCGTTGTTTAAACTGATTTACATTAGAAGGTTTTAAGGCTGCCATGTCACTAAAGGGTGGTGCACCATTATCTAAGCCAGTGTTTCTCAACCTTTTTTCAGTCAGGGCACCCTTTAAAATTATGAACGATCTTGAGGCACCCCCTTCTAAAATGTAAAAAAATCAATTAATAGTTTTACATAGCACAGCAGCATCCACACACGTAGAACAGCCAACAATAGAGGTGATTTATTCTTTTAAAGTAAATACACTTTTTCACTCTGGTATTTACCGGTAGTATTCCAGCATTTCTTCCTAATTTCTTCTCCCTCACACATCTAACATGACCCCAGTGCTGTGCAGGTACCCAATGTCCTCCTTGTCAACCAATGACGTCAATGGTTGTTAGAATGCTGAATGGTCCAGTGCCCAAGGTTGTAATTTTGCACAATGAAAACATTTGGCTTTCTGTAACAAAAAAGCAACCTTAATCCACCTAATGGCTTGTACACAATTTTTGGGCAATTTGGAGCAATTTTTAGGTATTTTGCTAAGACACTCCTGAAGAACCCAGAAGGCACCCTGGTTGAAAGAGGCTGATCTAAGCTGGCTTATATTGACCAATTTTAATTACTTCAATCATGCTATTAAAATAAATGACCAGCAAACAGCTACAATTAACCAAAGTAAACCCTACACATATAATTTCATGCAGCAGTGAATGATCCCACAAATGTGGAGAATTGTGCAAATGAGAGATCATTTACTTCCTCATTCTATTATATTTTACACCCTATTGTTTTCTGTGTGTATAGTTACTGATCACTAATCTCCAGTAACTAGTAGCTGGTGATTTTATTAGCATTATCACTCTGACAAAAATCACCCATGTGCTCCCAACCTTAGACAAGGACTGTACTGCTTCTGTTGTGAACATTGAACATCAATCACTCCACAGTACCTGCATTTATTTAGAGCTTGTTTTGAAGCTAATTTATTGCTTGTTCAGAATATGTAAATACGTGAACTTTTAGTGTACAAAGGCATTTAGCGTTCAAATGCTCTCCCTTTCCGATGTTGATCATTTTGCAAATAACAAATAATCAATGTGTTGTTTAAGGATCACATTATGTTAGGTACACTTGATTAAAGACACCTGTTTTTCAAGGTCAGCCTATTTTAGTATGTAGGTAATTAAATTTGCTAAACTAATGTGCCAACCAAGGTGCTGTTAGGGCCTTCCTACAGTCTGCTTTATACGGTAGAACTATTTTTCATCTGTACAGAACATTGATTATTTATTTGTTTTATTTATTTTTTAACTTAGATGAGCCTCCTGACTCCTATCTAAGCCCTTCTACCCACTTCTCCCTACAGTTCTCTAGCTAATTTTTGCAATAAATGTCCAGAGCTGTCCCAGAAAAGGGAAAAACAAAATAATGAAAAATGTATCACTATGCCTACATTTTGAAGTTAGCTGCTGACTCCACTTGTTTTTCAGTAAGAGGTACTGTTTCACAAACTCCTTTTAATTAATTTAGCACTATATATACTCATTCATACTGCACTGTTCTGATAAACTTCATTAGTGTGTTCCCAGCATAGCCATTTCTTTACAATCTTACCAGCAATCCATTGTACCCATGGCTTGTTCACTTGTGGATGAAGTCTGCTCCCCTGACCATGTGGAATAAACTTTAACAACAGCATTAATGGTCAGGGGTGGGTCATGGTGATGCCACGATCTAGCCTGTAAATTTCTGTTTCTGAAATTCTTAACGTCTTGCTACAGTGGTTCTGCTAAGTCTGTGATTCCTATCACATGTGCTACTGTCTTCTCTGTTTACCTATGGGTGTCGCCCGCCCTACTGAGGATTTATATCCTTTTCCCTTCTATCACTTCCTGGGTGGCCTCCCAATATGCTTCCCTATATATAGACATGTTTAGTGCAGCGTGGGTTGCCTGAGCAGCTTCCTAGTTCCCGGAGCTCCTGCTTGCCTAGTGTTTTGTGCACTTAGTGACTTCCCGTGCATCGACCCCAGGTCCATCTTCCGTTCATGCTTGTTTGTCGCCCACTCTGACTCCGGCTTGTTTCCCAGATCCTCTTCTGTTTCCTACCATCTGTATTCTGCATATGCTAATGGTTCCTGTATCATCAGTTAGACGTACCTGGAAGACATGACCTGGTTTCAGCTTTCTGCAAGTTCATCCCCATCATCAGGGGCCCTGGTTAAGAAGCAGGCTGGGAATTAGACTCCTTGACCTGGGGAACCCAGGTTGGCATTCTACAAAGGCTCACTACCATTGAAACCTGACAGGTGGACATACGATTTTTGCAGACTGTAGAGGAACTCAAAAAGCCTCTGGGATTTGGGGGCCCCTGTTTACATAGGTTGGGTCTGTCATTGTCACATAGACCTGGATAGCGCTCACAAAAATATTACCAGATTCCTGCAGTTTAGGTAAATATGTGCTATTAAATTTGTTATGTCACTGCGTGCACTACAAAAGTAAAGGTACAAGCCCATATCTGGTGTATTTGCCTCTGTTTTCCTCACACAGATGTCTTCACAAAATAAAAACTCTATTCTGTTCAAATGTCTGGAAAATTACAGTATGTTTATGGATCAATGCTAAGCATGGTACATGAAGCTATTGTGAGCTATTAATATTATAAGCAACCATGCATGATTTATTTGCAAAATATGCTCTAATCATCTGTATGCTAGTACTATCTTATATGACAATTTATTCCTGTAATATATACATTGCTATCTGTTGTATATGCAAAAAATATGCAAAAACTAGCAACAGCTAGCAAGGTTATTCTGGTCACGACCAATATGAATGGAAATTCCTAGTGCTAATGCTAGATGTGTGCTTGATAGCGCTGTTTCGATACAAGTAAAAATTGGTTCTGATGGATCTACCAAGAGATGAATTGTGATTGAAATCTAGTAAGTGTGGACCCTGTTTAGTTACTAGTCTGCTACCTTTTGTATAGCCTCAAAGGAAATGCTCACCAGACAGTAAATTCTTGGAGGAGTCCTGGTACAAAAGTTCATCTTCAAAGGATATTTTGAAACATATAATGGGTAAGCGCATCAGATGCAGCCAACGCATTTCTGGGGAAAAAGCCTCCCCCTTCTTCAGAGCTTGAGTAGTCAATGTTAATAAAGTCAAAACAAAATGCACAAAGAGACTTGTGTTTAGTATTGATGAAGACTAGTGACTCCGGATGGCACTATAAGCAGCCGGCTCCAAGAATCCAAGAATTTACCTTAGTGCTGATGCTAGGGACACATTTGGGAGGATCTTGACTTAACAGCAACATCAGGGAGATAGCCAAGGGTTGAGAACCACTTAAAAGAGCCAGAGCTGTTGTCTAAACCAGATGGTCAATCTAAGATAAAAAAGACAGACACAAGTGGGCAGGCTGCTTGAGAGCGAGGCGTCCATTTTATCCAGCCAAGGAAAGGTCTTCAACTTTAGAAGGCCCTCTTAGATAAATTACTGGCATTTGATGGTATTTAGATGCCCCCAAGTCTTAAAAAGCTATAGAACCCTTCCTGTACAAATAGTAGGCAAGTATAGGACATACAAAAGAAGAAAAATATAGGGGTTAAAAATTAGACAAAGAAGAAGTAATAAAAGCTGCACATGGGCTGATGAACAATGGAAAAATAATTCAAGGGGCCTAACTGGTGACTTGTGGTGCAAAACAAACAAACAATATACCAACAAATAGAACAGAGAGATTTTCTAGGCTGCCAGGTATGAAGACATAAGGCAGAAAGCACCATGAGCTTGGTTGAAGGAAGCCAAATACAGTAAACATAAGCTGTTTTGGAAGGTTGTCCAGGACCAGGGAATGAAAGCAAATGTGACCAAACAGCAAAGGCTTGATTGAAATGTAGCCAAAGACAAGTTAGAACGTTGCAAAGGACTAATGCCCTGTACACACGGTCGGACATTGATCGCACATTCTGACAACAAAATCCATCAATTTTTGCCGACGGATGTTGGCTCAAACTTGTCTTGCATACACACGGTCGCATAAAGTTGTCGGAATTTCCGAACGCCAAGAACGCGGTGACGTATACCACGTACAACGAGACTATAAAAGGGCAGTTCAGTACCTAGCGCAGCACCCTTTGGGCTCCTTTTGCTAATCTTGTGTTAGTAAAAGTTTGGTAAGAGACAATTTGCACTTTTTCAGACTCGTGGTTTTCAGATCGTATTTCTGCTGTTCAGTTTGTGCTTGTGAGTTTGTATCTGGTATTCAGTGCGTGCAGCGAGTACCATTGATTTATCATTGTGTTCTTGTCCGTTCATTACTGATTCTTGCAGTGCACTTGTAGTACAAAGTGGATTTTCCTTTAGTAAATAAACCCCACTGTGTGCATCTTCAAAATTTGGCTTTTCTAGAATATGTCAAAAATGTTAAAAAAATTGTCAGAAAAACAAATCAGAAATAAGTTAGGGATTTCTAGGGGTTTTAAACTCTCCCTAAAACATCAATGATGTTCTTCATTTTGTTTTGAACATCATTGATGTTTTGCTTGATGTTTTCCAAGTCCCTATTACACCCCATGATCTCCCCGATCAGGATCTGGGCACTTTCACTGGTGAACTGACCTTCATCCACAACATCACAATCACCTAAAAATATAGAAAAAAAAATACACCATGTATTATAAATATGCAGGCATCCATCTCTTACCTGAGCCTGTGGTCACAGACACTCACCTGTTGTGGTGACAATTTTCACCACGTCTCCCTCCTCCTCCTCTGGTTGGGTTTGGGGGATTTCACCTTCTTCCTGAGGTGCGGGGTTTGTTGTCTCCTCTGATGAGTGGTGTCCTCTAGTTATTTTCTCCCCTATGTAATAAAAAAAAAGGTATACTTAGCACACAGATATTTGATGGCAGAAATAGGAATATGAAACATTGCTTGGAAGGGTACAATTGTCTCTTTTGCAAGAGTTGCAAGATGAAGAAATATTTTTTTCCTTTGTCAGTCTTGAATACTTACCTGTTTTGTACAAGCTTCACAGATGGAGACACCTCTATAGTATACACTGGGGCACCTGTGTGGGCCCCTAATATAAAGGGTGTTCTGGTGTCCCACACTAGTGCTCCAGCGTCCAGATGTGTAGACAGCTGCTGAGTGTCCTCTCCTTACACAAAATCTAGGTTTGCATTTCATTCTAGTTACAAACCCATCTAGACAACAAATTATTTTAAGAGAAGTAGGCCAGAAAAAATGTATTGAAATGCATCTGGAGAAAACATGGTGTTTTATTGGCCGAACGAACAATGTTTCCTACGAACGAATAATGTGTCCATGAACATGAAAGTTGCCATTTTAAACTGTACAACAGTAAAGAAAAGCACATGGAGCAGCACGAACATAATAAAAATAAAGAATAGGAACACAGGACAACTACTTACTTTTTTGCAGCACTCTCCTGAACCTTCTGTACTGATCGCGCTCCCTTAATTTGAGGTCCGATCACCGCTTCCTCAGTTGATCCTTGGATCGTCGTACCCCAAAATGCCCGTGCAGACTCTTGACAACTTTCGCCATAATCTTGGCCTTTCTGACATTGGGGTTGGGGTAAGGTCCGTACTTCCCGTCATAGTCAGCCCTCTTCAGTATGTCGACCATCTCCACCATCTCTACAAAGGCCATATTTGAGGCCTTAAATCTTCTCCTCTGGGATCGTGACATTTCTGGCTCCGGGCTTTCCTCCTCCTCGTAATTAGCACGCACCTGTTGTGCCTCCGCCATGTACTCTTCCCCACTGTGCCGAACGAGAAGGGGCGGGCAATAGACTAGAAAGAACGTCAGGGGCGGGCGGAGTTTCACGCATGCGCAGTGTATATAAAGCGTAACACCTGTGCGTAGTACGTATGATCTGTGAGCGGAGGAAGGAGTATAAGCGCCAATCGTGATAACGCAGGTAACATTTAAACTTGGGCCTATACTGCTTAGAGATTGAGGCCTGTATTGGGACAAGATTAGGAGACTTTAGCCTGACATTAGGGTTTGTCTTGTGTATTGCAGATAAAATGGATGGCTTCAATGACCACAACTTCCTCCCCCTGTTCATAGACAAGTACAGGGAGCTGCCCTGTCTGTGGCAGGTCAAACACCCGCATTATAATCATAAAGAAAAGAGGCAGGCAGCGCTGGAGAAACTGCTGGAGTTGGTGAAGCTGGTGGTCCCCACAGCAACCATCCCCTATTTAAAAGCCAAAATTGGTGGCCTGAGGAGCACTTATTTAAGGGAGCGCAAGAAGGTCCAGGATTCCCAGAGATCCGGAGCTGCAGCAGATGACGTTTATGTCCCCAGGCTGTGGTACTGTGAGAGACTTTGATTTCTGTCAGACCAGACTGAAGTCAGCAAATCCCTCTCAACCCTTCCTTCCACTCTTCCTTCCACGCTATCTTCCACCCCAGCTGAGGCTTCTGATGTCCACACAACCCTCACATTTTGGCTTCCAATATATAAGCCTATGGGCCTTGTATATTTAAATATGGTGCGTAATTGATGCTGTGGTGACTGAGGTTTGGAACATCATCCGATAAGCTATCAAGTCATAGTCCAGCCGGGATATGCATACAATTCTGTGAACGAGTAAGTCCCCTCTCCCTCCCTTTTGCATATAGCTTCTACTTTCCCATGCTCCTATTTTTTGCCATTTATACTTACGATATATGTTAATTGTATATATGTACTAATGATTGGTATACTTTACCTATGTACTCCCCCAGATCATACAATTACCCTCACAGGAAACCCCTGAAGAAGGAATTGCATTTTTAATCCGAAACATGTTGGGTTCCTATGTACCACGTATATGTATGTTTCTTTAATTCAGAACGTTCATCTATATGGTCTAGGTATTTTGTATGTAGTGTCCATTGTTTTAAAGATTCTATTTTTGTACATTTCAAATAAAGTATAATATTTTATTACTTTTGGGCACTTGTCATACCAATCATACTATTCATTACCTCCCCCCTTTCTTTTGCTTATTTACTTATATATCTTTTTCCCCCATCACCCGTACAATCCCAAGGTTTTTCTTCTTAATCTCTTTAAAATATATTGTTGGGATGAGGTGAAGGGGGTATAAACCTATATTTATATTCAATATCTGGCAGTGCATCACTTTAAACATTAAAATCTGATGTCCAACCTGGGACTTCCAGCCAGGAAGAAGTGGAGGAGCCCAGCTTGAGCCAGGTATAGCATTGTTCTACAGATTTCTGGTCAATAAATAAATGATGTTTCCTAGATGTTATTATTGATCACTAATTGCAGATTAAATAAAGGCGTTTACATATCAATAGACAGTAGTGGTATAATTAACAATAACCACAGGGTATGTACGGGTGTGGTTGGTTTTTTCTTTATTTTTATTTTTTATAAATTTTTTTTTTTTTGCTCTTCTTTTTAGAAGTGAGGAACAACTATGGAATAACAATAATAAACACGGGGAATGTATGGACGGGGCCAGGGGTTTTCCCTTTTTTTTTTTTTTTGGTATGTTTTAGGCTTGTTTAATGTGTTGGTTTGTAGGTGGTGGGGGTGTCAATGTGGAATTGAATACACAGACCGATACGCACAAATATTGGGAATCTCATCAATCACAGGATATATTTGGTTGTCGAACATATGTTGGGGGAGGGAGGGGGTTGAGACAGGCAGCGTTTTTTTTTTCATTCCCCTTTTTTTTTTCTTTTTTTTTTTGGGGAGGGGATAGGGTCAGTTGTAAGAGAACGATGTTACCAATTGGTCTCTTATTAATGTTTAATATGTTAATCCTGCGTAATTATTGTAAAATATGAAATTAAGGATGTTTAATTGTGAATTGTGAAAAGTATAACAGAAAATAAAACATTTTTGATTATAATAAAAAAAAAAAATAGACAGTAGTGGGCAAAAAATAATTGGGACAAGAATGAAAAATGCTGGGCTCAGAATGATAGTCTGTTATATTTGTTAACATTCAACTTGCAACAGTCATGAGGTGAAAATTGTGTGTGATTGATGAAGAAAAAACTAAAACTATGTCCCTTTTTCATACACAGGAAGACCTCAGCCAGGAGGAGGCTCTGAAATGTGGCACACAGGAGGAGGCGGGGGTTAGTGGCAGCCAGGAGGAGGTGGGGGTAAGTGGCAGCCAGGAGAAGGCTGGGCCCAGTAGGAGCCTCACACAATCCCAGGTCCCTCCCCTCCGCCTTACAACGAAAAGCTCAGGCTGATTAAGGAGGCTTCTGCGTCCCTCAGAACCACCCCCACTAGTGAAGAGGCCTTTGCCTGCATGGCTGCCACCAAACTGCAGGACATGGAGGAGGGTCAACGCCTCATGTGTGAGAAAATCATTTATAAAACATTAAATAAGGGGTCGAGGGGTGAAATCACACCCAATACCCACCTGAGTGAGTTGCATCATCCTCCTCCTCCTCCTGCCACAACTCCACCACCACAGACACAGCGTGGAAGGAAGCGTGGAAGAAAGACAACAGAGTGATGACCTGGGTTCAGTCTGGTCTGACAAAAGATGCAGGCTCTTGTATGACCACAGCCTGGGGACATGTATGTCATCTGCTGCTGTTCATGATCTCTTGGACTTCTGGACCAGATTGTACTCCCTTACATAAGGACTCCTCAGGCCACCAATTTTGCCTGGAAATAATTGATGTGTGCCCTGGGGGCCAACGGCTTCGCCAATTTCTGCTGTTTCTCCAGCATTGCCTATCTCTTTCTTTGGTTATGACCCCTTAATAAATTTTTGCCTTGTTTTATTATACTCGCCTATGTTTGTTTTCCTTCAAAAAGGACAGTTTGCTTGTGAGGAGGCAGGTACATTTCAAAAATACAATGTGAAATTAACAAGGGACACCAACACCAAGCAACCTCCTTGAGAATAAATAATACAAGATAATAATGGTGTTGTGGTAACTTGACACACAAAACACACCCAAAACTATTCTGGAGTTAATAAAAAAAAAAAGAAAAAACCCACAAGATCAGGATTTAAAAAAAAAAAAAAAAAATTCTAAAAACATCAAAAACAATTTTTTTTTCAGTAGATGTGACAAATAAAAATATTATATTGATGAAATCACGAAAAATAATAAAGAAAGAGGTTTGTGAGAACTCTGTGTGAATATGTGCAGCAAAACAACTTCATTCTTCTAGCATTATAAAGAAGAAGAGAGTGCGCTGCATTAAACAATTTAAAACATTGCAGCATGACGAAAGTGCTATATCCATTACGAACGCTAATTTTACCAGATCAAGCAGTTCCGTCTCGGAATTTATTCTGAGCATGCGTGGCACTTTGTGTGTTGGAATTGGCCACACACGGTCGGAATTGACGCGATCGGATTTTGTTAGTGGAAAATTTTATAGCCTGCTCTCAAACTTTGTGTGTCGGAAATTCCGATGGAAAAAGTCCGATGGAGCCCACACACGGTCGGAATTTCCGTCAACAAGCTCCGATCGCACATTTTCCGTCGGATAATCCGACCGTGTTTACAGGGCATAAAGCATATAAGCAGAAGCAACCAAATTGAATTTCTTCAGCACATTTCTGACACAGCTCTGTTTGGTGGTAGTTGTAGTTGTCCAGGATCAGATTAGGAATAGTAATTGTGGTATGTTTACTTAGCAAAGGCCTTAGCATTTCAGAAGCAGTCCTTTGGTTGGTGTACTATAGGATAGCTGCTTTGTCTCTTGTCATACAGTAAGCCGACCATAGGACTTAAACGATCAAATAAGGTGCTACTCCTCAATTCATCAATATGTGCAACTGGATGAAGTACCTGTGCCTGGACCACCACTGTACACTCCATTTCACAAAATGTAATAGATAAAGTTCTGGCAATACAGTCAAATAAGAATAAAAATTGCTTTATTAGAAATCCATCTAAACATAGAGGGGAAATCTGATACAAAGCAAGGTTGGCACATTTCATCCACTTTTCGGGCCTTAGTTTTCCTTAGTTGTTGCCAATTTTTGCCCCATGGTAATTCCACTTTCAGGGCCTTAGTTTTCCTTAGTTGTTGCTAATTTTTGCCCCATGGTGATCCTCCAACCCAGATTAAGTTGCCTGGTTGCTTCTGCTTTCATGTTTTCATCTTTGGTAATGTGCAGTCTAGCAGCGCCAAATGCAAAGATTTGAAGAACAGAAGTTTAGATTTTTCATTGTTTTTTTTTTTTTTATTAAATATACTGTGTGTATATATATATATTGTCCACCTTGCCACAAGTGCTATGCAGAAGCGGCTCTAGGCTTTGTGAGGCCTTAGGCAAAACGTACACATGAGGCCCCACGGACTGGGACGCTCCGTGATAAGGCCGCTATTCCTCAGGCTGCGGGCAGTATCTGATTTGTCCGTCAGCTCCTAAGCCACAGAGTCCCAGTGGGGGTAGGCGGAGCCGCCAGCGTCAACTTCAGTGATTGAGAACAGGCAAATTAAGTGGCCGCGAGGCCCCTGTGAGTGCGAGGCCTTAGGCGACCGCCTAATTTGCCTAATTAGAGAGCCGCCTCTGGTGCTATGTACAGTAAAAATGGTTCTTAGCCATTTGAACAGCTGATTTTAAAGCTTTTGAAACAGTCCTGTGGTTGAATAGTAGATAAAGGTCTGGCAACATGGTAAAATAAGATTAAAAATCCAGAGAATCTTTATTAGCAATCCATTAAAACATAGAGGGGGAATCTGATAAAAAGGTTGACGTGTTTTTGCCCCTTCCTATGCCTTATGCCGCGTACACACGGTCGGACTTTACGGCGGACTTTGCCCGGCGGACTTTTCGACGTACTTTCCGACGGACTTTGTGAATGAACGGACTTGCCTACACACAATCCACCAAAGTCCGTCGAATTCGTACGTGATGACGTACGACCGGACTAAAACAAGGAAGTTCATAGCCAGTAGCCAATAGCTGCCCTAGCGTGGCTTTTTGTCCGTCGAACTAGCATACAGACGGCAGACTTTTCGACCGGACTCGATTTCAACGGATAAATTTTAAACAAGTTTCAAATCTAAGTCCGTCCAACTTTTGAGAAAACAAAGTCCGCTGGAGCCCACACACATCGAATTGTCCGACCAAATCCAGTCCGCCGGGCAAAGTCCGCCATAAAGTCCGCTCGTGTGTACGCGGCATTAGTTGTAACAAATTGCTACATAGAACAGATTCAACAAATAAGCAATACCTTGTACTGAGGGGGGGACTGAGCAAGGGAATTACCCATTTACATCCTCTCCACATATGGACAGGGAGGAGCACACAAAATAAAATATCACAAAAGAGAAAAACAGACATATCTTGTTCCCATATAATAAAAAAAACAAAAAATTAAAAAAAGTTTACAAAGTGTTAAAGTGGTGTTCCGGCCAAAATTATACTTTTTAAATAAAAATACCCCTATAATACACAAGCTTAATATATTCTAGTAAAGTTAGTCTGTAAACTAAGGTCTGTTTTGTTAGTTTATAGCAGTAGTTTGTTATTTTATAAACTTACAGCAGGCCGTGGCCAACTTAAGTGTGGGCATCTGAAGCCAGACTGTATTTCTTCCTGGATCTCATCCTTGCAGATCTCGCACATGCTCAGTGCAGCACAAGCAGTGTAATAGGTTTCAGGTCAGGTTTCCATAGCAACGGCAGTTTCAGAGGAAGTTGCCGCCCCACATGCTCAGTGCAGCACAAGCAGTGTAATAGGTTTCAGGTCAGGTTTTCATAGCAACGGCAGTTTCAGAGGAAGTTGCCGCCCCTTCCCAGAAGGCATTGCAAACAGGAAATGATGCGATGGGCCACGGCCAGGGAGGAGGAAGTGAAAAATGAATACAGCAGATATACAGTAGGTGCTGAGAAAAAAAAGAAAAAAATATCCAATTTGTTTATAGTGCACAGTTTAGTGAGGGATGCTGAAGAGTTGTAAAAGTGGTACTCCACTTTAAGTACGGTACTTACATTGCCTCAGGGCCGTCTTTAGCGCAGGGCAAACGGGGCACTTGCCCTGGGCCCAATCTTTGTTGGGGGGCCCGCGCTAGCTGTGAATTGGGGCCCCGATCACAGCTTTGCAGAGCGCACAGAGGACACGGGAGGATGTATTCCTCGCTAGCCAGCTGAGAGGGGGCGGGGCCGGGAGCTCCACTGATGCTCTGACCCCGCCCACGTGCAGCCTGTGTACTCGGAAAAGAGCTTCTGTAGTGAGAGCCAGTGATCGTAGTGGGAGTGTCAGTGGAGCTTCCGGCCCCGCCCCCTCTATACTGGCTGGTGAATACAGAGGTCTGGGGGCGGGGCCGGGAGCTCCAATGACATTCCCACTCCGATCACTGGCTCTCACTACAGGCGCTCTGTTCCCAGTACACAGGCTGCACGTGGGCGGGGTCAGAGCGTCAGTGGAGCTCCCGGCCCCGCCCCTCTCAGCTGGCTAGCGCGAAATACATCCTCCCGTGTCCTCTGTGCGCTCTGCAAAGCTGTCATCGGGGCGACCATTCACGGGTGATGTGGGCCCAGGGCCCACCCAACAAAGCATAAGTGGAGCTCCCAGCTGCTTTAGTGAGAGCAGAGAGTGGAAGCCCCGCCCACAATCCTGAATGTATGTAGTAAGTTTGGCTGGCCAGGTATGTCCTTACAACCATAGAATGCCTGAATGTTTAAACCCTGAGCTGTGTTATTTAACTGTAAAACTGTGCATTGCTGAAAGTTCTGACCATCCCCTGTATAATGTCCGCAGTCTCTGATTGTCTACTGCAGTATGTCCGCAGTCTCTGAGTGTCTCCTGCAGTATGTCCGCAGTCTCTGATTGTCTCCTGTATAATGTCCGCAGTCTCTGATTGTCTCCTGTATAATGTCCGCAGTCTCTGATTGTCTCCTGCAGTATGTCCGCAGTCGCTGATTGTCTCCTGCAGTATGTCCGCAGTCTCTGAGTGTCTCCTGCAGTATTTCTGCAGTCTCTGATTGTCTCCTGCAGTATGTCCGCAGTCTCTGGTAATCTCCTGCAGTATGTTGCAATCGCTGCGTGATCTGCTGCAGTAAACTGATTTTGAGTCTACCTGCTATTTTTTGTATGTCTCAGAATGGAGGGGGGGGCCCCAAGAAAATGTTTGCCCAGGGCCCAATCAAAATTAAAGACGGCCCTGCATTGCCTCCATGTTGCTCCCTAAAATGCTGAGAGGCATTGGAAGTAGATTTAGCATTTAAGTTACTAGAGTCACAGTAGTGTTCACATATTCTAATTCTGAGGGGACGTGTAGTGCGGCCTACATAATGTAGATGGCATGAAGTTCAGGCTATTATTAAAAAAACAAAACTTATGTTACAAATGACCTAAGGTCAACTGAAACATGCCAGCATGTATATATTTAAAGTGGAACCTCAGCCTCCCCCCTCATTTTTTTTTAAACCCCTGCTTACCATAGGTTGTCTTCTGCACAGATCAGATACTCACCCACCCAGCCGATCCAACGTTGTCCCGCTGAGATCCAAATCTGTTTTGCCTCTGCCGAGTCCCGCATCGCCATATTCAGGTGTGATGTCACTGGTAGACGATGGAAGCTTTTCCAGGTTCAGCAGACTGGCCTACCAATGACGTGCCACTTGACCCCCCTCCCCATCCTCCTCTACTGAATTGAGGGACATTGCCTCCTGGGATATGTGACATGCATATCCCAGAAGGCAAAGGGTGCACAGTGCACAGGGAGACACTTTAAAAAAAAAAAGTAAAAAGAAAAAAAGACAGCGCTATTTAGGCATAGGAGGGGTGATGAGAAGGGACAAGTGCTGAAATGGTGAAGAGCTAAGTGAATAAAACAATACAAAGGTGTCCGTTTATGAAGCAGTGATCAGCGGTGATCCCGAGGATCACCGCTGATCACAGTCCATAAACAGTTTATGAAACAGTGATAATTGGGGGAGAACATGTTTGAACTTGTTCTCCCGCCGATTATCTCTACACACGGAGAATTCTCATTGAATGACACAGTAACGGCCAGTTTATGAAGCGGTGATCTCACCGCTTCACTGGCGATCTGAGTCAGAATTCACACTCCCAGGTTCACCAGCTCAGAGGTGGTGAATCGGGGAGTGAAGAGGAAATCTGGGGGGATCTGAGGGGGAAGGAGGAAGATTTTTAACTTCCTTATGCCTCGTTCAGACCCCCCAACACTGTAAGCATGTCCCCCTGTCATATTTATGTGTATACATATTTATACATATATACATATAATGTGTATATGTATATATATATCATGTGTGTGTATATACATGTATATATAGTGTGTGTGTGTGTATACATATGTGTATAATGTAGGGGGACACATTATTTTATTAACATTAATCCACGCGCCGTTGAGCGGTGATAATTTATCACTGCTTGATAAACTGACATTTGGTACTATAATCTCGTAAAGTCTCACGAGATTCCAGTATCAGGGGCCGTTCTCCACTATTTGAAGCATTTGTAGATCTCTTCACTCCTCCAAAGGTGAAGCGATCTACACCGCTTCATAAACTGCACACAGAGGAGAAAAATCTTCACTGTGAATGCCGGAGAATGAAGCAGTGAATAGATTTCACTGCTTCATAAACAGACACCTTAATCTAAAACTTCTGTTCTTAAACCTTTGCATTTGCTACACTGCACTTTACCAACGACGAAGACATAAAAGCAGAAGCAACCAGACTTCTGAATCTGGGTTGTAGGATTACCCTGAGGCAAAAAGTGGTAACACAAGGATAGGGTCTGGACTGAATGCAAGGTGAAACACAAAAACACATTTGCACTTAGCAAATTTGGCAGTGACGGTGCAGAACCCACATGCCTCCATAGCCTCAGGAATATCTGGGACAATAGGCAAGTGAGAGAAGGTGTGAAAGCAGAGCCTGAGAAGCATAAAACTAGAATAAACAGACAAAATAACCTAAGAAGTGGTCAGGCACAAAGAAATAGAAAATATCCTGAATTAAATATAACCAGAAGCACACAACTAACTTCACTTAGCCATTCAAATATATAATATCTTGGCTTCCTACAAGGCATTGCTTTAAACATGAGTCTAGTGCACAAAGTGTCTGTACTTCACGGTTCATGTATACTGCATGTAAAACATATAAATAGAATCCAACAAAGGTGACTTACAGCTATGCATCACTAGTTTAATGTCATTCCTCAAAATACATTTAAAAAAAGGTTGATTTTTTTTTGTACTACTTCATTTTGGTCATACCAGATGCCACTCAGAAATTGTGATGTGCATTGATCTAAGCCGCCATTCAAGACCAACTGTATATTTTTATTCATTTCTGTTTAATAGGACAAAAATCACTGGGCTGAAGTATAAGAAATTAAAATAAAAATTAAGCCCATCCATCATTTTCCGTGAAGCATGAACAAAAAAAGGAGGAAATTAAATATACATGATAGGATTCTCTTTAAATTGCTTTGCATTCATGCATCATGTGAACCTATTTTTAGAACAACATTGTACAGATTTCCATAACCTTTGTTCAGGTTCACACTATACATTATGGTTATATAATAAGAATTATCTTACATGGTGTGTAAAAGATATCTTTGGGACATGTACTATTTTACATTTTTGTAATGCTGCTTAAAAAAAGAACATTTTAGGTACCCAGCTAAGCACTGAATACATCAAAATTGCTATATAATGTAACAAAAAATGTAATTTTAAATTACGCTAAATGTTGTGATTAAAATAGAAAAAGAAAAAACAAACATGTTATACTTATCTGCACTGTGCAATGGTTTTGTACAGAGCAATAAATAATGAGTGAACTAATGCGCAAACCAACAATCGCATTGTAATTTGCACAAGTTTTTGAGTTATTTTCACCAATTTCTTGTACATGTTTTGGATGTATACGTTCTGGGACGTCACGGGTTCATTTATATTCTCGCATTTTCCATGCGTTACAGTGGAATCGCATTGCACTTTGCATTTTGTTCTTTAGATTTTGGCATTTCACGGTTTATTATTATTCACAATTGTGGGCACAACGAGCGCTACATATGTTTTATAATTTTTTTCTGTACAGAGCAGCCTCCATCCTCTTCTTTTTGTGTCCCCCGCCAGCGGTCCTGGCTCCCCCCCCAATAGAGTGCCCCTTATGCCGCACTCTTGCTATGGGGGCACTCAAGCAGGCTCACTCCTGAGCCATGCTCCTGTGAATGGACATTGTCCATTCACACACAGAGTGGGGTTCGGCCCCCGCTCCCTCATTCTATCCTCATTGGCTTACTGGTTGAGACAGACAGCAGCAGGAGCCAATGGCTCCTGCTGCTGTGTGAGCCAATGAGAAGTGAGAGACCCATGAGAGTTGCTCTCATGCACATTGCTGGATTGAGATGGGACTCAGGTAAGTATAAGGGTAGGCCTCTATGTTAACCGGTGCTCAGCTCTCTCTTACCCCAACTCATTGTCTATTATTTGGTCCAATTTTAGAAGCTACCACATTACAGATGAGACTAATCCCCACAATCTGTGTAACTATTCATTGGGTGGTCGCTTTACATTGGAGATCTTCCTCGGTTCCACTCTCCCAGCTTAAACTACGAGTAGAATTCATAGATAGAGTGGAAAGATTCTTTCACACCTTATACCACACTATACCTTTCTATGAGTGTAAATGGTCACCTTGGTTTGATCACTGAACTATCTTTGGGTGATTTCTTCCTAAGGTTTATAAATGTATATATATATTGATCTATTAATATTGATGTCTTCTCTTTTTCTGTTTCTGAAATAATGGCATTATTACTATCATTATTCACATTTGTGCCTTGATAATTTCAAACTTTTATGGATTGGGCTATTTAGCCATATATTATATTTCTTGCCATTTTCTGTAATGAAATGATTTTTTGATATTTCAAGAAGCTTGTATCTTTTGTATCATCTATTGAAACCTTCTAATAAAAGTTTTTAAAAACAAAAAACCTATGCCTTTAGAGCCACTTTAAACCCTACGACTAAGGTCAACTAACTTTGACATGTATTAGTAAAATTGTACATATCATTGCAAATGCATACTGCATACAAGTTGATTATACCTTGTTTTTCAGGTCAGATTGGGCTTTCATTTAGTGGTTAATGTCAATGGATGTCTCCTGACTTTTTTTATTATCAAACTGGCCTAAAATAGTAAAAAAGAAAAAATTTATAAACATTAGGTATTTAACCCACCACCATATTAACTTCTTGCCGACCTGACCACGTACATTTAGTGCGGGGCGGTGGTTCCCCTGTGCAGAATCCCATACAGGTACGTGATTCTGCACTTGCGACCCGCTCCTGCTGTGATTGGACACAGCAGGAGGCAATCAGTGGGTCTGGCGGACTCAATGTCGGCACCCAATGATCATTTGGGAGAAGTGGAGAACAGCAGTCTGCCTATATAAACAAGGCAGACCGCCATACTGTTGCAAGTGGAGTTAGAGATCCTGTGTTTCTGCTATGCAGGAACACCAATCTCTGCCTTCTCCAGTGGCGTCACTAGGGTTGGTGTCACCTGGTGCGGTAAAACATGGTGTCACCCCCTCCTGTCTAGGCTGCCCAGCACCCTGCATGTAGCGCATGGTCATGGGGCGCACCCCAAACCGGCCCCTGTAAATTATAGTGTATGGTGATATAGTGGTAGGTTAGGGTAGTATAGGGTGGTATATTGGCAGGTTGGGGTGGTATAGCGGCAGGTTGGGGTTGTATAGGGCAGGTTAGGGTGGCACAGGGCAGGTTAAGGTAGTATAGAGTGGTATAGGGCAGGTTGGGGTGGTATATTGGCAGGTTAGGGTGGAATATTGGCAGACTGGGGTGGTACAGAGCAGGTTGGAGTGGTATAGGGCAGGTTGGTGTGGTAAAAGGCAGGTTGGGGTGGTACAAGGCAGATTGGAGTGGTATAGGGCAGGTTGGTGTGGTAAAAGGCAGGTTGGGGTGGCACAGGGCATGTTGGGGTGGCACAGGGCAGGTTGGGGTGGTACAAGGCAGGTTGGAGTGGTATAGGGCAGGTTGGGGTGGCACAGGGCAGGATGGAGTAGCACAGGGCATGTTGGGGTGGCACAAGGCATGTTGGGGTGGCACAGGGCATGTTGGGGTGGCACAGGGCAGGTTGGGGTGGTATAGGGCATGTTGGGGTGGTATAGGGCAAGTGTGGGTGGCACAGGGCAAGTTGGAGTGGTATAGAGCAGGTTGGGGTGGCACAGGGCAGGTTGGAGTGGTATAGAGCAGGTTGGGGTGGCACTGGGCAGGTTGGGCTGGTACAGGGCAGGTTGGAGTGGCACATGGCAGGTTGGGGTGGTATAGGACAGGTTGGGATGGCACAGGGCAGGTTAGGGTAGCACAGGGCAGGTTGGAGCGGCACAGGGCAGGTTGGAGTGGTATAGGGCAGGTTGGGGTGGCACAAGGCAGGTTGGGGTGGCACAGGGTAGGTTGGAGTGGTATAGGGCAGGTTTGGGTGGCACAGGGCAGGTTGGAGTGGTATAGGACAAGTGGGGGTGGTACAGGGCAAGTTAGGGTGGCACAGGGAAGGTTGGAGTGGTATAGGGCAGGTTGGGGTGGCACAGGGCAGGTTGGAGTAGCACAGGACAGGTTGGGGTGGCACAGGGCAGGTTGGGGTGGTACAGGGCAGGTTGGAGGTTGGAGTGGCACAGGGCAGGTTGGAATGGAACAGGGCAGGTTGGAGTGGTACAGGGCAGGTTGGGGTGGTACAGAGGAGGTTAGGGTGGCACGTGGCAGGTTGGAGTGGCACAGGGCAGGTTGGAGTAGCACAGGGCATGTTGGGGTGGTACAGGGCAGGTTGCAGTGGCACAGGGCAGGTTGGAGTGGCACAGGGCATGTTGGAGTGGCACAGGGCATGTTGGGGTGGTACAGGGCAGGTTGGGGTGGTATAGGGCAGGTGTGGATAGCATAGGGCAGGTTGGGGTGGCATAGGGCAGGTGTGGTTAGCACAGGACAGATTGGAGTGGTATAGAGCAGATTGGGGTGGCACAGGGCAGAATGGGGTGGTACAGGGCAGGTTAGAGTGGCACAGGGCAGGTTGGGATAACACAGGTCAGGTTGGGGTATAGAGCAGGTTGGGGTGGCACAGGGCAGAATGGGGTGGTATAGAGCAGGTTGGGGTGACACAGGGCAGGTTGGAATAACACAGGTCAGGTTGGGGTGGTATAGAGCAGGTTGGGATGGCACAGGGCAGGTTAGGACTCTATGCAGTGAGAGTGTGCTGTGCAGTAATGCCTCATGCCTGCAGATGAAGACTTGGGCGGGTCTGCTGTGTCCTGGCCTCTAACTCCTTCAGCTGCAGGATCAGCCAGTGTGAAGGGGTCTGTGGGAGGAGTGGAGGAGGCGGCACGGCCACACCCCCTCCGCCCACCAACTTCGGCTGCCTCGGGAGATATTGGAGATCCCCGAGTGACAGCTTAACCTGAAGGTGGAATGTTATAGGGCGCTTCCCCCGCACTGCTGGATGCCCTGCACACACCGCTCCGCTGCAAGCTATAGTAGTGTTTAGCGGCGGCCCTGGTGTCACCCTTCTGGCGGGTGTCACCCGGTACGGGCCGCACCCCCTGCACCCCCATAGCAACGCCACTGGCCTTCTCACAGCAAAAACACCCCCCCCCACAGTAAGTATTCACTCCCTAGGGACACATTTCACCCTTTGATCGCCCTGATGTTAACCCCTTCCCTTCCAGTGTCATTAGTACAGTGACAGTGCATATGTATAGCACTGATCACAGTATTGGTGTCTCTGGCTCTCCAAAAAAGTGTTAAAAATGTCACTTGGTGTCCAATTTGTCCACCGCCATGTCTCAGTCCCGCTATAAGTCGCTGATCGCTGCCATTACTAGTAAAAATAAATAAATTAATAAATAAATAAAAAAAATCAGAAAAATATCCCATAGTTTGCAGACTCTATAACTTTTGCACAAATCAATCAATATACGCTTATTAGGATTTTATTTTATTTTAGCAAAAATATGTAGAAGAATATAAATTGGCCTAAATTGATGAA
This sequence comes from Lithobates clamitans, assembly GCA_037952925.1. Classification (NCBI taxonomy): domain Eukaryota; kingdom Metazoa; phylum Chordata; class Amphibia; order Anura; family Ranidae; genus Lithobates; species Lithobates clamitans. The sequence continues at coordinate 5,229,443 of JBBGZY010000392.1, forward strand.
AAAATTCGATTTTTTACATGTTTTTATTGGATGTGTTTTACAGCAGTAAGTAAGAAATATTGTTTTTTTTTTTTAAATTGTTGTTTTTGTTTATAGCGCAAAAAATAAAAAAACGCAGAGGTGATCAAATACCACCAAAAAAAAGCTCTATTTGTGGTAAAAAAAGGACAATTTGATTTGGGTACAGCTTTGCACGACCGTATCACAAAAAATGGCCTGGTCATAAGGGGTGTCGATTTTCCGGAGCTACATAGTTACATATAGTTACATAGTAGGTGAGGTTGAAAAAAGACACAAGTCCATCAAGTCCAACCTATGTGTGTGATTATGTGTCAGTATTTCATTACATATCCCTGTATGTTGCGGTCATTCAGGTGATTATCTAATAGTTTCTTGAAGCTATCAATGCTCCCCGCTGAGACCACCGCCTGTGGAAGGGAATTCCACATCCTTGCAGCTCTTATAATAAAGTACCCTCTACGTAGTTTAAGGTCAAACCTCTTTTCTTCTAATTGTAATGAGTGGCCATGAGTCTTATTAAACTCTCTTCTGCGAAAAAGTTTTATCCCTATTGTGGGGTCACCAGTACAGTATTTGTAAATTGAAATCATATCCCCTCTCAAGCGTCTCTTCTCCAGAGAGAATAAGTTCAGCGCTAGCAACCTTTCCTCATAACTAAGATCCTCCAGACCCTTTATTAGCTTTGTTGCCCTTCTTTGTACTCGCTCCATTTCCAGTACGTCCCTCCTGAGGACTGGTGCCCAGAACTGGACAGCATACTCCAGGTGCGGCCGGACCAGAGTCTTGTAGAGCTGGAGAATTATCGTTTTATCTCTGGAGTTGATCCCCCTTTTAATGCATGCCAATATTCTGTTTGCTTTATTAGCAGCAGCTTGGCATTGCATGCCATTGCTGAGCCTATCATCTACTAGGACCCCCAGGTCCCTTTCCATCCTAGATTCCCCCAGAGGTTCTCCCCCCAGTGTATAGATTGCATTCATATTTTTGCCACCCAAATGCATTATTTTACATTTTTCTACATTGAACCTCATTTGCCATGTAGTCGTCCACCCCATTAATTTGTTCAGGTCTTTTTGCAAGATTTCCACATCCTGCGGAGAAGTTATTGCCCTGATTAGCTTAGTATCGTCTGCAAATACAGAGATTGAACTGTTTATCCCATCATCCAGGTCGTTTATAAACAAATTAAATAGGATTGGTCCCAGCACAGAACCCTAGGGAACCCCACTACCCACCCCTGACCATTCTGAGTACTCCCCATTTATCACCACCCTCTGAACACGCCCTTGTAGCCAGTTTTCAATCCATGTACTCACCCTATGGTCCATGCCAACGCACCTTATTTTGTACAGTAAACGTTTATGGGGAACTGTGTCAAATGCTTTTGCAAAATCCAGATACACCACGTCTACGGGCCTTCCTTTATCTAGATGGCAGCTCACCTCCTCATAGAAGGTTAATAGATTGGTTTGGCAAGAACGATTCTTCATGAATCCATGCTGATTACTGCTAATGATATCATTCTTATTACTAAAATCTTGTATATAGTCCCTTATCACCCCCTCCAAGAGTTTACATACTATTGATGTTAGGCTAACTGGTCTGTAATTCCCAGGGATGTTTTTTGGGCCCTTTTTAAATATTGGTGCTACATTGGCTTTTCTCCAATCAGCTGGTACCATTCCAGTCAATAGACTGTCTGTAAAAATTAGGAACAACGGTCTGGCAATCACCTGACTGAGTTCCCTAAGTACCCTCGGATGCAAGCCATCTGGTCCCGGTGATTTATTAATGTTAAGTTTCTCAAGTCTAATTTTAATTCCGTCCTCTGTTAACCATGTAGGTGCTTCCTGTGTTGTGTCATGAGGATAAACACTGCAGTTTTGGTTACTGAAGCCCCCCGATTCACTCGTGAATACTGAGGAGAAGAATAAATTCAATGCCTTTGCCATCTCCCCATCCTTTGTAACCAGATGTCCTTCCTCATTCTTTATGGGGCCAATATGGTCTGTCCTCCCTTTTTTACTGTTTACATACTTAAAGAATTTCTTGGGATTTTTTTTGCTCTCCTCCGCTATATGTCTTTCATGTTCTATCTTAGCCATCCTAATTGCACCCTTACATTTCTTATTGCATTCTTTATAAAGTCTGAATGCTGAGGATGATCCCTCAACCTTGTATTTTTTGAAGGCCTTCTCCTTTGCTTTTATATGTATTTTTACATTGGAGTTAAGCCATCCAGGATTTTTGTTCGCTCTTTTAAATTTATTACCCAATGGGATACATTGGCTAATGCCCTTATTTAATATGCTCTTAAAGCAAACCCATCTCTCCTCTGTATTCTTTGTTCCTAATATTTTATCCCAATTTATGCTGAAGTGGTTAAAGACTATGCAGGATGCTGGAATGAGCTAAAGGTAGGCGACATGGGCCACTGGAGAACTACAGACCTCTTCCATTTTAGGGGCCTTTTATTATTATTATTGTCTACTGACTAGACTAGGTCACTTTGGAGGATTTATATAGTGGCATAATCAATTCTTTGATTTATTATGGTCAGGACTAAAAAAAATGACTTACTTTAAGCTGAATGCAGTAAACTGAAAAACTGAATAGCAGGTTGCTGAAGGTTACTGAACTTTACATATCATCAGTGTTCTTTTCTTAGCTTGACTGAATAAGCTTACATGTGTTGTATATTACTGTGGTATTAGTCTATTTCTAAGAGGAGGAATGTGACTCATTCACCTTATTATATAAAACAATGATCTTGCGTCGCACTATATTAAAAATGCATCTGCTTAATATTACTGCAACAGTTTACACAGCAGTCACACCGCAATTCATCCTTACCATTACAGGTTCTAAGATAATGTTCTCATGAAGTCAAGCAAGACGGGGCTCAGCCAAGCATAAAATCAGTTATTTCCAACCAGTTCCATTCTGACTGCAGAAACGAGCTGTATTTGTACGCTCAAGTTACCATCCTGTTTCACAAGGCAGAAATAGATCCATATAATGAAAATTAGCAAATCACTTCGATAGCCGGTAAGACAGGGGAAATACAACACAGCCCTCAATGTACTAGGTTATGATATGCAGGACAAGGTGTACAAGCTGTCGCTCATAATCAAAATGTAATGTTCTGGCCTTAATCGAGCTCTGAGTCTCTGCAAATCCAGAATTCAGCGCATTTCTGTGCAGTTTGTACACTGAGCTAAAGAGAAAGTTGGACAAGGACTTCATTATTATTATTATACAGGATTTATATAGTGCCAACAATTTACATAGCACTTTAAAACTTGTGTGATATTGTTAACCTGAAAGTCATTTTTTGACTTTGTTTTCATGAGTGTATATGCTTTCTGTGCCATAAATTCATATTTTTACATACAGGTTTGAAGATTATTTTCTACCAGCTGTAGCTCAATGAAGTGATTTCAGCAAAATTAATTTTGATATAAAGTTACCTATTTTGCCTTTACTGAATCTCGTCAAAAAAGCCTCAATTTTCTTAGAAAAAAATTATCACATGGCTTTGTTTTCTAACAAAGCAATGTAGATCTCTTTGCTAGCACTGACCTAGTATTTAATATGTCTTTTAATAAATACATTTTTGCCACTGAGAGCTGTCACATCAGGAACGCCAAAAATAAATACACTGGATAAGAAAGCACCCAGTGCCAAAAATTGATACAGGTTAAATTAAAAATGTAAAATATTAATACCTAAAATCTCAGTGTCAAGCATCATGTTCACAGCTAATGAAAGGTTATTTTTTGGTACAAGAAAAGATCTGGGATTGTTAAAAGGAGCTTGCCTATTCTTCTAGAGCCACTCAAAGCTCATTGCCTCCATTTAAAACCATCAAAAACCCAATTCAGTATGCCAATGGCTGTATTTTGACAATGTACTTTGCTAAACACAGCTTTTCTTTAAATGTCTGGTCACTCTGTCTTTAAACATCAGTCCCTAATATCCAAAACCTAACCAGTCATTCTTGGGTCTTCAGTGACACCTGTTCCCAACTACAGGAGGTTGTTATTCATCCTTCTCATCCGTCCTCTAAATTTCAGCCACACATTCATAACTCAATCATTTTTTGGTCAAACCCTTACATGTCCCCCTCATTTATCTTTTAAACCCAGGGGCGTAACTACCACCATAGCGACCCATGCGGATGCTATGGGGCCCACAGCAGAGTGGGGCCCAGTGAGGATAAGAGCACTGCCGGCACAGTCTCCCAGCCAGGGGAAAAGAGAGGAAAGGAAGAGGCCAGCTGTCTGCATCAGCAGAGAGCTGAATTGCCCGATGTAAGAGCTTTCATTAGAACTTCCAGTGTTCCCGGGGCTCACGTCACATAGCTCCACCTTTTGGCCCGGTGCCTTTGATAGACAGAACGCCGATCCATAGTTACATAGTTACATAGTAGGTGAGGTTAAAAAAAGACACAAGTCCATCAAGTCCAACCTATGTGTGTGATTATGTGTCAGTATTACATTATATATCCCTGTATGTTGCGGTCATTCAGGTGATTATCTAATAGTTTCTTGAAGCTATCAATGCTCCCCGCTGAGACCACCGCCTGTGGAAGGGAATTCCACATCCTTGCCGCTCTTACAGTAAAGAACCCTCTACGTAGTTTAAGGTTAAACCTCTTTTCTTCTAATTGTAATGAGTGGCCACGAGTCTTATTAAACTCTCTTCTGCGAAAAAGTTTTATCCCTATTGTGGAGTCGCCAGTACAGTATTTGTAAATTGAAATCATATCCCCTCTCAAGCGTCTCTTCTCCAGAGAGAATAAGTTCAGCGCTCGCAACCTTTCCTCATAACTAAGATCCTCCAGACCCTTTATTAGCTTTGTTGCCCTTCTTTGTACTCTCTCCATTTCCAGTACATCCTTCCTGAGGACTGGTGCCCAGAACTGGACAGCATACTCCAGGTGCGGCCGGACCAGAGCCTTGTAGAGTGGGAGAATTATTGTTTTATCTCTGGAGTTGATCCCCCTTTTAATGCATGCCAATATTCTGTTTGCTTTATTAGCAGCAGCTTGGCATTGCATGCCATTGCTGAGCCTATCATCTACTAGAACTCCCAGGTCCTTTTCCATCCTAGATTCCCCCAGAGGTTCTCCCCCCAGTGTATAGATTGCATTCATATTTTTGCCACCCAAATGCATTATTTTACATTTTTCTACATTGAACCTCATTTGCCATGTAGTCGCCCACCCCATTAATTTGTTCAGGTCTTTTTGCAAGGTTTCCACATCCTGCGGAGAAGTTATTGCCCTGCTTAGCTTAGTATCTTCTGCAAATACAGAGATTGAACTGTTTATCCCATCCTTCAGGTCATTTATGAACAAATTAAATAGGATTGGTCCCAGCACAGAACCCTGGGGAACCCCACTACCCACCCCTGACCATTCTGAGTACTCCCCATTTATCACCACCCTCTGAACTCGCCCTTGTAGCCAGTTTTCAATCCATGTACTCACCCTATGGTCCATGCCAACGGACCTTATTTTGTACAGTAAACGTTTATGGGGAACTGTGTCAAATGCTTTTGCAAAATCCAGATACACCACGTCTACGGGCCTTCCTTTATCTAGATGGCAACTCACCTCCTCATAGAAGGTTAATAGATTGGTTTGGCAAGAACGATTCTTCATGAATCCATGCTGATTGCTGCTAATGATATCGTTCTTATTACTAAAATCTTGTATATAGTCCCTTATCATCCTCTCCAAGAGTTTACATACTATTGATGTTAGGCTAACTGGTCTGTAATTCCAAGGGATGTATTTTCGGCCCTTTTTAAGTATTGGTGCTACATTGGCTTTTCTCCAATCAGCTGGTACCATTCCAGTCAATAGACTGTCTGTAAAAATTAGGAACAACGGTATGGCAATTGCTTGACTGAGTTCCCTAAGTACCCTCGGATGCAAGCCATCTGGTCCCGGTGATTTATTAATGTTAAGTTTCTCAAGTCTAATTTTAATTCCGTCCTCTGTTAACCATGGAGGTGCTTCCTGTGTTGTGTCATGAGGATAAACACTGCAGTTTTGGTTACTGAAGCCCCCTGATTCACTCGTGAAGACTGAGGAGAAGAATAAATTCAATACCTTAGCCATCTCCCCATCCTTTGTAACCAGATGTCCTTCCTCATTCTTTATGGGGCCAATATGGTCTGTCCTCCCTTTTTTACTGTTTACATACTTAAATAATTTCTTGGGATTTTTTTTGCTCTCCTCCGCTATGTGTCTTTCATGTTCTATCTTAGCCCTCCTAATTGCACCCTTACATTTCTTATTGCATTCTTTATAAAGTCTGAATGCTGAGGATGATCCCTCAACCTTGTATTTTTTGAAGGCCTTCTCCTTTGCTTTTATATGCATTTTTACATTGGAGTTAAGCCATCCAGGATTTTTGTTCGCTCTTTTAAATTTATTACCCAATGGGATACATTGGCTAATGCCCTTATTTAATATGCTCTTAAAGCAAACCCATCTCTCTTCCGTATTCTTTGTTCCTAATATTTTATCCCAATTTATGCCTTTTAGCAAGGTTTGCAGTTTAGGGAAGTTGGCTCTTTTGAAATTCAGTGTCTTTGTGTTCCCTTCATGTTTCCTATTTGTGTGATTTATACTGAAACTAATTGACCTGTGATTGCTGTTACCTAATTTGCCCCGTATCCAATGCGGGACATGTGACGTCATCCAAGGCGTTGGGCCATGAGGTGGGGCTATGTGACGATGAACCCCGGGAAGACTTGAAATTCAAATGAAAGCTATTACAGCGGGCAATCCCGCTCTCTGCTGATCCGGGTGGCTTGCCTCTTCCTCTGCTTAGGTGGGGCTGTATGGGACACAGGCAGACCAGGCTGTATTGGGCACAGGTCACGCTGTATGGGGCACAGGTCACGCTGTATGGGGCACAGGTCATGCTGTATTGGGCACAGGTCACGCTGTATTGGGCACAGGTCACGCTGCATTGGGCACAGGTCACGCTGTATGTGGCACAGGTCACGCTGCATTGACACTAGGGCAGCTGTAGGGGGGGCTGTATGCAGGAGGGCCCCATACAACATTTTGCTATGAGGCCCTGCTATTTCTAGTTACGCCCCTGTTTGAACCTTTATTATGCTTGTCCTCCTCACCCAACCTCCAAATCTTAATTATTTATCAGTCCCTTTCTCCCACCAAATTTCATTCACCCTCTTCAGTTGTCCTCCAGATCTTGATTTTTTGTCTTTACTCATCCCTCACACTTGATATCCTCGTTCAGCAGATTCAGATGATGGGCATCGCTCATTATCCTCACGTGTCACTACTCAACATGATGCCCCATCAACTTCAGTGATCATTCTCACTAGCCAATTTTAGCAACAATAATCACACCAAAAAGCTACAGTAATCAGTTTAAAGTGGTGTTCCACCAAAAAAAAAATGCATGAAAATTCCTAAATAAAAGTAAAATAAACATTTGGAAATTTGTTTGTTTTTTACTCACCTCTAAATGCCTGTTGCTAGGGGGTCCCTCGTAGTCTGCCTCTTTCAGTGCCTGGGCTGGTGACATCACTTCCCCCTCGGCACAGGAAGGGCTCAGCTCTGCTCCCTCCCTCTTGTCAATCATCTGGGACCCATTACAGTTCCCAGGTGACTGAGCGGCCAATCACGGCGCGCAGCGCCGTTCGCGCATGCGCAGTGGGTGCCCGGCTGTGAAGCCACAGCCTAGCACCCACAGTTGCAATGCCGGCGCCGCCGAACAGAGGGGGAGACGAGCGGGGCTTCGATCCCCCGCATCGCTGGACCCTGGGACAGGTAAGTGTCCAATTAAAAGTCAGCAGCTGCAGTATTTGTAGCTGCTGACTTTTATTTTTTTTTTTAATGGGCCCTCCTCTTTAACTAGTCATCTTTGGCCATCCGTTTCACTCATCAGCAATCATTAGTCTCGCTAATCATTTTCAGTCTCACTCGTAATCTTCAGTCATTAGTCTCACAATTCTGCTTTAGTCATCACCCTTAAACTCCAGTTTAGATTTAGATGTAGAGTGAGGAGCATGTTGAGGTATTTTATGTTCTCAATAGACACCTTATGCCAGATCCTTTAATTTGAAATGAAACAGTGGTTTCAACTTATTGAAATTATTTTCAAAGTCCCACATTGTGTCTACTGGGGGCCATTTCTAACCCCAGAAAATGGCTGTTAAGCATTTCCTGAAGTATTGAGCTGCTAAATTATATTAGAAAGCATAGCTTTTATCATCTGGAGAACAGCTGGGACCTTGTTCAATTACATTTTTTTTTAAACTACAGAGGGATAAGGCTGTCCTAATGCATGGGCACCCCTGGGCAGTGCCTGGGGGCCTCAGGTGCATGGGGGCCCCATGATAATCTTGCATTTCATCATACTTGCCAACTGTCCCAGATTTGCTGGGACAAACATGCATTTTAGTAAACTGTCCCAGGATGACTGTGTCCTGGGAAGCATTACAGAACCTGTACTATGCCATCCTGACCCCCTTTGTACTGTGCCCTCCTTACCCCCCTGTACTGTGCCCTGCTGACCCCCCTATACTGTGCCCTTCTGCTTTCCCCCTGTACTGTACCCTTTGTGTTGATTAGCCTTTGATGTATGGCATGTTTTTTTTTTTTGTTTAAAATCAATTTTATTGAAAGTACTAAAGAATATATGTTTAATTTTATCAACTATGTATACTTACATTTTTGAGAGTAGGTGCGTAAATTTGGGCAGGTTGGTAGGGTTTCCAGTGCATTACTTTGTCCAGGGGTCCATGATGGTATTAAGATGGCCCTGCTGAGGGATGCAAAGAATGAACAAAAGGGCCATGTTTATTGTTTTCTATTTTAACTCTATGGACAATTACGGTATGTGTCCTGCCCTAAGATTTGCACTGATATTTGGAAATGTGCACACAGTCACTAAAGTGCACTAAGAAGGAGGTACAAGCATAAAAAAGAAGCTTTGCTTTTTAAAATATAAGTAAATCAAGCTATTATTTTAAGCAAACTGGCCTTATTCACATATCTCAAAAAATGTTTCTATACAATCTAGGATTTGTTTGACATCCATCATGTTGTTCACTTCTTTCTTTCTGGACCGCAGTCGATCAAAATCCCCAGGATCAGGGGAGTTGTAGGATTTTAGCACAGATTTTGTATAAGCTCTTCTAAAGAAAGAATGACAAACTGCTAAAGCAGCTTTTCTCAACCTTTTTACCACAGAGGAACCCTTGAAATAACTTTCGGATCTCAGGAAACCCCTGCTAATAATTACTATACATAATGAGTACATTAATGTGAGCAATATGTTGAGATATTAAAAAATATAAAATAATGTGGCACCAAGGACTACTTTGTATGTGGAAATTATTTTCAGTGAAAATACTGAGATGAAACAAATAACAATGATTAGAAAAGAAATGCAGACAGTGAAAATGTTCTTTCATATTGGCAGACATTGTAGAAATGTATACTTACACTGAAGGTCACTGGAAAAGCGCATCATTAGATTAGCTGTGGCAACAGGGCCCCCCCAGGTAAAAATCATGGGGCCCTGTACAGTCTACCTGACTGGGCCCCACCAATACATATCTCTGCCATGCTTTTTTTTACTGCCCCCCAACCACTCTCCCTTTTGCTGCCAGTGGAGGGGGAGTACATATGCTGCGGCTATGATGCTTTTTAATTATCCCCGCTGTCACATTCATGCAGGGCTTTACAGGACTCCTTCACACGGCAGTTTATTTGCATCAACTGGATTCTAGCAGCAAGAATCAGCAGATTCTTGTGGCTGGAATCACAAGTGCATGCAAATAGTAGTAGCCATTTAGCATGTACAAACCTTGCACGCCAAGTGGTTACTTTTGCTTGGGGGTTTGGATGTAGTCAGATGCATTCAGGCTCAGACACTTGTCCCTAACCACAGTTACCCACCTTGTGTGTGACTACATGAGAACAGTGACGGCCGTTGTCAGCCTGTAAATGCTTTATACAGGCCACTGCTATTTGCATGTCATTCCAAAGAAGAAGTCTGCTGAACTCTTGCTGCTTGAAACTGATGGATGCAGCTAATTGATCGTTTGAAGGGGGTCCTAAAAACCCCCAACAAATGTGACAGTAGATATAATTTTTGCCATGCAAAAAGCATTGTGACCACAACATATGTACTCCCCCCTCTGCTGCCATTGCAGCAAAAAGGGGAACAGTTGGGGGGGGCACAGGCTAGTTAGCACAACTGCACAAGCTGATAAGCATTACCCTATCCAGGCTCTTCATGCACACTATATTACCAAAAGCATTGGGACGCCTGCCTTTACACACACATGAACTTAGTCTTAGTCTGTTGGGTTCAATATTGAGTTGGACCACCCTTTACAGATATAACAGCTTCAACTCTTCTGGGAAGGCTGTCCACAAGGTTTAGGAGTGTGTCTATGGGAATGTTTGACCATTCTTCCAAAAGCCCATTTGTGAGGTCAGGCACTGATGTTGGATGAGAAGGCCTGGCTCGCAGTCTCCACTCTTATTCACAAAGGTGTTCTATCGGGTTGAGGTGTAGGCCAGTCAAGTTCCTCCACCCCAAACTCACTCATCCATGTCTTTATGCACCTTGCTTTGTGCACTGGTCCAAATCATTTACTAGAGGGGGATTATGGTGTGGGGTTGTTTTTCAGGGGTTGGGCTTGGCCCCTTATTTCCACTGAAGGGATCTCCTAAGGTGTCAGCATGCCAAGACATTTGGACAATTTCATGCTCCCTACTTTGTGGAAAAAGTTTGGGGATGGCCCCTTACATTAATGCGCACCAGTGCACAAACAAGGTCCATAAAGACATGGATGAGCGATTTTGGGGTGGAGGAACTTGACTGGTCTGAACAGTCAACACCTTAGAACACCTTTGGGATAAATTAGAGCAGAGACTGCAAGGCAGGCCTTCTCGTCTACATTAGTGCCTAAACTTATAAATGGGCTTCTAGAAGAATGGTCAAACATTCCCATATACACACTCCTTAACCTTGTGGACAGTCTTCCCAGAAGAGTTAGAGGGGGAGTATAGTGGCGCTTGGAGAGAGACGGATGGATGGGAAACAAAACTATAGGTAAAAGTAGTTATGATAATAAAATCTAGAGGTTAGGGGTGGGTGGACCCTGGAAAAGTTCAGTTCAGGCTTGAATGGGTTAGGAACAAGTTTGATGGGTTAAAGCTGTATATAGCGCTCTAGAGATGCAGCCAGCTGTAGAAGAGGAAGCAGCTCTGTAGATATATAATGTGGAGAACACCGGCGCTCATCTGAGTGCAGTATATTAAAACAATTAATGATGAGTTTATTAAGATAAAAATTAAAATAAGAATTAACTCACAGGGTAGGGGTTAAAAAAGGATAGTCACAAGGGGAGGCTCGCTGTGTGATCACAGCCCGAAGAAGGAGCACGCATGATCTGAACGCGCGCCTGCCGGCCCTGTGTCCCACATCCAATGACGTCACAGTCGACGGGGAGATGACTGCCAGCTTGGCACAGAGCCTTGGAAACCCCTGCAACTAGCGAGACAGCAGCAGCAACCCACACCGCCGGTTATCTGGATCAGGACTACACAGCAACCTTCCCTTGTGACTAGCCGTTTTAACCCTTACCCTGTGAGTTAATTCTTATTTTAATTTTTTACCTTATTAAACTCATCATTAATCGTATTAATATACTGCACTCAGATGAGCGCCGCTGTTCTCCACGTTATATTCCTAGAAGAGTCGAAGCTGTTGTAGCTGTAAAGGGTGGGCCAACACAATATTGAACCCTACGGACTAAAACTGGGATGCCATTAAAGTTCATGTGCATGTAAAGGCAGGCATCCCAATATTTTTGGTGATATAGTGTATATACATTAAGACACAGCACACAAGACTATCATTCATGTGTCTGCACTTGTAAAGGTACAGTGGGTATAGAAAAGAATCACCCCCCCCCCCTTTAAAATAATCACATTTTTCCCACTGGGCTGATGGTAACATTGTCACTCTGGACTCACTAATGCAAAACTCAGTATTTTGCACCTTCTCCTCCCTCCAGTCTAAATATTCTTTGCCCAGAACTGATTTCTACAAGTACTTGCAGGTCAGGCATTTCTTTGCCACTCAATTCCCCCTGGATGGGCCCTGCACAGGCTCTACTTTTGAGCATATGTGTATGACCTCCTCCAGGGAGAAGGGTACAATTTCTATTATGTACAGGTGACCTCAATGGGATGAATCTCCTCGCTAAGTCTTCAGCAATGTTGAGTTGGGAGGAGGAGACGGGTCAGGAAATCTCCCTAGAAGATGCGGGTGGACATGCTTACTAATATGCACAAGTGCACGGAATCCATGGCAGTAAAGGAAACGGTAGTTAAGCTCTACACTAGGTGGTATTACACACCCTCAAAACTGCCCAGGTTTTACCCCACAGTCTCAGAGTCCTGTTTCAGAGGATGCCCTGATAGAGGCACTCACTTGCTTATATCACGGGGATGCAACTGACCTTGATATACCAAATATGTCTTCTTTTTGCTGACCTACCAAGGGTCTCCTCTCCTGAACAGAAACTTGCCCATACCTTGTTCAGTGCAGTCCACTGGGCAATTACATTGCACTGGCGCACCCCCAGGGTCCCTTGGGATCAGATTTTGAGTCGTATGGCTGCCATTCAACTCATGGAAAGGTGTTCATCATACAATTATGGACACTATGTCAATTTACAATTGGAAATGGGAGCCTTGCTCAACCTATGGCTTTATGAGGGTATATAGACTTATGGCTTATGAGATACTAGCAATCCAGTAACTTTTGCTGTGGTACCTTATATGTATATAAGTTATGTCATGTTTGATTTAGTTCCAGAGTTTTCATACGCTAATACATTTTTGGCTATGGATAACCAAATCTTGCACTTTACCTTTCGGCTAAGTCTTGACTAAGACCAAAGTCCAAAGTAATAGCAATACATAGATCGTTCTCATGGAAGAACCCCCTGATGAGCCGCTGGCCATATTTTGGAATGCTTTCTAATATCCTTGAGACGTCTGTACTGTTATGACCTTTGATGTGTACAAGATATGGTATGTTGTTTCCTTGTTATATTTTTTGATTCTACAATAAAAGAAACCATTGGTAATAAAAAAAATAATAATAGTCACATTTTGTTGCTTTGCCGCCTGAAATGAAGACAGACACAATTTTTGCTTTATCCAGCTGTATTTACTCAGTGCAACTTTTAACATCAGAGTGAAAGATATAACATCAACATGTCAGAAAAAAAGTCAAATACAGAATCGCTGAGTTGGAAAAAGGATCACCCCCTTGTATCAGTATTTTGTTGAACCACCTTTTGCTTTAATTACAGCCTTTAGTTTGTTGGGACATCTCTACTAACTTTGCACATCTAGACTTTGCAATATTTGCCCACTCTTCTTTGCAGAACTGCTCAAGTTCAGTCAAATTTGATGGTGGCCGCTTGTGGACTGGAGTCTTCAAGTCATTCCACACATTTTCAATGGGGTTTAAGTCTGGGCTCTGACTAGGGCATGCAAAGATTTTCACCTTTTTCTGCTTCAAGCACTGTGAGGTCATTTTTACTGTGTGCTTTGGGTCATTTTCATGTTGGAAGGTAAACTTTCTACTCATTGACAACTTTCTGGCAGAGGGCAGCAGATTTTACTCAAGAATTTGATGGCATTTTGCCCCATCCATTTTTCCTTTTATCCTGACAAGTTCTCCAGTCTCTGCTTCAGAGAAACACCCCCATACCAGGATAGTGCCACCTCCATGCTTTACTGTAAGAATGGTGTTATTTGGATAGTGAGCTGTATTGGATTTTTGCCAGACATATCATTTGGTGCTGAGGCCAAATAATTAAATTTTAGTCTCATCTGACCATAACACCTTTTTTCATGTGGCCTCAGAATCTTCAAGGTGCATTTTGGCAAAGCTCAGTCGTGACTGCATGTGGCCTTTCTTGAGGAGTGGCTTTTTTCTTGCAACCCTGCCATACAAGCCCGATTTGTGGAGAATTTGTGATATTGTTGTCACATGCACACAATGACCACTCTTTCTTATAAATTCCTGCAACTGCCTCACAGTTGCTGTAGGCCTCTTGGTAGCCTCTCTGACCAGTTTCCTCCTGACTCTCTAATCCAGTTTGGAGCGACATCCTAGTCCAGGGAGGGTCTGTGTTGTACCAAATACCTTCCACTTCTTCTTTTCAATATTTTTTATTCAGAACATTTTGAACAAGTACAAAATCAGCATTTGCCATTGCAACAAAGAGTAATTGCTCATTATAAAACCGGATATGATTTGTTTATGTTGCAGAAGAGTATATGTTGATATTGAACTTAGTATATCATCATCCACATATTAGTCTTATGTGATAAAATCAGAACTAAAAAATGAAACCATAAAGAAACACTATATATCTTATACAATATATAAGAAGCATCAAGTGATGATATTACCCAATATTCCCTCCCCTCTCATCCCAGTAGAGATATACAAAACTTGGGAGGGAAACGCATACATTATATACTCTAAATTCCGGGGTTACCCTTCTCGCTCTCGGTACTTCACGGATTTATGTTAATAACAGGGAAAACATTGAGAGGTGAACCTCCTCCCCCCTCTACTACATCTGCTTGAGGCAACATACAAACTTAAAGTGGTTGTTAACCCACTTATATAAAAACATCCCATCTGCACTGTAATAAACCAGTAAATGTCCCTGTGCCTACTGTGTTAGGTAAAAAATGTGCTTATCTGTATGTAAAACAGCATGGCTCCAGTGCTCAGCTGCCTCTTCGGGGTCTACTCTCTTTCCGACTTACAGCTCTAGTGGGCGGGGCCGAGCGCTCTCGCTGATGTCAGCTGGGGAGGAGAGGAGAGAGTGAAAGCCGAGTCAGCTGAGCGCTGGGAGCCGCCCTATTATACATACAGATAAGGGTCCGCGGGCGGCCGCTGACCCTGCAAGGACCACTCATGGACACCAGTGCTCACGGACAACTTGTAGATCCCTGATTGTACAATTGTGGTCAGTATAGTACTCCCTTAAATGTTAGTTATTGGTGTGGGTGAGTGACCACAACTTTACAGCACCGCATCCCTTTATATAGAAAGCTTGGAAAAAGGGTATTGAGATCCCAATACATTTTTTCCATAGTACTCCCTTACACGAGTAGTCAGTTTAGTGTCACTTTACATTTGTGGTCAGTGTGGTGCCCACTTTCATTGGTAACTAGTGTTGTGCTCCCTTACAATGGTAGTCAGTGTAGCCCCCCTTACCTTAGTAGCCATTTTAATGCCACCTTACTTTGGTTGTCATTGTGGTACACCCTTACATTGATAGTCAGTGTAGGGCCTCCTTAAATTGGCAGTCCTTGAAGTCCACCCTTAAATCAGTGTCAGTGTAATGTTCTCACATTGGTGGTCAATGTAGTGCCCCTTACATTGGTGGTCATTGACATGCCTCCCTACATTGGTGGTCAGTGTAGTGCCCCTTATATTGATGATTTGAAAAAAGAATGTCCTCCCTTACAGTAACCTAAAAAGATAATTGGTGTCTGCGGTTACTTATCTGAGATACAAAAAATGTTCATTGCTCATGCAACCTCTTGCAACCTCTGGAGGAACCCTGGGGTCCCATGGAACCCTGTTTGAGAAAGGCTGCACTAAAGAGTGCAGTCATGTGCATCCAAATCTTTCAGCAAGTGTTTCTTCAGCCAATTTGAATTCACGGAATCAAGAAAATAAAATTATCTACCTTATAAAAAACTTGCCAAGAAATTTCTATGGAAAAGGCTCTTAAGCATATCAAACGTGGTGCCCAAAGAACTGACCCATAGAATCATTGAGAAACAGATATGACTGAATGGATATGACACACACAATAGGTTAATCTGTATTTTTTCTTTGGGAAACATACCCAAAAAATGTAAGGTATCTCTTTCTAAAGAAGAATGACAAAACATTAATGGCCAATGCCACATGTGACAGAGGAAACAGCACTTTCTTCTTTGGCCTGGGCCTCTTGGCTAGGGGAGTAAAAGTATTGATAACGTGGATCCTAGTACAGTAGCTCTACTTTATCCTTGTTACAGCAGTGATTGCATTTATTTAAGATAAGAAGCAGTAGTTTGGGGGGGGGGGGGATCTCTAATTTCCCATATTTCCCTTATTGTAAGATTTGAATTCCGATTCTGACTAATAACAGCTCCATGATTCTGTTTAACAACTTGACCTCCGGAAGGTTTACCCCTCTTCGTGACCAGGCCATTTTTTGCGATACGGCACTGCGTTACTTTACCTGACAATTGCGCAGTCGCGCAATGCTGTACCCAAAAATGTACCTTCTTTTTTTCCCACAAATAGAGCTTTCTTTTGGTAGTATTTGATCACCTCTGCGGTTTTTATTTGTTTGCACTATAAACAGAAAAAGACTGCAAACTTTAAAAAGCAAAAAACAAAAAAAACTATATTTTTTACTTTATGCTAAAAAACATATCCAAATAGAAAGAAAAATCTAATTTCATCATCAATTTAGGCCAATATGTGTTCTGTTACATATATTTGGTAAAAAAATCCCAATAAGCATATATTGATTGGTTTGCACAAAAGTTATAGCATTTACATATTATGGGATATTTTAATTTAGTTATATATTTTTTTACTAGTAATGGCGGCGATCAGCAAGTTATAGCAAGACTGCGATATTGTGGTGGACAGTCGGGACACTACCTGACACTGTTTGGTAAAAATATGCACTGTCACTGTACTAATGACACTTTTACTAGGGGAAGGCATTGATCCATATTCCTGCTTTGCTTTGCAGGAACACAGGATCAATGATTTCCCTTCTGACAGAATGTCGATCTGCCTTGTTTACAGATCACCGTTCTGGCTCTCTACCCACAGAGCGGCGGGTGCCGGTGGAGTCCACAGTACCCACAGATCAGCTTCCACTGTGTCTAATTACAGTGGGAGCTGGTCGCCAGTGGCGCATGTCCGCGCCCCAGACCCAGAAGTGTCAGATCACATACCTGATACGTGATCCGGCGCAGCAGTGCCACCTTGCCACAGTATAACTATGTTATACTGGCGGCAAGTGGTTAAAGAGTACCTACACTCCCCCCAAACATTTTTTATATATTACAGCTTACCAATTCTTAAATGTGGTGGCTACATTCCTTTTTTAGGATTTTTTTCCTTTATTCTTATCTGGTAATTTGACCAGTAATAGATTTCTTGTCTTAATATCACTGCTCTCTATGGAGGAGCAATGTAGCCACCCTTGGACAGCAGCATAGTCAACCTGGGGGGAGGGAAGTGTTGGATGTACTAGCAGATTCAGATGGACCTTAATATTAAATTATAACTGAACTGCAGCTAACGATTTTAGGCAACAGCAACAGTTACCGTATTTATCGGCATATAACACGCACTTTTTTCCCTTTAAAATCAGGGGAAAATCGTGGGTGCGTGTTATACACTGATCCCCGCTGTCTCTGAGGGAAGAGGAGCGAGCGCGCTGAATTATATAGATCCGCGATCTTCTGTGTACCAGGCGCTCCGTCATTTACAGCCACGCCTCCTGGCCCCGCATTGGACCGCTGTTCTGTCTATCATATGAGCAGGGCCAGGAGGCGTGGCTGTGAGTGACGGAGCGCCAGATACACAGGAGATCGCGGCTCTATGTAATTCAGCGGCGCTTGCTCCTCCTCTTCCCTTGGAGACAGCAGGGATAATCCAACACTGGCGAGGCTGCAATGATGGGAAAGGTGAGGCTGCAGATGGGCACTGAACAGGCTGCATTGTTGATCAATTTAATGGCTGCAGATGGGCACTGAGTAGGGTGCATTGATGGGCAATTTAGAGGCTGCAGATGGGCACTAACAGGGTGCATTGATGGGCAATTTATAGGCTGCAGATTGGCACTGAGCAGGGTGCACTTATGAGCTGTGACCCTAATTCTGCTTCAAAGTTCTTTATTTAAAATGAAAGTTTTTTTCCTTAAACTTCCCTCCTAAAATTGGGGTGCGTGTTATACACCAATAAATACGGTATTTTTTTCCTTTTAGGATAAAGGTTTTACATGAAAAATCAAAAGCTATCCATTGAGCTTCCATTAGACACTTTTTGCTGGACAGCTTGCTATGTTAAAAGAAGTTGAAGAATACCAGACTTAGTGGCCACATTAACAGGTGGAAATAAAGGAACAAAAGTCTACAAAAACAAATGCAGCCATCACATTTATGGACTGGTAAACTGCAATGTAATTAACCATTTGACCTCCGGAAGGTTTTACCCCCGTCATGACCAGGCAATTTTTTGCTATTCAGCACTGTGCTCCTTTAATTGGCAATTGTGCTCTCATGCAACATATATCAATTTTTTTTTCACACAAACAGAACTTTCTTTTGGTGGTATTGGATCACCACTGTTTTTTTTTATTGTTTGCTATATAAACGAAAAAAAGACAGAAAAAACCCAATATGTTCTACTTTCTGTTATAAATCCAACAAAATCTAATTTCTTCATAAATTTAGGCATTTAAGGTATTTAGTAAGAGGCATGGAGAGATTTTTGAATTTGCAATTTTTTGGAAAATGAAGAAATTAAATAATTTTTTTTTTCTTACTGTTAGCAGTGCAGTACAGCATCATCATATGACCGGTGTCGCAGTGATCAGGGATAATGACTAGTGACAGTATGTTAAAATAAATTTAAAAAAAAAATAGTTTTTTAAATTCTTTTTTAACTTTTTTTTTACTATTTGCTTTTTACATAATCTCATCAGAGTAGTTCAGTGTCACCATAGTAACACTACTGCTCTGGGGGGTGATCAGGGATTTTCCTTTTTTTTTTTACGCTGTGATTGCTGCTACAGTGATGATCACCGTAACAGCAATGTTTTGAACTGTCAAGAATGAGTTACATTCATACCAGCTGTGATTACTAGTGATCTGTGACTGGTTACAGCTAATCACATGTTACAGGGTGTTGTGATTGGCCCAGGTAGCATGTGATAGCCGTGGGCAAATCACAGCATCACTCTATAGGAAACACATTTATTCATAACAGCTTTGTTGACATTGTGATAGTGATCACATAATCCCTTAGCCGCCAAAATCAGCTGGGTACCAGGATCTGCAATGAGTTGTCACAGGAACAGTGTGCTGCGCACAGCTAACCCAGAACAGGATGAATGACGTACATGTATGTGATCCCGCCTGCCCGTTTCGGCCGCCCGCAGTAAATATACTGTGGGTGGTCGGCAAATGGTTACATTTTTTGCTTTTGGGTTTGAATACGTTTAACTGTCACTGTACTGTATTTTCTCATAATCTTAGTGCTGCGTTAATTATTTATAACTTTTATGTTTACACTACTGTGCGTTTTATATGTTTGAAAATGCCGTAAATGAAGAATGCTTACAAAAATAGAAACGTTAATATTTTTTTTATCATTTAACAAAATGGGAAATAAATGAACAGAAGAGAAATCCAAATCAAATCAATATTTGGTGTGACCACCCTTTGCCTTTAAAACAGCATCAATTCTCGTAGGTACACTTGCACACAGGTTTTGAAAGAACTCAGCAGGTATGATATTCCAACTTCCAAATATCTTTGGAACTAACCTCAGATGGTGGATGTAGACTGCCTCTAATCCTTCTGTCTCTTCTTGTAATCCCAGACAGATTTGATGATGGTGAGATCAGGGCTCTGTGGGGACCAAATCATAACTTCCTGGTCCCCTTGTTCTTCTTTACACTGAAGATAGTTATTAATGACATTGGCTGTATGTTTGGGGTTATTGTCCTGCTGCAGAATACATTTGGGAGCAATCACACACCCCCCTGATGGTATGACATGATGAATAAGTAACTGACATCATTGATCCTGACCAAATCTCCAACTCAATCTGTGGAAATACAGTCCCAAGCTTGCAAGGAACCTTCACCATGCTTCACTGTTGCCTGCAGACACTCATTATTGTACCGCTCTCCAGCCCTCCGGTGAACAAACTACCTCCTCTTACATAAGAATTAAATTATACTTAGCGCCAAAGAAATAAGATCACAAAGTGTACAAAATTGAATAAATAAATAAGTAATCCAGCTGTAGTAAAATATAAGCTAAATAGCAAAAACTTTAATTACAAAATATATATAAATCCCTGCGCTAGGTAATAGCAATAATAGTCCTTAAAATCTGTAAGTCCTTTCTTTTACACTGTGTATACAGTCCCAAATTGCTTTGTGTTCATAAGTGCTCGTGCTCAAATAAGATAGCCAGTGCTCCGTTTAACTTGTGCTCAGACCAGGTGCACCACATGGATGTGCACTCACCCCTAGGTGTTGACCAACTATCTCTAGTGTGGTCACTTGCACTGGTGGGGAGACCCCTGGATAAGATCTTTTGCTGGCAGCTCATATAATGGATAAGTCCTCAGGTGGATGAATGGAAATAACAAGAGAAGTACCTCATCGCGTAAAACCGTAGGAATTCATTAATAATGAATAGAATTTCACTCACATGTTGCGGTGCCTAATATCCTGCCACCTGGTGTGTACAGCTTGTGTTGGTAATGGGGAACTTGGCCCGCAATGTGCTGAATACCGCCTCTCACGGTTTGGCTCGGTTCCCAGAAGTTGCGTGGGCAGATGTAGGTCACGATGAGGTGATCAAGCCTCGACGCGTTTCAGCCAATCAAAGGGCTGTCATCAGGAAGCTCTAAATCCACCATTTTGAGTGTGGGCTTTATATACCCTTACGGGCATAATTAATAGGATAGATTTGGTATCTTTTAGTCACTTGGTAACCACTTGCTGTACACTATGGGATACTTACAATCTACTACACATCAAAGGGCAAGATTTAACAATAAATAAAATCTGCATATAAATTCTGTAAATTAATTAAATTAATTTTAATTTTAGAAAAAAATTACCAAATAACCAATATATATAAAAAAACACAAGAGGGAAAAACAAATTTAAAAATAAATAATTTTAAATTATAATAAAATTAAAGGGGGGCTCTACTTCTGGTTCAGCTCAATGTTCAAACCTAAAAGGGGTTAAAGTTTGGAGTTCAAATATCCACTTTGTTTCATTTAGGGATATTTGTTTGATAATATTTGAGCCTCTCCAGTGTCTAGTAATAGTGTCAATGGCATAAAATGATAATTCAGCTGGATTTTTGTTATGTGCTACCCTAAAATGATTGGAAACACTGTGTTTAGGGAATCCTTCGCGTATGTTAGTAATGTATTCACTTACACCTTTCGATAATGTTCTGGAAGTCCTCCCAACATATTGGTACCCGCAGGTACATTCTTGTCATACAATTCTTTATGGGATATATTTTTTTTTATTAATCCAGTAACTCTTTTTATTCATTTTAACAAACTAAAAAAAAATACAATGCATTACAAAACAAACTCTACATACAATTCAGATACAGATATCAACAAAAAAAAAAAAACATCCACAGAAAGGAAAAAAAGAAAAAAAAAAAAACCCCTTACTCAAAATCAAACCTCTCTCCTTCTCCCCTCTGGGTCCTCACTAACTATAATCTTCCTTTCATATCCAGGCTAAAATTGGCCAAACACCTTCTCCATATAAACTGGAATTTCCCCGGACAGTCTCGATGCATAAACACATATTTCTCTTTTAACAGGCTTTCCCTAATTTGTATTCTCCACTCCTCTACTGTTGGGGCGTGTACTGAAATCCATTTTTGAGCTATTAACTTAACAGGCTTCTCAGTATTGTAATATAGTCACCATTCGAGGTCCCGACTTGTTCCATCATATTTATCAAACACAAACTTGGATCTAGCAGCAACTCCATTTCTAACAAATTGTTAATAGTGCCAGTTAGGGGTGAGCCAAACACCCCCCCGGTTCGATTCGAGTGATTTTTTTAATGCTTAACCCCCCTGGCAGTATTCCCGAGTCTGGCTCGGGGTGGATTTTCAATACCAAAAGCGGTATCCCCGAGCCAGACTCGGGATCGCATCGCAGGATCCAGGAAGAGTTTACTTACCTTGTCCCTTGGTTCCTGCGATGTCTCTCCGTTGTGATCGGCGAGCCGCTGTGTCTCGCTCGATTCACAGTGCCGAGCTCCGTTCCCTGCGAGCGTTGCGACGCACGGGGACGGAGTTCGGTGGCAAATTCAAACAGTAAAACATACAGTATAGATACAGTGTATCAGATTACAGTACTGTATCAAATAATTTCTCATCCTCTTTGTCCCTAGTGGTCTGTCCAGTGTCCTGCATGCAGTTTTATATTGTAAATACTGTTCTTTCTGCCTGGAAACTGGAGATTGTCCATAGCAACCAAAACAGTCCCTTTACATCAAAAGTGGCTTTAGACCAGCTAGTAAACAGCGATAATAAATTAGAATCACTCACAGAATTGAGCGATAGTGATTTGTGGGGAAATCCGTCACCAAACACTAATGCCCGTACACACGGTCAGACATTGATCGGACATTCTGACAACAAATTCCTAGGATTTTTTCCGACGGATGTTGGCTCAAACTTGTCTTGCATACACACGGTCACACAAAGTTGTCGGAAAATCCGATCATTCTGAACGCGGTGACGTAAAACACATACGTCGGGACTATAAATGGGGCAGTAGCCAATAGCTTTCATCTCTTTACTTATTCTGAGCATGCGTGGCACTTTGTGCGTTGGATTTGTGTACACACGATCGGAAATTCCGACAACGGATTTTTTTGTCGGAAAATTTTATAGCCTGCTCTCAAAACTTCCGATGGAAAATGTGTGATGGAGCCTACACACGGTCGGAATTTCCAACAACAAGGTCCTATCACACATTTTCCGTCGGAAAATCCGACCATGTGTACGGGGCATAAAAGTAACGAAAGCGACAATTCTGCAACTGAGCAAATTTCAGTGTTTTTGATTTGATTACATTATTGAATATTTTTTATTATTATTATATTATTATTTGTTATAATTATTTATAGTTATTTATTATATTATAATTTTTTATTTCGTTTTTCAAACTTTATCATACCCGGGATGTCTACTAGACTCTTGTTTGGACATATTTAAGTGAATTATTCCTAAGAATTACAGGCCTACAATATAAAATGCCAAATTTCTGTGCAAAATAATGGTACCGCTTTCAGCACCTAAAATCTGAAATAATCATACCGCCAAGGAGGTTAAAGTGAAACAATAAAAATGAAATATTCCTTTAAATATCGTGCCTGGGGGGTGTCTATAGTATGCCTGTAAAGTGGCACATTCTTCCCATGTTTAGAACAGTACCACAGCAAAATGACATTTCTAAAGGAAAAATTGTCATTTAAAACTGATCACGGCTGTAATGAATTGTTGGGTCTCAGCATTATAGATAAAACTCATTGAAAAAAAGAGCATGGGTTTCCCCCCAGTCCATTACCAGGCCCTTTGGGTCTGGTATGGATTTTAAGAGAAACCTTGTGCCAAAATTTTAAAGAAAATGGCGCAGGGGTCCCCCCAAAATCCATGCCAGATCCTTATACGAGCACACAACCTGGCAGGCCACAGGAAAAGAGGGGGATGAGAGAGTGCCCCCCCTCCTGAACCGTACCAGGCCACATGCCCTCAACATGGGGATTGTGCTTTGGAGTAGCCCCCAAAGCACCTTGTCCCCATGTTGATGGGGACAAGGGCCTCATCCCCACAACCCTTGTCCATTGGTTGTGGGGGTATGCAGGTGGGGGGGCTTATCTGAAACTGGAAGCCCCCTTTAACAAGGGGCCCCCCAGAGCCCGGCCTCCCTCCATGTAAATTGGTAACGGGGTACATTGTACTCCTACCATTTCACAAAAAAAGGTGTTAGAAATGGTAAAAAAGACAAGAGACAGCTTGGGACAAGCCCTTTATTAAAAAATATAAGAATAAAAATGTCCCGCGATGTAAATACCAGCCGTCCGACGGACCAAAAAAGAAAAAAAAGAAAAAAGCCGCATCCGTTCCGCCTCCATGCGTCGTCTGGATGACAGTTCTTATAAAGCTGAGGGCGGGGCCACCCAGTGACGTAAACGGGTGATCCGTGGCTTGCCCGTGGCGTCAGAGGGGGGCGGGGTCACCCGTTTACGTCATCTTTTGGTTTTAGTGGATCTTTACCCGATTTTAGGATTACTGTAATTATTGTTTCTTGCATTGATTTAGGGAGTTCTTGCATATTATATGCCTCGTTTAGTACTTCGAGGAGTCCTGGAAGTAAGATCTGACCAATTTTTTTGTAGATTTTAGATGGTAGCCCATCTAGTCCAGGAGCCTTATTATTCTGAGTTTGTGATACTGCTTCCTCTAACTCTTTCAGAGTTATAGGGCTTTCCAATATTTCTCTCTGTTTTAAGTTAAGTTTCGGAATAACTAATTTTTCCAAGAACTTTGATTCATTACATTTACTGTTCTGGATTCATATAATAAAGTATAGAAATCTACAAATGTACTCTGAATACGCATTGTGTCGTATACAATTGTTCCATTTACATTTGTAATAGCTGCTGTACCTGGTGGGCCACCTTGATTATGGGCTATCACTGCTAGAATATGCCCTACCTGCTCCCCCATTTCATAATGTTTTTGTTTTTGAAAAAATCTATTATTCTCTGCTTTAAATAAAGATAATGTTCTATACTTTTATGGGCTTCCTGCCAAGCTAAACTTCTATCTTCCGTAGGATCCATTATAAATTCCTGCTCTACCTGGTTCACTTTTTGCATTACTTCTTACTCTAGTTGCTTTGTTGAGCTCTTAATTTTAGAAATTTCTTTGATTATCAATCCTCGCAAATAAGCTTTCATAGTGTCCCACACTACTAACAATGAGGTTGAGTTCTTATTTGGGATATTGTTTAAACGTTTGATGGGACATGAATGATGTCCGTTTTCTAGGCGCTGGTTTAGTGCTCCTACAAGGGCCACATCTGCCGCACCAGAAAAAGCCTTCAAAGTTAAACATGGTGACTTGTTTTTTAGGGGCATCAGGGATGTTCTTAACCAATTTATTTCTCAAACCTGGTGCTTTACGATAGATGAAACAAGGCCTATTTGGTAAAAATGTATTTAAAATGGGATCTTTTTGTAAAACTAGACAATATTTCCAAATTGCTTTGTATTGTTTATTAAAGCCTGTAATGAATGTCACTCACATCATAGCTTTCCTATCCTTCACCTTATTTTCTAGGAGTGTACTTCTATCCATTCTTCCCACTGTGTCTCTCACTTCCAGTAGGTGGTCATAGGGGTATCCTTTATGTTTAAATCTTTTTATCAGTACATTTGTTTGTTCTTTATAATCTTTGTTTAGTGTGCAGTTTATTCGTACACGCATAAATTGACCCTTTGGAATGGCCATCTTCCATTTTGAGTGGTGGCAACTTCTGACTGGGATGTAGTCATTCTTGTCAGTGCTTTTAAAATGTGTCTTAGTATTAAGCGTGTTACCACTTTTAAAGATGTGCAGGTCCAAAAAGTTTATTTGCTGTTTATGGGCGTTTACTGTGAATGTAATGCCATATACATTATTATAAATATGGCTAATAAATTAATTCAAAGCACTTTTAGTTCCCTGCCATGCCTCCTGCTACAGCCAAATAATTAAAACATTTTACTCATCAGTCCAGAGCACCTGTTTCCATTGTTCTGCACCCAGTTCTTATGTTTTCATGCATAGTTGAGTCTCTTAGCCTTGTTTCCACGTTGGAGGTATGGCTTTTTGTTCGAAATTCTTCCATGAAGACCACTTCTGGCCAGGCTTCTGTGGACAGTAGATGAGTGTACCTGGGTCCCACTGGTTTCTGGCAGTTCTGTGAGATGGCACTGCTGGACATCTGCCAGTGTCGAAGGCAAGTAAGCATGATGTGTCTGTATTAAATTTCTATGGTTGACCATGGTCTTCAACATTGCCCGTTTCCTTTGTGCTTCTTCAAAAGAGCTTGAAGAGCACATCTAGAATCTAGTCTGCTTTGAAATCTTTGCCTGGGAGAGACCTTGCTCATGCAGTATAACTACCTTGTGTCTGTTGCTGTGTTCAGTCTTGCCATGATGTATGACCTGTGACATGAAACTGTTTTCCACAACCTCTTCTTAATAGCAGAGTTTGGCTGTTCCTCACCCAATTTTAAGCCTCCTATACAGCTGTTTCTGTTAATGACTATTTTTCAACCTACATATGAAATTGATGGTGATTAGCACCTGCTTGGTATAATTGGTTAATCATACACCTGACTCCTTCAAAATCCCTGACTTTGTGCATGTGTACATAGTATGCAAGTGTAAGAATTGAAGCCAAAGGGTAGTCCATACCAAATATTAATTTGCTTTAGATTTTTCTTCTGTTCGCTCACTTTGAATTTTGTAAATTGATAAAAATAAAAAATGTAAATATATATTTTTGAAAGCATTCTTACTTTACATCATTTCTTCACACTTGCCTAAACCTTTTTGCACAGTACAGTATACTGTATACCATTCAGTCATTAATATTTTATGATTTTCTATTTTAAATTTTTAAATAATTTATGAATACTGGATATTTTTCTGTTTACAGTATTGCATAACCTTTGTTTAACCTTTTCCCTATGTCTCTTTTTTTCGAGCATGTTGAGATTAATTCATAACAAGGAAACCGATTTAATAACATGGCCACGTCTGTGAAAATGTATTCACTTTACAAAGGACTGTGAGAAAGCCAATGCCATGTCAATATTTGAAGCATTACTCTCTGAAAAGAAAGTGGAACTATAGAGCTTTTAGTAAAATTGATTTTTCTTTTTTCTTTTTTTTTTTCTTCCACCAATCTGAAAGCCAATGGAATGGAGTGTCATTGCACACTCCTCCATAATATTGTTCCTGATGGCATCACAAATACAATAATTGCTTTATCTCAGAAACTGACCAAGGCGCTAACTTGTGATGCATAAGCAAAGTTTGGACAGCACAGTAAGTCTTTGTTCTTCACTTTACACTACCTGTTCTGAATAACATAACATGAATGAGTTGAAAGACATAAAAAAATAGAATAAACAGGTTTGTAAAAAAGGAAATACATTTCTATGAATATGTTGGATAGAATTGAAAATGAAGGCTTGAATGCATACAGGGGACACATTCTACCTGCTCATAGCTTCTGGATATATACAGATATATTAGGCCATTCACTTAAAGTGACACATAACTAAAAAAATTAAAAAATACATTTTTTTACATTTTTTTTTTTTTTTTTACAAAGATTGTTTATTAAAATTGCAAAACAGGTTGCATTCATTTATTAACTTTGCACAACAGGTTGCAAAGTAAATATGAACACTCTGTATGTAAATACACAGTGCCAGGACAAGGTCTCTTAGAGCCCAGGGCGAATATGTAAAACGGCGCCCCCCCCCCCCCCCCCAATGTATGAGCAATATGTGTCAGAAAAAATAATTCACCCCAAAAATCTGCATGGTTACCCCCCAAGCATAAATCCCCCCTCCTCCCATGACAAATCTGCTCCCCTGCTGAAATCCCCCCTCCCAGCACAAATCTTTGCCCCTCATCCTCCAACCCCCCAACTTAAATCGCCCCCCCACCAAAAAGAAAATGACCCCTTCTAGCACAAATCCTCTGTTCCTCAAATTTCCCCTCTGAGTACACACAAATCCCCCCTCCCAGCACTAATACTCCCCCCTCCAAAAAAATTCCCTTCCTAGCACAAATACTGCCCAATCATCCTTACTAGCACAACCCCTCCCCACCACCACCACCATATCACCTCATCTAGCACAAACCCTGTAAATCTCCCCTCCTACCACAAATCCTCTTCTCCCATCCCCCAACCCAACACAAATCCCCCTAAATCACCACTCTCAGCACTTTCACCAAAATTTCCTCGTATAAAACAATTCTTACCCCCTGCACCCCCAAATACCCCCTCCCAACGTAACTCAAAAAAGCAACTTCTATTCCTTCCAGCCACCTCCAAATTTCCAATAAGGATGGGCAGAACACCCCCCTGATCGGTTTACAGCAGAAATCCCAAACAGGCAAAATGTTCTAACCCGAACGGTGAACCCTATTGAAGTCTATGGGAGCCGAACAGGAAAAATCAAAAGTGCCCATTTTGAAGCCTTATATGCAAGTAATTGGGCAGAAAAGGGGTATGGGGGTCTGGGTACTGCCCTGGGGACACGTATCAATACAAAAATAAAAACAATCATTTTTGCAGGAGCAGTGATTTTATTTATGCTTAAAGTGCAACAATAAAAATCCCTTTAATTATAGTGCCTGTGGGGGGGGGACTTTTCCTAGAAACCATGGGCTGTGGTTGTCAGGGTCTGCAGGTGGGGAACTTATCGGAATTTGGAAGCCCCCTTTAACAAGGGGGCCCCCTTATCTGCCCCCCCCCATGTGAATGAGTATCAGGTACATAGTACCCCTACCCATTCACCAAAAAAGTGGCAAAAAGTAATAAACACAGTAATAAACACAAAAGACAGTTTTTGACAAATCCTTTATTAAAAAATCAAAAATCAAAAAATAGTGTCCCTCGATGTAAACCGATCGTCAATCACGCCACCCGCTGACCTGAAAAAAAAAAACCCACCCTGCCTCCTGGGAGGGCCACCTAGCTATGTCACCTGGTGGCACTGCCCCCTTCTGACGTCATGGACTGGTGCATGCTGGGCATGTGATGTTATATGTTAAAGGGGCTTCTAGATTCCGATAAGCCCCCACCCGCACACCCCAACAACCACAGCCTAGGGTTGTTGGGAAGAGGCTAGACATGTGCACAGCCAAAAAAATTCATTCATTTTCGTTTCGTTAGTTTATTATTTTTTTCGTTTTTCGGATCATTCGTTATGATCGCGATTCGTAAATTTGTTCATTCGTAAATTTGTAAATGCGTTCATTCGTACATTCATACATTCGTAATTCGAACATTCGTTCATTCGTACATTCGTTCATTCGTACATTCGTACATTTTTACATTTGTACATTCGTAAATTCGTACATTCGTCAAATCGTACATTTGTAAATTAGAAAATTCGGAAATTTGTAAATTCGAAGTTTGAAAATCCAAAAACCCGAAAATTCAAAAATCTGAAATAGTAACTAACTATTAAATTATAGGTATTGTAATTTCCTTTCAAACTTGACTGTCAGTGACCGTAACAAATACAAATTTAACCGAAGTTACGAATTATCCAAAACAAATGCTGCATCTAATCAAATGGAACGGAACAAATTAATAATCAATATTAATAACAAAACGTTGTTATTATTATTATTGTTATTTATTATTATTAATTCATTACGTTCCATTCCATTTTTTCGGATCATTCATAACTTCGCATAAATTTGTATGTGTTACGTTCACTAACAGCCAAACTTAAAAGGAAATTACAATACCATTTAAATTAAAAGTTACTAGTAATTACTAATAGTTAAGTTATTATTAGTTAACTATTATTTCAGATTTCCGAATTTTCGAATTTACAAATTTACGAATTCACTAATTTACTAATGTACAAATGCACGAATGTACGAATGTAAATTGCGAATGTACGAATGCCCGAATTTACAAATGTCCAATTTTATCAAATTTACGAATATTCAGAAAAAATTTGTTGAAATTCGTTAAAAAGCTAATTCGGAACCAAATGAATTGCATATGCCTAGAAGAGGCCCTTGTCCCCATCAACATGGGGGCAAGGTGCTTTAGGATAGGGGCAGAGCCCCCCTGCCCCAAAGCACTCACCCCCCCATGTTGAGGGCATGGGGGCTGGTATGGTTCAGGAGGGGGGTCCCTTGCTCATCCCCCCTTTCCTGACCTGCCAAGCTGCGTGCCCAGATAAGGGTCTGGTATGGATTTTGGGGGGACCCTACACTGTTTAAAAAAAAATTTTGGCATGGGGTTCTACTCCACATCCCTACCAGACCAAAAGGGCCTGGTATGGACTGGGGGGAGGACTCCACATTGTTTTTTTCTTAATTTTTATCCCGGCACTTTTTTAATTGTTCAGCTGTCAGAAGGGAAACCCATTGATAGCTGATGACTTATCAGTTGTTAAGGAGGCCTCGGTCGACTTCTGGCCCCGCTCCTTAACAACCAGCATACACTGCGCCCTGATTGGGCAAAACTTTGCTGAAACAGGGCGCAGAATGCACTGTGCAGCGCTCAGCGCATTGCAGGGTGTCCGTTGGAGTGAACACCCTGTAAATTCAGGTGTTTGGCGAACACCCAAATGGGCAAATGTTCGGCCTGAACTGATGCTCGGGCCAAACCATTCACCCATTCCTAATCTAATTGTTTTGTTTTTGCTGCTGTGATTTGACTTCCTCTTCAAAGGTGGCTACATTAATTCTCCATGTCCCCACTGTATGTAATAGTGTAGCCACTGTCTCTTTGCTCTCTGCTCTTGAGATGGACTAAGGACTATGAAATATTGGATGCGTAGTGTGCATAGAGTAGTGCACATAACCACAACTAATAGGATTTCATTAAAAATACCATTACCAAGGACCATTAATTAGAGGATGTGTATGACCGATTTTTGAAGAATAATTATATTGTTTAGATCAGTGGTTGCCAACCAGTGGTCTGTGCAATAACAGACCCCCAGCCCTCCCCCACACCGCTGGGAGAACACAATGGCTCCTTGGGAGGGAATCCTCCATCACCACTGGCTGTGTTGAAGGGGAAATCGAGCGATTGGTTGCAGGAAAGAAAATCGCTTTGTCTATGGTCCGCTTTAGCCTTTCTTTGATCCCAAATGGCTATTGCTCACTAAATGTATTCTCTGTAGGTCCAATTTATTCAAGGTCTCAGCAATCAACTAGCAATAAATCATAAATCATACAGCTCTTATCTGTCTGCATAAAGGAAAAATAATTAAAATAATTCTGCTCAAGCTAATTAATTTCTCAGGAAAATGAGAACTCTTATTATTCTCTTAATGGAACAATGGTAAAACGTATTAAACAGATATGACACATTTGTTTCAATAGTATATTTAACAGATCAAAGGGAGCAAATAATAGAAGTGCATTATTAGGGTTTACATAGATTTTAATGCTATAATGGCAAAAACATGCTCCACTTACATAGAATGGGGTTGTATTCCTACACAAGAGATGCTAGGAGTTGGGTTAAATTAGATTAAGATACTAGGAAGGGTGGGTATTGGCATAATCATGAACTTGTCCTTTAAAATGAGATTAGTATAGAGCCCGCTGTTCTCTGGCAGTAATGCAAGCTGTACTTTTACTAAGAAATTTCTCGAACACTCGGCATACAAGGACTGGGGTGACTTTTATTGACAGTGAAGCAGTTCCTTCTCAAAGCTAAATATATTCCATAACTAGATAAAAATGGTATTATTCCTATTTCAGAGTAGGCGAGATAATTACTTACAGCCTTATACAACAATAGCATATTACTTCTAATTCAATCCTCATCATAGGGTAGTAGATTATAGATATTTTTTTAGCAGCCTGTGTTGGTTATACACTATAATGTCAAAAGTATTGTGACACCTGCCTTTACATGCACATGAACTTTAATAGCATCCCAGTCTTAGTCCGTAGGGTTCAATATTGAGTTGGCCCACCCTTTGCAGCTATAACAGCTTCAATTCTTCTGGGAAGGCTGTCCACAAGGTTTAGGAGTGTGTCTGTGGGAATGTTTGACCATTCTTCCAGAAACGCATTTGTGAGGTCAGGCACTGATGTGGATGAGAATTCCTGGCTCACAGTCTCCACTCTAATTCATCTCAAAGGTGTTCTATCGGGTTGAGGTCAGGACTCAAGGCCAGTCAAGTTCCTCCACCCCAAACTCGCTCATCCATGTCTTTATAGACCTTGCTTTGTGCACTGGTCCAATTAATTTGGTGGAGGGGGGATTATGGTGTGGGTTTTTGTTTCAGTGGTTGGGCTTGGCCTCTTAGTTCCAGTGAAGGGAACTCTTAAGGTATCAGCATACCAAGACATTTTGGACAATTTCATGCTCCCAACTTTGTGACAACAGTTTGGGGATGGCCCCTTCCTGTTCCAACATGACTGCGCACCAGTGTACAAAGCAATGTCCATAAAGACATAGATGAGCGAGTTTGGGGTGGAGGAACTTGACTGGCCTGCCCAGAATCCTAACCTTAACATTTTAGAACACCTTTGGGATGAATTATAGCAGAGACTGCGAGCCAGGTCTTCTCGTCCACATCAGTGCCTGACCTCACAAATACGCTTCTGGAAGAATGGTCAAACATTCCCATAGACACATTCCTAAACCTTGTTATATCTGCAAAGGGTGGGCCAACTCAATATTGAGCCCTACGGACTAAGACTGGGATGCCATTAAAGTTCATGTGTGTGTAAAGGCATATATTGGCAATATATGACAATATTAGGGTTTGTTGGGTACTGTTAGGAGGTTATGCTAGAACATCAAGCGTTGCTTAGCTAACCGATCAAATCCTAGCTAAATGCACATCATACAAAAATGGAGGGGTTAACTGCCATGGAGAATGGAAGAAGTGCAAAAGAAAACAAAGGAGTCAGAAAACTAAACTCCCTTTTGTGGCATACTCTTCCTTCCTAACATAATCACCCATCCCTTTAAGAGACATCCTATTGTATTGTGTATGATCATTGATGGAGTCTCCTGTGCCGAGCGTACAGATTAGTCATTATGAAAATTCTAGTATTATTATCTGATAGATGGGTTTCACTTGCTTCCTACTTACAAGGAAAAGTGATTTCATCTGTCAAAAAGAAGTTGTGACTGTTCATGAAAAGTCCACTTATACACCTATGGTGACATTGGGGTTGATTTACTAAAACTGGAGCATGCAAAATCCGGTCCCACTCTGCATGGTTGCCAATCAACTTCTAACATTTAGCTTGTTCAATTAAGCTTTGGCAAAAAACCTGGAAGCTAAATCAACCCCATTGTTTTGCTCAGTACTTCACCGCAAATGATTAGCATGGAGGTGCCAATCTATGCCATATTAAGTTTTTAATTTTTATTAAGCAGGCTTAAGGTGTCACTTTTAATTTTGGATAGAGAGGAGAGGGATTAGAACACCTGACGGTATTGCTGTCATCCTCTCTGTTCAGTAGAAGAAAATATTACAGCGCACACATGCAAAAAAAACATTTACCTCCAGCAAGGCTAGTTTAAAACACCTAAACATTTTCAAAAAAACATTATCAAAAATATGGGGATTTGGTCACACCATATTGCTATATGGTGCTAAGCCTACTTACTGCGACAAAAGTACCCCATGATTAGTGGGTCCTACACTATCCATGGATTGTGAGATCCTGCTTCTCTGAACCATGAGAGCAATACACTCTTCTAAATGGGAGAATCTTGAGGTCTTCACCCATGACACAAGTGGACACTAATGAGAGGTACTTAATGAGGGAGTGGGGTGCTCCTCACCCAAAAGGATTTGGTCAGAATCCATACAATAGACAAACAAGATAAAAATGCAATGATGTGACCAAATCCCCATATTT
Organism: Lithobates clamitans; assembly: GCA_037952925.1. Lineage (NCBI taxonomy): Eukaryota > Metazoa > Chordata > Amphibia > Anura > Ranidae > Lithobates > Lithobates clamitans. The sequence goes on from JBBGZY010000392.1 coordinate 5,263,046, forward strand.
TTGATAATGTTTTTTTGAAAATGTTTAGGTGTTTTAAACTAGCCTTGCTGGAGGTAAATGTTTTTTTTTTTGCATGTGTGCGCTGTAATATTTTCTTCTACTGTACAGTCTTATGGCTGCACCATCTTTAATGAATCTTTTAGGGTGTGCCCCCCAAATATCTTGTTTATCCTCTCTGTTCATTCTGATTACCATTATCATTGAAAGTGAAGATAAAAGAAAATCCCGCATTTTGGGTTGAACAGTAACAGAGGAGAAATCTTCCAATTGGGACACTAGTTTTGGTGATCCTGGTGACACCCCGGGATTCCCTCACTTTGGAGGGATTTCCTCTTACTTTCTGTTTTGGCCATGAAACAGGAAGTCAAGAGAAAGCTCCACAATGGGACAGATGGCAAAAAAAAAAAACTGACATGTTGTCTTTAAACACTTGCCGCCCGCCCACTGTCAAATGACGGCTGAGCGGTGCGGCTCTCGTTCTGGGTGGACGTCATATGACGGCCTCCCAGAACAAACCGCTGTCGCGCGCCCCCACCGTGTTGCTAGGACAATGCGTGACCCCGATCTGTGTAAAGAGACGCTGTTTTTTAACCATGCGATGCGCTGTGTCCAATCACAGCCAGTCACATGTAAACACGGAGATGCCTGTAATCAGCGCACCTCGCCTAACACTGACAGAGTGTGAGGAGAGGAGTGTTGATCAGTGGCATCTCCTCACAGGGGACAGCTAGGTATGTAATCAGTGCCCTGATCTCAATTAAGTGCCCACCAGTGCCAGCAATGATTGCCCACCACTGCAAGCAAGCAGTGCCAACCAGTGCCCACAATTGCCACCGACCTGTGCCCACAAGTGCCAGCAATCAGTGCCAGCAATCAGTGGCCATTAGTGATGCCAGTCAGTGCTGGCTATCAGTGCTGCCCATCAATGCCCATCACTTCTGCCCATCAATGCCACCCACCAAATGCCCATCAGTGCCCATGAGTGCTGCCCATCAGTGCCGCCTAACCGTGCTGCCTATCTGTGCCCACCAGTGCTGCCTATCTGTGCCCACCAATGCTGCTTATCTGTGCCCACCAGTGCCACCTATCTGTGCCCAGTGTCCATCAGTGCCACATATCAGTGCCAACTATTAGTGCCCAAAAGTGAGGCATTTTCGTGCCTCCTCATCAGTGCCACCTAATCAGTGCCCATAAGTGCCACCTCATCAGTGCCCATCAGTGCAGCCTATCAGTGCCCATCAGTGCCGCCTCATGAGCGCCCATCAATGAAGGAGAAAAATTACTTATTTACAAAATTTACTGACAGAAACTAAGAAAAACTTTTTTTTTTTCAAAATTTTTGGTCTTTTTTAAAAAAAAATAAAAAACCCAGGAGTGATTAAATACCACCAAAAGAAAGCTCTATTTGTGTGAAGAAAATGATAAAAAGTTCACATGGTTACAGTGTAGCATGACCGCGCAATTGTCCTTCAAAGTGTGACAGCGCTGAAAGCTGAAAAATGGCCTGGGCAGGAAGGGGGTGTAAGTGCTCTGTATTGAAGTGGTTAATAACCAGTTATTACAACTGAGACCCAACTGATACCAGCCCTATAATTACTTGCACACATCATAAAGGGCAAACTACAAACTCTTTAAAGAAAAATCCAAATCTAGGGTGTGCTAAGTCTTTAGTCATATCTAGGTTAATATGGAAAACAAAACAGTACCCTCAAAACATTTATCTGACATAATGCAGTTAATTTATTAAAGGCAAATAGGCTGATCACTTTGCAGGGGAAGTTGCCTTAGAGCTTAGTGAATGCGGTGACATTTCACTTTGCAAAGAATACTTAATCAAAAGGAAAAAAAAACATTTTTGCTTGCATGTGAGTGGATGATGGATGCCAGCAGAGCTTCACCTCATTTGCTAAGCTGTGGTGCAAATTCCCTTGCAAAGTGCAATTTTCCTTGTAAAGTGAACAACCTATATACCTGTCAGCCAAGCTCCTTTAGTCATCCTTTATAGAAAATATTTAATTGTCTTGTCTATATCTTTCTCTCTGTTTTGTATTGTGTGTTTCCGTGTCAGGGCTGTCCTATCAGAGATTGGATGTGCAAGGAGGTAAGTGCCAAAACCAGAACATATAAAGTCCAGTTTTATTATTATTCAGATGCCTATATCATAAAGATCCAATGCATTTTGGGGGTCTAAAAAGTCCACTTCATCAGGGCTTGGTACTGTTAAATGAAGTGAGTACTGGAGTGATAACATTGGATGGATCCTGAGGGGTAATTAGTATGATTATCCAAGATGCCGGGGCTGTCCTATCAGTCTATGGTTCTATTTTCCTACACCTGTGCCTCATCTGCTCAGTTGCTATTTAGAAATTGCTATTTAGAGAGTTCATTCTCAGCAGCCAGTACTGGCACATACAAGAGAGTCTATACTGACTCTCACACTTCCCAGAAATCTGCAAAAAACTTGAAATAATATGTATGTCCTCAACACTAATTAAACCCAAAGAAGCTGCTTGGATGACTGGTGAGATATCTTCAACATGGCCAGTTACATAGAAACATAGAAAAGTGATGGCAGAAAAAGAGAGAGTAGTCCATCGAGTCTTCCCCTTTTTTTTCTCTTTTGTTTTTGTTTTTCTTTTGTTTTTATATTTTGTTATTTTTTTTCATAAACTTTATTGACTTACTATAGATCTATGTTTGTCAAACATGTTTGAAGCCATTTACTGTTGACTGTCTCACCACCTTTGCTGGAAGTTTATTCCAAACATTAACTACCCTTTCAGTAAAAAAATGCTTTCTAAGATTAGTTTTGAACTTTTCTCCCGTTAGTTTGAGGTCATGTTCTCGTGTTCTTGATTTTGGTTTCATATTGAAAAAAATGCCCTCCTGAACTTTATTCACCCTCTTGATGTATTTAAAGATTTCAATCATGTCTCCTCTTTCCCTTTCCCTCCAAACTGTACATATTAAGTTCCTGAAATCTCTCTCGATATTCTTTATCCCCCCAAACCTTTCACCATTTTTGTTATCTGTCTCTGGACTCGTTCTATTTTATCAATCTTTGTATAAGTGAGGTCTTCAGAACTGGACACAGTATTCTAAATGAGGTCCCACTAAAGATCTATATAGAGGAATCAAAACCTCCCTTCTCCTGCTGGAGATCCCTCTAGTGATGCAACCTAGAATTCAATTGGCTTTTCCTACTGCCTGGTCACACTGTTTGCTCACTTTGCAATCATCTGAAATAAGTAGCCCCAAATATTTTCTGCTGTAGTGCTTGCCAAAACTGTACACCCAGTGTTGTACTTTCTCTGGATTATTTTTCCCTAGGTGCATTATTTTACGATTAGAAACATTGAACTGTAGGCTCCACTTCTTTGACCAATCTTCCAGCAATGCTGATCAATGTTACAGACACCTCCAGGGATATTTACCCTGTTACAGTTGAATGTAACTAACTACTGCGAGTTCTATCATAGCATGGGTAAATGAGAACTTTCATTGACAAAACTTGAGATATTTCAGTTATTCCTGGCTCTGCCCTTTGTCACTTGTGTTTAATACTACTGCCGCCTAAATTAAGGTTGTCGTCCTGTTTCCTGAGGACAGTCCCCATTTTGAGGTATCTGTCCCTGACAAACCAATATCCTTGGTGGCAGGGATGTACAGAAGAACTGAGCTGGTCTCCCACAAAAAGACACCCCCTAGCAGTGGCATTGAGTATACAGCAGAAGTAAGTCATTTCTGAAATTGTACACAGAGCTCTTCTATACAGTGCTTTCTAGTATCAGCACACACCCCTACTGGCTTTATTCATTCACAGCCAGGGGTCGCACCAAGCTCACTTAATTTTTTCTTCCTAGTATCTTCAAGGCATCCCTCCTAGCTATGCATACATAACTTGGAGCCTCTTATTTGAAATCTTCTTTTTTTGCCTGCCTCTCGTTTCAAAACTCTGTGACCAATTGTTTGAGGATGAGTTAAAAATGGGGGGGGGGGGGAGGTTGTGGATGTAGCTACAGATGGGGTTGTGGGTTTTTTGGGGGTGGTTTTTTAGTCCATGAGGATAAAAGTGAACTGGGCATAGTTAGTTGGGTGTCCCAGGATTTCATTTTTTTTAAAAAGGTAAACCTATACTAAATATATTACATTTGTTATATTGCTATTCTAATACACAAGCAGTGTCTTATCATCAACCAATATACCTGTTTATCTGAGAGTGCCTCTACCACTGGACCTTGTATATACACTATATTTTGAAAAGAATTGGGACGCCTGCCTTTACATGCACATGAACTTTAATGGCATCCCAATCTTAGTCTGTAGGGTTCAATATTGAGTTGGTCCACCCTTTGCAGCTATAACAGCTTCAACTCTTCTGGGAAGAATGTCCACAAGGTTTAGGAGTGTGTCTACTGGTCTAAATCATTTGGTGATTATGTTGTGGGGTTGTTTTTCAGTGCCACCTATCATCTTCCACTGAACCTTTTATTTTATTTTATTTTATTTATTTTATTCATACATATTGTATTATTAACATAGATCTATAGTTTGCCTAATCAGAGATAAGTACCAGGTTCAACTTGATATCCTTCCCGTCCTTTGCTTATCCCCCGTCTTTTCATTTGCTAGAGCCCCAATAAATACATGCTACTTCCACGTATGAAGCAAACTACTCTCTTCCCTTCCAATCAAACTAAAGTGCTGGGTACCTGAGTGACCAACAGGCTTGAGAACTGCCACATGCAGATGGGAGGGCTGGTTCTTTGCCCTGTGTAAGCGTCATCCCAGATGGCTTCAGTGGGCAACTTGGGCAGCAGGGGAACACATAAAGCCTCATTTTATAAATTACATTCATAGGCTTTGAATTATCAAAAGGTACATTAGAATATTGGATATCATATTCGTTAATAAGAGCAGAAAGCATTATTCAATTTTTTAGTTTCTGGAAAAACAAAATGTTATCTCTCTTTTTATACAGTGTGAAAAAAAACTGTACTTTCTGTAAAGTCTTAATTTTCTTGACCAAAGAGAAATTCTTTTGATGAAAAGCTTATCGATGTGTATGTTATTATCCATAGAATCTGCTACTCTCTGCTCTCCTATTTGCCTGCCTTTTATTAACAATGCCTTTGTTCTTACTCTTATGTGGCTGAACAAAGCAAACCGTTTGTTTGTCATTTTTTTTCTTAATGGTGAAAATACACTTTATAGTCTTGAACTTCTGTTTGGGTTTTTTGGGAAAGGTCACATTTTTTAAGATTGTGTTCCTTATTGGCAAGGAAATCGGGTTCACCTTTTTAATACAGAATATCTGTCTTCTTAGCAGACATAATATTCATAATACAGTAAAACCTTGGTTTGAGCTTAACTTGGTTTGAGAGCGTTTTGCAAGACATGCAAAATTTTTAAATACATTTTGACTTGATATACAACCAATGTCTTGATTTACAAGTAGCGTCATGTCACAACTGAGTATGAAAGAGAAGAAAGATGCCTCTAAAGCCTTGTACACACGATTGGATTTTCCGCAGACAAAACTTTGGACTTTTGCCCGAAGGTGTGTGCCTGAATTTTGTCTTGCATACAATCGGCAAGGAATTGTCAGCCAACAAACACGAACGTGGTGACGTACTACGTGTTTTTTTAGCTCTTCAGCAGCACCCTTTGGGCTCCTTCTGCTAATTTCATGTTAGTAGAAGTTTGGTGAGTGTTGATTTGCGCTTTTCATTTTGCGCTTTTCAGTTTGCGCTTTTCATTTTGTGCTTTTCAGTTTGTTTCTGAACGGCCGTTCATCAGCCAGACATGTTACGGAATCGGAGGAGATAACATGTTATTTATTATTGGCCTTGGAGTTATTGCTTTGAACCAAGTCCGGTCCAGGAACAGGAGAAGGAGGATTTCTTGGACCAGAAATTGATTGCTTTATTTTTGACCAATTATATCTCTGCCTTTGCTGCAGGAGCTCCAGGAGAATAATCCGAATGATTTTCAGAGTTATCTCCAGATGATGGACCCCTGCTTTCACCAACTCTTAGCATTGTTGATCCCCTTTATTAAGAAGCAGGACACATGCATGAGGTTTTTATTTTATTTTTTGGTTGAATAATAATGATTTTATTTGTCATATTTTCTATATTTTTGGATGCATAGAATGCACTTTTTGGTTAAGTTCTATTGGCAGATAGCATGTCTAATTTTATTTGTTTTCTTTTTAATGCACAATAAAAAAGTGAGAAGGCGGAGAGTGCCGGAGGGGAGGAGTGGCTCCTTCACTGCCTGGAGGCTGGTCATTCCGAAGCTCCGCCCGAGCCGTCTATTAGCACAGCCTCGGAGAAGATGGAGGAGTCTGCAGCAGACATGCGCAGTCCACGCCAACAGCCGAGGAGGGCAAAGAAGAGAGCCAGAGCAGAGGATTCTCCGTGTCATAAAGGCAAGGAGAGAGCCCACAGCATTCAGTATAAGAAGACCCCCCCACGCCAGGATAGTGCTACTCAGCCAGCTGTTGCGGCCAGCAGTGAGCATATCAGGAGTTCGCCTATGGGGGAGACATGCTCTCTTAGTAATGTCACTGATTTAAATATTTTGGTTGACACTTTGTCTAGTATTGTGAAAGATCTTAAAGGGGCACACACAGTTGGTGATTATGTTGGTACATCCATAGGTGCACAGTGCTCTGGTGGTTTCCATGTCACAGATCATAATCCTGTATTAAAAGGGGCACAGCTACCTGGTGCTATTAGACAGACCAATGATGGTATGTCACAGCATAGTTTGGATGACGTCAGCCCAATATGGCACAATTTGTCAGAGGTGCCCTTTGTTACAAATGTGACAGAAAACAATGCTAGTGCATCAACACAAAAACCTTTTCAAATGTCCATTTCTACTATTCCCTCTCCGCGCTTCACTCATCCTATAGTGGCGGAGTCCTCCTTTAAGGTCCCTATGCCGTGTAAAGTTTCACCGTTAGGTTTCCACTTACCTGACACTGTTAAAGGGAAAATTTGGAGGGGTGAATTTGTAGATTTACTGTCATTATTGCCTGCTTCCAGAGAGTTCCTATCCAAATCTGATAGGAAGGCAGGGGACCGCTCTGAGGAAGATAGGAGACGATCTGTCCCCAAAACTTTTCAGAATTGGTTGCAAGCTTTCTGCATTTATGCAGCAGTGCTGGGCAAGCAATTTCCAGAAAAATGTTCAGGCTTATTTCAGCATGTGGACATAATTGCTGAAGCTTTTCATCATTTCTGTGGTACCTCATGGTTCACCTATGATGAAAATTGGCGGTTCATCCATCTTTAAAATGGGGGTGCAAGGATGTGGGATTATGGTTGAATCTCATGCTGCCACAGAAACCCCCATTCGCACCTCGAACGGTAGCCCCACAGAATGCCTTTCGCAAAGGGTTCTGCTTTGCCTTTAATGAGGGGCAGTGTAAATTCCTGTCAAACTGTAGGTACAAGCATGAGTGCTCTTACTGCAATGGGGCCCATTCAGCTAGTAGGTGTTTTCGGAAGTCATCAGCAACTTCCCTCCCATCTTTATCACGGGACACTGGTGGCAAAAGCCATGACTCCAGTGAGTTTGTCAAGAATGCAACCGTGGTTAGATCTCTACCCAGATCGCACAATGGCACGGCTCCTAATTGACGGTTTCCAGGATGGTTTCTTGGTTCCCTCATTTTCTGGGCCGGGATGCATTTTGTAAAAAAACTTGCTTTCTGCTAGGAGGCATCCTGACATTATTCAGGAAAAAATATCTAAGGAAGTTAATGAAGGCCCTGGCCCTTTCCACCGTCCGCCTTTTACAAATTTCTGTCTTTCTCCTTTGGGTATTGTTCCCAAGAAGGAACATGGTAGTTTCAGACTTATCCATCATTTGCCCTATTCGGCTGACACTTCACTTAATGATGAAGTTTCTGAAATATTAGCCCCTATTTCTTACTCCTCTTTTGATGAAGCACTAGTGCTTTTAAGATGTTTTGGGCAGGGAGCGTTGTTAGCGAAGGCAGACATCAAATCTGCTTTTTGGCTGCTACCCGTGCATCCACAAGGTTTCAATTCCCTGGGTTTCCAATTCCAAGACAAATTTTATTTTGATAAATGTATGCCCATCTGTTTCTCCTTATCATGTTTTTATTTTGAGGCTTTCTCTACATTTTTGCATTGGGTTTTGTCAGAATGTTCCCCTACTGGGGGTTTACTACATTCTTTAGATGATTTACTGTTTATTGATCCAAAGGACTCACAATTATGTCTTGAGTCACTAAACTCATTTTTTCATATTTGTGATTCCTTTGGAATCCCCATTGCACATGAAAAAACTTTGTTTCCATCACCCACTATTGAAATTTTAGGAATTACTATTGACTCCTCCTTGATGGAGTTTAGGCTGCCCAGGGAAAAATTGAACCATATGAGATTGATGATCTCATTATTTTTATCTAAACGCAAGGTATTGTTTAGGGATGCTCAATCCCTATTGGGACTTTTTGCATTCGCAGCTAGGATCATCCCTATTGCCAGAATTTTTTCTAGGCGCTTTGCTTTGGCTATGAGAGGTTTGAAGAATCCTTACTCTTGTGTTTGCATCTCTGCAAATGTCAAAGAAGACTTGAAAATATTTGATTCTTTTCTTTGTTAATTTAATGGGTCCACGGTCTGGCAACAACCTTTTGTGAATGATTTTCAGCTGAATTTCTGCCGCAGGTTCATCAGGCTTTGGAGCCTTTTTGGATGGTCATTGGTGTGCCTCTGAATGGCATTCCAGTTGGCAGCATCAGGATATTCTGCATAATATAGTCCTCCTCGAGTTGTTTCCAGTGGTAGTTTCAATGGCAATTTGGAAGGATAAGTTTATGAATCGTAGGGTCATGGTACATACAGATAACAAAGGCGTACTTTTTGCTATCAACATGCTGTCATTCAGATCAGAGCTAGTTATTAAACTTTTAAGTTTTTTAGTTTTGCACTGCATGCGTTTCAATATCTGGTTGAAAGCTTGTCACATTTCAGGGATTGATAATACAATAGCTGAAGCTCTATCTCGTTTGCAGTTTCACAGATTCTGAGAATCGGCACGGCACCCCTTGCCCAGATTGCCTCTGGGGCTTGATTTGGGACTGATATCTGCTCATCTCCAGAATTCGGTAGCACAGAAGGCATGGCGAGACTATAACCTAGCCTGGTCCAAATGGTGTTCCTTTTGCTCTAGCATGCTGGTAGATGTATTGGATGTAAATGATTATATCTCTTTGGCTTTCGTGTCCTCCCTGATTCAGACCCAGCTTAGCCTTGCCTCAGTAAAATTTTGGCCGGGGGTTTCATTTTTACTTTAATTTTCTGGCAGGCCTGCTTTGACCTCTTTTTTCTCGATCAGTCAAATCCTTAAGGGATTTCGGAAGTCCTCCCCTACAAAGGATGCCAGACGCCCTATTTCAGTTTCTTTACTGATTAAACTAATGTCGGTTTTGGAAGATGTTTGCTTTTCTAGTTTTGAACTCTTGCTATTCAGTGCAGCATTTTCAGTTACCCTTTTTGGCGCCCTGCGAGCGGGTGAGTTTACAGCTCAAAACAAATCATCTTCTTTTCTGTTGTTCTCTCATGTGTCTCTTGCGCCAGACGGTTTACGTCTTTTTCTTTGTAGATCTAAGACTTTTGAGTTGGGTAATGGTCAGTGGATATCTCTGGCCACCTCTTCCAACCGGTCATTATGCCCAGTGTCCCACACGGCCAATTATATAGCAGTCAGACCCTCCTTTGATGGTTCCTTCTTTATCCATCAGGACTTGTCTCCTCTGACCAGATACCAGTTTTCTGCTGTGCTTTCTTCTTGCCTTAGGCGGCTAAACCTCTCAGGTTTGAAATTCTTATTGTATTCCTTTAGAATTGGGACTGCCACCATGGCTAACCTATTGGGATTCCCCCCAGAAGGTCAAAAGAGGGTTGGCAGGTGGGCTAGTAGTAGGTATAAGCTTTATGTTCGCTCTGAATTGTTAATTGTCTGATTTTCTATTTTCAAAATCTCCTGAATACACAATATGTATAGTAGGCCAATCCTACGTCTATTGGGCTGAAAGGCTGGCTGCATCCAGGAGCTATTCCAGCAATTTAGGTCTAATAAATTTGAGGTTTTAGGGTCCGGTATTCGGGGTCTGAGATGGCGTAATCTTAGAGACCAATTACTTAATTTATCTTCTATTTGGCCCTCACCTATAGTTATAGTTATTCACTTGGGAGCAAATGACATTGGCAAAGTTAGAACGTGGGAACTGCTTTGCGTAATGAAAAACGATATTTGTGCCATTAAGCTTCTGTTTCCACGCACTATTTTGGCCTTTTCTGAGATGGTCCCTAGACTCCTTTGGTCTCCTTGGGGGAAATTCTTTTCAGACATTGGCATTGACATTTTTAATATGGGTCTGCAGAGTATAATTGAGAGTGCCATTGTGTTGGGGGGACCTCAGCCAGCAGCTGCTCTGTTGGCCTCAGTCGGTGGGGGAATAGTTGTCCAGCTTTGTCTGGATGGGCACCGTATAAATTTTGAGTTGTGGTTATATAGGCAAGATGGCTTCATATTTATTTGTATTTTCATTTAAACATTAACAGGTTACCCCTTGAAAAACACCATGGCCAAAATGTATTTACCAAAACAATAAATGGTTTAAAGAAAGAATTGTAGTTCTCCCTTATTTGTTTAATGACTCCTTTGTGCTAGCCCATGACGGGTCCATGCAATATGCAGGACCCACATGGGAGAGCCAAATGTGGGAGAGCCAAAGGGGAATGCACGTTTCCCTATTCTGTGTTTCAGGATTGCCATTGGTTATCAGCAGCCTCCGCAGGGTAGCAACAGACAGTGGATTGGTGTAATTTGGCGGGCCTCTAAGCCAGCGAATTTGGAGGGGATAAAAGAGGGCTGTCCGGCCGCTACCTTCAGACCGTGTGGTACAGGACCGGGACTCCCACCCCCCCTCCCCTATTTATTGAAATAGTCATGGTGCTGCTCAGTGGGGGAATAGTCGTCCAGCATTGTCTGGATGGACACCGTATAAAATTTGAGTTGCGGTTATATAGCCAAGATGGCTTCATATTTATTTGTATTTTCATTTAAACATTACCCCTTGAACAACACCATGGCCAAAATGTATTTACCAAAACAATAAATGGTTTAAAGAAAGAATTGTTGTTGTTAATTTGCCACGTCATGAATGTTAACTCTCCATTACGAACACTAGTTTACAAGACCGACCGCTTCTGGCTCGTCCTTGCTTCCGAGCATGCGTGTTTGTACTTTGGACTTTTGTCTGACAGACTTGTGTACACACGCTCAGAAAATCCAACAACAGACATTTGTCTGCGGAAAATGAAAAAGCCTCCCATTCAACATTTGTCTGTGGAACATCCGACAACAATTGTCCGATGGAGTGTACAAACGGTCGGATTTTCCGCCAACAGCCTGTCATCACACATTTCCCATCAGAAAATCTGATCGTGTGTACGCGGCTTAAGTGTAGCAATATAGTTACATTTAATGAAGGTACAACATTTAGCAACTCACAATGTTTGATGATTGAAACAGGCACATCTAAGTATGCAGGCATCTGGGGTAAAGCTATCCACATAAACTATCCTCCTTACCGCCATTGACATCGTCCCTTCCACGCTGCGCTCCATGAGCGGTTCAAGCCATGCTTTCAGATCTCTCTACTGCAGGGTATTCTTTCCGATCACAATTGCAGACTGACAGCGGTGAGAGCTGGCAGTGTGGAGGATAGTTTATGTGGACAGCTTTACCCCAGATGCCTACATACTTAGATGTGCCTACCATGTGAGTTGCTAAATGTTGTACCTTCATTAAATGGAACCATATTGCTACACTTAGAGGCGCCTCTCTTCTCTTTTATACTCTGGAGCTCCTGATGGATTTTGCTTCTAATCCCTCTGTGGAGGCTTCCATTTGTGGATGGACATTTCATGGTTACACAACCTGGTCACATTGCTATAATCTTTTTATATGGACTATAAACTGAAGGACCTGTGAATAAATGGTTGTGGAACAAATCATTTGAGTTTCCATTTTTTCTTATGGGGAAATTCACTTTGATATTCAAGTGCTTTGGATTACAAGCATGTTTCTGGAACAAATTATGCTCGCAATCCAAGGTTTTACTGTACTATCAAAAATTATGACAGTGAAGTGAAGATAAGACTGCAGACAGCACTGTGCAATTGTATTGCAGTTCTATAACCGACCATATTGGTTACTATCTGATTTTACAACTGTACATTGTTTCAATCTACTATCAACTAGTGCAAGGTCTTGTCTGATTGTACACAGATTTAATGAACTACATTACATGGTTTTGGCACATCTAAAGTAGCTTGAACAAAGATTGTGCAATTAGTCTGTACTTGTATGGTTAGGAGTCCATCAATACCTAAAATCTGAAGTTTGGCCAACTAACAGGGATTCAATAGCACAATTAAACCTGACAAAACAATTGTTTAAAAAAGATACATTTAGTCTACATTTAGACATGTGACAGACCTTGCTGCCCCTCTGAAAAGTGATCTGTGGTGGATTCCTTTTCAAAGGTGTGTGACAATATAAGTAGACAAGGGGAAGTTTTTTGGTGGGATTTTAGGGGTGCCAAGCAAAGAATTTAGTTACAATACTTCAGAAGATAAAAGTAAAACAACATTTATTACATAGAAGACAGGTTAAAAATATTGGCAATACATATAGTGCGCAGATACAATTTACACATGTAAACAGTAGATAGAAACAGTGGTCACTCAACAATAACATGGAGTGACTTATCCCGACATGTTTCACCTTTTGCGGCTTCCTCAGGGGATGTTTTTTGAACAGTTAGATGTGATACTGCACAAAACAAAGTACAGTTAGAGACAGTACAAACTTATAGTACAGACCACAATATCATAACTTTGCTGTTGGTCGCCCCACCCAATATCCAGCAGTCACACCATAGGATGGTCTTGTTACCTGCGACCTGATGTAAGCCAATTGAAAAATGGACACTGGGTGGCACAAATGGTAAGCTGACCAAATAGGCCCAGAACAGGGTTAAGCAGCTGGTATCTGTGACAATATGTTGCTTCCTCACCACCAGTTTTAACCCTGTAAATGCCCCACCACCGTGTCGCAATGTATACACTTGTAGGGCAGTTTGGGGGGGGAGTAAAATTGTTGTCACTGCCATGGCATGTGTACACCCATATCTGACTGCCCTTACAGCTTAAGGTGGGCAGTTGGGGAGTGGTAAGGACAGGACTCTCTGATGATATTGTGAACTTGGCATCCCAAAAATTGTGTGAGAAGACACAGGGCAACCATGTTGTTTTAAATTTATAAGTCAGTTATGACTTTTTTTAACAGCTGTAACAGGACATGCATCCCCTGTAATACCAACCTTTTAGCTGCAATCCAAAACATCCTTATCAGTACATTGATGGGATACAGACGAACCTCTTAAAGCCGTTGTAAACCTCGGCTGTGTGGCTTGTGAAAAAAAAATGAAATAAAATCACCTGCAAGGCAATGGCATATTGTGCCAGTATGCATTGCATACTAGCACATTATGAAATACTCACCTTGGAACAAAGCCCTCCAGTGCTGTATGGTTACAGCTGAGAGGGCTGACATGTTCCCCCATCTGTCTTCTGGGTTTGGACGCTCCGGCTATATGATTGGCAGGAGTTGCGATGACGTCAGGAGCGCTGGAGCCCTCAGTTCCGGCACAAAGCTCTGAAGGTCCGGCAAGGTTCGCCGAACAGTATGCGGTGTTCGCGGCAAATTCGAAAGCTGCTGGAACACCGTTAAAGTCTATGGGACACTAACTCGAAAAATCAAAAGTGCTAATTTTAAAGGCTTATATGCAAGTTTATTTTCATAAAAAGTGTTTGGGGGCCTAGGTCCTGCCCCAGGGGACATGTATCAATGCAAACATTTTTTTTTCGGGAGCAGTGGCTTTAAAGTGAAACAATAAAAATGAAATATTCCTTTAAATATCGTGCTTGGGGGGTGTCTATAGTATGCCTGAAAAGTGGCGCATTTTTTCCGTGTTTAGAACAGTACCACAGCAAAATGACATTTCTAAAGGAAAAATTGTCATTTAAAACTGATTGCGGCTTTAATGAATTGTCGGGTCTTGGCAATATGGATAAAACTCATTGAAAAAAAGAGCATGGATCCCCCCCCCCCCCAGTCCATCACCAGGGCCTTTAGGTCTGGTATTGATATTTAAGGGAACCCCGGACCAAGATTTTAAAAAAAAAATTGCGTTTGGGTCCCCCTAAAATCCATACCAGGTCCTTCAGGTCTGATATGGAAATTAAGGGGAACCCTGCGCCAATTTTTTTTTTTTAAATGGCATAGGGGTCCCCCCAAAATCCACACCAGACCCTTCAGGTCTGGTATGGATTTTAAGGGGAACCCTGTGCCAAAATTTAAAAAAAATGGCATAGGGGCCCCCCAAAATCCATACCAGACCCTTATCCAAGCACGCAACCTAGCAGGCCACAGGAAAAGAGGGGGGACGAGGGAGCACCCCTCCTCCTGAACCGTAGCAGGCCACATGCCCTCAGCATGGGGAGGGTGCTTTGGGGTCTGACCCCAAAGCACCTTGTCCCCATGTTGATGGGGACAAGGGCCTCATCCCCACAACCCTTGCCGGTGGTTATGGAGGTATGCGGGCGGGGGGCTTATCGGAATCTGGAAGCCCCCTTTAACAAGGGGACCCCCAGATCCCGGCCTCCCCCCGCGTGAATTGGTAATGGGGTACCATTTCACAAAAAATGTGTCAAAAATGGTAAAAAAGACAAGAGACAGCTTGGGACAAGTCCTTTATTAAAAAACAAAAAAATAAAAATGTCCCGCGACAGACCGAAAAAGAAAAAAAAAAGCCACAACCGACCCGCCTCCATGGGAGGCTCCCGCCGATTGACGCGTCTGACCCCAGACCCCAAAGCACCCTCTCCATGTTGAGGGTATGTGGCCTGGTACGGTTCAGGAGGGGGGGCGCTCTCTCGCCCCCCCCCCTCTTTTCCTGCGGCCTGCCAGGTTGCGTGCTCAGATAAGGGTCTGGTATGGACTTTGGGGGGACCCCTATGCCATTTTTAAAAAAAATTTGGCTCAGGGTTCCCCTAAATATTTATGCCAGACCCTAAGGGCCTGGTAATGGACTGGGGGGGGGGACCCATGCTCTTTTTTTCAATGAGTTTATCTATATTGCCGAGACCCGACAATTCATTACAGCCGCGATCAGTTTTACATGACAATTTTTCCTTTAGAAATGCCATTTTGCTGCGGTACTGTTCTAAACACGGGAAAAATGTGCCACTTTACAGGCATACTATAGATACCCCCCAGGCTCGATATATAAAGGAATATTTTTATTGTTTCACTTTAAGCATTAAAGAAATCACTGCTACAAAAAAACGGACGTTTTTTAAAAAAAAGTTTGCATTGATACATGTCCCCTGAGGCAGGACCCGGGTCCCCAAACACTTTTTATGACAAGAACTTGCAAATAAGCCTTAAAAATTTGTATTTGTGATTATTCATGTTCGTGTCCCATAGACTTTAACGTTGTTCATGTGTTCCCTATCTAGAACCCATAAGCAGCTGGGGTGAAAGGATCATAGGATTTGTAGTGTATTGTTTTGTATAAAGAAGAGGAAGTTTAAAACACGTTATGTTTCTTTTTTGTGCCTTGTTAAGGAAATATCTTCACTTCCTACCCCGGTAGATGGAACAGGAAAGAAGAGGAAATCCATCAAAGTGAGGAGAATTGCTCTCTTAGACATTGGCATAGGTGTCCCGATTGGAAGACTTTTCCTCATCTATTTTTTGGATGACAACTAAAATTTTGGATGCCCCATCACTTTCTGTCTTGTGTCAATGGGAACCAATTAAAATACAGAGGGTGAACCTACAGTGTTTAGTAAGGGACATAAACAGCAATTAAAATTTGATAGAGTTTATAACCCTTCCCCACACTATCCAAAACTAAAATAAAAAAAAAAAAGTTTGGGCTATACTTACACTTTAAGCTCTTTATTAGGAATGTAATGGAAACCACAGTACATCTAAGCAAAAGTCACCTTTAGGTGACTTGAAAACTAATAAAAATTGATTTCTTATTGGTCGTTACATGTTATTGCTCATCAGAGAAATGTGTACTATATTGCTTTTTGTCTGTGTATGGTCAGTATTTTTAGTTTGCCCTTGCTGCTATAAAATACTGTACTACACACCATTATTGCTCTAAAGTCTGCACATTATTGGATAATAAGTTTCATTTTTATTTCGTGCTTCAGTTATGAGTTGCCTATCACTTTCTGCATTGTAATTCCCTGCTCCTAAAATATGATATTATGAAGGAAAATGGCAAGCCGTGTTTCTGGCGATCTAATAAATAACTCTCTATGGTTATATTAGATCTAATGGTTCTGCTTCACAGCAGATGTTGAGCACTGCTTCGATAAAACTTCATTGAGAATTCTTTCTTTCCAGTAGCGGCTGTCAAAATAGGAGAAATAGTGTGTAAATCTTACTTAGCATATGAAATTACTTTACTTTGTACCTTCATGCAAAATACTTTCATAGCCTCTGGGTTAAAGAGACATTATAGACATTATGATGGAAATGTCACTGACAAGGAGAGGGCTAACACTCAGAAAGTTCAGTTGTTATTTAATCAAGGTTTGGTATTTTGGAGGGGCTATTGCCCAGAGCCCCCAAGTCCGTAAGAGGCCACCAAGTCTTTAAGGGAAATTGGGCTGGACAGTTATTTGTACCTGCTACCAACTGTCCACTTGTACTCTCTTATCCCTGACACCTATCTCCTGCACTAAAATGGCTGCAATTTATGAATAGGTCCTCCATTTCCTGGCAGCTCATATGTGACCCATTTAATGTGCACCCCTTAACTTTGATGGACATCTGGGAACAGACAATTAGAATCAAGGGGTCTGAAAACCATAAGAAAAAATTGCTACTGTCAACAGGGGATCTGATTGTTCTAAATAATGTACCTGCAGTTCTTCAGGTAAGTTCTTCAGGGATACATGATGGTGTAGCAGTTTCAAATCCCACCATAAAAACTATATAATTAGACTTTGATGATATTATCCATATTTATGTAAAACAAGGTGATCTGGCTTTCTCGCCCAACTAGCGGTGTGCAATAATACCTGCAGTAGGGAAGAGCCCTTCTACTACACTAGATTTTAGAAGCCTCCAAGTCAAAATCAGGAAAGGTGGTGTTTCTGGGTCAATGCTCACAGCAATTGCCAGTACTCCAGCTCTCATAAGAGACATACTGTAGTATGGTCCTGATCACCTTTTTCTTCAGTTGTTATCTGTCCCTCAGTTGTCATATATGTACAGCTACCCCCATAAGGGGCCGCTGGATTTTGGCTCACCCTTTGCATGGACAGCTAGGCAACAGGTATTTTCAGCAAGCACACTGTAGTCAGAAAACCAGTCCAATGAATTTGTTTTGTTTTAGTTTATTAGGGGAATCAACTTGGATGGATTTAGGGTGGTATGGGATGCCCAAAGCTGTGGTAAAGTAGAAAATTGGGACATATAGTAACTGTCTTTGACTTCTTGCAAAGATCACAAGGCTGTGTTCCCGTAGGAAAAGTTGTACAGCCTGATTGGCTAAGATAAACTTCACTAATGATTGTAGGTACTCTATTTTCCAAATGTCAAAGCACCTGGCTCCAACTTGGGACCCCCAAGTAGAGGTGTATGGTAGCTGTAGTAGACTAAGTAGCTTTGAGCTGTCCCTTACAAATAGCTAGTTGGGTTTTGCACCTGGCTGCTTCTCCTCTAAAGGCTTTGGGGTGTAGAAAATTTGAGGTTACTCACTCTTTGTAAAGATCCTGTAGCACATGTGGTTAGTTCTGAACAGGCCTCCTACTGGACAGGTCCGAATGACTCTCAGGGTGACTCAGCTAAACCTAACTGATGCCGGAGGGTGTGAGGATTCCTCTGCTGCTTTCTCTCTCTCTCCTCTTTGGCACCCTCCAGTACAGGGGTCCCCTCCAGGCCTCTGGATCCTGGACTCTGCTCCCACATGGCCAGGCTCCAGAATACATAAGGGCTATCTCTCCACCTTCTTGGTCGTCCTCACCCAGGGATTGGAAGAGACATCATAATAATTCAGACCTCATGTCTGCTCTTTTGCCCTCTATGTTCTAGAACTCTCCAGACGCGTCCAAAAGCCAAGGGGAAGTGACATAGATTCAGTCCTTGGAGCTTTGCTAAACTAACTCTAAAAAAATGAAGCATTGTTTCTCTGGCTACAGCAGGAGCCCACTAAATTTACCTACTGTACACTGAGGGTACTACACCAACAATCTAAATTGTGAATATCATAATAATCAGCACCACTATCATCATCTTCTCCATCATTATGGAGGTCATCTGATTAATGACAACTTTTAAAGGCATTGTATTTTCTTGCAGTCTGGTATGGTTTGTACTTAACACTTATTGTATTTTCTTTCACCTTCTTTACTATGCATCATTGAGCCAATTCTAGCTAATGTGTTTTGCAAGTTTTTTCAGGTTTGAAGATGTTAAAAAGCACTTGACCTGCCAACAACTGTGATAAAAATGTGTTATAGCCTCTGGTTAATTTACAGAGATCTTACACAGATCTATATTTAATAGATTTTAAAAAAATGGTGTCTGAGAAACTGAAGTGCTTCTATTGTAATAAAATGTGATTTTACAAGTAGGATTCAGAGCAAAATGGCAGCTTGTTTTACCGTATATAGTATCTGGCTCTAAGCACTGTCCCCATAGTGTAGAATGAACACATACAGGGTGACTATAGACTTATGTTTGACATTACTAGAGCGAAAATTCGTATGAAAATTCATAGTAAAATCTGTATGAAAATTCTCTGTACATTCACAGGTCATTTCAAGTAATTCAATTTTTTTTTTTTGCTTTTAACATTCAATTTTGGAAAGAATGGATGTTATCAAATGAAAACCACATACACTGTTAGAAATTCGTACATTCGAGAAAAATTTTCCATCCTGCTCCTTAAAATTTTCTCATCACTGCTGTGGAAAACAAATGTTGATTTACCCCACTAATGTTTAGATGAACAAACTTTCTTACAATGAGAAATGTTGAACAAAATTTTACTATTGTCTTCCCAGCTTAAGGGATTGTGGATACTTTGGCTTTCAATTTAACTTCAATCTCAAAAAACAATGGATTTCAACTCAAACAAAAGACCAGACAACTGCGGTCCCTTTTTGTAGTCAAATGCTTATAGCAGCCACTTATTAAAAATAACACAAGTAAAAATTAGGTGCAAAAACGCATTATCAAACAGAACAACAAAAACATACAACTGGCCTCCTTATAGGTCTAAGGTCTTTGAAGGCACATATAATTAAAATTGCTGTCACAAAATGTAATTGCTGCCACAAAATTTCATGTCAAGGCCCCCAACTGCTACTATACTGTCTTGTGGACAGTTTACCACCAATGTACCCCAGATACTGCCTAGTAACCACTACCACTTTACCAAAGTAATGTACATTTAGAAAGACCACTCAAAACTGATATGGACCCAATCGATCGTTGTCAAAATTTTACCAGAGAGCACCTCCTTCAAAGACCCTGAGACCCTTGTCGCAAATGCACAAGCATGAAACCTTTTACCCTCCAAATTCTGATAGTACATTAGATGCCATCTTGTAAGCCTAGGAACCACATGCTGATACCTTCAGTATCAAAACACGGGATAACTAATATGAGCATGTTAAAAGGGTATTACCATCATACCCAAAATTATTTTTTCCATCAAAGAACTAAAGTTTAATAAACAAAGTGTAATCAATAGTGCCAACTTTATTCTGTAGTTTGTCTCTTTTATAAAGGCCATAGAATGATGCTTTTAATAATATATAATTGCTTAGGGAGAAAGGCGGAGAGAGGGCTAAAAATTAGTTTTTTTGTAAATATCACTTTTGCTTTAATACATGGTACAATATAAGCAGGTTTAAGGCATCTCCAGGCATGTTATTTAAAATAATTTTTAATGTTGCCCTTTATGACTTTTCAAAAGTGATCTTCCCTGCTTAACAGTATATTTTTAACATTTTAGTTTGCATTAATACATTTCCCCTGGCAATGCCCAGGCTCATCTTGCCCTTTGTTTGACAATCCCTTGCCTAATAGCTTTAAAATGGTCAAATTACATTTGCAGGATTTGCACCCCAAAGACTTCAATAGGGTTTGGGGAATGTTTGCAATTTCCAAACATTTTTTTTAACTGTTGTGTAAGTGTCCCTCAAATCAAACACAGGCTCATTTGGCTCATAGCTAATAGGGAGTACTACACTAGAAAAAACAACAGTTATGCCCCGTACACATGGTCGGACTTTGTTCGGACATTCCGACAACAAAATCCTAGGATTTTTTTCCGACGGATGTTGGCTCAAATTTGTCTTGCATACACACGGTCACACAAAGTTGTCGGAAAATCCGATCGTTCTGAACGCGGTGACGTAAAACACGTACGTCTGGACTATAAACGGGGCAGTGGCCAATAGCTTTCATCTCTTTATTTATTCTGAGCATGCGTGGCACATTGTCCATCGGCTTTGTGTACACACGATCGGAATTTCCGACAACGGATTTTGTTGTCGGAAAATTTTATCTCCTGCTCTCCAACTTTGTGTGTCGGAAAATCCGATGGAAAATGTCCGATGGAGCCCACACACGGTCGGAATTTCTGATAACACGCTCCGATCAGACATTTTCCATCGGAAAATCCGACCGTGTGTACGGGGCATTACAGTACTACTGAGTACCAGATTCAAACTTATGAATTCAGCTTAGAAACTAGGAATACCTCAATCTGTAATGTTAATGCAAACAAACACAAATGAGACATGAAAATATATATGGGGAGAGCAAATTGGAGTTTTTCCTGCTTTTGAATAAGGCAAGGTTATCTTGACTCGGGTGATGTCATCTTTAAGACAAGATTTTCAGCTGTCCCTGTATGTATCATTTTCCCCAATACATATAGGGGTTGATTTACTAAAGGCAAAAAGACTGTGCGCTTTGGAAAGTGCAGTTGCACACGGCAAGAGCAGTTGCTCCAGAGTTTAGTAAATGAGCAGAAGCTCTGCTGACTTTCATCAACCAATCATGTGCAAGCAAAAATGCTGTTTTTTTATTTTCCTTGCATGTGATTGGGTATTCTCTGCAAAGTGAAGCTTTACCTCATTTACTAAGCTCTGGAGCAACTGTACTTGCAGAGTGCAATTGCACTTTCCAAGGTGCACACTCTATTGGCCTTTAGTAAATCAACCCCATAGAGTCAGCTAAAACTGTGAACTGTAGGGTTGGGGCTTAAAGTCAGGGGCTGGTTTTAGTATCAACATGAAAAGCAGCATGAACAAAGAATGCTCCTGCTCTACCTATCCAGGAATATCCCATTTTAAATAAGTAAATCTGCAGATTACACCTTGGTCAGAAGTGGACACAGTATTATATAGATGCCATTGCAAGGACCTTCGTATATGTAATGAGCAGTGGCGGCTGGTAGTTTTTTTAGGGGGGGAGCGGCAAACAACCCCCCCCCCGAGCGGCCAGCAGCATCTCAAACCCTCCACCCCAGCCGGTCCGGCACTTACCCCACCTAGGTGGGTAGCGGGTGGCTGGCAGCATGCAGCTCCATGTTTTCTCCTCCATCGGCAGCTTCCAGCGTGCATTTCCTCCTCCTAGGCATCCAATAGGATCATCTGTCCTTTCAGCCAATTGGGTGACAGGTGTCAAAACCCACTCCCTAATTGGCCAGGAGAAGGATCATTGTTACAATAGCGAATAATCATTATTAACCTGGGTGGACTGTGAGCGCATTCTCTGCGCCCCACCCTATTTGGAAGCCTATTAGAGCCTTTGGCTCTAATCAGTGTTTCAAAAACACACCCACCCCGCATTGGAATCGATGCATCCAGCGTCCTGAAAGGGGTTGGATGCATGGATAGGGGGAGGCGGCAGCGACGGATGGGGGGCGGTGCCCGTGCGCCCTAATAGACGGGCTGCCCATGGTAGTGAGTGTGTATTGGCACTAGTACAGTTGAATTTTCTAGACATCCACAGGTGCAAAGTCGCAGATGTGCGGGTATGTGCCTGTGCATAACTGTGAGCTTGGCCTGTCTCTGGATTTGCTCTGTTTCCTGTTGTCTTCTAAATTCAACGTTGCTGACCCCTGTTTGTACCCTGATGATTCTCTGCCGTCTATGCCTGTATCTGACTGTCTGATGCTGACCTGGCTTGTCTGACCTTACATCCAGTTATTCTCCAGCTCTACTCTGCATGCAACCTGGCCCATGCTGGTTATTCTTCTGTTGAGTGTTACCAGTCCTGCTGCACCAGCCACCTGCTAGCTGCCCGTCAAGCATCTGCTGCCTGCTGTCTGTCTAGATCGGGATCTGCTGTCATCTGCTGTTCCAGTGATCTGATCTGCTTCTGGCAACGCACCTGCTGCCTACTGCTGCGGCTGACGGAACATCTTACAGGCACTCATACCTTGCCATGCTCTCGTGGCCACTGTCACAACATTAGTGCTCTCAGAGCCGGGGCTGTACAAGAGGCCTCCCTTCACATGTCTGGCTCTGCCACAAGCTACCTGACAGTGTGTTTTAGTATTTTTATAGTCTGCAGGGAGCAGTTAGGTTGTATCCACCCTGAGTGTTCCTTTACTGCTGAATGTGTCTGAGCACATGTTGTTCTCTGCTTCTACAAAATGCAGTTGAGTATGCTCCAGCAGTCTTTGTCAAAAGGACTAACAAGCTGAATTATAAACATTTTTCAGCCCAGCCAATCACTAACAAGGGTGCCCAGTGCTCTGAGTTAGAGAGGCAAGAACTATTTGGGACAACCCCTTTAAAGTGCTCTCTCTCCCCTGAGCTTCTGCCCAGAGGGGTTGTGTGTTGGAAGAGTCTCCCCTTTTGGTAGATTATGATGCTGGTATACCTAATGATTGAAAGTAGAAGTGGTGAGTGACTGGCTTAGGAGAACATTAAACACAAGAACCTTCTCACATGTTGTCCCATAGGAAAGTACTACCAAGATACCACTTGAGCCTTGGTCTCTAAGGAGATGCAGTCCAGCAGGGTTGCCACAAGCCAGCCCGTGAGAGCAGAGGAAATATCTTGAAAAAAACCAACAATAAACCTTTTTTTGAGACAGTATACATTTGGAATACCCTGAGTTTCTCACCCCTCCTTCCCATTTTTTGCAAATTTGAAAAATAATTGTCCAGTTTTTCTACAAAGTGACTGGTGGCTATGTTTTTCTTTACTAATACTCTGGAAAAAAAACATCCTTAAGGTCTTTGCCTAGAAATTACAGCGAAGTTCATGGACTGGCACAGGTCAATGTGGTCTATTATGTCATCTAGAGGTCATTCACCAGAGTAACTATCATTACATCAGTATATTTCATTCTTACACCTCGTTTCAATATGCATAAAGTTCAGAGTTTCTCAAGAGTTAAAATTCACAGAAAGGGATTTGCTTTGAACTGGGCATAAAATCTCAGAAATATTTTAAATGAAAAATATACAGCAACAACAAATTTGACCCTAAACACATCAATGGTGATATTATGCATAGAAAGGGCCTTTTGATATGTGTATTTCAGAGTGTGTCAAACGCAGGGATGTACATTATATAACAGCTCCCTCTTCCATTATTAGCTGCTGTTGGTAAGCACATGCCCCAGTTCTGTCATCTTTTCAAATCTTCTAACAACCCCAGATGTTAATGGTATTCTCACTTAAACACAGTGTATGCCAGCTCTGCTGAGACTGCATTAATTACAGAGAGAAAAGCCTGGTGTGCTTCTCATTTCTCTATAAGTTCCATGTGCTAAGCAAATATTCTTTCATAACACAGCAGCTGAAAATAGGGTAAAAGCCTCTAAGGTCCTGATAGGCGGAGGAAAATATCAGGGCTGGCATACAAGACCATAAACACCAACCGAATTGTACAGTGCACTATATGGATCTTCTTATAAGAGCTATAACTGCAATCTATTGGGAACATAAAAAATAGTGCATTTAATTTCAAAACTAAGCATACGGAACAAACAATAACTAGTCAGGTTATGCTGAGCAGGTAGAAGAATAGAAAGAAACCATCACTAAAGAATACAATATTGCCTTCTTAAAACAAAAATTATATTTGTGGTACTTTGTTCTATCGAAAATAAAAAAAGCAGCCACCACATCTAAGGACCTTTGTGACTGAACCACTTTGGCACCCCGCTTGGATGCTTCCTTCTGCCAAACAGTGCCTACTGCCCTCCAAACCATTCCGAGCAGACCGAGAGCCAATACCAGCCCCTTTTACCCTAAACATCGTACACATACAAGATGTTGGGATAGAACCAAAAGAATGACTGTTTATTGAAACTCTTGAGGATATTAGCATGACAATACAAACTTCAAACACCAATCCAATTAACAGCTAACAACAGTTATCTCAATTAAACAGTAATCTAATTAAGCATTAAGTTAATCAAGAAACATATAACATCCCACAATAATTTATTAACAAGGTGATATGGACACAATACTAGCAGACACACAGAAACAATAGGTGACTCATTTAATTTAATTAACAATGTAGATGCACACAAAGGGAGAAAGACACCTAACCCATAACACCTTAAACAGATTATATCAGGAGGCCCCAGAATCAGGTTGCTTTGAGACGATGATACTAACATCTGCTCTGAGCATCACAATCTAAAGCAGTTTTTGCTGGTTTGGGCCTAGAGACCCCAAATATGTATATGGTTCCTCCCATTCCTACAGTCTGTGTGTTTTGGGGAAAACACAAGTGGAGAGGCGCCTCTGGGTGCAGTAGTTTGAATAAACGGCTTTAATCTCATAATATATGCACTCACAATTAGACAAAAGTGATAGGCATGGTATACATATGTCGAGATGACGCTCCCAAGTACTGTGCCATGTACATCTTTGCTGCTAGCAGCTGAGGGCAGTGGCTCTTCCGACAGATGGATTCGCTGGCTTTGGAAGGCGGCCTCAGAGCAAGGCTTGAAGCGCATGATGCAGCTGGCTCAGAAGGGTGTCGTCATCAAACCTGGACTCGTTTCGCGAGCGTGCGCACTTAGAAGTAGTTACAGGTCGCGCTCCTTTCTCAACAGACAGAAAGATAAAAAACATTACAAATACTTGCTGCCCTACACACGGGCCCAATGTCAGACGGTTTCTATTGAACCAGCCGATGCCGCCCAACATTCGGCCCATGTGTATTATGCTTTAGTCAGAGCTAAGAATGATCCAAGTTTCTCAATTATCGACCTGAGAATTCCAAGGCCCCTGAGCTTCTGCCCAGAGGGGTTGTGTGTTGAATGAGTCTCTACTTAATGATTGAAAGTAGATGTGGTGATTGACTAGTTGGGGACAAATTTAAACAACGAACCTTCTCATTTGTTCTCCCATAGGAAATGCACCAAGACACCACTTGAGCCTTGGTCTCTAAGGGACTGCAGTTCAGTGGATCTGCTCCCAGCCAGCAAAGCCTGGAGAGCAGATGGAATACCTTGAAATACTTAGAAGTCAACCTGTATTTGTGTGTTTGGAGTGCTCTGAGTTCCTTACCTTTCTTCCCATTCTTTCACAGTTCTGAAAATAAAAATTGTCCAAAATGGCTACAAAATGACTGGTGCCCATTTTGCTTTTACTAACACGCTGGAGAAAACCCAGGCCTTTTTTTGTGCCCAGATACTACAGTAAAGTTAGTAGACTGGCATAGCTCAGTGTGGTCTATTATGTCATCTCATAGTCTTTTACCAAAGTAAAACTACAAAAAAAACTACAAGAAGACAAAATGTAATCACCAAATACAGGGGTTTTAGAAACACTGAATTGAAAAAAATAAAGGGCTCATTCACTCCGGTTCCCTGGCCCATACAGTGTGAATGAACGGTTTACTGGAGCCGCCTGTTACTCTATGAAGACTAGGGATGAGCCGAACACCCCCCGGTTCGGTTCGCACCAGAACCCGCGAACGGACCGCAAGTTCGCACGAACGTTAGAACCCCATTGACGTCTATGGGACTCGAACGTTCGAAATCAAAAGTGCTCATTTTAAAGGCTAATTTGCATGGTATTGTCCTAAAAAGGGTGTGGGGACCCGGGTCCTACCCCAGGGGACATGTATCAATGCAAAAAAAACGTTTAAAAACGGCCGTTTTTTCGGGAGCAGTGATTTTAATGATGCTTAAAGTAAAAAAAAAAAAAGTGAAATATTCCTTTAAATATCGTACCTGGGGGGTGTCTATAGTATGCCTGTAAAGTGACGCGTGTTTCCCATGTTTAGAACAGTCCCTGCACCAAATGTCATTTTTAAAGGAAAAAATCTCATTTAAAACTGCTTGCGGGTTTAATGTCATGTCGGGTCATGGCAATATGGATGAAAATCAGTGAGACAAACGGCATGGGTACCCGCCAGTCCATTACCAGGCCCTTTGGGTCTTGTATGGATATTAAGGGGAACCCCGCACCCAAATTAAAATAAGGAAAGGTCCCTATATACTCTGAACAGCAGTATACAGGCGGTGCAAACAAGACAGGGACTGTAGGTTTGTTGTTAAGTAGAATCTGTTTGTAATTTTGAACATTTTTAATGTGTTTAGCTCCAGCCAAAAAATCTTTTCTAAGCTTTTTGGAAAACATAGGGAAGGGTTATCACCCCTGTGACATTTGTTTTGCGTCTTTCCTCCTCTTCAGAAGATTTCACCTCACTTTTTTGTCCCAATGAAAAATGTTTTTTGAAAATTTGGGTTTTTTTGTGGAACAAGGATTGGAAAGCATCAGTGGAAAGGAGAAATTGTTTTCCCATATTAACTCTTACAGGAGAGAATTTCCCTTCCTTAGGGGTAGATTTCATCTCACTTCCTGTTGTCTCCTTCCGTTTGCAAGTAGGAGTCGTTTGTAAGTTAGATGTTTGAAAGTAGGGTCCTGCCCTATATACTCAGCAGAAATTTGGGCCTTAGGTGTTGCTGTGGCCAAAACACTGTAAGCCCTCACAGGGCCCTGCTGTGAAATATTAGATCAAGAATTGTAATTACATGCCCCTGTTGAACAGGAGCTGAAAAATTAGGCCTTAGGCACTGGTGCTGGTGCCACAACACTGCAACCCCTCACAGACACTCTAGTTGGAACGCAGGAACGAGCCCTGCTGCAAAGTATTGCATCAAAAATTGTAATTACACGCCCCTGTTAGACAGGGGCAGAAAAATTGGGCCTTAGGCACTGGTGCTGGTGCCACAACACTGCAACCCCTCACAGACACTCTAGTTGGAACGCAGGAACGAGCCCTGCTGCAAAGTATTGCATCAAAAATTGTAATTACACGCCCCTGTTAGACAGGGGCAGAAAAATTGGGTCTTAGGCACTGGTGCTGGTGCCACAACACTGCAACCCCTCACAGACACTCTAGTTGGAACGCAGGAACGAGCCCTGCTGCAAAGTATTGCATCAAAAATTGTAATTACACGCCCCTGTTAGACAGGGGCAGAAAAATTGGGTCTTAGGCACTGGTGCTGGTGCCACAACACTGCAACCCCTCACAGACACTCTAGTTGGAACGCAGGAACAAGCCCTGCTGCAAAGTATTGCATCAAAAATTGTAATTACACGCCCCTGTTAGACAGGGGCTGAAAAATTGTGCCTTAGGCACTGGTGGTGGCGCCCAGAACCAAAAATGTTCTTACAAGCTATCAGCGTGATGATTGAGGAGGAAGAGGATAATTACTCAGGGATAGTCACTCAGCATCAGCATAGGCAGTCTTTGAAGGGATCTGAAAAAAATTATTCAGTTACATCAGCATCAGGTGCTTGGTAGCTGGTGGTGATCCAAGACTGATTCATTTTTATGAAGGTCAGCCGATCGACCGAGTCAGTGGACAGACGCACCCTGTGATCGGTTACCACGCCTCCAGCAGCACTGAATGTGCGTTCCGAAAGAACGCTGGATGCAGGACAGGCCAGTAGCTCAATTGCATACTGTGCAAGCTCTGGCCAGTGATCCATCCTCAAGACCCAGTAACCCAGAGGATTTTCGGTGGGAAAGGTGTCCAAGTCTGATCTTGCCCCTAGGTATTCCTGCACCATGTAAAACAGACGCTGGCGATGGTTGCTGGAACCGATCATACCTTGGGGCTGCGGACCAAAAAATTGTCTGAACGCATCGGTCAGACGGCCACCTTCTCCACCGCTCCTTCTTTGACTGACCGAAGCCTCAGCAACACGTTGTCCAGAAACAGGAGTTTGTAACCTCCCAGTCTCTGGGAACGCGTTGCACAGACCTTTCTGCAAGGCCTCCCGAAGATGTTTCATCCTCTGCTCCCTCTGCGATGGCAAGATAAGGTCCGCAACCTTACCCTTGTAACGTGGATCAAGGAGGGTTGCCAGCCAGTATTGGTCCTTCTCCTTGATACCACGAATACGAGGATCCTTACGCAGGCTTTGCAGGATCAGGGAGGCCATGCAGCGTAGGTTTGCTGAGGCATTCGGTCCGGAGTCCTCTGGGTCACTAAGGACAACAACGTCCGCAGCCACCTCCTCCCAGCCACGTACAAGTCCATGTGTTCCTTGGGACTGATCCCTTAAAGACTGCTGATGCTGAGTGCCAGGCTCCACCTCCATACTGACACAATCTTCCTCCTCCTCCTCCTCCTCCTCCTCCTCGTCCTCTTCCTGTGTGATCGGCGGGCACGCAGGAACACTGTCTGGATAAAGGGGGCCTTGAGAGCTAAGGAAGTCCTCCTCTTCCTGCCTCTGTTCTGCCTCAAGTGCCCTGTCCATTATTCCACGCAGCGTGTGCTCCAACAGGTGGACAAGGGGGACAGTGTCACTGATGCATGCACTGTCAGTGCTCACCATCCTCGTGGCCTCCTCGAATGGTGACAGGACAGTGCATGCATCCCTGATCATGGCCCACTGGCGTGGGGAAAAAAAACCAAGGTCCCCTGACCCTGTCCTGGTGCCATAGTCGCACAGGTACTCATTGATGGCCCTCTGCTGCGTGTGCAGCCGCTGCAGCATGGCCAATGTCGAGTTCCACCTGGTGGGCATGTCACAGATTAGGCGGTTCTTGGGCAGGTTAAACTCCTTTTGGAGGTCCGTCAGCCGAGCACTGGCATTATATGACCGGCGGAAATGCACACAGACTTTCCTGGCCTGCCTCAGGACATCCTGTAAGCCCGGGTACCTGCCCAAGAACCGCTGCACCACCAAGTTAAGGACGTGAGCCAAACAGGGCACATGGGTCAGTTGTCCCTGTCGGAGGGCAGAGAGGAGGTTGGTGCCATTGTCGCAAACCACCATTCCTGCCTTAAGTTGGCGTGGCGTCAACCACCTCTGAACCTGCCCCTGCAGAGCTGACAGAACCTCTGCCCCAGTGTGGCTCCTGTCCCCCAAGCACACCAGCTCAAGCACCGCATGGCATCTTTTGGCCTGCGTACTTGCGTATCCCCTTGAACGCCTACGGAGCACCGCTGGTTCCGAGGAAGAGGCCATGGAGGAAGAAGAAGAGGAGGGGGTGGAGGAGAGAGGTGTGTCACAATCAGCAATTTGGAGGCGTGGTGGCGGAACAACCTCCAACACTACTGCACCTTGTCCTGCATCCTTCCCAGCTGCCAGCAGAGTCACCCAATGCGCCGTGAAACTTAAGTAACGTCCCTGTCCATGCCTGCTGGACCATGAGTCAGCGGTAATATGCACCTTACCGCTGACCGCCCTGTCCAGCGAGGCATGGACATTGCCTTCCACATGCCGGTAGAGAGCCGGAATCGCCTTCCGTGAGAAAAAGTGGTGTTTGGGAACCTGCCACTGAGGAACCGCACATTCCACAAACTCACGGAAGGGGGCAGAGTCTACCAACTGAAAAGGCAGCAGTTGAAGTGCTAGCAATTTTGCCAAGCTAGCATTCAACCGCTGGGCATGTGGATGGCTGGGAGCAAACTTCTTTCGGCGGTGCAGCAGCTGGGGCAGGGAAATTTGCCTGGTACAATCTGACGTCGGTGTACCAAAAGCAGATTGCCCACAAGTACTTGGCTGTGACACACCTAATTCTACACCTTCATTCCTCTCACTGCAGGTCTCAGAGAGGACTGAAGGTCTAGTGGGGTTGGAAATCTCAGCTGATGAGGAGCAAGGAGAGATCCTCTTTGTTCTTTGGTGTGGGTCTTTTAGATATGCTTGCCAACGAACTGCATGGCAGGTCAACATATGTCTGGTCAAGCATGTGGTACCCAAGCGGGAGATGTTTTGGCCACGCGAGATACGCTTGAGACATATGTTGCAAATAGCAACGGTGCGATCTGATGCACTCGTCTCAAAAAAGGCCCACACCAAAGAACTTTTTGAATAACGCGCAGAAACTGCAGCGCCCTGCACATGTGGAGCTTTGGGGTGTGATGCAGTCAATGTGCTGCCCTTAGGCTGGCCCCTGGAGGGCATCCTGCCTCGTTGGTGATGTGCCGCCTCCTCCTCCTCCTCCTCCTCTCTCCTATCAGGCACCCACGTTGAGTCAGTGACCTCATCATCCCCTCCCTCCTCATCACTGGAGCAAACCTGGCAGTATGCTGCAGCAGGGGGAGCATGACTGCCAGATTGCTGTCCTTCTTGGGCACCCCCTCTGTCCGTGCTCATGTTACTGCCTTCATCGAGCTCAGTATCATCATCAGAGCCTTCCAAACGCTGGGCGTTTGGAAGGCTCTGATGAGCCTTCCAAACGCTCATCAGAGCATTTGGAAGGCTCTGGAGCATGTACCCAACACTGTGGTCAAACAGTTCGAGGGAATCCTCAGGAGGACATGGTGGAGCTAGGGAAGGAGTCACTGATGACATTGAGCTGAGGGAAGAGGCCGCTGCTTTGCCAGACAAAGCACCCTGGGCATGGGTGAGAGAGGATGAGGAGGATGAGGACAGCTTGGTCATCCACTCGACCAAGTTTTCTGCATGTTGCGGCTCAACACGGCCAGCTGCCGAAAAAAAGGCCAAGCGTGTCCCATGGCCACGGGCTGATGAGGATGCACCGTCTCCACGACCAGCACTAGACACAGAGCCTGCTTGCCCTCTCTTATTGGCTTGTGACTGTCTGCCTCTCCTTCTTGGCCTTCCAGACATACTAATGGCCTGTAGCTGCACTAAGCTGGGATAGAACACCTGTAATTTTCTTCAGGTAGCTTTATATACTGTAACCAGACAAGCCTGCCTGTCAGTAGGAAGATAACAGGAACGGATCTAGCTGAACACTGTGAGCAGGACGCACTGACTGCACTAAATGTAAATAGCAGGAACGGATCTAGCTGAACACTGTGAGCAGGACGCACTGACTGCACTAAATGTAAATAGCAGGAACGGATCTAGCTGAACACTGTGAGCAGGACGCACTGACTGCACTAAATGTAAATAGCAGGAACGGATCTAGCTGAACACTGTGAGCAGGACGCACTGACTGCACTAAATGTAAATAGCAGGAAGGGATCTAGCTGAACACTGTGAGCAGGACGCACTGACTGCACTAAATGTAAATAGCAGGAACGGATCTAGCTGAACACTGTGAGCAGGACGCACTGCACTAAATGTAAATAGCAGGAACGGATCTAGCTGAACACTGTGAGCAGGACGCACTGCACTAAATGTAAATAGCAGGAACAGATCTAGCTGAACACTGTGAGCAGGACGCACTGCACTAAATGTAAATAGCAGGAACAGATCTAGCTGAACACTGTGAGCAGGACGCACTGCACTCAATGTAAATAGCAGGAACGGATCTAGCTGAACACTGTGAGCAGGACGAACTGCACTAAATGTAAATAGCAGGAACAGATCTAGCTGAACACTGTGAGCAGGACGCACTGCACTAAATGTAAATAGCAGGAACGGATCTAGCTGAACACTGTGAGCAGGACGCACTGCACTAAATGTAAATAGCAGGAACAGATCTAGCTGAAAACTGTGAGCAGGACGCACTGACTGCACTAAATGTAAATAGCAGGAACAGATCTAGCTGAACACTGTGAGCAGGACGCACTGACTGCACTAAATGTAAATAGCAGGAACGGATCTAGCTGAACACTGTGAGCAGGACGCACTGCACTCAATGTAAATAGCAGGAACGGATCTAGCTGAACACTGTGAGCAGGACGCACTGCACTCAATGTAAATAGCAGGAACGGATCTAGCTGAACACTGTGAGCAGGACGAACTGCACTAAATGTAAATAGCAGGAACAGATCTAGCTGAACACTGTGAGCAGGACGCACTGCACTAAATGTAAATAGCAGGAACGGATCTAGCTGAACACTGTGAGCAGGACGCACTGCACTAAATGTAAATAGCAGGAACGGATCTAGCTGAACACTGTGAGCAGGACGCACTGCACTAAATGTAAATAGCAGGAACGGATCTAGCTGAACACTGTGAGCAGGACGCACTGCACTAAATGTAAATAGCAGGAACGGATCTAGCTGAACACTGTGAGCAGGACGCACTGCACTAAATGTAAATAGCAGGAACGGATCTAGCTGAACACTGTGAGCAGGACGCACTGCACTAAATGTAAATAGCAGGAACGGATCTAGCTGAACACTGTGAGCAGGACGCACTGACTGCACTAAATGTAAATAGCAGGAACGGATCTAGCTGAACACTGTGAGCAGGACGCACTGACTGCACTAAATGTAAATAGCAGGAACGGATCTAGCTGAACACTGTGAGCAGGACGCACTGACTGCACTAAATGTAAATAGCAGGAACGGATCTAGCTGAACACTGTGAGCAGGACGCACTGACTGCACTAAATGTAAATAGCAGGAACGGATCTAGCTGAACACTGTGAGCAGGACGCACTGCACTAAATGTAAATAGCAGGAACAGATCTAGCTGAACACTGTGAGCAGGACGCACTGCACTAAATGTAAATAGCAGGAACAGATCTAGCTGAACACTGTGAGCAGGACGCACTGCACTAAATGTAAATAGCAGGAACAGATCTAGCTGAACACTGTGAGCAGGACGCACTGCACTAAATGTAAATAGCAGGAACAGATCTAGCTGAACACTGTGAGCAGGACGCACTGACTGCACTAAATGTAAATAGCAGGAACAGATCTAGCTGAACACTGTGAGCAGGACGCACTGCACTCAATGTAAATAGCAGGAACGGATCTAGCTGAACACTGTGAGCAGGACGAACTGCACTAAATGTAAATAGCAGGAACAGATCTAGCTGAACACTGTGAGCAGGACCCACTGCACTAAATGTAAATAGCAGGAACGGATCTAGCTGAACACTGTGAGCAGGACGCACTGACTGCACTAAATGTAAATAGCAGGAACGGATCTAGCTGAACACTGTGAGCAGGACGCACTGCACTAAATGTAAATAGCAGGAACGGATCTAGCTGAACACTGTGAGCAGGACGCACTGCATTAAATGTAAATAGCAGGAACAGATCTAACCTAATCTAGCTAACTCAAATCAAATGACACTGTCTGTCTCTCTCTCTATCAGCACACCGGAACACACTACACAGGGCCGCCGTGCAGGCGGCCTTATATAGTGTGGGGCGTGTACTAAATCCCCTGAGCCATAATTGGCCAAAGCCACCCTGGCTTTGGCCAATTACAGCTCTCTCTACTGACGGCGCTTTGATTGGCCAAGCATGCGGGTCATAGTGCATGCTTGGCCAATCATCAGCCAGCAATGCACTGCGATGCCGCAGTGAATTATGGGCCGTGACGCGCCACACGAATTTGGCGCGAACGGCCCATAACGTTCGCAATTCGACGGACGGTCGAACAGCCGATGTTCGAGTCGAACATGCGTTCGATTCGAACACGAAGCTCATCCCTAATGAAGACTAACACAGTCACAGGTCATAATTCATGTGCAGGTGTGGGTGAGTGGCCCAAATACATATTATCAGTGTTTGGAGGCCATACGCCTGCATCCACATGCCTGTCAAATTAGGACTTTTGGCTGTGTTCATACAACTGGTGCATCACCATGCCTACACACAGCTCCAGACACATTTAAAAAAAACACTGATTTACACTTTACAGGCCACAGCACCCATGTGAATGGGCCCCAAGACCCCCCGCCCCCTGGTTAAATGCTCAGAAACCCAGTTAAATTCTCAGAATGTGATTGTGATAGGCACATATCAGACTTACATCAAGGCCCCACTAAACAGGACTGTAGAACCACAGTATACTGTACACCTGTGGCAGATCATGGCAGGGATAGCTACAATGACAATGACATCAAAATCCTGGGAAGAGAAAGGTAAAACAACTCACAAGTGATCCTACCAGTCCTTACGCTCAAAAGAGTGACTTAGGCTGGTGTGTTATAGGCCTTACTCACTCTAGTAAAAAAAAATGTGTGTGCTCTGAACTGTTGTTAAGAGAATTTGACACCCCTCATCTTTAAAAATGTATTTTATGAGAACTTGAAGG
Source organism: Lithobates clamitans (assembly GCA_037952925.1). NCBI lineage: Eukaryota > Metazoa > Chordata > Amphibia > Anura > Ranidae > Lithobates > Lithobates clamitans. The sequence continues at coordinate 5,297,628 of JBBGZY010000392.1, forward strand.
AGATACCAACTCCGACAATATAACTTCTCATAAGAGAATCATCTTACAGCAGCACCAGTAAAAAAAAATAGCTCAGGCTGCTACTGAAACAGTAAGACTGAACCCTTGATCAAGAATCTACGAATACCAAGGTCCTATACAACAATATTGATGTTCTTCAGTTCATGGACTGTGTAACTATTGACTTTAAATCACGAACCACAATCTACCATATGTGTAGCATAGGAAGGTTTCCCCAGGGGGCTTTAAAACAGCAATGCAGGCAATTCAGAAATAAATTATATAAAAGTATTTTATTGGAAACATGTAGGGTCAATAGCATGTTGCCATGACATACAGTATAATCTGGTTAGGGGATAACAAACACATTTCACATTTACAGAAAGCAAACACAAAGTTACAGCATCACATGTCATTGGTCTGTTGTGACGATGCCCCGACGCGTTTAGACCCATGTGGTCTTCTTCAGGGGTAGGTTTGCTATAAAGAGATATATTTAGTATCTCAAAAGAAGGAGATATTCCAACATGTATTCAATTGTTATAAATATATTTAAGGTATAGTTACCACTGAAAGGTGAAAAGAGAGAACTCCTGACCAGAAATTTAAAACCGTTGAATGATTCCCGAGGGTCCATACCCCATTTGTGTCCCAAAGGCGGGAAGGATCGATCTGATGCGACTTGCAAGCAGTCACACTGAGGACACCCTCAGAGGATAAGGGAGGCCAACACCTGCAGCAAATTCCCAATGATATCAGTGCATCAATAGGGGATTCAAAAAAGTCCTAACTTATTACAAAATGTCAGATGGATTCCAATTGTTCATTAATGTCTGTCTCCTTTATGAAGATCTGGAACACCAAATGCCAAACAGATTCCATATGTTTGTTAGGTATTAAGATGGTCATATATTGTTATAGTAATTAGTTTGTATTAATAGGATAAAGTGTATATGTGTTGTTCTGACAATAGTATGGTTTGTGTGAAAGGGAAAAAAAAAAGTGATGTGAAGGGTATGAGATGAGTGGATGCGTTATGTGGGGATAGATGGGGAAGAGGAATGGAGTGAGTGCAAAGTGAAATAAACGAGGGGACAAAAACATGTGAGGCGTGAGTGTTGAAGTGAGAAGTGAAAGGGTGCTGGAACCTACAGAGTAAGAAGTGAGAAAGGTGCATAACATGCTGAAAAAAAAAAATTATGAAGAACATATAAAAGAAAAAGCTGATGAGGAGGTGTATGAGGGGAGGAAAGGCCCAAAAAGTATGCAGGAGTAAAAGTGATGTAGTGAAAGGAGTGCAGGCGCACAACCCATAGATATGGTCTGACAACATAAGCCTAAAGCCGCGTACGCACGAGCAGAATGTCCAACAGAAAAAGTCAGACGGAAGCTTTTCATCGTCTATTCCGATCGTGTGTGTGCCTCATCTGACTTTTTCTTTTGAAAATTCTGAAGGACCTAGACATGGAACATGTTCTAAATATTTCCGACGGAACCAACTCCTATAAAGAAAACCGATCGTCTGTATGCTGTTCCGACGTACCAAAAACCACGCATGCTCTGAAGCAAGTACGAGACGGAAGCTATTGGCTACTGGCTATTAGGGATGAGCCGAACACCCCCCTGGTCGGTTCGCACCAGAACATGCGAACAGGAAAAAAGTTTGCTCGAACACGCGAACACCGTTAAAGTCTATGGGACACGAACATGAATAATCAAAAGTGCTAATTTTAAAGGCTTATATGCAAATTATTGTCATAAAAAGTGTTTGGGGACCTGGGTCCTGCCCCAGGGGACATGGATCAATGCAAAAAAAAGTTTTAAAAACGGCCGTTTTTTCAGGAGCAGTGATTTTAATAATGCTTAAAGTCAAACAATAAAAGTGTAATATCCCTTTAAATTTCGTACCTGGGGGGTGTCTATAGTATTCCTGTAAAGGGGCGCATGTTTCCCGTGTTTAGAACAGCCTGACAGCAAAATGATATTTCGAAGGAAAAAAAGCCATTTAAAACTACCCGCGGCTATTGCATTGCCGACAATACACATAGAAGTTCATTGATAAAAACGGCATGGGAATTCCCCACAGGGAAACCCCGAACCAAAATTTAAAAAAAAAAAATGAAGTGGGAGTCCCCCTAAATTCCATACCAGGCCCTTCAGGTCTGGTATGGATATTAAGGGGAACCCCGGCCAAAATTTTTTAAAAAAATGACGTGGGGTTCCCCCTAAATTCCATACCAGACCCTTATCCGAGCACGCAACCTGGCAGGCCGCAGGAAAAGAGGGGGGGACGAGAGTGCGCCCCCCCTCCTGAACCGTACCAGGCCACATGCCCTCAACATTGGGAGGGTGCTTTGGGGTAGCCCCCCAAAACATCTTGTCCCCATGTTGATGAGGACAAGGGCCTCGTCCCCACAACCGTGGCCGGTGGTTGTGGGGGTCTGCGGGCGGGGGGCTTATCGGAATCTGGAAGCCCCCTTTAACAAGGGGACCCCCAGATCCCGGCCCCCCCCTGTGTGAAATGGTAAGGGGGTACTTACCCCTACCATTTCACTAAAAAAGTGTCAAAATAGTTAAAAATGACAAGAGACAGTTTTTGACAATTCCTTTATTTAAATGCTTCTTCTATCTTCCTTCACCTTCTTCTGGCTCTTCTGGTTCTTCCTCCAGCGTTCTCGTCCAGCATCTCCTCCGCGGCGTCTTCTATCTTCTTCTCCTCGGGCCGCTCCGCACCCATGGCATGGGGGGAGGCTCCCGCTCTTCTCTTCATCTTCTTCTTCATCCTCTTCTCTTCTTCATCTTCTTCATCTTCATCTTCTCTTCTTAATTTTCTTCTGCTGGCCACTCCGCATCTATGCATGGAGGGAGGCTCCCGCTGTGTGACGGTGTCTCCTCGTCTGACGGTTCTTAAATAACAGGGGGCGGGGCCACCCAGTGACCCAGCCCCCCTCTGACGCACGGTGACTTGACGGGACTTCCCTGTGACGTCACGGGGAATGCCACAGGGAAGTCCGGTCATGTCCCGTGCGTCAGAGGGGGGCGGGGTCACCGGGTGGCCCCGCCCCCCGTTATTTAAGAACCGTCAGACGAGGAGACGCCGTCACACAGCGGGAGCCTCCCTCCATGCATGGATGCGGAGCGGCCCGCAGAAGAAAATTAAGAAGAGAAGATGAAGAAGATGAAGAAGAGAAGAGGATGAAGAAGAAGATGAAGAGAAGAGCGGGAGCCTCCCCCCATGCCATGGGTGCGGAGCAGCCCGAGGAGAAAAAGATAGAAGATGCCGCGGAGGAGATGCTGGACGAGAACGCCGGAGGAAGAACCAGAAGAGCCAGAAGAACCAGAAGAAGAAGAAGATGAAGGAAGATAGAAGAAGCATTTAAATAAAGGAATTGTCAAAAACTGTCTCTTGTCATTTTTAACTATTTTGACACTTTTTTAGTGAAATGGTAGGGGTAAGTACCCCCTTACCATTTCACACAGGGGGGGGCGGGGATCTGGGGGTCCCCTTGTTAAAGGGGGCTTCCAGATTCCGATAAGCACCCCGCCCGCAGACCCCCACAACCACCGGCCACGGTTGTGGGGATGAGGCCCTTGTCCTCATCAACATGGGGACAAGGTGTTTTGGGGGGCTACCCCAAAGCACCCTTCCAATGTTGAGGGCATGTGGCCTGGTACGGTTCAGGAGGGGGGGCCGCACTCTTGTCCCCCCCTCTTTTCCTGCGGCCTGCCAGGTTGCATGCTCAGATAAGGGTCTGGTATGGATTTTTGGGGGAACCCCACGCCGTTTTTTTTTTTTTTTTGGCGCGGGGTTCCCCTTAAAATCCATACCAGACCTGAAGGGCGTGGTATGGAATTTAGGGGGACCCCCAAACGTCATTTATTTTTTTTTTATTTTGGTTCGGGGTTTCCCTGTGGGGAATTCCCATGCCGTTTTTATCAATGAACTTTTATGTGTATTGTCGGACCAGCAATTCATTAATAGCCGCGGGCAGTTTTACATGAGTTTTTTCCTTCGAAATGTCATTTTGCTGTCAGACTGTTCTAAACACGGGAAACATGCGCCCCTTTACAGGCATACTATAGACACCCCCAGGTACGAAATTTAAAGGGATATTACACTTTTATTGTTTGACTTTAAGCATTATTAAAATCACTGCTCCTGAAAAAACGTCAGTTTTTAAAACTTTTTTTTGCATTGATACTTGTCTCCTGGGGCAGGACCCGGGTCCCCAAACACTTTTTATGACAATAACTTGCATATAAGCCTTTAAAATTAGCACTTTTGATTTCTCCCATAGACCTAAAGGGTGTTCCGTGGCATTCGAATTTGCCGCGAACACCCCAAATTGTTCGGTGTTCGGCGAACTTGCGAACAGCCAATGTTCGAGTCGGACATGAGTTCGACTCGAACTCGAAGCTCATCCCTACTGGCTATTGAACTTCCTTTTTCTAGTCCCGTCGTAAGTGTTGTACATCACCATGTTCTGGACGGTCGGACTTTGGTCGGACTTTGGGTTGACCGTGTGTAGGCAAGACCGCTTGAATGGAATTCCGTCAGAGTTCCGTCGGGGAAACCTTCAAAGTTTATTTCGACGGCAAAACCGGTCCTGTGTACGCGGCATAAGTGTATATATAAATGCTATAAAACATAAATTGACTAAGATGGAGTGCCTGACTTCAACTATATGAGCCAGAGATTCAATAAACAGAAGCAAAGATGCTATAATATTGTATTTAATATTTAACGTATTTTCAGCTTTCAGCGCTCTCGCAATTTCAATGACAATTGCGTGGTCATGCTACGCTGTACCCAAATGAAGTTTTTATCATTTTGTTCGCACAAATAGATCTTTCTTTTGGTGGTATTTATTCATGACTCTGTTTTTTATTATTTGCGATATAAGCGGGAAAAAAATGAAAATTTGGAAAAAAAACAATATTTTCTTCTTTCTGTTTTAAAAGAAATCCAATAAAATCGAATTTTGTCATAAATTTAAGCCAAAATGTATTCTGCTACATGTTTTTGGTAAAAAATTTCCATTAAGTGTATAATAATTGGTTCGTGTGATCACAGACAGATGTAGGCAAATGATCATGTACAGATGTGCGCAGGTGATCACGGACATATGTGTGCAGATAAACACTGGGACATGTGATTTTAGTGGGACATATGTGGGGGACAGGTGTTTTTATTATTTGGGGACATGTGTTTTGGGGATATGTGTGTTTTACATTGTGTGATGACACTAGGTTGGTGATCAGTGAGTAAAAAGCTGTAAAAAACAGCTCATACTCACTGATCACCAGCCGGCTGCAGCGAACCCCTCTCCTCTCCTCACCGCCAACGTCTGTGTGAGGAGAGGAGAGCTGATTGCCTAGCAACCAGCTCTGTGTTTACATCACATGATGGCTGTGATTGGACAGGGCAGTCATGTGATCAGGAGGGCCAATCACAGAGCCCTCCTGCCAATCGGAGATGTGCTGTGTCCAGGTGACACGAGCGCATCGGGATCATGCCGCTGCGCAGGCACATGCGCACGATCCCCCTCCTTCTGAGGGACGTTCCTGAACATCCACTGAGAAGGAGAGAGTGCCCACCCGGCCGTTTATGTACATTGGCCGGGTGGGAGGTAGTTAAAGAAGGTAACCTGAAAAGGCAAATTGGGAATCAATCATAATTGCATGAAGTACTTACATGGAGCCATTTGTGTGGAATGACTGTAGGTTCAGGAGTGTATGGGATCCTGTCTTGATCCACATGCAGCCTAAGGTTATTTATAGGGCTTCCTGAATTCCACTTATAGGCTGCAGGTGCCGACCACTCCTTCCACCTCCAACTGAGGAAACCCTCAGAGGGTAGGGGAGGCCAACACCTGCAGCAAATTCCCAATGATATCAATGCATCAAAAGGGGATTCCAAAAAGTCCTAACATATCAAAATGTCAAACGGATTCCAATTGTTTATTATTAATATGTCTCCTTTATGAAGATTTTATTAAATTTACAACATTAGATGTTGTTTTAAAGCCAAAATGGGCTACCTTCCTATGCTACACAAATTGTTTTTGGGGGTGTGCAGCTGCTGTACCTCTCCTGTACGTGTCATTCCTTTTTTTGCCACAATCTACAGTAATTCAGTATATACTACAAAGTTGCTCACAGAGAACTAGTTGCAACATCAGGCTATTCATGTCATCAATGAAACTATACCCAAGAACTGCAGAAATGTAATGTGCTTCCACTTGGTTCTTAAAGAGAGATCCAAAGACTTTGATTCTACGATTCTGCAACAGCGCCTTGACTTAAGCTGCAATTCAACTACAGGCTTGTCCATTAAGACCCAAGCTCCTACAGTTGACAGCAAAAGTAACCTTTCCAACAAGGAACAGTAAAAGGTGCAATAAACCCATTGGCATCTTCTACACTAATCATCATTCAAGAATGTCCTTCACTTCACAAGCTGGAAGCAAAGCCTTTTAAGGATGGATGTGTCAAGAAGTTCCTACAACCACAGGGAGCTACAGAGAATATCCTACTTACATGGATAGGAGAAACAGCAAGTATTCCCACCTTTGGAGTAGTTACTTGATGCCCTCAGGGACAACAATGCCAAAATCATTCAGGATGTGTCAAGCTCGGGTCACTGCAGCTCATCAGAGACATCATCTCATCTATATGGACTTATGTACACTGTATATGTTTTACCGGTTTTTTATCTTTTTTTTTGCATGTAGTTGCTTTACTAATAATAGCGGTATCTACCAATGGAGAGTGGTATCATTAGTGTGCTTATTTCTGTGCACTTCGTTTCCACTCCTGTTTTTTTATATAATAAAATATATCATATAAATTATAAGGGACATTTACACATTATTCATTTCCAACATAAACTATAAAAAGGAGCCTGAAAAGTCTAGTTGCAAGGAAAGCACTTTGTAAAGAATACAGTCTAGTTTGTGATTTGTTTTTTTTTTTAACCAAATAGACAAAAGAACAGGGAATACAAAACAGAAACAATGGTTCTGTGCAGATTCCATGAAACTGAATCATCAAAACATTCATACAATAAAGAAGGCTCATCACAATTTTTTATGTTGTTTTGTAATAAAAAGAAAACCTATTAAACTGGTGATCAAGAATCTACAAATACCAAGGTCCTGTACAACAATACTGATTTTCATCAGTTCATGGACTGTGTATCTAGACTCTAAATCACTAATCACAATCCAAATCAGTAGATACTACAGAGTTGCTCACAGAGGACTAGTTGCAACCTCAAGCTAGTCATGTCATCAATGAAACTACACCTAAGAACTACGGAAAAGTAAGGTCCTTCCACTTGGTTCTTACAGAAAGATCCAAACACTTTGATTCTACCATCCTGCAACAGAGTCTTAACTTAAAGTGGAGGTTCACACAAAAATGGACCCTCCCCCCCTCCGGTGTCACATTTGGCACCTTTCAGGGGGGAGGGGGGTGCAGATACCTGTATAATACAGGTATTTGCACCCACTTCTGGGCATAGACTCCCGCGGGAGTCTACACCTCTCCCCCCCGCCCCCCGCTGTCTGCTGGTAAACACACTGATCCCAGAGACAGCAGGGACCATCCGGATTTTGCAGCACGACTCGCACATGCGCAGTAGGAAACCAGGCTGTGAAGCCGCAAGGCTTCACTTCCTGATTCCCTTACCGAAGATGGCAGCGGAGCACCCGAGAGCCAAGCTGCAGATTGGCTTAGGGTGCAGACATCGCGGGCTCCCTGGACAGGTAAGTGTCCATGTTTTAAAAGTCAGCAGCTGCAGTATTTGTAGCTGCTGACTTTTAAAAAAAAACATTTTGTGGGACTTCTGCTTTAAGCTGCAATTCAGCTACAGGCTTGTCTATTAGGACCCAAACTCCTACAGTTGACAGCACAAGTAACCTTGTGCTTAAGGTTTGTGCATGCATGTAGGTGTTGGTATAGACGAGAGCTTCATCCAGAGATCAAGCATTCACAGGAGGCTCGGCAGGAGACCCATGCCCCCCATATATTATCAAATTCAGTGGGACAATCCCTGGCATTTTAAGTTATCCAATAAAAAAGGTAGCACCTTGTTAATTAGGCGTTTCCATAAATTGATGTCCAAGTCCGCAGTGGATGTTCAATTCAGTACTATAGTTTTCCGGGTAAAGAAAAACAAGAGGCGTTGGAAGGATTTTCTTAATATACTGAGCTCTATGTCTCCCAAAAACGCCAAATAACAACCATATTGGGTTGCAAGTTGTAGTAGATGTTTTATAATTTTTAAACTAAGTGTGAGCTGCCAGTTCATTCCAGGCTACCTAAGTTTACACCAAATTAGCTTGTTCTGTAGTTCGGCAAATGGCCAAACTAAATTGGGTATTCGGTTGTGTTGAACCTCTGGTGGCAATGGGGAGTGACACATTTAGTGGCAGTTTTACTACTGCTGCTAAATGTGACAGCTCCCCAACAGGCTGATTGTCAGGAAGTCGGAAGCTGCCAGTGTCCTAATAAACATGACTTAGCCCTGCTAGGCCCATTCAGCTGTCAGATTCCAGGTTGACAGTGAAATGTGTAGCACTATCCTCACAGGAGCTGCTTAGTAGATTGGGTTCTCTGTTCTTTTGTTGCGACTCTATGAATGACCTCAACCCCTCTGACACAACAGGTTAAGGAAAAAGGGTATTTCACTATTATTAAGAGCTCAATTATAAATATTCTGTGTAGGGCTGAAACAACTAATTGACATAATCAAGCCACCTGTTTATGACAAGGGAGTCTGTCATACATAATATTATATTACAGTCCTGTCTGAAAATCTGCAAAACAGAATTTTAAATCTTTTTAATATACTGTACAGAATGGCTACTTGGTAACTGCTGTCCCTGTACAAGCAGCTATAGTGTAGATAGATCTACACTATATTGTCAAAAGTATTGGAACACTGGTCTTTATACTCACATAAACGTTAATAGCATCCCAGTCTTAGTCCATAGCGTTCAATACTGAGATGGTCCACCGTTTGCAGCTACAACAGCTTCAAGTCTTCTGGGAAGGCTGTCCACAAGGTTTAGGAGAGTATCTATGGGAATGTTTGACCATTCTTCCAGAAGCACATTTGTGAGTTTGGGCACTGATGTTGGACGAGAAGTTCTGGCTCGCAGTCTACGCTCTAATTCATTCTAAAGGTGTTGTGCGATTAATCGAAAAAACATTTGGCCAACTAATCGATTATGAAAATAATGGTTAGTTGCATGCCTAAATCTGTGTACACTATGGTTCGGTATCAGGAAGCAAACACCAGATGAGTTAGTGAACAAGGAATGCAATATATTGTTACGCGTAGATGGCAGCATGTACATAAATGAATAGGTAGAGAGCAGGTCTAACAAAATGTTCTAGACAATGAAATCACTATATCATAGCAACCTAGAATGGGGATCCGTATAGTTGGATTGATCTGTGTCTGGCAATCTACAAATCAACATTAAGCATAGATAACAGTAGACTATGCCATAGACAATGACATAGATAACAGTAACAGCAATGGTGATTAACACTCCAATAGCTTTTTTGCAACCAGTAGACTATAGCTGTTTAGAGTACACTCTGTATGAATGGCTACGCTAGGATACAGAACTCCATACAGAAGTACTTCTTACTTCAGGAAGCAAGTAAAGTTCTTGTAGAGCAGCTATCTGAGGAGACAGTCCTCTTCAGCTGGCTAGTGTTGGGGCCCGGTCTATATGGTACTGCAAATAAGTACAGTCCCAGTAAAGTCTGCATGTAGTGGTAAAGTCTGCTTGCTAGATGGCCAGTCTCTGTGTGCTCAGCCTCTGCTAGCAGCAACAGGTCGATGGCAGCAGTGTCCTCTGACCACTCCTAAAGCTACAGTCTCATTAGTTCTGCTGTCCAGGTGTTAGCCCACTCCTCGACTCACCCAGAGTACCTCCGCTCCTCAGAAGTAGTCTGGTATAAATGAAGGGAATCCTTAACAATTTATTTACGAACAGAAGGAAGCAGTCAAAGCTGTAATTTACCGGCAGTTTATTTTTCTTAGTAAATATTGCTGTAGTAGGTTGTACACATCGTATATATGCCCTATTTTATAGGCAGGCAAAAGGTACTCTGCAGACATGGTATTTAAAAGCATTTAGCATTTTTAATGTTGCCTTCTAAGCATTATTAAAATTGCTGATCCCTGCAAAACTGAATTTTTGGTACACGTTCCCTAATGCAATGCTCAGCCCTTGTCATTTGTTTGACAATAACTTGCCTATTCACCTAGAAAATAGCCATTATAGTTTTTAGCGAAGCTCAGATTTGGAATGTTCGTCAATCCTGTCCTAAACCAAACCCAGGTGTGTTTGGCTCACCCCTACTTGTGACTAGAAAGGCATGATCATAGTAGAATCTCAAACCACATTGTGACACATATGTGGATCTTGTGTGCCCATTTTAAAAACCTAGCTGGTGTGTAATACGCTTTATACATATATTGCAGTTGTATAAGTTTGTCTTTAGTGGACACAACCATGTAAAAACAGGAACCAGAAAAATCCTCCTATTTCTTTTCTGTTGTGTCTATTACATCCCCACTCCACTCAAAGAATCCTTTATTTATAATGGTTTATTTGCCTGTTGAGATTCAAGTCATTCTGGAACAGAAAGAATTAAAGAGAAGATGTGTGATGGACTTGTGCCCTTTTAAATTTAATACACATCTACAGTATAGTCCCCAGGCCTCCCAGACCCGCCTTGAACCCCCCACATCTATTTTTCAAAGGTTCCTCAAATACATGCCTCAATTCCAGCTGTTTTCTGGAGGGTCTAGTGATATCTTGGGTTCTTCGTCTTCTTTTTCTAATGGTGTTGTTTTGACTGCAGCACTGAAGGGATGATGTGAGCACTGTTCAGTACAGCAGAACAGTAAGCCCAGACTGGTATAATGTTGCCCACCAGGGGAAGTATTAAAGCAGATCTTCACCAGATCACTTTTTTTTTACCCCTTCTTACAAGGTGGTGTGCTGTGCACATTTCAGATACCTCACCCGAACAGGGGATCCAGCGTTGTCCCACTGAGATCCTCTTGCCATTGCTAACTCCGGGGCCACCATGTGAGAGCCCCGCTGACACTGCTGGGTTCAACCAGTGTGCCTCCCAATAAAATGGCACTAGGCACGTATCCCTCCTACTTTGTGAATGAAGGGGTATGTCTCCTGGGATATGTGACATGCATATCCAAAGTAGTATAGCTTTATTCAAGTAGAGGAGGGAGGAGGAGTGGATTGGAAGGAATTTGATTCTGAGAGTGAAGATCCACTTTAAAGAGGAACTGCAGTCTGTTCACCTAATTTGTAATAAAAACATCTTTGCCATTCCGAAACTTCCCTCCAACCACTTTGCATATTATTTTATGTATACTGTGATTCTGTACTTGCCAAAAATGCTGCAGAAATCTCCTTCCACTGAGTCTGGTTGCAATCATTTTAACTGTAAGCAGCTGAAGCTACTGCCTGTTCACTTCCTGGATTTACACAGACACACACCTCCAGCTCTGCAGCTCTCATTCGCCCTCTTATGACTCATCCCCCTCCCTTCCTGGGAAACTCTCACTAGAGTGAGAGAGAGAGCTGTGCATGATGTCATAAGCCTAGGCTTTTTTCCAGACAAGAAACAGGAAGTGGACTGTATAAGGTATTTACTGGCAGAAAAAAAAATATTTTACTATCCAAAGTTAAAATAACAAGGGCAGATTTAGTAGATGGAAAGATGAAACAATGACTGAAGTTCCGCTTTAATGACAGCCTGGGCTCACAGGATGAGGATGAATGATGCTGGCTGACATTCCACCATGAAGTACATGGCAACACATGATACTTGAGCTTCAGTCCATTAGCTTTACTATACAAAGACAATATCATCCATCTGCTTCAGGTATGAGAGAGCATTGATTAGGCTGCAAGCTTGTAACTTGGTAAGAGGCTGGATCAAGAGGTTAATCTGTATTAGACATTTGTGAACAAAAACTGCGTCAGCATCAGGATTTGCAAGACCATTTTGACCCCATAAAGAATAAGGAAGGACATCTGGTTACAAAGGATGGGGAGATGGTGAAGGTATTGAATTGATTCTTCTCCTCAGTCTTCACGAGGGAATCGGGGGCTTTAGTAACCAAAACTGCAGTGTTTATCCTCATGACACATCACAGCTAACAGAGGACAGACTTGGAATTAGACTTGGGAAACTTAACATTAATAAATCACCGGGACCCTCTGGCTTGCACCCAAGGGTACTTAGGGGACTCAGTCAAGTAATTGCCAGACCATTTTTCCTCATTTTTACTGACAGTCTACTGACTTGAATGGTACCAGCAGATTGGAGAAAAGTAAATGTAACACCAATACTTAAAAAGGACCCAAAATAGATCCCTGGGAATTACAGACCAGTTATCCTAACATCAACAGTAAGCTCTTGGAGGGGATGATAATGGACTGTATACAAGATTTTAGTAATGAGAATGGTATCATTAGCAGTAATCAGCATGGATTCGTGAAGAATCGTTATTGCCAAACCAATTTATTAACCTTCTATGAGGAGGTGAGTTGCCATCTAGATAAAGGAAGGCCCGTAGATGCTGTGTATCTGGATTTTGCAAATGCATTTGACACAGTTCCCCATAAACATTTACTGTACAAAATAAGGTCCGTTGGCATGGACCATAGGGTGAGTACATGGATTGACAACTGGTTACAAGGGCGAGTTCAGAGGGTCTTGATAAATGGGTAATACTCGGAATGGTCAAGGGTGGGTAGTGGGGTCCCCCAGGGTTCTATGCTGGGACCAATCCTATTTAATTTGTTCATAAACGACCTGGAGGATGGGATAAACAGTTCAATCTCTGTATTTGCGGACAATACTAAGCTAAGCAGGGCAATAACTTCTCCGCAGGATGTGGAAACCTTGCAAGAAGATCTGAACAAATGAATGGGGTGGGCAACTACATGGCCAATGAGGTTTAATGTAGAAATTTTTTTAATAATGCATATGTGTGGAAAAAATATGAATGCAATCTATACACTAGGGGGAAAACCTCTGGGGGAATCTAGGATGGAAAAGGACCTGGGGGTCCTAGTAGATGATAGGCTAAGCAATGGCATGCAATGCCAAGCTGCTGCTAACAAAGCAAACAGAATATTGGCATGCATTAAAAAAGGGATTAACTCCAGAGATAAAACGATAATTCTCCCACTCTACAAGACTCTGTTCTGTCTGCACCTAGAGTATGCTGTCCAGTTCTGGGCACCAGTCCTCAGGAAGGATGTACTGGAAATGGAGTGAGTACAAAGAAGGGCAACAAAGCTAATAAAGGGTTTGGAGAATATTAGTTATGAAGAAAGGTTTCGAGCACTGAACTTATTCTCTCTGGAGAAGAGACGCTTGAGAGGGGAAATGATTTCAATGTACAAATACCGTACAGGTGACCCCACAATAGGGATAAAACATTTTTGCGGAAGGGAGTTTAACAAGACATGTGGAATTCCACTCCACAGGCGGTGGTCTTAGCGGGCGGCATCGATAGTTTCAAAAAACTATTAGATAAGCACCTGAACAACCACAACATACAGGGATATACAAAGTAATACTGACATATAATCACACACATAGGTTGGACTTGATGGAATTGTGTCTTTTTTCAACCTCACTTACTATGTAACTATATCACCTATGAGCAAGCATCTCAGTCCAGGAAGTGTCAACCCTTTATAATACCAATAGATAAATGGCACCACCCTTCTGGAGAGAAAATCAAATGAAGACATTATCAAGGGGAGTACTTAGATCTGTTTGAGAGGTTTTAAATAACTGTATTTGTTACTCTTACACAGGGTTTTTTTATATCAGAAAAAAGATGCAGGAACTCAACCCCCAACTGCGGGCAAGAGTAGCAATGTGGCCATTTCCAGTGGTCACTAACAGTGGGAGGGTATTAAAGATGCATTAATAAATAAAAAAGGGGCGTACTACGAGTAGGGTGCAGAGTTCAGGCATGCACTACGCATAGGGCTTCGAGGTGCTCTGTGCACAAGGTACAGGGCTCAGGTGTGTGCCACACACAGGGTGCAAGGTTCAGAGGTGCACTACGCACAGGGTGCAGGGTTTAGAGGTGCACTACACACGGGGTGCAGGGTTCAGAGGTGCACTACACACAGGGTGCAGAGTTCAGAGGTGCACTACACACTGGGTCCAGGGTTCAGAGGTGCACTACACACGGCGGCGCAGGGTTCAGGGGTGCACTACACACAGGGTTCAGGGGTGTGCTACACAGAGTGCAGGATTCAGGGGTGGACCATTTCAGCTACTTCAAGCCACAGTGCAAGAGGGAAGCATGAAGGATCGTATTAGGAAATAAAGCAAACTGTGGATCTTCAGAGTGCTGCACAGTGGCAGATACTGTGAATGCACAATACCCCTATGTGGGGTGAGGATTTCCAGTGAGTGCATTTCCTACAGGGGCACTATAAAGAGCACCAGCACAAAAGATTGAAGAGCACCAGAGACAATTTTTGAAGAGCATCTGTCACTTTTTTGGGAAATAACATTTTTTTTCATGCAATTTTTTTCAATCTTTTTATGTATTGAAGGATTGCATATATATGTACATATTTATAGGGATTGTATCATTTGGCCACTACGCATCAATTTGAGAGGCTGAAGCACATAGGAATAAGAGCACTTGTCACTTTGAATTTATTTATTATTTTTGTACAACACCTTAGCACTAGTCACTTTAATATGAGCGGTGTTTACCAATATAGGATGTATTATACACTCAAGTTTATTTAAAGTATATTGGGGACTCATACACTTTATAACACATGAACAGCGCCACACCTACATCCCTCTCAACTATATCCTGTACTCCACTTTGGTGGTTATATCTGTAGGGGCAGCAGTTACTTAATTATTCAGCCAATTGCGCAGAACCACCAATACACACACTCCTAAACCCTACTACCCACAGGGTGCAGGGTTCAGGAGTGTGCTAAAACACAGGGTGCAGGATTCAGGGGTGCACTACACACAAATGTCTGTTGTCTGGTTTTCCGAGCGTGTGTACACAAGTCCGTCAAACAAAAGTCCAATGTACAAACACGCATGCTCAGAAGCAAGGACAGCCAGAAGCGGTCGGTCTTGTAAACTAGCATTCATAATGGAGAATTAACATTTGTGACGTGGCAATTTATGAAATCTCCAAATGCAGCGCACAATTCTCTTCTTCTTTAATGGGATAATAATAAAGCTGCTTTGCTGGTGATACTGATGGAGTTATTGCAAACAAATTTTCAAAGGCTTTTTTTTCTAGTGATATCAAGAATAATATTATTATGCTTTTTTTTATTATTATTTGTGCAAGTTACCACAACACCATTATACCGTAGTTTTTAAGATCACAGATACAACTATGTTGGTGTCCCTTGTCAATTTTACATGTATTTTTTGTATTTTTTTAAATGTAACTGCCTACTCCCAAACTATCATTTAAAGTAAAACACATAGCCAAGTATTATTCTACACAATTTTTTTATTGTGCATTAAAAAAAGAAAACAAATAAAATTAGACATGCTATCTGCCAATAGAACTTAACCAAAAAATGCATTCTATGCATCCAAAAATATAGAAAATATACCAAATCAAATCATTATTGTTCAACCAAAAAATAAAATAAAATAAAAGCCTCATGCATGTGTCCTGCTTCTTAATATAGGGGGTCAACAATGCCAAGAGTTGGTGAAAGCAGGGGTCCGTCATTCGGAGAGAATTCCGAAAAACATCTGGATTATTCTACTGGAGCTCCCGCAGCAAAGGCATATGACATAATTTGTCACGATTAATAAAGCAACCCATTTTTGGTCCAAGAAATCCTCCTCCTCCTGTTCCTGGACTGGACTTGTGTCAAAGCAATAACTCCAAGGCCAATAATAAATAACACGTTATCTCCTCCGATTCCGCAACATGTCTGGTTGACAAGCGGCCGTTCAGAAACAAACTGAAAGGCGCAAAATGAAAAGCGCAAAATGAAAAGTGCAAAATGAAAAGCGCAAAATTAAAAATGTGCGAAATGAAAAGTGCGAAATGAAAAGCACAAATCAACACTCATCAAACTTCTACTAACACAAAATTAGCAGAAGGAGCCCAAAGGGTGGCGCTAAAGAGCTGAAAAACAACGTAGTACGTCACTACGTTCGTGTTTGTTGGCCGACAATTCCTTGCCGTTTGTATGCAAGTCAAGTTTGGACCAACGCCCTTTGAACAAAAGTCCACGGTTTTGTTGGCCAACAATCCGATCGTGTGTATGAGGCTTTACACATTTCTTGGCATACATGCACCTAAAAAAATATTTCTCCACTCTAGGTGTTAGGTGTTGGGGGTAATATAACCTATCATGTACCCAGAACAAATTTTTAGAGGAATGTTTTTGTGGATTTTGTAATTGCCCAGTAATGAGCATTCGTAATAAATGGTCAACAAGTGGCTAAGAAGCCCAGAAAAAAAAAATTACCGGTAGCTAAAGGCCAGAAACTTGAACTTACAGAAAACTGTCTTACTGTGACCTTGATGAAGTCAAGATGTCTCCTTGTGTTCCTGGTACTGAAATTAGATATTAGGCTTGATTGGGCAAGGAAACAGTGCTTGCAACGGATGTGAAATTGTCAGTGTACTGTGCAGAACTAAAAATAAAACATTTCCCCTTTTATCATTAAACAGATGATACACAGGACTGTAACATTACACGGGAAGACAGTTCCAATTCCGTTTTATATTTATTCTTTAATTATCTGCTGTAGTAATATTCAAATTGAAACAGGAAATATTTGTAGAGTACAGACATAAATAAAAGAAAACTTGAAAAGGCAATCTCCTATTTCATACACCTGGGAGGATATAACCGCCAAATCAGTTTTAAAGGCATAGTCCACCTTTATATATTAAATAAATAAATGTACCAACAATGAATTAATAGAAATTATGCATTTAATAAATGTTTTCATTAAAGCCTGCAAAGCATTGAAATCACAATCAGTATGGTGCAGGTGCAATTAACAGCCTCCTGCATTTTTATGTCAAACTCCAGGTCCATACGGAGGTTGAAGGAAGCACAGCGCCTTGAAAAAGTATGCATACCGCTTGAAATTTTCCACATTTTGTCATGTTACAACCAAAAAAATGCCACATCAAAAAACGTAAATATATTTTAATGGGATTTTATGTGATAGACCAACACAAAGTGGCACATAATTGTGAAGTGGAAGGAAAATGATAAATGGTTTTCAAATTTTTTTTACAAATAAATATCTGAAAAGTGTGGCCTGCATTTGTATTCAGCCCCTTTACTCTGATACACCTAAATAAAATCTGGTGAAACCAGTTGCCTTCAGAAGTCACCTGATTAGTAAATAGAGTCCACCTGTGTGTAATTGAATCTCAGTATTCATACTGTGAAGCCCTCGGGGGTTTGTTAGAGAACCGTAGTGAACAAACAGCATCATGAACCCCAGGGAACACACCAGACAAGTGAGAGATAAAGTTGTGGAGAAGTTTAAAGCAGGGCTAGGTTATGAAAAAAATATCCCAAGCTTTGAACATCTCATGGAGCACTGTGCAATCCATCATCCGAAAATGGAAAGAGTATAGCACAACTGCAAACCTACCAAGACATGACCATCCACCTAAACTGAAAGGCCAGGTAAAGGGAGCATTATTAGAGAAGCAGCCAAGTGTCCCATGGTAACTCTGTAGCAGCTGCAGAGATCCACAGCTCAGGTAGTAGTTAACGGATCTCACCATCTCCTCCGCCTGCTACGTAGACTCATCCCCTTCATCCCAGAAGAGGACAAAGCAGCAGTAGTTGGAACAATCATCAATTCCTGACTCTACATAGGAGTCCATTTCCCCATCCCTAAGGAACCTACATTGGCTAACCGTAAAGAATCGGATCACATTCAAGACCCTCTGCCTCACCCACAAATGCATACAAGGAAACGCTCCTCAATACCTTCGAGAGAAAATAAAATGGTACACACCCAATCGCAATCTTCGATCATCTAACCAAAACCTCCTCCTCATTCCCAAATACCGCTACAAAGCAAAGGGAGAACGAAGATTCGCAGTCCAAGGACCTAGGCTATGGAACGCACTTCCGACCCACATCCACATGGAAGAAAACCATCTGGCCTTTAGGAAAAAACTCAAGACCTTCCTCTTCTAGAAGCTGATAACACTAAATGCATTTAGCACCTTGAGGTTCGCATTTGCAGCGCTTTACAAATCATTCATTCATTCATTCATTCATTCATTCATTCATTCATTCAGGTGGGAGAATGTGTGCAGAGGACAACTATTAGCCAGGCACTCCACAAATCTGGCCTTTATGAAAGTGTGACAAGAAGAAAGCCTTTGTTGAAAGAAAGCCATAAGAAGTCCCGTTAGCAGTTTGCAAGAAGCCCTGTGGGGGACACAGCAAACATGTGGAAGAAGGTGCTCTGGTCAGATGAGATCAAATTTGAATATTTTGGCCTAAAGGCAAAACACTATGTGTGGCGGAAACTAACACTGCACATCACCCTGAACACACTACCCCCACTGCAAAACATGGTGGTGGCAGCATCATGTTGTGGGGATGCTTTTATTCAGCAGGGACAGGGAAAAGACCTGTAAGTGCTAAAGCAGGCCTTCAGTCATTTTTTAACTTTCCATCTATTAAATCTTCTGCCCTTGTTTTTTTAACTTTGAATAGTAAAAGTTTTTTTTTCTGCCAGTAAATACCTTATACAGTCCACTTCCTGTTTCTTGTCTGGTAAAAAGCCTAGGCCTATGACATCATACACAGCTCTCTTTCACTCTCGTGAGAGTTTGCCAGGAAGGGAGGGGGGATGAGTCATAAGAGGGCCAATGAGAGCTGCAGGGCTGCAGAGCTGGAGGTGTGCATTTCTCTGTATGTGTAAATCCAGGAAGTGAACAGGCAGCAGCTTCAGCTGCCCACAGTTAAAAATGGATGCAGCCAGACTCAGTGGAGGGAGATTTCTGCAGCATATTTGGCAAGTACAGAATCAGAGTGTATATAAAATAATATGCAAAATGGTTGAAGTAAATCTTCAGAATGGCAAAGATGTTGTTATTATATAAGCAGACTGCAGTTCCTCTTTAACCACACCAGAAAAAAAGACTGTGCTGTGTGGTAGAGCTGTGTAAATCTCAAAACTGGATTTATAAAAAAAAATAAAAAATCCTATAACAGGTAAACAGCTCCCTTACATGTATTTTATCCATGTTTTCAGCTGTTTGCCTGTAATTCCATTACTTAACTTCAGCAGAGAAAAATTAGGCTTCCTGCTCTGCCAAACAGAGACGTGCTGTATGGCAGAGCTGTGAAAAATTGCCATGATTGGATGGACAGAAATACAAATCCTTTGTCTGGTAAAGCAACATCCATATATGGATATATCCTCTGTACCAGCTGTGGACTCCTATCTAAGGCCATAACTCTAGAACTGGTGGCTATGAAAGAGGGCACTGGCTTATGACATAATTTCAGCGGGAGGGTGGACAGGTTTTCCTGGATCACAGCTTGGAATGTTTTCAACCACTGCCATACTTTTGTCAGGGAGGTTAGTGGGCCAGGAGCATCATGATCCAACAACAAAGGCATTTGGTGTCACCCCTGACACGGTGCCAGGGGTTACCAATATGTCTATAGAGTGTCACCTTGTATCTGCTGGAGCTGCTGACATCACATCCAAGATGACGGCACACAGCAGCAGTCTCAGGGGTTCTGGATGTCTAAACAAGAGAGTTTTTAATGGTTAAATAACGTGCCTAATATCTGTCTAAACCCATGTAATGTTATGGGAAGATGTCACATACCTTGGTTGGAGGCCAATCTGATGAGAGGGCTTCTCTTGTAGCTCTGGTCCAAGCACCCCTGAATGTGGTGACAGAGGTACAAGGCTCAAAGTAGCATGGGTGCCAGTAGCTGAGTGAGTAGTAGGTGAGACCCCCTTAGGAAAGGATCCTGGTTGGCAGGCTGCAGGGTGAACCTTGGAAACAGGGTGTGAAGACTTGACCAAGAGTACACTCAGAAGCAGATGCAGGTAACTTCCAAGGTCATGGACGTGTTCAAGGCAAGCCAGGGTCATACATGGTTAGGCAGGTGGAAGCAAAGTCAAGTAGTTGGCAGAGGTCAGTAACAGGGAAGCAGGCAGCGTGTAATCAAGTAGCAGCCCGAGATTAGGACCAAGGAAGCAAGCAGAGCATAGTCAAAGGCAAGCTGAGGTTAGTATTAGGGTTACACAGAGAAAGATCAGGAGCTAGCTCGGTCAGCACCAGAAGATCAGTCAGCAGTAACAGGAACACAGGAGCACAGGTCACGAGGAAGCTGAAGAACATCCAGCAACTAGCTCACATCAGGGCCTCCTTTAAATAGGCAGCTTGGCGCCATTCCCAGGATTGGGCATATGTAGGCACATCGGTTACTGGTCAGAGCTTGTCTGAGTTTGAGCATTGGCTGCATGAATTCGAGCATTTGTTTCCTGACGGAAGATGATTGTTTAAATTAATGTGAATGGTTTGGTGACAAATTCTCTTTAACCCCTTCCTGCCTGCCCAAAAGTGCCCTTAAACCGCTCTGAATGCCCCGGGGGGCTGAGAAGGACCAGCAATTATGTGACCACTGCTACAATGGTCACATGATCGGAAGCTGGTTCCACCAGTTACCGAGAGCTATCTTTGACAGCTCGGTCTTTATGCTGGGAGCGCACAATGAGTGTGCTCTCAGCACTTAAACTTTGACCCCCCCAGTGACACATATGGGTGCCGTATTGATATTAAAGCCCACCTCTTTGCTGCCCCATGGATAAATGGGTAAAGGGGTTACATTCTGGCACCAGGAAATGCCCCTTTTATTGACACTCTAGAAAATCCACAGGTATATAAAGATGCAAAGACCAGACACCATACATCTTACGTACACTGAATACATTTTATTTTCTGCTCAAGCTCATTTTTTATTTTCTGACTAGCTGCTGAAATAGAACACATTACCTCTGCTCTTTATCAGCTGTTCTATAATGTTTTACAGGTTGTGGCTGGGTAGCTTGCCAGATTTCCATTAAGCTCTGATATTTTTCTAGGCCTTTTTCAGAGCAGACCTGCCCAACATTTACTGTTGGAAGAAAGATTTCCTATTGCTTAATACCCATGAAGTCATGCACTGCTTGCTGCACAAGCACAAGGATCATGTCTGAAGCTTCCCTGGCACTCTCCTTGGCATTGTACAGGTCATGCTGAACATGAGGGCATTTAAACAAACAGCTCCCCTAATATGGAAAATTCACTGTGCCGCCTAAGATCCTATAAAGCGAGCACTTCAGTTTGTGTTATGAGGTTCTCTGTTTTCGCTTTTAAGTGGTCAGCGCTGGTAGAACTGTACATCTTGTTTGCTGAACTTGTTCTTAAATTTTTAGAATGCTGTCATTTTCCCCACTGTGCTTTCGTAAGCGTCAACAGGCATATTTTTTTTAATGGTTTTTATTGCCAGTTTCTGTCACTACCCCTGCTCAAGCAATGTGTTTGCATTGTAGGTGCCTTAAGAATCAAGCCTCATTGGTATATTCATAGGTGCGTGCAGGGGGTGTGCCGGGTGTGCCTGGGCACACCCTAATCACCCCGTGTGGCGCAGATTTCCCCTGCTGATAGTTCACCAAAGCCCCTAAACAGGGCTCCTAAAAAGAATTGTAAAAAAAAATAAAAACCTACTGAAACCAACCTCTGCCCTACTGATAAGTTCCCTGCTCTACTAACACTGTCCATGTTTTATTACATTTGAGGTGCACACCCTAATGCAATAGGCTGCGCACACCTATGGGTATATTCTTTAACCACTTCAGCCCTGGAAGGTTTTACCCCCTTCATGACCACAGCACTTTTTACAATTTGGCACTGCGTCGCTTTAACTGGTAATTGCGCATGCAATGCTGTACTCAAACAAAATTTGCGTCCTTTTTTTCTCACAAATAGAGCTTTCTTTTGGTGCTATTTGATCACCTCTGCGGTTTTTATTTTTTACGCTATACACACAAAAAGAGCGACAATTTAAAAATAGAACAATATTTTTTACTTTTTGCTATAATAAATATCCCCAAAAATGTTTTTAAAAAACATATCTCTTCATCAGGTTAGGCCAATATATATTCTTCTACATATTTTTGGTAAAAAAAATTGCAATAAGCGTATATTGATTGGTTTGCGCAAACGTTATAGCGTCTACAAACTATGGGAAAGACTATAAAAATGCACTGATTATTGTGTAAATGACACTGGTAGGGAAGGGGTTAACACTAGGGGGCGCTCAAGGGGTTAAATGTGTGTTCCCTCAGTGTGTTCTAACTGTATGGGTATAGGACTGAGTAGGAGAGGAGACATATCGCTGTTACTACTTACTAGGAACAAACAACTTGTCTCCTCTCCTCATACAGCACAGGGATTTGTGTGTTTACACACACAAATCCCTGTGCTGGCCCTCGTGCATGCGATCGCATGTGGCCAGTGGAAGTTGGGAGCATGAATTTGACCAAAAATCCCCGTGCTGGCACTCGTGCACGCGATCGCATGTGGCCGGCGGCGATTGTGACTGTCGGCCACGGGCATCGGGTCCCCTGCCATGCAGCGGGTGCGCGCGCGCCCATCCGGCGGCTCTTAAAGGAACCCCGTACAGGGTTTCATGCAGAGGAGCCATTCTGCCCCCGTAAATACACGTGAGCCAGTCAGGAACCGGTTAATCAATTTATGTAAATTATTTGATTATTTAGTATGCCATAGCTTCCATTAAAGTATATTTAAAATGGAACTGAAGGAAAAATTGCGAACAGGCAGGCTTTCTAGTGCAGAAAGAGATATGCAATGAAGTAGATTTACTAAACCCAGAAAGTTTAAAATCAGGTGCAGCTGTGCATGGTAGCCAATCAGATTCTAACTTCAATCAAGCTTTGAGAAAAAAATATGGAAGCTGGTTGGTTTCTATGCAGAGCTGCACAAGATTTTGCACTCTCCAATCTTAGTAAATCAACCCTAACCTTTAATAAAACACATCTAACTGCCTGTTCACAATCCCCTCTAGAATGCACACTGAGCTGTGCATGTGCAGCTTTGTTTACATTCTGACGCGCTCCCTGTGTACCTTCATGACTGCACTCTTGCATATGCGAAGGAATTATGTCATCCTGCAATGGCTGATCAAGATGACGGAAGACCGGCACCCGGAAGAAGCCAGGGGGATCATGTCAGAACTGGCAATGGACCCCGTGGGTGTCGGACCATTGCTAACATTTCAATCTTTCAATCTCAGGATCTGGTTCATGGTGTGTGGTGGGAAGAAAAAAAAACTTAGGTGCCAGTTACTTTAGTCTTTTACAGAGCTATAGGTGTGCAGGATACCCAAAAAGAGCAAAAAAATAGGATGGTATTCTGAAAGTAGCAGTAGGCCATAGGAGAATGGTTACTTGGTAACTGCTGTGCCTGTAAAAGCAGTCAGGTAGATCTACACTATATTGTCAAAAGTATTAGGGCACCTCCTGGTCTTAGTCTGTAGGGTTCAATATTGAATTGGCCCACCCTTTGCAGCTACAACAGCTTCAACTCTTCTTGAAAGGCTGCCCACAAGGTTTAGGAGTGTGTCTATGGGAGTGTTTGACCATTCTTCCAGAAGCGCATTTATGAGGTCAGGCACTGATTTTGGATGAGAAGGCCTGGCTTGCAGTCTGTACTCTAATTCATTCCAAAGGTGTTTTATCAGGTTGAGGTCAAGACTCTGTGCAGGCCATTCAAGTACCTCCACCCCAAACTCGCTTATCCATGTCTTCATGGACCTTGCCTTGTGCACTGGTCCAAATCATTTGGTGGAGGGGTGATTAGGGTGTGGGGTTGTTTTTCAGGGTTTGGGCTTGGTCCCTTAGTTCCAGTGAAGGGAACTCTTAAGGCGTCAGCATACAAAAAGACATTTTGGTCAATATCATGCTCCCAACTTCTGTGGGAACAGTTTGGGGTTGGCCCCTTCCTGTTCCAACATGACTGCGCACCAATTCACAAAGCAAGGTCCATAAAGACATAGATGAGCAAGTTTGGGGTGGAGGAACTTGACTGGGGTTTGTTTACATTTGTGGTGTGGGGGACTGGAAAAAATATGTGACTGGCCAGGTTTCGTTCCCCCAACCCGCTCTCCTGCAATCTCATAAGGTATGCTGTGGTATCTGGCACCAAGCTCTCATTAGCAGATCCTTTAAGTCCTGTAGGTTGCAAGGTGTGGCCTCCGTTTTTCCAGCATATTCTATTCTGTATTGGACTGAGATCTGGACATATGGAGACCGACACCTCAACACTTATTGTGTTCCTCAAACCATATTTGAATCATTTTTGCAGTGTGGCAGAATACATTATCCTGCTGAAAGAGGCCACTGCCATATCGTTTCCATTAGGGGGTGCATTGGGGCAGCAACAATATGTAGGTAGGTGGTACGTGCCAAATAACATCCATATAAATGGCAGGACCAAGGTTTCCCAGCAGAACATTGCCCAAAACATCACAAAGCATCAAGCTGCCTCTTTGGATTCTTCACATACTGCATCCTGGTGCCATTTTTTCCCCAGATAAGCAATGCACACGCACCTGGCCATCCACATGATGTAAAAGAAAATTTGATCACACTAGGCCACCTTCTTCCATTGCTCCATGGTCCAGTTCTGATGCTCACATGCCCATGTAGGCACCTTTGGCTGTGGACACGGGTCAGCATGGCCACCCTGACCAGTCTGTGGCTATGCAGCCCCATACACAACAAACTGCAATGCCCATTTTTTCTGCTTCTAACATATCAACTTTAAGGAGAACATGTTTACTTACTGCCTAATAAATCCCACCTACTTTCAGATGCCACTGTAACAAGATACTCAATGTTATTCACTGAACCTGGCACGGGTCATAATGTAATAGCTGATCGGTGTATATTTTCTTATGCATTTATCATTTCAAGGTGTTAAGGCACTAATTAAGAGCTCCAATCGAGCCCAAGGTTATCTGCTGCTGTCTCTAATTGGAAAGTGTGGCTATGCATGCATATAAAAGTAAACTCTGAGACACGCTCAGCACCGTTACTTTTTACACTTCTAATTTATTCAAGGCGGTGCTAATGTTTTATACACAAAAATACGTCATTGATATGTTAGTCTAATAGGTACATCTCATTGGTTAAGATAGAAAAGAAGATGGAGAATCTTCATAACGAGGTTTGGCTGTCCTTGGTTTTATCTTCAGTTCCGCGTTTTTCTGATGTGTGGGATGTAGGGGGTAACCGCCATCTTGAGAAAATATAGAAACAGAGCAAACCTGTATACTTATATAATGAGTAGGGTAGAAAAATACGAATGCACATAAGAAAATAGACATTTTCAGATTATTATTATTTTTATCTACATCACATTCCTTCACAGTCCCCCCTAAAATGACTATTTTCTCTTTTCTGTCCCTAATACTAAAGGTCCTACTTTGGCCTGGCCCCTCTCTTCAGCAACTCTTTTAGGCTGTATATAGAATTGGGCAGCAACTGTTCACTTCCCTCCTCGATACAGCTGGAGAGGTGCAGTCAGGTGCTATCTATCCCTATAACCCTATAGGATTGTGAGGTTATGGACAGGGAGTGACTGTAGAGGAGTGAAGGGTTTGTCATCTTCCATCATAAGGAGGTCCTCTTCTTCTTGGTGGAGAAATGTAGGTGTGCTATTGTCTACAGCCTTGCTCATTAACTTTTTACGAAAGGTAGAATACAGCATACAATCAGGGCTAAAAGAACCAGGATTATTAATACCCTTACCCCTATCTGGGCGAGCACCTTCTGCCACCCACTCATCCAGCTAAAGTATTGGTCCCATGGGTCTGTGATACCTGAGTTCTTCAACTCAGATCTTCTAATTTCTTTATAGCTAAAGTAACCTTACCATTTGGGTCAGTATTATCCGGAATGTATGTACAACAGGTTCCCGTTTTTTCCTATGATTTTACAAAACACCTCCTTTCCCAGCTAGCACCATGTCTAAGACCATCCGGTCCTGGAATGTCATGTAGGAAGTGGGGGCTAACTGGTCAGCAAATCCCTGGAGGGCATCTTTAGTGTAATTTAGAAATCTCTGTTGGTTATAATATGTGTAGTGTCAGGTCACCTAGAGGCTGGGTGACAGATGCACACTGTTGGGATCAGGAGTGCACCGCAAGGTAGTGGACCCTACGGCTGACTGCTGCGGATTGAACCCTGGGAGGTTCAGGAAGCATGGGCGTGGAGTCTAAGAGCCAGCAGGTGTTCACCAGAGCCTTTAATGGTGAGGACGGACTGCGCTGCAGTCTGGCTCCAGGTCGCGGCCCCCAGGGTCTCACAGCTCATGCTCACGGTAGACTACAGGAGAAGAGGAAGGAGGCAGCAGGCTGGAACATCAGGGTCACAGGCAAAGTCGGTAACAGGAATCAGATGTAGGAAACACAGCAAGTACACATAGAGGCTAACACACAATGGTTGATCAGTACTGCTGGCTTGCAGTGCACAGGTTAATATAGGGTTCCCTGATAGGGCCTGGGGTGGGGTCATGCTTAGAGGAGAGGTTACAAAAGCAGTCAGGTGAGGGTCAGCTGGTCTCTAGAGATGAACACATGGAGACAGGTATGCTGATCGACAAACTCTATTGCATAACCATGACATGTAGTTAATCCAATCTACATTCTTGTTGACAGTTGTTATGGGGATCAAAGACTCAAAACCAGCTTTTACCTGGTCCCTGGCTTTAAATTCATCAGGGACCCCCCTTGTAACCCCTATGGCAACTATGTACACAGTAATCTAAAGTAAAGGTGGTTACATGTGTACCTGAAGAGTTATACCAAAACGTAATTTTGTTATCATTTTTGTGATGGCCACCTCCTGGGCCCCTCCCCCCTAGATCAAACAGAAAAAGGATATGCAGCACCCGAAAACACACTCTCCTGCAGTGATAAGCGTGCATTCAGGTGTTCTTCCTGGCCAACTTGACTAAGGTGGCTGTGGTCAGCAAAACTTGGAATGGACCATCATATCTTGGCTCAAGGATCTCCAGACAGTAGTTGGTGTGTTCCTGTATCTAATTCAGGATCTGGAATGGAAGAAAACACCTGGACATGCATTCAGGTTAATTCTCGTGATAAAGTGGTTACAAAATTAGTCAACACATCAGACTGCAACTGTAACTGTTGTGGAAAGTAACAATCAAGTCTGGGAGCTGAACCAAACAAAATTTCATTAGGGGATAGGGCATGTTTCCCCCGGGGGGTGTCTGACACTGAACAGGGCAATGGGCTAACTGTTTGGCCAACTCATGTTAGTCTCTTGGGCCATCTTCAATATCCTGTTTTTAGTGTCCCATTCAACCTTTCTACCTTCCCGCTACTTTGAGGTTGGTATGGGGTGTGTAGTGCCAACTGAACCCCCAGTGCTGCCCAAATCTCTTTAGTAAGGGTTGCTGTTAAGGCTGGGCCCTGATCTCTCAATATCACCTCTGGGACCCCAAATCTACATACTATCTCACTTAGTCGTTTCTTGGTCCTGGCAGTCGTGACCACTTCCACTAGGGCGTTTTCGAATCTGCCACTTCTTAGCACTTGATCAATTTGCATCCTCTGGAATGGGGTATAGGGCTTTTGCCAGGTGCTTCTTCTGTGTTTTTTCTGTGCGTCCTGGGTTACATTTGGTGCAGATAATGCATTATCTGCACAAGTTGTCCGTCAGTGGAGTAACTCTTGGTGCAACACTTGTTGATAAGAGAGTTCATAAAAGTCTTTGTCAAGTGGGCAGCTCCATGTGCCCATTGCACCACGGCTGGGAACATACTCCTGGGTAGACAAGGCTTCTTGTTGCACTCGAATAGTCCAATTCTGAGAGTTGCTCCTCTCCGTTTCCAGCTTTCCTTCTTATCCAGACTTGCTGTTTCATGTAGTTCTTTTAGATAAACTCTGTCCACTGTAAGGTAAGCACGGGGTGGTCTTCTTCTACCACCCTGCTGTCCACTTCCCGTGGACCACCAGCTGTCTGTTTGGCAGCTGAATTGGCTAGATGATTGCCTCGAGCTTCCTGAGTTCAGTTTGTCGTGTGCTTTTACTCAGAAAAGTCACTTGGGTTGGGAGAAGCAAGGCATCAATCAAGTTTTCACAGGTGTTCCTGCAGCCGTCAGGAATCCTCTGTCCTAGATAACACCATAATCATGGGCAATGCTGAAAGCATATCTTGAGTCCATATGAATGTTGGCTCTTTTTCCCTCTGCCCATTTACATGCTGTAGTAAGTGCTTACAGCTCTGCCTCCTGTGCAGACATCACCGGTGGTAAGGCTTCAGCTTGTAGAACAGTGTTTTCAGTGGTGACCGCGTGTCCTGTGCGGTATTTGCCACGTTCTTCAGCAAACATAAATTGTTAGGTCTGAATTCTGAATCCTGCAGGGGTATTTCACTCACAGGAGGAAGATGCATGGTTTCCAACCGTATTAGTTCGATGCAGTCATGGGGTGACAAATCAAGACTCTACTCCTCCTCCTACTTTCCCCCTTCGAGAAGTGGAAGAAGGGTGGTAGGGTTCAGTGTTTGACAACTCAATAGAGTAATGCTGTCCAGTAGGAGAGAACACAGGAGTCTCAAGTGTCTGGTAGTGGACAAGTGTTTCGGCTGGATCTTGGTTGAATATGGCAACAACGTCATGGGGAGCAAGCAGAACGAGGCAGTGTCCGAGGACCAAGTTCAAAGTTTTGTCAAGCAAGGTTTGTGCAGCAAAGCCAGCTCGCAGACACAATAGGCCTCCTCTTGCTACCGCATCCAGCCGACAGGAATAATATCCTATGGGGCGTAGGCTGATGCTGTGTGATTCGGTGAGTACACCTGCAGCATGTCCCAGATATTTGGATACAAAGAGCTTGAGCGTTTTGTCGTAGGCTGGGAGCCCTAGTGCCGGAGGTGGCGCACTTAAGGGCCTCAAACTTTAGATATTTCTTCAGGAGACATCTGGAAGGGGTCTGATTGCAGAGCATCAGTAGGAAGGCTTCTGGAATCCATGCTCCGCACTAGAAAATTAGTCCAAGGAAGGCATGAAGGGATTTCTGGCCTTGTGGTAGTGGGATATCAGAGATTACTTGCACCCTTTCTTCAGTGGGGTGTCTTGTCCCATGGGACAAACAGTGTCCAAGGAAAATGACACATGTTGAGCACCACTGCAATTTGGGCTTTGAGGCTTTGCACCCCTGGTTGGCAAGATAGCACAACAGGCTTTCTGAGGTGACTTCAACAGGGGGTAAGTCAGCTGCACAAAGGAGAAGGTCATCAACATGTTGGAAGAGAATCACTTCCGGGTGTTCCTCTTGTCATGTGTCAAGGATGATAGTCATAGCTTTTGCAAACTGGCTTGGAAAGTTCTGTGCCCCTTGCGGCACAACTGTTTAGGTATGTTGCCGTGTCTTTCCGTGGATGAATGCAAAAAGGTACCAGCAGGAGGGGCGAGGGAGGACACTGAAGAAAGCGTTTGTAAGGTCCACCTCTGTGAGGTACTTTGCAGTCAAAGGCATTCATCGCAGGTACCTCGCTCTCTTTTAGGGGTTCTCTTCTTGGGGTTATTGTGGTTTCCGGGGCAATGATGCGCCCTCTTTTAGCTTGACTGAAACTGGTGGCACATTTAAATGACCGTTGTCTTCCGGTCCTGTGGACCATAGGCACGCAGGGATTCTGTCAAGTACTTCCTGCAGTATTGAGCTTGAAGTTTTTGCTTCATGAAGTGTCGTCAGGAGAGGCAGAAAACACAAAGCAGATGAGTCTTCTAAAGATAGGGGAGTATGTAACTTCATTCCCCCTTCAGGCGTGTCCTGATTGAGGCCTGTAGTCCGGACAACACATCAGCTCGTAGTAGATTCAAGGGACATGTAAAGGAAACCACAAATCTGGCAAGCAAATCAGGAAATGTCCCCCTTGGGGTGGCTCAACAAATGGACTGGAGCGGGGCACCCCATCCACTCCCACGCAGGAAACGTGTTTGTCTCTTTTCATAGTGGGAGAAACTCAGATCATCAAAGGCCTGTATGAGTCTAGCATGATACTTCTTCAGACTCCCCTTTATCTTGGGTAATATCTTGGATTGTGGTGGTCTGATCCATCAATTTCTCCTTTGCCCAGTCATGGAGTTGTGCACAGAACTCCACGCCTGAGGTGTAGGAAGTGGCACTTGTCAGGCAGGCATCATTGAAGGCCGTCTGCATAACTGGCCAAAAGACATGTCCTGCTTTGATTTGGCATAGGCTGATCAAGTCTCTCCAGGCAGCTGAGTAAGTTTCTTGTATCTGCACTATCCTGTGGTAGAAGGGAATTGGCTGCTTCTCTGGGTCAGGCAGACTTGTCACTAAGGCCTCTGCTTGTGATGGAGTAAAAGCGACATACATCACTGGTGCCCCTTCTGGTAACTGAGACTGTTGTTGGGGCGGGGGCTGGCAAGAGGCACTGTTCCTTACGGTTGCCAGCATGTGTTTAAGATCCTCTCGGAACTGTGAGTCCGGAGCCGGATTGGGGGTTAAATCAGCGGGTGGCCTTGCTGCCTGCTGTTGGGCTTCCCACTCAGATGCTTCTTCATCATTAACATATCGGGCCTGGGAATGCGATGCTTCCGTATTGGGGAAGACAGGTGTGTGGTATGAACCATCCTGGTTTAAAACAGGGAGGGCTGGGTACAGGCTGTTTAAGCTTACTGGGTGTACCAAGATGACCACCGGCAGGAAGTGCACTTGGCTGGGTAGAAAGTGAAGGCATGGGTGCACTAAGATGGCCGCCGGGCTGAGTTGTCACAGTGGGTTGTGCTTGGGTGGTGAGAAAGGAGTGGTTGTTAGACGGAGGGCAGTGCTGTCCCTCCTCTCCTTTTGTTTCAAATTCCAACATAGCGAGGTAATTTCACATACTGTATCATCAACTCTGTGATACACATACATAATACAATCGCCATCTTTCTTAACTTCCTTTATCCTATTTTCTTTATCACACAGGATTTTTCTCCCTGTTTCTTTAGCAACATAACTTTCGCCACTTCCTTCGACTTTGTTAACTATTTCAACATCTTCTCTCCTCTTCACAATATCACATTCTTCATAATATCACATTCTTTTCTCTCTCTGTTTCTTGGCTAACGGCTTGAGAGGAGAATACGTACAACCAAGGGGTTAATATTCTTCTCACGGCTCCTTATCAACAAATTCCTTGGGTGGGGGCACATAAGGCTGCGCTCCTAGCTGCTACTGTCTGCTATAACCCTGTAATGTACAGTTAATCTCAGAACAAGAACAAACACATCAGGGGTAATGGGGAGCAACAGCCCGCGACCCAACAGATCCTTCGGGTAGCCTCCTTCTCTGACTTTCACCAGTCCCCAACACCTCTCATGTATAGCAAACAGTAAACCACAAATACACTCAGGACAGGACATTACACCTGCCACTCTGTGAACCGCAAAGCTTCAGCAGGCTAAGATAACCACAAGGGCAGACCACCCTGCAAAAATTAACCCGTTTATTGATGTCTGTTACACCTCTCCCTCCAAAGGCCGACAGCTCGTCTGGGGGTGAGACTTCTGTAACACTTTCAGACTGCGGAGGGCTCCAGCAGCTGAGATAACCCTCAAAGGTCTGACAAACCTTGAGTAACCCATCTATAACTGTTTGCTACAAGGTAAAAACTCATCCCAGAGGCCGACAGCTCGTCTGGAGATGAGAACACACATACACACATGTTGCACTTTTAGACTGCTAAGTTTCGTAGCCCAAAGAATGGCAGACAGTGAACAAAAAATACAGTCAGCAGAAACCCATTGGCAGGTTCGTTAAAACAGCCTCAAGTGAGGAAATATCTGCCTCTAAGACAGTCTCAGCATACCGACAGAATCCAGCCATCAACCAAAAGATAAGAAAGTCGTACAGTGGTAAGAATATAAAGAAGACTTACCGTACTACTGTTAGGGCTGCGCAAACCCCCTTCTTATCAATCAGTTAATGCTCAAATCCTTATCGCGGTATGACTTCGACTGTAGCCTGAAGCTCCCGGGTTTCGGCACCAGCTGTTAAGGAAATGATTAAGAGCTCCAATCGAGCCCAAGGTTATCTGCTGCTGTCTCTAATTGGAAAGTGTGGCTATGCATGCATATAAAAGTAAACTCTGAGACACGCTCAGCACCGTTACTTTTTACACTTCTAATTTATTCAAGGCGGTGCTAATGTTTTATACACAAAAATACGTCATTGATATGTTATTCTAATAGGTACATCTCATTGGTTAAGATAGAAAAGAAGATGGAGAATCTTCATAACGAGGTTTGGCTGTCCTTGGTTTTATCTTCAGTTCCGCGTTCTTCTGATGTGTGGGATGTAGGGGGTAACCACCATCTTGAGAAAATATAGAAACAGAGCAAACCTGTATACTTATATAATGAGTAAGGTAGAAAAATATGAATGCACATAAGAAAATAGACATTTTCAGATTATTATTATTTTTATCTACATCACATTCCTTCACAGTCCCCCCTAAAATGACTATTTTCTCTTTTCTGTCCCTAATACTAAAGGTCCTACTTTGGCCTGGCCTCTCTTCTCAGCAACTCTTTTAGGCTGTATATAGAATTGGGCAGCAACTGTTCACTTCCCTCCTCGATACAGCTATATATATAATGAGTAAGGTAGAAAAATATGTATGCACATAAGAAAATAGACATTTTCAGATTATTATTATTTTTATCTACATCACATTCCTTCACAAAGGTATTTATTACTATTCACAGAGATCATAGTAACAGTGTGCTTTTTTTCCCAGAATGGCAGAGCCCTCTTTGCTCAGGCCATAAAACTGCAGAAAGGAGTGCCAGAGCAAAACCAGATAAAACACCCCAAGACCATTATAATTGTTGGTAAAAAAAAAGTCATATAAAAACAGTCAAGGCGTCAAGTCAAGTCACTTAGATAAACTCAGAGAAACCAGGGACTTCGCAGATCTATATTAGAACTAGTACTGAACGCTCCACATGAAGGAACAACCTATAAATAAATATAAATATATATATATATATATATATATATATATAGCACCTTCTAGTGTGCTAGGAGTGATTTTTTTTTTGGAGAATAGGTCAATTTCCAGGCTTGGGTGTGTTTTGTATTCTGAGAAGGGAGTGACTCAGAATAGAGCTGGGTGACTCATTGACTCACAGGTGGTGTTACTAAGAGAGGTGGAGAGGGGAGGTGGAGCCACCTGGGGTATTCCGAGGAGCCCTGACCAATCCCCAATCTGGATTGGCAGGGGGCAGGCCTCCTTAAATACCCAGGTCATCCCAGCTGGGAAGGAGTTGATCGGGTGGAAGATGGAGATGGAGTGTTAGGCTGGGGGGGAGTGTGATCTTGGGCCTGGGCTCAGGTGCAGACAGGACCCTCTTACAACCCACAGAGGTGTCCTGATCAGGAGGCACAGGAGGAGAAGGAGAGGACAGCAGTAGAACACTGCCAGGCAAGTCTCCAGGAGTTCCACAGAGGCAGCCAAGAGGTTTGGTGAGTGTTCACACAATCGGGAGGACTGGGAGGCACGCCTGAGAGGAATGAGATAGAGCAGTCTGTGATGGGTGCAGAGCCATTCTAGAGGATTTTGGAGGCACGGGCCAAGGAAAGGGGCAGCTCCAGCCAGGAGGGCTGGCAGTGCCTGAAGAGGTTGTACTGGAAGCGGTAGCCACAGGGACAGCTAGCACTTGAACTTTCTATTTTTTGCTACATCATAGGGGCGGCGGTCCCTGCCTGCAAAGGGTATCTGCTTTGGGCCTGGCTGAGCCAGTGTCAGGCCTACAGTGCTAGCTGATCCTGGAAGTGCAAGCAAGTGATGTGCTGGAGGAGTGAGGAGTGATAGTCTGCAAGCAAGTAAGTGCAGCAAGAGAAGAGGAGATTGTATATACCGTGGTGTATATAGTTGGTCCCAAATTTTGATTGTCAATTACCTGGGTATTTCATAAGTTCCTATATCCATCCAAGTTAATTTCCCCTCAATAAAATACAAAAAAAACAAGTGCAAGGATTGCTTTCATGTCTCTGGATGCTTGAAAAGTGTGTTCCTAGCTGGGCAGGGTGACAGACGGACTACTACACTCAACAGCCCCTACGGGGGTACCGACACATATATATATATATATATATATATAGGATACATATTTGATCTCATAGTACATGGAAGACAAAGATGCTCACTGACAGTATACGCAATTAGGTATGTTTTTGTTTGCTGCAGTTCTAACAGAAAGGAGAAGCCACATTTGCCACCCACCAAGCCCACGGCTAAAGCACATGAACAAGCATGCAGGAACAACCTAACAGCAGTTGCTGAGCAGCAATGGTTATCTTTATTCAGGCATCGTCCAGAGTCACCATCTGCTTTCCGAATGGAGACGCTGGCTCTGAGATGATACAATTATCTAATTCCTGATGCCCATGCAATTTTTGCCACAAATATCTGACACAGATCAGCCCCTGTACCTCTCACATGAACTTTTTGATTAGTGGGGGGAAGGAGACTGAGAAAATGCTTGCAGCATACATTGGCATCATCTCAGCCTAGACAAAGTCACTAAACTGGAGTTCAAGGACAGGTTTTTAACATTAAAGGGGTTGTAAAGGTAAGTGTTTTTTCACCTTAATGCATCCTATACTTACTTGAACCCTCGAACTTGTCCCACGGGGACGCACCGTCTCTTGGCTAGAAGGTTCTCAGCTGTTGATTAGCTAGATTGATAGCAGCGCAGCCATTGGCTCCCGCTGCTTTCAATCAAATCCAATGACGTGGTCGCCGGGGAGCGGGGCCCAGTCCTGCATTTGGCATCTATGGACGCCGAATGCTAGACTCGGGAGCGCGCCCGCAAGGTAACAACTGGGAGAAGTGCTCTAATGTGGGGAGGAGCCAAGAGAGCCACTGAGGGACCCCAGAAGAGGAGGTTCGGGGCCACTCTGTGCAAAACGAGCTGCACAGTGGAGGTAAGTATATGTTTGTTTTTTTGTTTGTTTTTAAAAGGAACCTTTAGTATCACTTTAAAAGGTGGTGCTTTTTTGAAAAATGTGGCTGTGCATTATAATATGTCAGGAATTTATTCATGCAGGCTTACTGAATTACTGAAAGGGCTGCTTTAAGCGAGAACGGGCCTTAAAAAGTCAGCCAAGAACTTAAACAAAACTAACAACAAGAAATGTGCCAACTATAACGATAATATATGATATACATAAAGTTCTCTCTGGGTTTCTGTATATTAATCAAATCTATAGCCACCAGCAGAGATTGTGACTCATCGGTAAATAGAGCAGAATGCGGCTGTGTATTTTATGTGATGATTTTGCTGAGCGTGCAGATTCATCGCAAGAAAACCTTAAGTGCCACTAAGGCATTCTCAACATTCAAAGGATCATCCGCAACTGTGACTAAGACACGAAATTCCGGTTTACCACACTAAATTAAATTTTAAAGTCATAAATGATTCAGAGGTCATTCTTAACGCTAGAAACACTTCATGAAAAGGAGCTTGCACGTCAAGTAGAGGGATATTATAACAAAGGGGTAGGTATAAAAATGTTTCATGTATTTTTATTGCTCTGTAAAGACAGGCCAGGGGCTGAGAAGAGAGTATCAGGAGAGTATCAGGACCCTCAATTATGGAAGCAGGACCATAACTGGATGGACTAAAGAGAGCCATAGATGGGTCAGTTATTTTCTGAAGATTGCATGAAAGTTCAGCAATTATTATTCTTTGTAGAAATTAATGAATGATAAATGTATTTGTGAATCCTGTGTGCAGATTGTCTGACTTAGATTTGGTATTTTCTGATGATTTGTATTACAAAAAATAGCCTTATGCCGCGTACACACGAGCGGACTTCTCGTCGGATGAAACGGACTTGCCTACACACAATCCCACCAAAGTCTGATCGTTTTGAACGTGATGACGTACGACCGGACTAGAAAAGGAAGTTCAATAGCTAGTAGCCAATAGCTGCCCTTGCGTCGTTTTCGGTCCGTCGGACTAGCATACAGACAAATGTTTTTTTCTATAGGAATCAAGTCTGTCGAAAAGATTTGAAACATGTACTATTTCTAAGGTCTGTCAGATTTTTTGACAGAAAAAGTCAGATGAAGCCCACACACGACCGGAATGTCCGACGGACTTGTTCGTTCTGACCTTTTCTCCGCTCGTGTGTACGCGGCATTAGACTTTAGATTCTTCTAATGTACTTTCTAATGTACTTTCTAATGTACTTTAAAGCTTAAAGAGGAACTCTCTTCTGCAATAAAGAGCCTGCAAGCAGGCAGGCTCTTTATTGCAGAAGAGATATGCAATGCCATCCTGCACCAACCAATGAACCCGGGAACCCAGAGCAAGCCAGACAGAAGATATCAGTGCCAGGGAGGGACTTCAGACCACTGAAGGAAATGTACAGCAAGTATCACAAACGTTAGTTCTGTTTTAACGTATTATTTTTTCTTTAAATCAGCACAAGCAAAGGTACTTACATTCAATGAGAAGTGTCCCTTGTACTGATGGCCGCTGTCTTCATTTAGGCTCCATTCATAGAGCGCTTTTTATTGCTGGAGGCTATAGTACAGCTTATGTGATTGAAGGTCAGAAGTGGAAAGGGTGGGCATAGCTGACATTCTTGATGAGTACCCATGAAAGGTCCATCAGCTCGTATTAACCCCTGCAGCACTGGAAGATCACCACTGTAGGCATTATACAGGAGATTGAGCAGAAGAGTGACGATTTAACCAAAGAGAGCAGCCACCAGCACAAGGGACACGTCTCGTTTGATATAAGTACCATCAAAAGAACAGAAACAAGGGAGCCACTCTGGATACAGCATTTAAAACACAAGTGATTTATTAAAAACAAACAGTTGGCAACTGACATAACAACGGAGTAAATGCGCCTGTGACATCACAAAAGTTTGATGCAGCTGCTGTGTCCTGAGCGACTCCTGCTCTGGCTGCAAGCAGAATTACTGTGATCGGCAGTGATACTAAGAGCTGGGGAGCCTCCTGGGGCCGTGGAATGCCAGGCCTTGCCCACACAGGGTGAAATCAGCGCATGGGGGGTATGGGGTGGGAAAGGGCGTGGCTGCCCTTTAAGTACCATCCCCTGTGCTGATAAAAAAAATAAACCTAAAGTCATTGTAAAGCTTTGTTATAATATTTGTATTTATCAAAATTATAAACATGTTATACTTACCTGTTCTGTGCAATGGTTTTGCACAAAGCAGCCCTGATCCTCTTCTTCTGGGGTCCCCACCTCCTGGCTCCTCCTCTTTGGCAAGTGCCCCTTCTATGGGGGCAGTTGTGTGGGCTCGGCCCTGCCCCCTGCTCCCTCATCACAGAATTTGTCACAGAGTCAATGCCTCCCACTGCTATCAATATGCCCAGTGAGGGGGAGACTGTTTTCAGGCACAGCGCTGGATCAAAATCGGGCTCAGGTAAGTATATGAGGGGCTGGGGGGAAATCCTGCAGTACAGAAAGTTTTTTTTACCTTAAAGGGGTTGTAAAGGCAGAAGGTTTTTTTATCTTAATGCAATCTATGCGTTAAGATAAATATCCTTCTGTGTGCAGCATCCCCCCTCAGCCCCCCTAATACTTACCTGAGTTCCCTCTCTGTCCAGCGATGTCCATGAGTGTCTCAGCCATCCGAGATTCTCCCTCCTGATTGGCTGAGACACAGCAGCGGCGCCATTGGCTGCCTCTGCTGTTAATAAAAGTCAGCTAGCCAATCAGGAGAGAGGGGGGGCAGGGCCGGGTCGGGGCTCCATGTCTGAATGGACACATAGAGCTGTGAATCGGCTCGGGTGCTCCCATAGCTAGCTGCTTGCTATGGGGGCACTGAACAGGAGGAAGGGGCCAGGAGCACAGAAGAGGGACCCAAGAAGAGGAGGAGCCGGGCTGCTCTGTGCAAATCCACTGCACAGATTGGGTAGGTATAACATGTTATTTTTCGGGAAAAAAATAGACTTTACAATCACTTTAATGTATAGAATGCATTGAGGTAAAAAAAACTTAAGGCTTTAGAACCACTTTACACTTTAAGTGCAAACTTGTATGGGTCACATTTCTCAAACACTGCCATCTGCAATGCATGATTTTCCAACAATTTTCCAACAACAACTCCGTAAATCGTTCTGACTTTTATTCTGTAAACTATTGTTTTGCACTTGTTGTGATCACCATTCAGAGAGGTTTTTTGTTGAACGTTTGTTAAGCTCTTTTCAAACTGCTAAGACTACTACCTTTATTTGCAATATTAGCAGCCAGTGTACTATGTGCAATTAAAGTGGTTGTAAACTCTCACAGACCACTTTTCACTATAGGTAAGCCTATAATAAGGCTTACCTGTAGCTACCGTGGATATCACCTAAACTTGCACTGTTTAGGAGATATCCACTGTATCAGCATGTGCCGACGTCATCGGCACATGTGCACTGAAGAAACGGCTTGTTCGTGACGTTGCTTCAGCTGCTGTGCCATTATCGCCCGCTCCCGCACGCAAGCTCGGGAGTGACGTCATTGCGGCTCTGGCCAATCACAGCGCCAGAGCCCAAAATACCTGGAAATAACTCTGGGAGACACGACGCTGGGCAGAGCAGTGTGCACGGACCACTGTGGGGGCTCTGATCTAAAGTGAGTATTTATGCATACTAGCTCATTATGCCTTTGTTTTGCAGGTTTTTTTTCGTGGGTTTACTTTAAAGCAAACCAATCACTACATCAGACCCATACTCTATTCTGGCCACCCTGTAATGGGGGTTTACTTTTACCACTGGGGGTTAACCTCCTAATTGAAATCTATAGTCCCAACATACGCTTCCATTTTATAACAACAGCATTGTAACACCAACACAAACAATAGTTATATTTCGGAATCCAATTTAAGCTTTCTTTAAAAAAATCTCCTATCATGTTATGAGTGCTGCCTGTCTGCTAGCCATCTCTTTCCACAACTTTCTGGATTCCCCAAATGCTTTGCAGCTTTTCCTCTGCTGTTTACTTTCAATTTCTAAGGACTACATATCCCATGGTTACTTGTCTGCAAGCCGTGATTCCTGTACTGACTCAACCACCTGAAACTCCTCCTCTCACCCCTTCTGTAGTTCAGAAGGCAGGCTCTGTGAAATGTGTGACACAACAGTGCCTAACCACAGGGCATAGTGAATAAGTTGAGGAACCCTCTGGCATGCTAGGACTTGAAGTTCCTCATACATGGAAGCCCAATGTGGTCCCTTGTTGTATACAGGAATCTGAGCCATTAGAGAGTCCATTTGGTGTTGGATGGACTTTCTTTGGCTGTGGGGCTTTCAATTTATTTCCGCATGGACACTTTTTCTCACTTCCATTCAATTTCTATTGCATTTAGTATTTGCACTAATTAATAATTTAAATATTTATGTGTATGATGAATTAAGGTGAGGGATCTTTGTACTTTAACTCAATACATATGTTTTATATTTTTACAAAGTGAACATGTCACAGAATTCAAGAAAATAAATGTATGGGGAACTTCAGAAAGTAAGTTTACTAACTTCAAGATCTTTTAGATTAAAGTGGTAATAAATCGTTAGCTTTTCTTTTTAACCACTTGCCGACCGCCGCACGACGATGTACGTCGACAAAGCGGCACGGGCAGGCAAAAGGGCTTACCTGTACGTCCCTGCCTGCCCGCGGGTGGGGGGTCCGATCGGACCCCCCCCCGGTGCCTGCGGCGGTCGGCAAATGTCCCCCGGCGATCGGTGGTGAGGGGGAGGCCATCCATTCGTGGCCCCCCCCTCGCGATCGCTCCCAGCCAATGGGATCATTTCCCTGCCTCTGTATTGTACACAGAGGCAGAGGAAATGATGTCATCTCTCCTCGGCTCGGTATTTTCCGTTCCGGGCTGAGGAGAGAAGACTGAACTGTGAGTGCACCAAACACTACACACACAGTAGAACATGCCAGGCACACAAAACACCCCGATCCCCCCCCCGATCGCCCCCCGATCCCCCCCCGATCACCCCCCCCCCCTGTCACAAACTGACACCAAGCAGGTTTTTTTTTTTTTTTTTTTTTCTGATTACTGTATTGGTGTCAGTTTGTGTCAGTTAGTGTGTTAGGGCAGTGAGTCTTAGGCCCCCTTTAGGTCTAGGGTACCCCCCTAACCCCCCTAATAAAGTTTTAACCCCTTGATCACCCCCTGTCACCAGTGTTGCTAAGCGATCATTTTTCTGATCGCTGGATTAGTGTCGCTGGTGACGCTAGTTAGGGACGTAAATATTTAGGTTCGCCGTCAGCGTTTTATAGCGACAGGGACCCCCCTATACTACCTAATAAATGTTTTAACCCCTTGATTGCCCCCTAGTTAACCCTTTCACCACTGATCACCGTATAACTGTTACGGGTGACGCTGGTTAGTTTGTTTATTTTTTATAGTGTCAGGGCACCCGCCGTTTATTACCGAATAAAGGTTTAGCCCCCTGATCGCCCGGCGGTGATATGCGTCGCCCCAGGCAGCGTCAGATTAGCGCCAGTACCGCTAACACCCACGCACGCAGCATACGCCTCCCTTAGTGGTATAGTATCTGAACGGATCAATATCTGATCCAATCAGATCTATACTAGCGTCCCCAGCAGTTTAGGGTTCCCAAAAACGCAGTGTTAGCGGGATCAGCCCAGATACCCGCTAGCACCTGCGTTTTACCCCTCCGCCCGACCCAGCCCAGCCCACCCAAGTGCAGTATCGATCGATCACTGACACTTACAAAACACTAAACGCATAACTGCAGCGTTCGCAGAGTCAGGCCTGATCCCTGCGATCGCTAACAGTTTTCTTGGTAGCGTTTTGGTGAGCTGGCAAGCACCAGCCCCAGGCAGCGTCAGGTTAGCGCCAGTACCGCTAACACCCACGCACGCACCGTACACCTCCCTTAGTGGTATAGTATCTGAACGCATCAATATCTGATCCGATCAGATCTATACTAGCGTCCCCAGCAGTTTAGGGTTCCCAAAAACGCAGTGTTAGCGGGATCAGCCCAGATACCTGCTAGCACCTGCGTTTTGCCCCTCCGCCCGGCCCAGCCCAGCCCACCCAAGTGCAGTATCGATCGATCACTGTCACTTACAAAACACTAAACGCATAACTGCAGCGTTCGCAGAGTCAGGCCTGATCCCTGCGATCGCTAACAGTTTTTTTGGTAGCGTTTTGGTGAACTGGCAAGCACCAGTCCCAGGCAGCGTCAGATTAGCGCCAGTACCGCTAACACCCACGCACGCAGCATACACCTCCCTTAGTGGTATAGTATCTGATCGGATCAATACCTGATCCGATCAGATCTATACTGGCGTCCCCAGCAGTTTAGGGTTCCCACAAACGCAGTGTTAGCGTGATCAGCCCAGATACCTGCTAGCACCTGCGTTTTGCACCTCCGCCCGGCCCAGCCCAGCCCACCCAAGTGCAGTATCGATCGATCACTGACACTTACAAAACACTAAACGCATAACTGCAGCGTTCGCAGAGTCAGGCCTGATCCCTGCGATCGCTAACAGTTTTTTTGGTAGCGTTTTGGTGAACTGGCAAGCGCCAGCGGCCTAGTACACCCCGGTCGTAGTCAAACCAGCACTGCAGTAACACTTGGTGATGTGGCGAGTCCCATAAGTGCAGTTCAAGCTGGTGAGGTGGCAAGCACAAGTAGTGTCCCGCTGCCACCAAAAAGACAAACACAGGCCCGTCGTGCCCATAGTGCCCTTCCTGCTGCATTCGCCAATCCTAATTGGGAACCCACCGCTTCTGCAGCGCCCGTACTTCCCCCATTCACATCCCCAACCAAATGCAGTCGGCTGCATGAGAGGCATTTTCTTTATGTCCTCCCGAGTACCCCTACCCAACGAACCCCCCCAAAAAAGATGTCGTGTCTGCAGCAAGCGCGGATATAGAGGTGACACCCGCTATTATTGTCCCTCCTGTCCGGACAATCCTGGTCTTTGCATTGGTGAATGTTTTGAATGCTACCATTCACTAGTTGACTATTAGCGTAGGGTACAGCATTGCACAGACTAGGACACACTTTCACAGGGTCTCCCAAGATGCCATCGCATTTTGAGAGACCCGAACCTGGAACCGGTTACAGTTATAAAAGTTAGTTACAAAAAAAAGTGAAAAAAAAAAAAAAACACAAACAAAAATATAAAATAAAAAAAAATAGTTGGCGTTTTATTGTTCTCTCTCTCTCTATTCTCTCTCTATTGTTCTGCTCTTTTTTACTGTATTCTATTCTGCAATGTTTTATTGTTGTTATGTTTTATTATGTTTGCTTTTCAGGTATGCAATTTTTTATACCTTACCGTTTACTGTGCTTTATTGTTAACCATTTTTTTGTCTTCAGGTACGCCATTCACGACTTTGAGTGGTTATACCAGAATGATGCCTGCAGGTTTAGGTATCATCTTGGTATCATTCTTTTCAGCCAGCGGTCAGCTTTCATGTAAAAGCAATCCTAGCGGCTAATTAGCCTCTAGACTGCTTTTACAAGCAGTCGGAGGGAATGCCCCCCCCCCCCAACGTCTTCCGTGTTTTTCTCTGGCTCTCCTGTCTCAACAGGGAACCTGAGAATGCAGCCGGTGATTCAGCCAGCTGACCATAGAGCTGATCAGAGACCAGAGTGGCTCCAAACATCTCTATGGCCTAAGAAACCGGAAGCTACGAGCATTTTATGACTTAGATTTCGCCGGATGTAAACAGCGCCATTGGGAAATTGGGAAAGCATTTTATCACACCGATCTTGGTGTGGTCAGATGCTTTGAGGGCAGAGGAGAAATCTAGGGTCTAATAGACCCCAATTTTTGCAAAAAAGAGTACCTGTCACTACCTATTGCTATGATAGGGGATATTTACATTCCCCGAGATAACAATAAAAATGATTTTTAAAAAAAAATGAAAGGAACAGTTTAAAAATAAGATAAAAAAATAATAATAATAATGAAAAAAAAAAAAAAAAAAAAAAAAAAAGCACCCCTGTCCCCCCTGCTCTCGCGCTAAGGCGAACGCAAGCGTCGGTCTGGCGTCAAATGTAAACAGCAATTGCACCATGCATGTGAGGTATCGCCGCGAAGGTCAGATCGAGGGCAGTAATTTTAGCAGTAGACCTCCTCTGTAAATCTAAAGTGGTAACCTGTAAAGGCTTTTAAAGGCTTTTAAAAATGTATTTAGTTTGTCGCCACTGCACGTTTGTGCGCAATTTTAAAGCATGTCATGTTTGGTATCCATGTACTCGGCCTAAGATCATCTTTTTTATTTCACCAAACATTTGGGCAATATAGTGTGTTTTAGTGCATTAAAATGTAAAAAAGTGTGTTTTTCCCCCAAAAATGCGTTTGAAAAATCGCTGCGCAAATACTGTGTGAAAAAAAAAAATGAAACACCCACCATTTTAATCTGTAGGGCATTTGCTTTAAAAAAAAAATAATGTTTGGGGGTTCAAAGTAATTTTCTTGCAAAAAAAAATTATTTTTTTATGTAAACAATAAGTGTCAGAAAGGGCTTTGTCTTCAAGTGGTTAGAAGAGTGGGTGA
This sequence comes from Lithobates clamitans, assembly GCA_037952925.1. Taxonomy (NCBI): domain Eukaryota; kingdom Metazoa; phylum Chordata; class Amphibia; order Anura; family Ranidae; genus Lithobates; species Lithobates clamitans. The sequence continues at coordinate 5,341,360 of JBBGZY010000392.1, forward strand.
TGTGTGACATAAGCCTCTAGATGTTGTGCATAAAATGCCAGGACAGTTCAAAACCCCCCCAAATGACCCCATTTTGGAAAGTAGACACCCCAAGCTATTTGCTGAGAGGCATGTCGAGTCCATGGAATATTTTATATTGTGACACAAGTTGCGGGAAAGAGACAATTTTTTATTTTTTTTATTTTTTTTTGCGCAAAGTTGTCACTAAATGATATTTTGCTCAAACATGCCATGGGAATATGTGAAATTACACCCCAAAATACATTCTGCTGCTTCTCCTGAGTACGGGGATACCACATGTGTGAGACTTTTTGGGAGCCTAGCCGCGTACGGGACCCCAAAAACCAAGCACCGCCTTCAGGCTTTCTAAGGCCGTAAATTTTTGATTTCACTCTTCACTGCCTATCACAGTTTCGGAGGCCATGGAATGCCCAGGTGGCAAAAAAAACCCCCAAATGACCCCATTTTGGAAAGTAGACACCCCAAGCTATTTGCTGAGTGGTATAGTGAGTATTTTGCAGACCTCAGTTTTTGTCACAAAGTTTTGAAAATTGAAAAAAGAAAAAAAAAAAAATTTTTTTCTCGTCTTTCTTTATTTTCAAAAACAAATGAGAGCTGCAAAATACTCACCATGCCTCTCAGCAAATAGCTTGGGGTGTCTACTTTCCAAAATGGGGTCATTTGGGGGGGGGTTTGTGCCACCTGGGCATTCCATGGCCTCCGAAACTGTGATAGGCAGTGAGGAGTAAAATCAAAAATGTACGCCCTTAGAAATCCTGAAGGCAGTGATTGGTTTTCGGGGCCCCGTACGCGGCTAGGCTCCCAAAAAGTCTCACACATGTGGTATCCCCATACTCAGGAGAAGCAGCTAAATGTATTTTGGGGTGCAATTCCACATATGCCCATGGTCTGTGTGAGCAATATATCATTTAGTGACAACTTTGTGCAAAAAAAAATAAAAAAATAAAAAATTTGTCACTTTCCCGCAACTTGTGTCAAAATATAAAACATTCCATGGACTCAACATGCCTCAAAGCAGATAGCTTGGGGTGTCTACTTTCCAAAATGGGGTCATTTGGGGGGGTTTTATGCCATCTGGGCATTTTATGGCCTTCAAAACTGTGATAGGTAGTGAGGAGTAAAATAAAAAATGTACGCCCTTAGAAATCCTGAAGGCAGTGATTGGTTTTCGGGGCCCCGTACGCGGCTAGGCTCCCAAAAAGTCCCACACATGTGGTATCCCCATACTCGGGAGAAGCAGCTAAATGTATTTTGGGGTGCAATTCCACATATGCCCATGGCCTGTGTGAGCAATATATCATTTAGTGACAACTTTTTGTAATTTTTTTTTTTTTTTTGTCATTATTCAATCACTTGGGACAAATAAAATGAATATTCAATGGGCTCAACATGCCTCTCAGCAAATTCCTTGGGGTGTCTACTTTCCAAAATGGGGTCATTTGTGGGGGTTTTGTACTGCCCTGCCATTTTAGCACCTCAAGAAACGACATAGGCAGTCATAAATTAAAGGCTGTGTAAATTCCAGAAAATGTACCCTAGTTTGTAGGCGCTATAACTTTTGCGCAAACCAATAAATATACACTTATTGACATTTTTTTTACCAAAGACATGTGGCCGAATACATTTTGGCCTAAATGTATGACTAAAATTGAGTTTATTGGATTTTTTTTAGAACAAAAAGTAGAAAATATCATTTTTTTTCAAAATTTTCGGTCTTTTTCCGTGTATAGCGCAAAAAATAAAAACGGCAGAGGTGATCAAATATCATCAAAAGAAAGCTCTATTTGTGAGAAGAAAAGGACGCAAATTTCGTTTGGGTAGAGCATTGCATGACCGCGCAATTAGCAGTTAAAGCGACGCAGTGCTGAATTGTAAAAAGTGCTCTGGTCAGGAAGGGGGTAAAACCTTCCGGGGCTGAAGTGGTTAAACCTGTAATGCAATGTCATAATGTGCTAGTATGCATGGCATACTAGCTGAATATGTGAAACTTACCTTAGAACGAAGCCTTCCAGCAGTCACCGCTGAAGACATTTCCATCTTCCCCGGTTTTTCTTCCGGGTTCACGGACTCCGGCTGTGTAAGTGACCGGAGCCTCAATGACTTTTAAAGCTCAGGACTCTGAAGGAATGGCATGGCTATGCTGTTCCTTCACAGAGCATGCACCAGTGATGTCACTTATGCATGCATTGTCACTGCTCACCATCCTTGTGGCCTCCTCAAATGATGACAGGACAGTGCATGCATCCTTGATTAGTAGCCACTGGCATGGCGAAAAGAAGCCAAGCTCCCCTGACCCTGTCTTGGTGCCATACTCGCACAGGTACTCATTGATGGACCTCTGCTGTGTGTGCAGCCGATGCAGCATTGCCAACATTGCGTTCCACCTACTGGGCATGTCACAAATGAGGCGGTTGGTGGGCAGGTTGCATTCCCTTTGAATGTCAGCCAGCCGAGCACTGGCATTGTATGACCTGCGGAAATGACCACAAACTATTCTGGCCTGCCTCAGGCGATCTTGTAAGTCCGGGTACCTGCTCAAGAACCACTGCACTACCAAATTCAGGATGTGTGCCAAACATGGAACATGGGTCAAGTGTCCCTGTCGGAGGGCGGAGAGAAGATTGGTGCCATTGTCGCACACAACCATTTCTGGCTGAAGCTGGCATGGTGTCAACCATCTCAGAGCCTGCCCCTGCAGAGCTGACATAATCTTTGCCCCAGTGTGGCTCCTGTCCCCTAGGCAGACCAACTCAAGCACTGCATGGCATCTTTTAGCATGACTGCTTGCATAGCTGCTAGAACTCTTACAGAGCACCGCTTGTTCAGAGTACAAATCTGCAGAGGAGGCCAGAGAGGAAGAAGAAAAAGAGGGGGTGGAGGAGAGAGCTGTGGCAGAATCACCACTAGCATTTTGGAGGCGTGGTGGCAGAACAAGCTCCAACAACACTGAACCCTGTTCTGCATCCTTCCCAGCTGCCAGCAGAGTTACCCAGTGTGCCGTGAAGGAAAGGTAACGTCCCTGCCCATGCCTGCTGAACCACAATTTAGCAGTAATATGAACCTTACTGCTGACCGTCCTGTCCAACGAGGCCAAAACATTGCCTTCCACATGCTGGTAGAGAGCAGGAATGGCCTTTCGTGAAAAGAAATGGCGTTTTGGAACCTGCCACTGAGGTACAGCACATTCCACAAATTCACGAAAGGGGGTAGAGTCTATCAGCTGAAAAGGCAGCATTTAGACGCTGAGCATGTGGATGGCTGGGACCGAATTTATTTTTATGGTTCAGCAACTGGGGTAGGGAAATTTGCCTGCTAAAATCAATTGGCGGTGTACTGCTAGCAGATTGGATGCAAGTACTTGGGACACCTATTGCTATACCTTCATTTCTCTCAGTGCAGGTTTTTGAGAGGACTGGAGGTATAGTAGGGTTGGAGATGCCAGATGAGGAGCAAGGAGCAAGGAGAAGTCCGCCTTTTTCTTTGATGTGGGTCTTTCAAGTGCTATTGCCAAAGGACTACATGGCTCCACTGACACACACAGGGGTGGACTGACAACACTCAGGACCCCCGGACCAAATAAAGCAAGGACTCCCTGTCAGGCCCTGCCCATGACCCACCCTGGCCCTGCCTATGACATTTTGCACAAAGTACAACTTCTGCCTTTTTTTTATGGGACCTGGAGGGGGGTCTCTCTCTAACAGTGTCCAATAGACAGTCTGTTAGAAAGCATCCCCTCCAGACCCCATTAGAGTCTACAACAGAGTCTACAAAGATGTCTAATGGGACCTGGAGGGGGGGCTCTCAAACAGAGGCCCTTTCAGTGTCCATTATAGAGTCTCTTAGGAAGAGTCCCCCCCAGGTCACATTAGGGACTACAAAGGAGTAAAATGAAACCTGGAGGAGAGCCTCTTTCTAACAGAGTGTACAGAGAACACCTTCATTCACTCTGGTCCTCACGGGATCCCCTCCTTGTGCCATGACTCTCACCCCTGCCCCAACCACTCACCACTAACATTGGCACTGTGTAGTGTTCCTCTTACCTTAACTATGGGTAGTACTGTAGCTGTGGCTGGTTCCCACATCCTCTGTGGCTAGCTGGCTCCAGTGTCTTCTGTGGCTGGCTCCTGTGGGTGGCTGACTGGCACCCTGCTGTGGCTGGCTGGCTCCCTGGTGTGGGTGGGTCACCTTGGATGGCTGGCTGGCACCCTGGCCCTGCTGTGGGTGGGTTACCATGGGTGGCTGGCATCCTGGCCCTGCTGTGGGTGGGTGAATGGCATGGGTGGCTGGCTGGCTGGCACCCTGGCTCTGCTGTGAGTGGCTGGCTGGCACCCTGGCCCTGCTGTGGCTGGCTGGTGTGTCCTCTCCTCTTACTCTGTTCCGGGCACTGTTTGCTGAGGAGAGGGAGGGACTTGGAGGGAGGCAGCAGCCTTTGCGCTATCCATGATAGTAGAACTAGAAGGTTTGCAGCAGGCCCAGTGCATGGAGGTGCGCAGCGCAACACGTAATGACGTCACGTGCGTGCGGGTCCTCTCTGTGAGAGTCTATGTTAAAAAGAGCCCCCATCAGTGCCCGTCAATGCAGCCTCATTAGTGCCCATCAATGCATCCTCACCAGTGTCCACCAGTGCACCCTCATCAGTGCCCACCAATATAACCTCACCAGTGCACATCAGTGCAGCCTGATCAATGCCCCTCAATGCAGCCTCACCAGTGCCCCTCAATGCAGCCTTACCAGTGCCTCTCAATGCAGCCTCACAAGTGCCCATCAGCGCAGCCTTACCAGTGCCCCTCAATGCAGTCTCACCAGTCCCCATCAGCGCAGCCTCACAAGTGCCCCTCAATGCAGCCTCACCAGTAGCCATCAATGCAGCCTCACCAGTGCCCATCAGCGCAGCCTCACCAGTGCCCCTCAATGCAACCTCAACAGTGCTAATTAATTAAACCTCACCAGTACCCCTGAATGCAGCCTCACAGTGCCTCTCATTGCAGCCTCATCAGTGCCCCTCAGTGCAGCCTCACAAGTGCCCATCAATGTAGCCTGATCAGTGCCCATCAATGCAGCCTGATCAGTACAGGGGGATTAGAGAGGAGAGCTGCCAGACCACACAAAGCGGAGATCTCCTGCTTACTCGGTGACTGCTGTCATCCAAAGTCCCACCTCCTTGACCGGTTACTTTGATTGACGTCACACGCTCCAGCATTGGAACAGTGTGACGTCTATCAAAGGAGCCGGTCCAGGAGGCAAGACTTCAGATGACAGCAGTCACCAGGTAAGCAGGAGATACCCGCTCTGTGTGTTTCAGCGGCGCTAGCCCTCCCCCTTACCCTCCGAGGCAGCACTGGGGCCCAGGTGGTCCCAAAAAAGGTGGGCGCCACGGGCACACGGCCGCAAGTTTTTGTGTCCCTGGACCCCAGACCGGCCCTGAGAGTTCCAGCAGGTGGCGTTGGCAGGCCTCCTTCAGCGGCTGGGACCACAGCTGAAGTGCCCGACTGGTCAGTCCGCCTCTGCTCACACAGATAGTGCTGACCAGTAACTCTCCTAATCCAATAATTAGCTTGCCTACAAAAATTCACACAGCAAAGCCCTATTTTGAGCCCATTCAATTAACCTTTTTTAACTGAAGCACTGATGATGAAGGAGTTTTTTTTGACCCTTGAAATGCATTTTTTTATAATAACCAATAAAGTTTGAACCCTTTTATCATTTGGACTGGTACTCCTTCCATTGATGCATGTTTTTCCCTTAAATTAGTGGTCATTGGAAACAATGAAAACATGCCAAGTTATGTTGATCCTGGAACTAAGCAGACACCAAAAGATGGGAGGTCAGTCTACAGCTGCTCAAGGAACCTATAGCAGCCTTTGGGGGAACCCTAGGGTTCCACAGGCTCTTGGTTGAGAAAGGCTTCTATAGAATGTCACCTGAGTTACATCTCTGAGTCTGCTGGGCTGCTGACATCATATCCAAGATGGTGGCACCAGGGCTTTTTAATGTCTACACAAGACATTGTATAACATTGTTGCCTTATGAGTTTATGTGAAATCTCTATTAATATCTGTAAAATATTGTACTTATGAATATATTTAATTTAGCTTGTATCTATGGAGGGCGTGTAACATAGCTTCACAGAAGTGTCTGTTAGACAGTAGACATGTGCACACTAAAGTATTTTGTTTCGGAATTTCGTTTTCATCCGAAAAATAAATTTATTTAGTTACTCCCAAAATTTGCTTTTATTTATTTAGTTTTTTGTTAAAAATTGCATTCATCCAAAAATCCAAATTAAGGTCGAATCTGTCATTGAAGGCTTGTGGTGTCTGTCGAATGTTCAAAGAAGATTCGATGGAGCAGCTAAACTGTACGACGTTGTATAGTTTACCTGCTCCGTCGAATCTTCTTAGAACTTTCAACAAACACCATAAGCCAAAGTACGTGTGTACTTAGTTCTAGCTATTTTACTGCTCCTCCTCTTTGGTTACAATCAGCCAATAACATTTATCATCATTATTTTTATGTATCTTTTCTCCCCTATGTCGAATCTTTTCTCCCCTACGTCGAATCTTTTCTCCCCTACGTCGAATCTTTTCTCCCTTACGTCGAATCTTTTCTCCCCTACGTCAAATCTTTTCTCTCTTTGTAGAATCTTTTCTCTCTATGTAGAATAATCTTGGACTAATAGAGTTAAGGTTAGGCACATTCGACCACAGGTTTGATGGACACAGATTGTTATTGTCATCATCATGTCGAATCTCCTATCTATATCGAACTGTTGTAGCAACGAAAATGAAAATAAAGCATTTGTTTATGTTGGATCTTTCGTTTTTCGGATTCTGCACTTTCGTTATCGTTTGTTAAAACGATAAGGAAAATACCTGAAATTCGGACGAAAATGCGTTCGGATGAAAACGAATGCACATGTCTGTTAGACAGACAATTCAATGCCTAAGATTGTGTATACAATGGGTCCCAAACCTCATTGTTCTACATTCACTCACTTCAAAGGATCCAATGTTTGAATATGCAATGAGGGGCTGTGGCCAGTCCATCATGTATATTAAATTCCCCTGAAAATGTAATCTACTTACAAGGTTAAGTTTCCCTGCTCAAAATAGCCTGGGGCAAGGATTTGCATTAAAGGGGGCTGACTTGTAAAGGAATTGGAGATATAGCCAGTCCTTACTCAGGATTAGAGAGGCCCATTAATCAGAGCCACGCCATGCCAACCAATGAGGCATCAGCCTGTAATGATATACACAGACTAGATGGGAGGGAAACACGCACCCGCTGGTGAAGTGGTTACCCGAATGGAAACTTTGTGGGTCATAGCTTGGTAACTATTGGAACTAAATGTGTTTATCTTATGTCTTTTCTGTCCTACTGTGTGTAGATTAATGTTTTAAGGAGTATACTCTGTATTCCTTCATGTAATCCATGATTTTTACCCTTTTCTTGTATAATTAGATAGAATGCTGTGTATTAGTCTAGGCCTACTTTACTATATAACAATACATTTTTCTTATTGTGTTAAAGCTTTCACTCATGGTAAAAGAACTCTCATTTAAAGCAAAACATATCCGAAAGATTTTAAATCTCAAATATAGTAAACGGGTAACATAATTGGCGACTCACGAAGTTGAGGACCAGGACTGAAGATATTTAATATAATACCGAGATTTGTGTAATGCAGATTTAGCTTATTGGGCTGGATTTTAAACTGAGTCAGTTTTTCTGGTAGTTTGGAGGTCACAGCATGTGTATCTAGGGAAAATATAGGTAAAGGTATTTGTTTTATCAGTGGGTATTAGATTAACTCTAAAAAAAAGGAGGGAGGATACACCACATATTTTTTTTTGTTTAAAATCCCGTAATTATAGTGAAAAATTATATTGGATAAATTATTAAAAACTGGTCAGTTTAATGGAGAGGATATATTATTAAGCGGGAAAATTTGTTTTCATTTGTTTGTGCTTACCATGCTTGGTTTCTCTGTAATCATTGTGTGAGTTTGCTTTATGGTGAGTACATATATGTTTTATTGGAAAGACACTGAAAGAGTGTGGTCTTTGGTGGTCTGTCGAAAAAGGTTCAACAGGTTTTTGGTTTTTAGTTAGATTTTGTGTCCACTGAAGGCATTGTATTTGTGTAGGCCATTGAAACTGAGCTACAAGACAGTGGTTTGTTTTAATTGTTTTTTTTTGTTGGAGGGTTTTAGTTTTTTTTGCTGATGGAATTTACAAGCAATAATATTCTCATTGTTGTCAGTTAAAGTACCAAACTGTGGAAGTCTAATTACTGAATCTAATATCTGATAGCAAATATAGAGTGTAAAATAAGGTGCATTTAGCATACTGTATTATACCTTGAAATGTTTTTTATGGATAAACCCTACCAATAATTTGATAACCTTTCTATTGGCTACCTAGAGGGTTACCCTATTGTTCCTTCTGTGCTGATCTCAGCACTATTGTTCAGCACGTCTCCTCTATCTTTTGTTTCTTGGGTGTAGACTCTATAATCTGAAGATTCTAGTGTTATTTTAATGTTTGCGTCCCCACTCTTGTGCATATTCTAAGTGGTAGACTACTGTGTCAGAAGTCTGTTCTCTGGTTTATTGTTGTATCGTCACTGAACTTGTACATCATGGAGAAATTGATGGCCAGGATTGCTAAAGTTAAAAATAGCTCTGAAATAATAAGAGCAATGGAGGAATCTAAAAGCCCATGGCACCAGGCACAAGAGTATGTAAATATAAAGCTTACAGAGAAAAAATACAGCAAACGTGAGGGTAAGACTGTCTTGTTTTTGCGGCTTGCTGATTGGCAAACAATTACAGGAAGTTATTGTTGCAGAACATATCTCTCAAGGAGGATCTAGAAATAGCCAAAAGTAATACAAGTACTCTAATGCCGCATACACACGATCGCACATTCCGTCAACAAAATCCATGTTTTTTTTCCGACGGATGTTGGCTCAAACTTGTCTTGCATACACACGGTCACACAAATCTTGTCGGAAATTCCGAACATCAACAACGCGGTGACATACAACACATACAATGGCACTAGAAAAGGGAAGTTCAATACCAAGTACGCCACTTTTGGGCTCCTTCTGATAATCCCGTGTTAGTAGAAGTTTGGTGAGAGACGATTCGCGATTTTCAGCCTTGTGCTTTTCGAATCATTACTGCTCTTTAGTTTGTGTTTGTGGGTTCGTATATGGTTTTCAGTGCGTGTAGTCATTTTGTATTTGTTTTTCCAGTGCGTATTTTATAGTATGTTTTTGATTTGCAGTGCGTTCTTGTCCGCTCGTTTCTGATTTTTAGCTCGCTCTTCTCAGGCCTTTGTGTTTTTCAGTGCTTTTTGTTAGTTCGTTCTGACCAGCCGACCGTTTTGAAGCCATGAGGATCCTCACCCCGGATAAGAGGGTTCTTAACTACCGGCTGGCCAGAGCCAGAAGAGTGGTGGAGAACGCTTTCTGGATAATGACCAGCCGGTTCCGCCCATTCCTTACGGCAATCAACATGGCGGAATATAAACTTAACCATATAATCTTTGCATGCTGCATTCTCCACAACTCTTTAAGGAGAAATTCAATGAACTATGTTGCCTCAGTTGGGCCTGAGGCCGGACTTCAAGAAGAAACCCTGATGGCGCTTGAAGCTGGCCGTCCTGGCTTGCCCCCCCAAAGCGCCCGCGAAGTAAGACAGAAGTATGTCGAGTACTTTGTGGGTAGGAGGCCATTGATATGCCAGAAAATGTTTAAGAAACATTTTCAAAATACATTTTTTAGTTGAACTGAAATAAGATTTCCTTTGATTTACTGCTTGTGCTTCTTTTAGCTGTCTCCTAGGTTCTCCAATGGGCATTGCTTTTTGCCCATTTGCTTCAATAGTGCAAATGTAATTTATTTGATACATGAGGTGACAATCTCTTCTTCAGTGAACTATTATTATGTTGTGGGTCTGCAACACACACAGCTTGTTTTTGTTGTTAATGTATGTAATGCATTACTGATAAAAATATACATCATTTTCAGCACCATGAATTAATTTTGGTGAGTCACGAAAATGGCATGATTGTGGCAAGTTATAAAGCACAGGAAAATCCACTTTGCACTCCAAGTGCACTGCAAAAGTGTACATGAAACTGCACTTGAAACTGCACTGAAAGTGCACTTGTAGTGCAAAGTGGATTTGCCTTTAGTAAATAACCCCCATTTCAGTGTAAGAACTAACTTAGTCCAAAAAATGATATTGGGCCTTGAAAGAAGAAGCCACACATTGTTGAGTACAAAACTTTTTACTCTGTGCACATTAAGATGTGCATTAGAAAAGGCTTTTTGAACAAACCAACATATTTTAGTAATAACATTTCTTTTTTTGGACAGTACAAATAGCCTTTTTTGTGTTAAAACAGACATGTTTAAGACCATAAAACAATACACAACTCAGGAACTTACAAAGTTCAACTTTGACAAAGTGAAGGCAATATCAGACATTAGTATGTCCAAACTGTGTTGATATTGCCTTCATCAGATGGGGTGATGTCACCCCTGTGAAAGCCAAATTTTTAAGATGCACACAAATTGAGAGTCAAAATGGGAATTTCCCTCCTGATCCCATGCCTAATGTCAACATGTGCTAGCTCCCATCATGGGGGATAAATGGATGTGTTTCGGGGGTGCAACCCCTTCCTCTCATCTACTTTAGTTGCGGGGAAGGGGTTGCACCCCCAAAACGCTTACCTTGCTATCCCGTGATGGCAGATGAAATGTGAAATGTGTTTTTTCTTCAACAACATCCACATCACCTAGAAAAAAATTAAACACCATATATTATAAATATGCAGGCATCCATCTATTACCTGAAGCTGTGGTCTCAGACACTCACCTGCTGTGGTCACTATTTCGCACCACTTCTTAAACCTCTCCTTCCTCCACATCCTCTGGTTGTTTTTTTTGGATTTCCCCTTCTTTAGGAGGTTGGGGGTCCCTGGTGACCTCAGACGTCCCAAGTCTTTTCTCCTCCATGTGAATAAAATAAAGGTATACTTAGCACACAGATATTTGAGGCCAGAAATAGGAACATGAAACATTGTTTGGAAGTGTCGTACAATTGTCTGTTTTGGCAGAGTTCAAAGCTGAAGACATGATTTTTTCCCTTTACAAAGCTGGAATACTTACTTTTTTATTAAAGTATCACACATATAGAGACCCCTAGTATCCACTGGAGCACCTGTGTGGGACACCCTCAAAAGTTGGTTCTGGTGTCCCACACTAGTGCTCCTGCGTCCAGATGTGTAAACAGCTGCTGAGAGTCCTCTGCTTACACTGAATCAAGTTTGCATTTCATTATAGTTACAAACCCATCTAGACAACAATTTACTAAACTTCTTTAAAGACAAATAGGCATGACCAAATGTAGTTAACCTGCATCTGCAAAAAACATTGTATTAGTGGGCGAACGAACTATGTTTACTACGAACGATTACCGTGCCCACAAAACCTGAAACTTGCCATTTTAAACTGTACAACAGTAAAGAAAAGCACATGGAGCAGCACAAACGTAATAAGAAGAATAGGAACACAGGACAAAATACTTTTTTGCAGCACTCTCTTGATTCTTCTCTACTGATCCTGCTCCCTCAATTTGAGGTCTGACCATTGTTTCCTCAGTTGATCCTTGGATCGCCATACCCCACAATTCTTCAGCAGACTTTTCACAACTTTAGTCATGATCTTGGCCTTTCTCACATTTGGGTTTGGGTACGGTCCATGCTTCCCGTCATAGTCGGCCCTCTTGAAGATGTCCACCGTCTCCACCATCGCTATAAAGGCCATATTTGAGGCCTTAAATATCCTCTAGGATCGGGACGTTCGTGGCTCCGGGCTGTTATCGTTGCTTCTGCTGTCTTCATGCACCTGTTGTCTCCTGTTGTCTCTCCGCCATGTGCTCTCCGACTGCCACGAAAGACAAGGGGCAGGGAATATACTAGATAGAAGGTCAGGGGTGGGTGGAGTTTCACGCATGTGCAGTGTATATAAAGTGAAACACACACGTGTGTCGTACGTACGATCTGTGAGCGGAGGAAGGAGTATCGGAAGTGCAGATTGTTGTAACTTGGTGCATCAGTGGCCTACACTGCTTCTAGATTGAGGCCTATATTGGGACAAGATTAGGAGAGTTTAGCCTGACATTAGGGTTTGTCTTGTGTTGTGTCTTGCAGAGAAAATGGATCTATTCAATGATGAGGACTTTATCACCATATACATTGCTATGTACAGGGAGCTGCCCTGTCTGTGCCAGGTAAACCACCCCTTTTATAACAATAGACCAAAGAGGAAGGCAGCGCTGGATCAATTGTTGGAATTTGTGAACCCGGTGATGCCCACAGCAGACATCCCCTATTTGAAGGTCCTAATTGGTGGCATGAGGAGCACTTATAATAGGGAGCGCAAGAAGGTCCAGGATTCCCAGAGATCAGGAGCTGCAGCAGATGACATTTATGTGCCCAGGCTGTAGTACTTTGACAGACTGCATTTTCGGGCAGACCAGACTGAACCCAGGCCAGCACTCTCCAATCTTCCTTCAAGGCTTCCTTCTACCTCAGCTGAGGCTTCCGACGTCCAACCTGAGCCTTCCAGCCAGGAAGAAGTAGAGGAGCCCAGCTTGAGCCAGGTATAGCATTGTTCAACATATTTATAGTCAAATAATTAATGATGTTAACTAGATGTTGTTATTTATCAGTAATTTCTGATTTTACAAAGTGTTTTACATATCAATAGACAGTAGTAGCCACAAATGATTGGGACAAAAATGAAAAATGCTGGGGTCAGAATGATAGTCTTTTCTATTTATTAGCATTCTATTTGCAACAGTCATGAGCTGAAAATTGTGTGTGATTGATGAACAAAAAACTAAGAATATGTCCCCTTTTCATACACAGGAAAGTCTCAGCCAGGAGGAAGCCGTGGAAAGTGGCAGCCAGGAGGTGGCGGGGGTAAGTGGCAGCCAGGAGATGGCCGGGCCCAGTAGCCTGCCCAAATCCCAGGTCCCTCCCTTCGGCCTTCCAAAAAAAAGGCCCAGGAAGAGAAGTAACCTGGAGGAGGCAGCACTTGGCCTATTTCAGAAGGCTACTGCGGCCCTCAGAACCCCCCCCAATGTTCAAGGCGACTATGCCTACATGGCAGCCTGCAAAATGCAGAAGATGGAGAAGGGCCAACGCCTCTTACTTGAGGAAGTTATGTTACAAGCCCTAAATAAGGGGTTGAGGGGCAAACACACAAGCCAAAGCCATGTTTTTGAGCTCAACCATGGTCCTCCTCCTTCACCTCCTGCCACAACTACAACACCAGAGCCACAGCCTGGAAGCAAGCGTGGAAGGAAGACAAGAGTGTGATGGCCTGGGTTTAGTCTGGTCTGACAAAAGATGCAGGCTGTTGTATGACCACAGTCTGGGGACAGATATGTCATCTGCTGCTGTTCCTGATCTCTTGTAGTCCTGGACCGGATTGTGCTCACTATGATAAGGACTCCTCAGGCCAACAATTTTGACTGTAAAATAATTGATGTGTGCCCTGGGGCACAAAGTCTTCGCAAATTTCACCAGTTTCTCCAGCGTTGACTTCCTCTTTATTTTGTTATGACCCATAATAAATGGCTATGTCTTTTTCACAAATACTTGCCTATGTGTTTAACTTTAAAAAGGACAATTTGTTTGTGAGTAGGCAGGTACATTTCAAAAATACATTGTCAAATTAACAAGGGACACCAACCAACCTCCTTGAGGTTAAAAAATACAAGATAATAATGGTGTTGTGGTAACTTGGCACAAAACGAAAGAAAAAATTATGGAGATCACTATAAAAATAAAAAGGAGATCTGGATAAAAAAAACACTATAAACAAAAATTCTAAACATTATTATGGAGATCTGATGGAAAAAAAAATATTCATGGGATCACGAGAAATAATAAAAATAATAAAGAAATCAGGTTGTCAGAATTCTGTGTGAATATGAGCAGCAAAACAACTTCATTATTCTAGCATTATAAAGAAGAAGAGAATGCGGTGCATTAAAAGATTTAAAAATTTGCAGGGTGACGAACGTGCTACAGTCAGGTCCATAAATATTGGGACATCGACACAATTCTAATCTTTTGGCTATATACACCACCACAATGGATTTGAAATGAAACAAACAAGATGTGTTTTAACTGCAGACTTTCAGCTTTAATTTGAGGGTATTTACATCCAAATCAGGTGAACGGTGTAGGAATTATTTTATTATTTTTTGAAGCATTTTGCTGAATATGAGCAGATAATGTTGCCCAAAACACTTCAGAATTCATCCTGCTGCTTTTGACAGCAGTCACATCATCAATAAATACAAGAGAACCAGTTCCATTGGCAGCAATACATGCCCATACCATGACACTACCACCACCATGCTTCACTGATGAGGTGGTATGCTTTGGACCATGAGCAATTCCTTTCCTTCTCCATACTCTTCTCTTCCCATCACTCTGGTACAAGTTGATCTTGGTCTCATCTGTCCATAGGATGTTGTTCCAGAACTGTAAAGGCTTTTTTAGATGTTGTTTGGCAAACTTTAATTTGGCCTTTCTGTTTTTGAGGCTCGCCAATGGTTTACATCTTGTGGTGAACCCTCTGTATTCACTCTGGTGAAGTCTTCTCTTGATTGTTGACTTTGATACACATACACCTACCTTCTGGAGAGTGTTCTTGATCTGGCCAACTGTTGTGAAGGGTGTTTTCTTCACCAGGGAAAGAATTCTTCGGTCATCCACCACAGTTGTTTTCCGTGGTCTTCGGGGTCTTTTGTGTTACTGAGCTCACCGATGCGTTCTTTCTTTTTAAGGATGTTCCAAACAGTTGATTTGGCCACACCTAATGTTTTTGCTATCTCTCTGATGGGTTTGTTTTGTTTTTTCAGCCTAATGATGGCTTGCTTCACTCATAGTGACAGCTCTTTGGATCTCATATTGAGAGTTGACAGCAACAGATTCCAAATGCAAATAGCACACTTGAAATGAACTCTGGACCTTTTATCTGCTCCTTTTAAATGGGATAATGAGGGAATAACACACACCTGGCCATGGAACAGCTGAGCAGCCAATTGTCCCATTAATTTTGGTCCCTTAAAGTGTGAGGCACATATACAAACTGTTGTAATTCCTACACTGTTCACCTGATTTGGATGTAAATACCCTCAAATTAAAGCCGAAAGTCTGCAGTTAAAGCACATCTTGTTCATTTCATTTCAAATCCATTGTGGTGGTGTATAGAGCCAAAAAGATTAGAAGTGTATCAATGTCCCAATATTTATGGACCTGACTGTATCTCCATTATGAGCGCTAGTTTTACCAGACCGAGCGCTTCCGTGTCATAATTGATTCAGAGCATGCATGGAACTTTATGCGTCAAAAGTGTGTACACACGATCGGAATTTACAAGAACAGATTTTGTTGTCGGAAAATTTGAGATCCAGATCTCAAATTTTGTTTGTCGGAAATTCCAACTGAAAAAATGTCTGATGGAGCCTACACACGGAATTTCCGACAAGCTCCCATCGAACATTTGTTGTACACAAGTCCGACGCACAAAGTTCCACGTATGCTCACGTATGCTCTGAATCATTTACGACACGGAAGCGCTCGGTCTGGTAAAACTAGCGTTTGTAATAGAGATACAGTCAGGTACATAAATATTAGGACATCGACACAATTCTAATCTTTTTGGCTCTATACACCACCACAATGGATTTGAAAAATTCTAATTCAGGATACCATTGACCATGCACCCTACATACACCATATTTCACTCCCTCACAATACTCCAAGATCACAACAGTGTACACAAGATAACTTTTTTGGTCGAGAAAACACTCAAATTACCTAAAATATGCATCTTAGGATCTAGGATCCTATACACGCAAGATACACCCACACCCACAGTTTCTATCTGAAACAATACAACTGTTGCATAGAAAACATTCCGCACAGTAACGGATTTAATACAATATGAACCCTCTAAATGGATTGTTTTGATGACTGGGACACTGAATCTACCTTTGCCTGTTATACTTGTTGATTAATGTACTGTACATGTCTGATATATCTGTACAATACAACATGATAACTTATTTGATTAAACAAATAAAACTTTTTGGAAAAAAAAAAGCAAAGAAAAAAGGTATAAAGCAGCTGTATGTAGATAGCTGTACATATGCATAAATACACATGCCTAACAGAAGGTAAATTATAATATTCCATTGTTTTTTTCTTTCTTTCTTTTGTATTCCACCAGTGGCCAGAAACGCCTAGCAATTCGTTTGCAAATACCAAAGCTCTCTTTATCCAGAATGTATGGGATTCAATCTAAATGAATGTGTGTGTCTGAGTAATGTAATGGATGTGTATGAACTGTCTATGTGTAAACAAAGATTTTTTTTTCTAGGGGTGTGTACACACCATTGTTGGATGGCTATCAATAAGAAATGTGATCACATTAATGCGCATGCTTTGTTTTTTTGTTTTCGTTTGTAATGAGCTCAGTACTGGTACCAGTTTACATTTATACCTTTTTTTTTACAAGTTTAAGTTTATTCTCTTATAAATGAACCTATAGATACAAGACAAAAGGGTTCCCCTGGGTGGACTTTTCAGGCACTTGCAAGGACAATACAGGTGGAATGTATAAGAAAGTATAAAGGGCGTTTTAATATGTAGTAAAAAAGATTTAATTTTATTGGTATTAAAAAGTACATTGGATAAAAGCAAGCAATAAATGTATACAGTAACACAGTAAAACTACATAATAGCCATGATGAACAAACAAAACATAATTAATGACAAGAAGGCTCTTCTCAAGCCCGACGCGTTTCGGGGTACTAAATATCTGTACGATCCTTCTTCAGGGGCAAGATTGAGAGAGAGAGTTTCATCTAGGCTAATTGGGGAGGGGATGAAAAGGAGAGAGGGTCAGGTGGTTGGTAAAACCTAGAATAATATTAGATAAGAGATTAGGATGATCGATTGATCACCTACCTGAAAATATGTGAGTAATTGCTTGTGAAGATTTGTAAAAACAAAAAGGAACACGGAGGGAGGACAGGATATGGCAGTGAGTATTGGTATTGTAGCCGATGTGAGTCTAGCTACCTAGATGGCGAAAAATGCAGGATGGTAGGCTGCAGTCACCATATGGGTGTGACAAAAACTCCCGTCCCGCCCAACCCGGGCGCGTGCAAGCCGGAGCGGCGTACTGAGGTCATAGGAAGGCGTCTCTGAAAAATAAAATAAATAATAATAAATAAATGAACCTGTGCATAAATGAACCTGTGCACAGATATGAGATCTCAATACCTACAGCCTTGCAAAAGTATTCACCCCCTTGGCTTCTTACCTTTTTGTTACATTACAGCTTTTAGTTCAATGTTTTTTTTTTAATCTGAATTATATGTGATGGATCAGAACACAATAGTCTAAGTTGATGAAGTAAAATTTGAAAAATATATACATAAAACTATTTTTCAGAAATAAAAAACTGATGATTGGCATGTGCGTATGTATTCACCCCCTTTGTTATGAAGCCTATAAAAAGCTCTGGTGCAACCAATTACATTCAGAAGACACATAATTAGTGAAATGATGTCCACCTGTGTGCAATCTAAGTGTCACATGATCTGTCATTACATATACACACCTTTTTGAAAGGCCTCAGAGGCTACAACACCTAAGCAAGAGGCACCACTAACCAAACACTGCCATTAAGACCAAGGAACTCTCCAAACAAATAAGGGACAATGTTGTTGGGAAGTACAAGTCAGGGTTAGGTTATAAAACATATCCAAATCTTTGGTGATCCCTAGGAGCACCATCAAATCTATCATAACCAAATGGAAAGAACATGGCAAACCTGCCAAGAGACGGCCGCACACCAAAACTCATGAACCGGCTAAAGAGGGAGTTAATCAGAGAGGCAGCACAAAGACCTAAGGTAACCCTGGAGGAGCTGCAGAGTTCCACAGCAAAGACTAGAGTATCTGTACATAGGACGACAATAAGCCGTATTATCCAGAGTTGGAATTCATGGCAGAGTGGCCAGAAAAAAGCCATTACTTTCAGCAAAAAACAAAATGGCACATTTTGAGTTTGCGAAAAGGCATGTGGGAGACTCCCAAAATGTATGGCGGAAGGTGCTCTTGTCTGGTGAGACTAAAATTGAACTTTTTGGCCATCAAAGAAAATGCTATGTCTGGCGCAAACCCAACACATCACATCACCCAAAGAACACCATCCCAACAGTGAAACATGGTGGCGGCAGCATCATGCTGTGGCCATGTTTTTCAGCAGTTGGGACTGGGAAACTGGTCAGAGTTGTGGGAAAGATGGATGGTGTTAAATACAGGGATATTCTTGAGCAAAACCTGTACCACGCTGTGTGTGATTTGAGGCTAGGACGGAGGTTCACCTTCCAGCAGGACAATGACCCCAAACACACTGCTAAAGCAACACCTGAGTGGTTTAAGGGGAAACATATAAATGTGTTGGAATGGCCTAGTCAAAGCCCAGACCTCAATCCAATAGAAAATCTGTGGTCAGACTTAAAGATTGCTGTTCACAAGCGCAGACCATCCAACTTGAAGGAGCTGGAGCAGTTTTGCAAGAAGGAATGGGCAAAAATCTCAGTGGTAAGATGAGGCAAGCTCATAGTGACTTATCCAAAGCGACTTGGAGCTGTGATACCCGCAAAAGGTGGCTCTACAAGGTATTGACTTTAGGGGGGTGAACAGTTATGCACATTGACTTTTTCTGTTATTTTGTTCTATTTGTTGTTTGCTTTAAAATAAAAAAAATCTTCAAAGTTGTGGGCATGTTCTGTAACCTAAATGATGCAAATCCTCAAACAATCTATGTTAATTCCAGGTTGTGAGGCAACAAAACACGAAAAATGCCAGGGGGGAGGGGTGAATACTTTTGCAAAGCACTGTAAAACTCTGAGAAACTGTAGGGATTTTGTTTTGTTTTAGTTTTTCCCCTTTCCTGGGGCTTGGAGAGAAGTTTCATTCACTCTGACACTGGGAAAGTAAATGATAATAAATTATTTTAGAACTTATGGCATCTTATGGATTCAGTATGTGTTTTGTTTTTCCTTCCAAATTAACTCATGTCCTGTTAATATGTGTGAAGGTTTTATGTCTACATGTTGTCTTCTTAGACTTTAAGTACTTACAAACCCACGAAGTTTAGCTATAGCTTTTTGTTTGTCAGAGTACAGATATGTGGGTGTGTCTGTGCATTTTTGACTGTACTTACTGTTGATGGACTCATTATCTCCGCTAGAAGGTGGTTCCAAGCATCCACAACTAGTGTAGTCATTGGAAACCTCTCAGGGAGGTAGAGTGAGGTGTTATTAATGGTTTTTGAGTTTTGTATTTTAGGGTAAATACAGAAACATGGACGGATAATCCAGAGCGGACCTAGACTGGGCAAATTACTTTGAAACACAGAGAACCTTAAAGCATGATTTTTATGTTTGTTTTAAGGAGAAGCCTTGAATGGGATTAATTGCAGTCAGGCCTAACTAAATTCAAAAATATTTATTTTTTTGGTGGTGTTTCATTAAGACCCCTTTCACACTGGGGCGGTTTACAGGCGCTATTGCGCTAAAAATAGCGCCTACAAACCGACCTGAAACAGCCGCTGCTGTGTCTCCAGTGTGAAAGCTCGAGGGCCGGAGCGGTGCGCTAGCAGGACGGGAAAAAAGTCTTGCTAGCAACATCTTCGGAGCGGTGAAGGAGTGGTGTATACACCGTTCCTTCACCGCTCCTGCCCATTGAAATCAATGGGACAGCACGGGGGGGGGGTAAAACAGCCCCACTAGCGGCCTAATACCGCTGCTAAAACAACGGTAAAACGCTGCTAATAATAGCGGCCCTTTACCGCCGACGCACCTCCTGTCCCAGTGTGAAAGGGGCCTAAACTGAGTTTCTGTCCTCTCTCTAATACAACTTCTTGTGGCCTGCTTGACTTGCAAATGGATCTTCACTGAGAATGTTTGTATAGCTGCAATGTTTGAAGGCAGTTTCAATTGTTTTTTTGTTTAACAAAATACAGATTCAATGCTCTTTAACAATTTAAAGAGAAAGGGTTATCGCAAATCTCAGGTTGAGGCAGCATTAAATCTGTATCTTTTTTTTTAAAATAATTTTTGTTTTCTTTTTCTTTCAATGTTAACTATTTTTCTTTTGTTGCGATATTACCTTTATTTTTTGGTGATTCTAGAGTTTGGTTTCACTATGGTGAAATAAAAAAAAAAAGGGGGGAGTATGGGGAACATTGTTTGGAGAACATTTAAAACAGTTAAAAAGGTTGATATAGAATATTAAAGCTTCCCTATAGCATTTTGGGGATTGGGCCAAGTTCCAACAGTTCTGTTTCTTTTTTTTTCTCTTTCGACATTGAATAATTGTTTTATTTCATTTTATGTCATTGTAGCTATTACCAACTGTGACAATAGTAACAGTAACACCAGGGTTTAGCAACTGTCGTGTGACTATTTTCTTTGTATATGTGACACACAATCCTCTCTACAGTCCTAATAAGTGGCAGTCATCAGTCATCATATGTGGTCATTGTTTTTTGGTATATATATCTAGGGCAATTATAATCAAAGGTCCTTACTGCTCAGACTTACCAGATAAGCATTCATTTGAATGCATATATCTTAAAAGTACTTGCGTTTTTCTTTCTCTACCTTTGTCCACATTAATAAAGTATAATCTCAGAAATCCAGGAAAGCTGGTTCAAAGGCCGTTACTGTATGCTGTATCC
This sequence comes from Lithobates clamitans, assembly GCA_037952925.1. Classification (NCBI taxonomy): domain Eukaryota; kingdom Metazoa; phylum Chordata; class Amphibia; order Anura; family Ranidae; genus Lithobates; species Lithobates clamitans. The sequence goes on from JBBGZY010000392.1 coordinate 5,362,236, forward strand.
AATTGGAATCACCAGGGAAGGCTGTCCCAGAAGCAAGGGCAACAGGACCAGATTGGCATTATGGACTTTCGTAATATTATTATTGGACTTTTGAGAACAAGGATCCTCATGTTTTGTTTTTTTTTTGTTTTTTGTTTTTGTTTTGTCTCTTATGATTTTTATTATGGACTTATTACATCCAGAACAAGTGATGACTACCAATACTGGGATCCAGAAATGTGGACTGTAGAGATGGAGAGTTTAAAAGTTTTTTTTCTCAAAGAGGTTTTTTTTTATTTCAGAAAGCAAAGCCAAAAGTTCCAAATATTAAAGATTACACATAAACCATTATTTTAGGTGTGGCCGAGTCTAATGGTCTCAAATAGCCACAAGGGGCCATCTGTTGCCTTATGAGTTTATGTGAAATCTCCATTAATAGCTGTAAAATATTGTAATTATGAATATATTAGCTTGTATCTATGGAGGGCGTGTAACATAGCTTCACAGAAGTGTCTGTTAGACAGACAATTCAGTGCCTAAGTTTGTGTATACAAACAATGGGACCCAAACCTCATTGTTCTACACATACTCACTTCAAAGGATCCCATGTTTGAATATGCAATGAGGGGCCATGGCCAGTCCGTCATGTATGCTTCATTTCCCTGAAAATGTAATCTACTTATAAGGTTAAGTTTCCTGCTCAAAATAGTCTGGGACAAGGATTTGCATTAAAGGGGGCTGACGTATGTAAAGTATAGGGATTGGAGATGTAGCCAGTCCTTACCCAGGATTAGAGAGTCAAACCAATCAGATCCACACCATGCCAACCAATGAGGCATCAGCCTGTAATGATATACACAGACTAGATGGGAGGGAAACACACACGCTCTAGTGGAGCGGTCACCCGAATGGAACCTTTGTGGGTCATAGCTTGGTAACTATTGGTACTAAATATGTTTACCTTATATGTCTTTTCTGTACTACTGTGTGTAGATTAAAGTTTTAAGGATTATACTCTGTATTCCTTCATGTAATCCATGATTTTTACCCTTTTCCTGTACAATTAGATAGATTGCTGTGTATTAGTCTAGGCCTACTTTACTATATACCAATACTTTTTTAGTTATTGTGTTAAAGCTTTCACTCATGGTCAAAGAACTCTCATTTAACCCAAATCATATCTGAGAGATGTTAAATCTCAAATATAGTAAACGGGTAACAACATGTATAACGTATGTTAAAACACATATAATAAGAGTCTGTCGAAGGACATGCAAAGACTTCCCCGCCCTCCTTCTAGTGACATTGTCAATCTTGTTTATTGATTATCTGTTGTTTTATTTGTACACAGAAAATCTATCATGGCCCATTATAGTCATTATTTGAAGCTGAAAGAGAAGGCCTAGTATTGATAAATATTTTAGCCATGTCAGAGACTAACTAGATGTTACCCTGCATAAGAATGGGTCAAAGCGCTCCCATGCTTGTTAGTGTCCATATACTTTGCAAGTGTCAGGAGGATTTCCCGTTTGCCAGAAAGATAAGCGGTATATCTAAACTTTGCAAGCTTTATAGTGGAATATCTAAACTTTGCAAGCTTTATAAACTTTGCAAGCTTTAAAGTGGATTGTGCGCAAGGTTTAATAAACCTTACTTTGAATCTTCAAAGTTTAAGAGGTATGCACCTGACATTCGTGTAAACAAACCCTTATACAGTATGTATTATGTATTATCACTGTTACTGCAAAGCAAACTCTATATTGGCCTAACTGTTACATTGCATACCTAAACTAATAAATAAACCTCAATACCATCCTCGCTAGAAAAATGAGTCTAGAAAAAGGGACCAAGAGATGCGCAACATATTATGACTTTTGCACTGAGCAAATGAAGCCAGCCAACAACTGAACACAATAGGGTAAATAAAAGCAAATCATTTGTTTCTTATGGCATATCAACTGATAGGAAAACAAACAATCAGAAAAATATGCAGCTGCTGTTACGGAAGAAAAGCAATTTCTCAAGGTTTCGATTTTGCCTTAATCAGCAGTATAAAGTCTATCTCCAGGGATGAAAAGAAAATTCAGGATATGTGAAATTTAAAAGCAACAATAAATTGGGGAAAATAAGCTCTAAAGTAGTTATAGTGTACACAGCGGTACCTGTGCAGGAGAATTGAAACAAAAGAAACTATACAAGGCTAATGAATGGAAAATCTTTCTGCCTTTTATTTTTAATTTACCTGCAAGCGGTTCCATTGAGTCTTCTATGGAGAACGTCTTAAAGTGGAACTAAGTTGGCCCATCCAAGGAAAATATAATGTCATATTTGAAGTCACCACTTTCCTCAACCCACTGATACTCACCTCTCTAGTGATCCTCTGCTCCACCTCTGCTCCTTCCGCTATTGCAGCTAGTACAAAATACTTGGTGAATCTTGGTATAAGGGAGCAGGTGACCTCCCACAATTCATTGCTTGGGCCTAATGGACAATTGCAATGCTCTGTCACATGATGAACTGGGTAACATTTCTGCTCCTTCTAGGTTCTGACACCAGCCAACACTGGGTATTTTAGTAGAAGCTGCAGCAAAGGAAGGGGCAGGGGTAGATCTCCAAAAAGGTGATAATTAGTTGGTGGGGGAGCAATTGCATTGCTCTAGTCATAGGCATGTTGACTTGAATGGGCACATTGACAATGAATAAATCAAGTTTTCTCATAACTGTGAACTTTTATGTTCTTTATAAATTTAATAGGCCTTCTACTCTCCCTTTCCTGCTCAAGGGTGTTCTCTTTGTGAACTAGCATAGATGAATGGTCTGTGGCTCAAGAGGCAAAGACAAATGCCTTTGTTGAATGTCAATGTGAAATTCCTACTAAAGAAAGAAAATCTTGTAATTCATGGACTGCATTATTTTGCATTATTGCAAAATGCATTATTTTCTGTTTGCTTTAAGAGACATTTTTAACATTCATTTCTTTTAAAATGAAAACTGTTTCTGCTTAACATTCTTGACAATCATGAGATGGAAACCCGTATAGAAATCCTGGTGTGCTGCTTTTCTCTGATGGAATTCAAGGACTACTGTTTCTTTTCAAGAGCAACTTTATATTTCCTTTATTTTCCTTGAAGGTATAAAAGGAACGAATGTCAAAACTGCTTAATGAACCTAAAGCTAAATGCAGACATACAATCAATGGAACGTGGAGCAAGCATTGCTTAGCAGCCAAAATTAATCTGCAGAGGCGGGTGTCTGAAAAGTATATAGGGCTCCTACTCACAGGTGCTAACGAATGCTTTGGTTTTCCAATGAGTTGAAATCAACAAGGGCTTTATCATGATTTGGCTGCAGTCCCTGTTCTCAGGGTTGTACTTTCTGAGAAAGCACAGCGATTAAGGCAAAAGAAAGAAATAATAAAAAGTGCTATCCTCTAGGGCAGTGGTCTCCAAACTGTGGCCGGGGGGCGAATGCGGCCCTTTGTTTGCCTTTATCCGGCGCTTGGGGCAGTATTTTTCCCACTGATAAATTGCACTATACCTTCCACTAACACCAACAATAGGGCAATAAATCTTGCACTGACATCAACAGTTCTTCCCATAGACATCAATGATGGGGCATTATTCCTTCCCACTGACACCAAGGATGGGGCACTATTCCTCCCACTGACACCAATGGTATGGCGCTATTTCTCCCACTGATACCAATTGTAGGGCACTATTATTCCCACTGAAACCAATAATGGGCACTAATAATTCCCCTAACACCAAGGATAGGACATTGTTTACTCCCTCTGGTGGGACATTGGGACATTTTCTACTCCCATTGACCGTGGTCCATCGCCCCTAAAGTCTGAAGCACAGTAAACAGGCTCTTTGTTTAGAAATTTGAAGACATATAAAAGACATTTGCACTAAGTTCCTTAAAAGCTATTTTCAGCCTTGACTATAACACTTTCACAGATAAAATGCATAACCAGAAATGTATAAAGAAACACTTTTTTCTACTTTTAAAGTCAATTTTGAAGCTTTTAAATCTAAGACAAATGACTCACTTTGCATAAGTGGTAATTGGATCTCATAAAAGCTTACATTATTTAGTTAGTAAATGCCTTTAGAAGCTGACCTACAGGACATGTTTAAATATTAAAATATTGCAACGTTTTTAAGATTAAGGTTAAATATGCACTGTGAAGTAATATCAAATAAAAGAAGAGGGCCTAAATTACACCAATTTTTACTATCTTTTAAAGTAGTAATAATCAAACCCTCAAATAAACCTGCCACCGTGACCTCATACTTGATGTAAAGGGGTTTCCATTGGAAGAGACAAACAGGTTAATTTATTAAATCCCAACTTCAAAAAAAGAAAAACAGAATTCATAAAAAAAAAAAATGAAAATACTCTGTCTCTGTCTATGTCTCTCATATAGAATTGCTGCTGCCACTAGTTTCTGCTGCTCATTCAACCTACCTAATGTGAGCCCAGTTTGCCAAGCTCTCCTCAGATGTATGGCCTGATAAAATATACTAGCCCATGATCAGTACACACTATGTGGTGGCAGGCTTGGTGTTGTTTCATGGGGTCCAAACCTTGTATGCAATAATTGGTCTGCAGCTATTAATTTGTCTGTAGTATATTACTGACTCAGCAGGCTCCTTTGCTTGTATGGCATTCCAAAACCAGAGTTCTACCTCGGTACATACTGTATGTGCTGGATGGCCTTCTGCTCCAACACCAAACCTGTGTTACAATCAAACAATAACAATAATAAAACAGAAAGTCACCCAGTTTACTGTGATCTGGGAATTTTGTAATTCCATAGAACAGGACCTTCTACTACTCTGTAGTGTTCCCAAACCCTGTGTTTGGGTTTACTTTCTCTTAGCTTTCTGTTTTACCAATTATGTCAAACTTCCAAGATCAGGTTGAATGTGATTTTTTGCAAGAGAGGGGTCTACAGTATATGTTTTGAGAATCCAAACAGAACATCAGAATGTTATTGGCAATGTACTCCCTAAAGTCTGTGAATCTGATTGGTAACTGTAAAAACTTTCTAAATGTGATAACCAATAAGGAGCCTGCAGTGGGTATGCTTGGGAATAGCTCCCATGCATCACAAGAAGAGGTTCCCAAATCACAAGATTACTAACATAGGTGACTGGAGCAACCTAGTTCTGTACATTAATACCTGGAAAAAAAACGGAAGTGCTGAGCAGATAAGATGCACTGTCCCTTTCTTTCTTCAACACTTTTCAAATTCATTTTAATTCAAGGTGTATCACAGGCCTTGCTGTTACCTCTGGCTTGTTAGAATTATTTTCCCTGTCAAATGAGAACACACCCAGGAACATATTCATAAAACATTTGCTAGCACATTCACCATAAATCCACGGCACCCCTATTTCCAAGGTGCCTTGCTAGATCAAAAATATTTTTTAACATTTTTATTTATAACGGGCCAAATATTACATTTCCAGCATGTCTGCTGAACCACAGAGCCCTTTCCTTGTTTAATTTATTGAGGTGGGATATGTTTGCCTATTCTAGTGAAACTGCAATAATTTGCTATGGAGACCCAAAGTCCAAAGTGGCAAAACTGTGTTTAGAGCTTTCATCATAAACAAAATAATATGTGGTTGCCCCCATCCTGCTGGACATCTGGAAAGCCATAGTATAAGGCTAGGCTGAGGAACTGCCAAAAAGGGCAAGGAGATGGAAAGTAGGTGCCCACCTGCTTTCTTGGGATTCATTTTTTTTGGTCTTTTGACCCTTTACCCATTTACTTTGAAAAGTAAACAAAAATAAATAAATAAACATGTAAACATTTAATGACTACTGTATAGTGTTTTAAATTTAATCATTATTATTATTTTTTTTGCAGCAGCAGCACCAATTAAAACATTTTTAATGTTAAAAACACTCAGCACTACAGAGAGCTCCATCAGGCAAATTTGCTGACCTCAGAATAATACATGCCCCGTTAATAAAATTACTATTGTAAACATTTGCTGGAAATTTGCTGGCCATTCACCTGCATTATAAAAGATGGTCAATGTTTGGAGTATGTCAACTAATGCCCACCAGCACTGCAACTCAATACCTCTAAAAAGACAAGATGTGTGACACTACAGAGGAAAAGTTGGGAATTATGGCAACATATTTAGCCAGGAGTTTTTTTCAGCGGGAACGTGGGGGAATGCATTTCGGGCACCTCCAGCACTGAATGTATGTAATGGCAAGGGGTTTGGGGTGTGCTTGAGACTGGATTCTAGGGGGATTCTAGGGGGAGTCTGTTGTCTATTGTTTGCCTGGGTGTCTCAGAATGGGGAATACCTGCACCTATTCTCTGGGGGAAAAAGCCCTGTATTTACCCAACCATAACCTGAAGAGGGACCAGTTTGATTATGGCTAAAACATACATAGGTAACAAAGAAAAATGTATCTTTGAAGCAGGGAGGGCTCCAGGAAGGGCTTAACTGAATTTGTGTTTTATCCATACTGGAGTTTGGATAAATGCCTAGATCCAACTCCTATTGAATTTAAGAATTGCCATAGCTCTGTACATTTATTTTGATGGGGGAAGATTTCTAAAACTTTCTGGAAATTATGAGCACTCTCAGCTATTACCACTTCCTTGGCAAGACAGGTGATATTTTTCACTGCTCTTATAGTAAAGAGTGCATTACAATATTTAAAGACTAAATCCAGGTATGGTACATTTTTTTACATAGTTACATTGGTTCAGCTTGTAGCAATAATTATGTATATGCCATAACTGGCAAATGCCTCTGGATGACACTGATATTCTAATGATCTCCACTTGCCTCTGGGGCCCATGCTTAGCCGCTGGCCTAATGCATTGTGAACATAGGAGGTCGGCCGATTAGCACGGGCGCTATTCAAAGAATGCTTTGCATTTTCAGAATGAATGAAAAGCTGTCTATGATTGTACAAGGCAAAGAGTATGACATTACTATCAGACACTTTGATACTTGAAGGCTGCTCTGCCTGCTACTGACTCTCAGAATCCCTTAACTGGAACAATGCACCAAATTGTCTGCCTACACATGGCTTCTAACACTCTCTTGGGAAGTCCACCTTAAGTTTTCACCTCTCTGTCTCTACGGAAGTACAGAAATGCTCGAGCCTCTTGCCATTTCCCATACCTACCGATTGCCAAAGCACACCTTAAAAACCTGCCTAACATGAGCCTTTCTCAACCCTCTTCAAGTGAACATTATTCCATTAAATTGCTGACTTGACATATGCTTTCATTCTCTCTCAGTACGACATACACAGTTTCCTTTTCCTGATGCTTCCTTGGTCTAGTATTGGCTCTAGGCTCTTTATATTAACCGTCCAACATTAATAACAAGCTGGAATGTATTTATGAGGCATGGCCATCCCACATCTACCATTCATGTGTGACTGTAAAGTGTCCGCACCTCATTCTGATAATTCTTTCCAGTCCATCCCCATTAAAGACTGCACAAGTTCAAATCAACCAAATCCACTGCTACAAGCCCTTTAAACTGCTAATGTAATCAAACTACACACCCTTCAAAAAGACAATGAACTCCCTCCATTACTTTACATTTATGATCTGCTTTATATCAAGCCTAGATAAAATTAAATCCAGGAAAAAAGCTTCTGAGAAGCTTACATAAATATGCTTTATGGCAAATGAGGGTTTCCAGATGTTTAAGGAACATTGTTATATGATTCAGAGACCAAGAAGCTCCTTATTCCTGCACAGAGTCTGTAATTTTGCTGTGTATAAAATTAATTGTTTGGGTGAACTGTATCTCTCTGTAGATTACTGTATGTATGAACGATCTATCTAGATTCTAGAATGATGAATTCTTATGTTCAGTAACGTACCTTTTAGCAAAATACACGCAGAATGTAAGTTCAGTGGTGATAAACTAGTTTGTAGGCTTTGTGCTTTTACATATAATAGGGTTATTAATAGGGATGAATGGATGATTTCACAGAAGTTTATTTTAATGCAATATTGCCAAATTTGTCTTTGATGAAATTTCATTGGAGTCAGTCTGTAATTTCACCACGCAGGACTGCAAAGCAAAATGAACTTAGATTTAAAAAAGTATTGCTTTAAATCTAGGAGAGTACAGTGCACTGTGTGACATGTCTCATGACTTTGTTCCTAATTGTTTGTTCACTTGGGCTTACCCAACCTTCAGAAGCCATTCAAAGCTCAATTCCAGGCTATTTTTTGTAGCACCCCTCTTACACACCAAAGGCAGGATAGCACCTCCAGTGGCAGGAGTGTGCTAACATTTTATCCCAATGCTGAGTCCATGGATAAAATAAGGGAACTGAGAAAGGATATTGGGCGCCAGTCACTTTTGTCTTTTTAAAGTTTTATTGCAGAAAGGTTAAGGAGGTGAATGAATGAATGAATGAATGATTTGTAAAGCGCTGCAATTGCGAACTGAATCGCCTCAAGGCGCTAGATGTATTCTCTGTAGCCAGCTTCTAGAAAAGGAAGGTCTTTAGTTTTTTCCTGAAGGCCTGGTGGTTTTCTTCCATGCGGAGGTTGGTTGGGAGAGCATTCCATAGGCGAGGTCCTTGGACTGCAAACCTACGTTCTCCCTTTGCTTTGTAGCGGTATTTGGGAATGAGGAGGAGGTTTTGGTTAGCTGATCGAAGACTGCGATTCGGTGTGTAGTGTTTTATTTTTTCCCGGAGATATTGCGGAGCGTTTCCTTGTATGCATTTATGGGTGAGGCAGAGGGTCTTGAATATGATCCGGTTCTTCACAGTTAGCCAATGTAGGCTTTTTAGGGATGGGGAGATGGATTCCCAGGGCTTTTTTCCTGTTAACAGTCTTGCCGCCGTATTCTGCATGAGTTGCAAGCGCGCAAGCTGATATTGGGGTAGACCTACGTAGAGGGAATTTGCGTAGTCGAGTCGGGAATTGATGATCGTTCCCACAACTGCCGCTTTGTCCTCTTTTGGGATGAAGGGGATGAGTCTGCGAAGCAGGCGGAGGAGGTGGTGGGATCCGCTCACCACCGATCCTATTTGTGCATCCATTGTCATTCCTGAGTCAAAGATGACTCCGAGACTCTTGACTTTGGTGCTGGGGGAGATGGTCTGTCCGAGGATGGAGGGTGGTGTCCACGGAGTCTTAATTTTGGAATTTTTGTTGGCTTGCAGGAGAAGAAGTTCTGTTTTTGATTCGTTAAGTTTGAGGGAGCTAGCGGTCATCCAGTCATTGATTAAAGTGAGGCATTTCTGTAGTTGCTGATGATGATCTTTTTGTCCATTAATGCGAAGGTAGAGTTGGGTGTCGTCTGCGTATGAGTGGAAGCAGAGGTCCGTTTTCCTGATGATATTGAGAAGCGGGCGGATGTAGATGTTAAATAGCACTGGTGACAAGGGTGAGCCCTGAGGGACTCCACGGGAGACTGCCCGAGATTCCGAGGTGAATGTTCCCAGTTTCACTGTCTGAGAGCGATTCTCTAAGAAGGATGTAAACCATTTTAGGGCAGAATCTGTGGCTCCTGCAACTTCTGAGAGGCGGACAAGTAAAGTATTGTGGTCCACTGTATCGAATGCTGCGCTGAGGTCTAACAGTACCAGAAGACTCGGTTCCCCGTCATCTGCTGCTTCGAGGGCGTCGTCCCATATTTTGAGAAGTGCTGTTTCTGTGCCATGGCCTGGGCGGAAGCCTGATTGCAGAGGGTCCAGGAGGTGGTGTGTCTCCAGGTGGTGTTGTAGCTGCTGTACTACTGTTTTCTCTATAATCTTGGAGATGGTGTTGAGGCTTGTTATTGGTCTGCGGCAGTTAGGGTCTTTAGGGTCGAGATTAGGTTTCTTTAGCAGGGGTTTGACGATGCCTTGCTTGAGGGAGGTTGGCACAGTCCCTTCTTTGAATGATTGATTTATGAGATGTGTTAGGGTGGGGGCCAGGATGTCGGAACATTCTTTGAACAATTTGGTGGGGATGATGTCGTTCGGTGATGTGCTGTCGCGAAGGCTTCCGATGATGTTTTTAGTCGTGTCCGTGGTGATTGGGGCCAAAAAGAACTTCGGTGGTTGAGTGATGTTCGTGTCGATATCCTCTTTTTGCATTGGTTGGGTGAGGTTGGTTGTTATTTTCTGATGAATTGCTTTCCGAATGTTGTCGATTTTGTCGATGAAGAAATCTGATAACTCATTGCAGAATTCTTGAGTATCGTTTGCAGGGGGCTCTAGGCAGGTCGGGTTCATTGATTGAGCAACTATTTTGAAAAGTTCCCGTGGGCGGTTTAAGGCGGATGAGATGGTGTCTGCAAAATGTTCTTTTTTGGCTTTGAAGATTGCCTTGTGGTATTTCACCGTGAGTGCTTTGTAGTTAGCATGGTTTTCCTTGGTGGGATTTCTTCTCCAAGTTCTCTCAGATCTTCTGCGTTCTTGCTTGAGTAGGGTGAGAGTGCCATTAAACCAACTCGAGTTTTTTGTGCGGACGGGTGTTCTGCGTTTTGGCGCCACGGAGTCTGCTGTTTGTAGTAAAACATTGTTTAGGGAGTTGAGTGTTTGTTCCGTTGAGAGGTTTGGGTTTAGCAGAAGAATTTTGCTCGACAATGTAGTTTTGAAGAGTTCAGAGTGTAGTTTCTTCTGAGATCTATTCCAGTGTGTTGCTATTGCCCGTTTCTGTTTTTGGAGGGTGGTGTTAGTGGTGATTTTGAATTTGATAGCATGGTGGTCCGTCCATGGTAGTGGGGTGTTGTTCAATACGTCGATGTCCATATTCTGTTTGAAGATGAGATCTAAAGTGTGTCCTGAACCATGCGTAGGAGCATTTATCAGTTGTTGCAGGCCAAGTTCTTCCATTTGGTTAACGCAGGCGGTTGCAATAGGGTCTTGGGCGGAGTTTGCCCACAGATTGAAATCCCCAAGTGCCAGAAGGTTTTTGGTTTTCAAGGTGTGCATTGAGAAGAATTCAGTGAGCGGTGTGAGGAGATTGGTCTTTGGTCCTGGTGGTCTGTAGCATAGTAGTATGTGAATGGTGTCTTGAGGTGTTGTTTGAAGATGCAGTGAGAGTGTTTCCATGAAAGGCACTGAGTTCTGTAAGTTTGGTTTGGTGAACCCCAGGTGCGATTTGAAAATCACTGCTAGACCTCCTCCTTTTTTTCCTATTCTATGCCCAGATAGGATACTGTAGTTCTTGGGCACCAATTCAGTTAGGATGGTGTTGCAGTCGGAAGTTAGCCAGCTTTCTGTAATGAAGAGGCAGTCTATGTTGTTTTCGATGATGAAATCGCGGATTTCCAGCCTGTGCTTGACTGCAGATCTGGTGTTGATCAGGGCGCATGCTAGTTGTTGTGGTTGAATCGGTGTCTCCCTGCCTTTGATGGTTGATTGTGGGTTGGTCCTTAGTAATTGTTCTTTTTTTAGTCTTTTTTGCGTGGTGGTCGGTAAAGTTGCGGCCGTGTTTCTTAGCCTGTGGAGGGTGTCTGCTGTGTACTTGAAGTTGCACATGATGCGGAAGGCGGCGTTGCTAGAAAAGAAATTTGTATGACGAAGGCACTGGTGTGGCGATGATAGCCTTGCAGGGGGATGGAGGGATCGGATGGCTGACCACTGCTCTGGAGTGGTGAGAGTGACGGCTGAGTGTTGGAGCGGAGGTACTAGAGGGAGGTGGGCTGCCCACCTCCCTCTCGTTGATCCAGAGGAAGGCAAAAAACCCCTGGCTGCGTAGGCCAATGGTGCAGTCGAGGAAAAAATTCCTTCCTGACCCCCCGGAGGGGCGATCGGACAAGGGCCCCTGGATCAACTTCTCGAGTGCCCCCGGTGGCTTACCTGTGCTGAAGGTCCCGAGGGTGAAGGAGGGGGAGCTGGTGCGGTAGGTGGTGCGGTGGCTGGGTCTCAGGCGATTTGAGGTAGAGTGGCCCCCGGTGAATCTCTAGTGCCCCCGCAGTGCGGTCCAGTAGCAGGAGGGGTGATTCCCGGTGCAGAGGGGCACGGGGCTCTGTTAGACAACAGTGAGGGGGTTGTGGTGGCAAGCTGACTGGGCTAGGCTGCAGCCGTGGTCTGTCCCACCGACTCTAGCGGCTAGAACGTGGTGATTGAGACCGCGGCTGCGGTGGGGCCACAGAGGGGGGGGGGTCTGGCTGAATAGATGGACTAGGGGGTAGTGGGTCCAATCGGGCGGTGGTGTGGCTGGGGGCTGATGGCCTCAGGAGGGGGTCCTCGGATGCTGCACCGTTGGCACTGGGTGTACCAATATGGCCGCCGGCTGGGCCCAAGCTGTGGCTGGCCGGCAGAGGGAGTACCAAGATGGCCGCCGGCTAGGCCCGAGCCGCGGGCTATCCTGACGTTGTTGCCCACACCGTCCGGTGAGGATGGTCAGTAGGAAGAGGGGTGCGGATCCGCCGGAGCGGCTGGTCAGTAGAGGGGGACGGTGAGTGCTGTAACCTGCCGACCAGGAGCCGCGGAGAGTCCCGAGCGGCCGGCCGGCTGACTAGGCAGTACAGCAGCTGACTAGGCGGCGTCCGGAAGGGTAGAGGGGGAACCGGCAGAATGCTGCAGGGGGAGAAGTGGAGAGCTGCGGGCTAGCCTGCCGAGGGCGGCCGGAGCCGCGGAGTGTCCTGAGCGGCCGACCGGCTGCTGAAGGTGGCCGCCGGAGAGTCAGAGGGGAGAGGGACTGGCGTGGTGGTCCAGGGGGGGCTGGGCCGGAGCTGCGGGGTGTCCTGAGCGGCCGGCCGACTAAGAACGGCGTCTGAAGTAGGTCTGACGGTAGGGGGGAGGAAGGGGGATGTGGGTTAGAAGGGAGGGGGGGGAGAGCCGAGGAAGGGGTGGCCAGTGGCCGCTCTTCACGGAGCTGCTAGACAGAGGTCTGCTCTACAGAGTGTCAGCACTCAGACTGAACTGAGATGGTGAGGATAATGGGGCCCCAGATACCGTAGCAGATCAGTTACAGACTCTCCAGATCCAAATTAGTGTCTAGCTGCGCTGTGTCAGGAACACTGTAAGCGCATTCCCAATTTTCAGTGCGCCCTAAAAGGGAATCACCAGGTCCTTCTGGGGAATAGGGAAGGTCAGAGACCAGAGTTGGCCTTTAAGGCTCATTGCAGCTGTAAAAACACCTACCATCTTAATTTTGCCATCCTAATTGACTCCAGTGTATGTGATTTTAGTAAAATTTCATCAAAGTGAAAATTTTCAGTTTTGCTTATACCTAGTGACAAATCAAAGAAGTAAAATCGATCACATTTAACTTATTTATTCTTTTTTGTTATGTTTGATGAGATCCTTTCCCGCCGGCAGCTGCAAACACCCAATATGATCCTTTAAGTTTGCAAGTGGATGTCAAATTTACCAGCCCCTTCCTTTCCAGAAGGAACACAATGAGTGACCGGTACTGACTACTCACTGACACTGTGTTCATTCATAACTGAAGCATTGACTGTATGGGGCCCCTTGTCAGGTTGTCTGTATGGGGCCCTGTGGTTTCTAACAGCAGCCCTGTATCTTAGTATTTGTGTATTATCTATACTGTATATTAGGCACGCAGCACAATAATGTATTTATGCTTGTGTCTATTTGCATTTAAAGTTAGTTCTTTTTTTTCTAACCTGGAGGAATGGAAGCTACATTGTGACCAGCTGCTATCAGCAGTTATTTCCAGACTTTGCACCTATGCAGGTTTATTGCTCCCTAACTTATGTGATCGGTCAGCCCATCACGCCTATTCTAATTAATTTATTATTTCATTACATACAACACCATAAACTGCTTTGAGGTTCCCCGTGGGTAAAATACTCCATGTAAATGCGTTAATATTAATGGAAAACCCCTCTGCATGAGAATCTCATAAAGTAGCAGTTTTATTGAAGCCTATGAGAGCTTCTATGACTGTAGCTCCCTGCCTCTATTAGGTTAATTTCAGGAAACTGTTTGTAGTGCCCCCAGGCTCTAATGTATTTCTTGCTGAATTAAAAAATACATTCTATGAGCGCAATTATCTTGACTTGGTGTACACACAGCATATCCCCAGGCTATAGAGTGCAATACAAGGAGAACAGCAACATGCTCATAGAGTATATACTGCAGAAATGAACTGGGCTACATTGTCACATACCTTTTCATCACATTTAATGTATTTGTTGTCATAAGGGTGTTTCTCAGTGTAGCACCCTCGTCCCAAAGCAGGGCTACAGGTAAATTTAGTTGTGCTGGGTGGTAGCCAGCCTGGCTAATTTGTAGTGTTTGAAGGTCAAATGGATTCCCTCCTAATCCTGTTCAACTGTGGTCTCTCCCTTTTGGCAGTAGGTGGTGCTGTTGCCTTTGACATTTAAATAATGAGCTACAATGAGTTCAGGTTATGGATAAAAATACCTTCCTCAGCCAATCATATTTACTGCTGTGCATGCTGGGAATAGGTATTTATTTGGGAGAAGTCAGGTGATCAGGGTTAGTCTTCCCCGCCCAGGCTGACAGCTCCTGCTGGGTAGGCCTGAAGCCTGAGGCCTAGCCATGTGCTCAAGGTTCTGCAAGGAAGAGCCTGCTCACTACCTGGAGCCAAAACTCAGAGGGATGGAGCTCTAAGGAAGCACCAGACGTGACTCTTCATGAGCTGGGGACTATGACGTGTCTGGGGGGGGACTTCAATAGAGAACTCATAGAAAGGAAACTGCATATGATGCTGTAAAGATCAGCTACTATAGGAGACAGCCTATTCTAAAAAGTACAGATGTGCTGGTTCAGTTTAAAGACTCTCTTTCCTGTACTGCTGTCTGCCTTATCTCACCTTTTTGTCTAAGGAGTCTGCCAATCTGCCTGAATGCTGATCGTTACTAAGGGTGTCCTGTGCCCTATTCCCTCTCTTCCCCATTTTTCCTGTTGTGAGAAATAAACTTCTATTTGTTTAAACATAAAAGTGACTGGTGCCCAATTTCTATTTTGTTCATCACCCACCATGCCTGGACCCTGAGGAAGTATGTCAGCCCTCCCTACTTCTGGTAGTCACCACTAAGCTCCCAGGAAAATTGGGGTAGGTGCTACATCAGTGCTGATATTAAAGGGAAACCCCAAGCAATTGATAAATCTAACCACTGGACTTACCTATGCTATTAGGAGAGATGAGGTGTGGATCCTGCGTGTCACTAGTACTCACTATGAAGATTTGGTACTCCTGTACATCATGAGGATTAAAGCTGGCCTTACACCTGTAGAATTTCATTTGGAAGAGCAATGATAAAAAAACGCTCATCCAACCATTTGATGGTGCCTTCATTGACTTAACTAATTTTAAATAATTTTGGATGGTCTCGGTGACTTTCATTAGTGGTCTATTGGGTAAGCTTGAATTGGATTGGACAGAGTGAATAACTACCGTAACTAAAATGTATATCAATGGATCTGTATATATTGTCCCACTGATTTTCTTGATTGTACATATGATTTTGTCTCAATTATAGTCTTTTGACTAGTGGTGGTCTGCAAATCCCCTGAAGAAGCCAACTTTGATGAAACATGTCGGGATCAAACATTACCTCATGACCACCCACGCAACAGAAACTAATGACCAATGAAATGATATGTGTAAATTCTCTCATTTGATTCAATTTTTTAAACTTTTTGTAAATAAACGTTATATGTGTATACGAATGTGTTGCGCTTATAACGTAAGTGATCATAAGTGACAAATGAGAAAACACAAAAGTGCACAATTACAAAAACAACAAATTCCGAGTGAACAAAACATGCAGAATCTGTGTATCAAAGTCACAGATTTTGCACGTTTTGTTCACTCAGAATTTGTTGTTTTTGTAATTGTGCACTTTTGTGTTTTCTCATTTGTCACTTGAGATCACTTACGTTATAAGCGTAACATATCGTATACACATTTTTTGCACTATAGATATATTTGATAGTTTTTGTTGCAGATATATATATATATATATATATATATATTTATATTTGAAACTTTAGTGCAGTATTTACCTCACATTTTTTCAATAAACGTTATATGTTTTATACTTAAGTGGTTCTTACTATTTTTTGGCACCTCTATACCACATGTATACCACAAAATATCCTGTTGTCCCATATAATTTTGAATGACTTTTTGTTTAAGTGCCAAGTCAATGTTCAGTTTTCATAGAAAGAACATTCTACTTCTAGATTAACTGTGACAAGTGCATGTGCATGATACTAAATATGATTTTTCCTGGACAAAAGCAAATTCAACATTTTCCATCTTTGTCCTTCAAAGCTTGCTTGCTGTGGTCAAAACTGATTGTTGAATAGTCCCCTTTAACTCAAACAAACATTTTGAAAATAACATTTTTTTTAACAAAATTCAACAGGTGTAAGGTCAGCTTCAGGGTATAATATGTGACAGTTGACAGCCGTATGGATAATCTATTTAAAAAAATGCAAATTAACTAAAATACATGTAAACTTTTACTGGATAACTTTTTTTTTGATAATGCATTGTGTATCCCAAACAGCTAACATTTTTTAAACTAAAATACTTATGTTCACTTTTATTCGTTCTCTGTTGCATCTTAGAGCTGCTGATTTTTTCAGCTTCTTTACCTTTCTACAAGCACTCACTTTAGAGTTTGTTGTATGGTGGTTTCCTAATGGTGACAACAGTTGATCATGTCAGCATAATGTGTGTTATAACAGCCACTCCATCAGAGGCCCACCTGACAAGGCGTCAATGCAGAAGCACAACTGGAGATAGGGAAAGAATGGAGAAAGAGTAGATACCCTATAACAGAAAGTGCTTGAATAAGGACCTTAATGACAGATGGTAAGATATTGAAAACTACTTGAACGTACATCAACATGTTAAAGCTTATATTAGATTTCAGCGATTGGGGTTATAAAGTATTTACCTAAATCAATAAATAACTGTTTTTAAAATACTGGTCAATCAAAATGTTTTTTTAATCAAATCTGATGCAGGATGGAAATAAGCAAAATAATAAAACATCTTCTATAAGTTATACAGCTTATTGAGCAATGATCCTGCCACACACAATACGTATAGTAGTGCTATTTTTTAAACATATCAGTTAAATTCTTTGAGCTCCGAGCAAAAAAAAAAGTCCAATCCATAGCCTCAACCAATATCATATTCTTCAGTTCTTCGAGATAAAACAGGATAAATGGCAGGGAATACAGGAAGTGAAGAAATCTCTTAAATATGGCAGACAAGTCTGGATACAGATTCCAAAAAACATTTCAGAGTGATCATAACAACGACTGAAGCTCAGTGATGGTTTGGTGAGTAACTGAGTATAAGACATGTACACAATATATTCCCCCCCCAGCCAGCCCTAAACAAATAGACAAATATTATGCAGGAACTTAAAGGGTCAACCAGTCGTGCAGATTGTTCCTTCAATTCAATCCTGGAGCTCAGCTGTCAATATCTTGTTTAGTATTGCACATGGATCTTTGTCTGATGAGTGCTGATGAATGGTAGCTGCCCAAAAAGTTAACATTGTGGTATATATGAGTTGTGGGCTCTGCCCACATAGCCTTTCTGTTTTTAAAGAACAGTGGGTGTGGGAACAAGAACCTGGGCAGGACATGTTTCAAAGGTGAACGTAGCCTTTAAGTTTTCACTAATCAAAGCCAGACATTGGTGTAGACCAGGCATTCTCAACCAGGGTTCCTCCAGTATTTGACAGGGGTTGATATCCCATTTAATGTTGCCTGCACAGGTACAGGGATCAACATCACTTGGCAGAGCCAGCAGCATGACACCAGTGATCATTTTAGCTGTCTGTGGGTGGCATTATGACCACTACTGTACGGGGAGTGGGGGGGTGCATTTCTCTTACTAAAAATGTACAAGGCATTCTTTCCACTGTTCTCCTATGAATTGTTTTGAGTAAGGAACTCCTAAGACCTAAAAAATATTAAAATATTTCAAGGGTTCCCCTAGGGGAAGAAGGCTGAAAAAGGCTGGTAAAGACTATCCAGTTTGATTCCATTTATTTTCTCATCCCCCACAATATCTCGAGTTCTCTTCCTGCTGATTGCTCTTATGTATATTTTCCATGTTATTTCTACAAAGTGCTCTCTGTTGCATTACCACTAAATACAGTAACTATGATGGCTTAAATTTAGTGTTTATTATATCAGATCCTTTTCCCTCTTAGCAGGAGCTGGACAGACTTAGCTAGGAGTTTTACTCTCACAACAGGGGAGTTTACATGATATGACTCGTGTATTAGGAGAATCTCAAGAGCTTCATATGTCTTAATTTGGAAACTATAGCTATGGCAACGGTCCTATTTTAATCTGTCTTATAATTATCCTTTATTTTGAATGCCAAGCAAATCATATGGATTTTTACAGCTTCTGGAATTGGAATCCACATGAAATATGGGCTTATCAATGACCTCTTATGCAATGCACTTACAATTTAGCTAATGCCATTCTCCCTATGTGCACTTAACCTTTACTGTTGATGAGCGCTATGATAGGAATAGCCTGTATTACATTTAAGTGTTCTGTTAAATAGTCAGTGAGAATTAATTTAACATTACTCTAAGTATGAATAGTAGATTACGTTATTTCTTCCACTTTGCTTGTCTAATTAAGTCATAAGCCTTTCACAAAGCTCCTATCTACCATTATGCTAAGTTGAAAAGGCTTAGCTTTCCGTGACAATTTTCATTACTTTTCAGGTGAGCTTAAAATCTCTGATTTAACTTGAAACTGTTTAAAAAATAACATCTGAGGAAGGTCTTACAGGTATACTACAACTGAATAGCTCAATGGGTGAACACAAGTCACTTCCATGCTCCATATTATGTTCCCCATGCATGATGCCCTGTGTTGATAACAGGACGAGAACGCCGGAGGAAGAACCAGAAGAGCCAGAAGAACCAGAAGAAGAAGATGAAGGAAGATAGAAGAAAGAATAAGCATTTAAATAAAGGAATTGTCAAAAACTGTCTTCTGTCATTTTTAACATTTTTGACAGTTTTTTAGTGAAATGGTAGGGGTAATTACCCCCTTACCATTTCACACAGGGGGGGTGGGATCTGGGGGTCCCCTTGTTAAAGGGGGCTTCCAGATTCCGATAAGCCCCCCACCTGCAGACCCCCACAACCACCGGCCAGGGTTGTGGGGATGAGGCCCTTGTCCTCATCAAAATGGGGACATGGTGTTTTGGGGGGCTACCCCAAAGCACCCTCCCAATGTTGAGGGCATGTGGCCTGGTATGGTTCAGGAGGGGGGGCGCACTCTCGTCCCCCCCTCTTTTCCTGCGGCCTGCCAGGTTGCGTGCTTGGATAAGGGTCTGGTATGGATATTTGGGGGGACCCCCACGTCATTTTTTTTTTTTAAATTTTGGTTCAGGGTTCCCCTGTGGGGAATTCCCATGCCGTTTTTATCAATGAACTTCTATGTGTATTGTCGGCAATGCAATAGCCGCGAGTAGTTTTAAATGGGTTTTTTCCTTCTAAATGTCATTTTGCTGTCAGACTGTTCTCACGGGAAACATGCGCCCCTTTACAGGCATACTATAGACACCCCCCAGCTACAAAATTTAAAGGGATATTACACTTTTATTGTTTGACTTTAAGCATTATTAAAATCACTGCTCCTGAAAAAACTGACGTTTTTAAAACTTTTTTTTGCATTGATCCATGTCCCCTGGGGCAGGACCCAGGTCCCCAAACACTTTTTTTGGCAATAACTTGCATATAAGCCTTTAAAATTAGCACCTTTGATTTCTCCCATAGACTTTTAAAGGGTGTTCCGCGGCATTCGAATTTGCCGCGAACACCCCAAATTGTTCGCTGTTCGGCGAACTTGCGAACAGCCAATGTTCGAGTCGAACATGAGTTCGACTCAAACTCGAAGCTCATCCCTAGTAGTAAGTATTGGGGCAACTGCCTTTACATGCACATGAACTTTAACGGCATCCCAGTCTTAGTCGGTAGGGTTCAATATTGAGTTGGCCCACCCTTTGCAGCTATAACAGCTTTAACTCTTCTGGGAGTGTGTCTATGGGAATGTGTGACCATTCTTTCAGAAGTGCATTTGTGAGGTCAGGCACTGATGTTGGACAAGAAGGCCTGGCTAACAGTCTCTGCTCTAATTCATCCCAAAGGTGTTCTATCGGGTTGGGGTCAGGACTTTGTGCAGGCCAGTCAAGTTCCTCCACCCCAAACTTGCCCATCCATGTCTTTATGCACCTTGCTTTGTGCACTGATGTGCAGTCATGTTACAAGGGAAGGAAGGGGTCATTCCCAACCTCTTCCCACAAAGTTGAGAGCATGACATTTTCCAAAATGTCTTGCTATGAGGATGCCTTAAGAGTTCCCTTCACTGGAACTAAAGGGCCAAGCCTAACCTCTGAAAAATAATGCCACACCATAACCCCCCTCTACCAAATGATTTGGACCAGTGCACAAAGCAAGGTCCATAAAGACATGGATGAGCGAGTTTGGGGTGGAGGAACTTAAATGGCCTGCACAGAGTCCTGACCTCAACCCAATAGAACACCTTTGGGATGAATTAGAGCGGAGACTGTGAGCCAGGTCTTCTTGTCCTACATTATTGCCTGACCTCACAAATGCGCTTCTAGAAGAATGGTCAAACATTCCCAAAGACACAGTCCTAAACCTTGTGGACAGTCTTCCCAGAAGACTTGAAGCTGTTATAGCTGCAAAGGGTGGACCAACTCAATATTGAACCCTCGGACTAAAACTGGGATTCCATTAAAGTGGAAGTAAACTTCCATTGATTGTTTGTACCTATAGGTAAGCCTATAGTAAAGACTTACCTATAGGTACTGTAAATATCTCCTAAACGTGCACCATTTAGGATATATTTACTGTATATGCAGCCGATTATGTTATCAGCGCATGTGCTCTAAAGAACAGCCACCCGTGCCGTTTCTTCAGAGCCCTGTCCCGTGACCGGCGGCTCCCATGTGCATGCCAGTTATACAGCCGGAGTCCACGGATCCGGAAGGAAGATGGGGGAAGATTGATGTGGCCTCCATCGGTGACAACGAGGGCTTTGTTTGCAGGTAAGTTTCACATAATGTGCTTGTACGCATTGCATACAAGCACATTATGCCTTTACTTTGCAGGTCAGGAGAAAGAAAAAAGGCAGCACTTTACTTCTTCTTTAAAGTTCATGTGCGTGTAAAGGCAAGCGTCCCAATACATTTGACAATATAGTGTATATGAAAACGTGAAGGTGGATCAAATACGGCATGGAAAAAACAAGCCCATTTTGAGACATAACCTACACTGAGTTATGTGGGTATTCTGATTCATTCACTGTGTGTTTCAGCAGTCTAAGAACATTTGTGCTTTAATAGCTTTTTCTTTTTACCTTCTAGATAGATCTCTAGGGTGTAATATTTATGCCTTTCAGTCTTTCAACCACTGGAATAAAAATTTCCCACGGCTTATGAAAGCCAGCAAGTCAAATACAAGACCTCATTTAATGCATGTTATGTGATTCTTTATAATCCGTCCAATATTTAGAGAAAAGCAGATACTCAGAGACATGGTGACCTTATGGACAAAGATGTCGCCCCCTGTTTTAGCCTTAATATCAACATGCCCGTTTACCCTGCTGGAAACACTGAATAATGTGTTTAAAGCAATCAACTTGGGAAAGGTAAAAATAGATTTGTTTGGTGCAAAATGATTGACACAATGTGCACCTACACTAAGTGGCTACCTAAAGCTTCGAGTTAATCTAAAAAAAAAAAAAGTATAGGCTTTTTTTGGCACCCAGGCTGACACAAATTCTATAGTGTACCATTAGTCAGGGCATGTGGTCAGCAAGCATGCTATTTGAAAGGACGTAAACCAGAATGCCATCCAAAGCTTTAAGCTTTTGGAAAAAAACATGCAAGGGTTTAGAATGTTTGTCAGGTTTCCATTGCTAGAGCTAGAGTAAGGAGACACTGGATCCAAATGTAAATAGACCTCACAGTCAAGATTTCAGAGACAAAGGCTCTGTTTGGGAGCTCATAAATATAAAGAGTCTTCTTGGGGGGAAAGGTAAACCAATGGGGTCCAGGAAAAATACAGCTGAACCAGACTAAATGTTAAGAGGCCATGTAGAGTTTATTTAATCAGACATACTATAGGTTTTCATTTCTGTTGGTATCAGTCAGTCAGACTTTTTTTTTTTTTTTGCTTTTAAAATCTTTTATTGGTTTATCAAAACAAAAAAATACAAACTCTGTAATAAAGTTTCATGTCACATCAATAGTTATACAGCATACCCCTGAGGGGGATAGAAAGCTAACAATAAAAAGGCTATAGAAAACTGTCTAAATATTACAGAAAGGATCAATGCCTATTTGGTTGTTACTGGAACACATAGAAAAAAGGCCACTAATTTCAGTCACCGTTGCCTAGAGAGGCTCTAGGGGATCCCGCCAGCACCCCAAAAGGGATCATGCTGTGCACAGGAGGATCCCCGGCACCTCCCCTATCCTATGATTGTCCTGGAACCATAGGGTCAAGGATATCGTTGTAAATAAGCTACTGCATGGGACATAAACTGTGTGAGGTAAAAAAAAACAAAAATCAGGTATTTGTCCCAATAACTAGGAATCTCCTTGCAGGGGATACTTTACACCATTTTCAGAGAGGCTTGTCCTAGTCTCCCTCAGCGGGTGAACACAAAAAAAAAAACAAAATCGAAAAGACTAATGCCCCGTACACACGGTCGGACATTGATCGGACATTCCGACAACAAAATCCTCAGATTTTTTCCTACGGATGTTGGCTCAAACTTGTTTTGCCTACACACGGTCGCACAAAGTTGTCGGAATTTCCGATCGCCAAGAACGCAGTGACGTCAATCACGTACGACGAGACTAGAAAAGGCCGGTTCAGAACCAAGCGCGGCACCCTTTGGGCTCCTTTTGCTAATCTCGTGTTAGTAAAAGTTTGGTGAGAGACGATTCGCGCTTTTTCAGACTCATGGCTTTCAGATCGTTTTCTGCCGTTCAGTTTGTGCTTGTGGGTTTGTATCTGCTCTTCAGTGCGTGCAGTCAGTTCGTATCGGAGTTTTCTGTGCGATCTTGTCCGCTCGTTGCTGTTTTTCAGGTCGCTCTTCACAGGCCTTGCTGTTCTTCAGTGCGTTCTGTTACTTCGTTCTGAGCAGCCGACCGTTTTCTAGCCATGTTTCGTATGCGTACTTCTCGTACAGTTCGTGCTGTGCGGGGGCTTGGTGTTGGGGTCCTGACCTTGACACAAGTCCAGTCCATGAACAGGGTGGGGAGGAGTTAATGGACCAAGAATTGTTTGCTTCAGCGTGACCAGTTCTGTCATATGCCTTTGCTCCGTGAGATCCGTGAGAATAATCCTGATGATTTCAGGAACTTTCTCCGGATGACGGACCCCGTGTTTCACCGTTTGTTGGCTTCGCTGACCCCCTATATCAGCAAGCAGGATACCTGCATGAGGCAAGCCATCACTCCGGAGCAGAGGTTGGTCGCTACCTTGCGGTATTTGGCCACAGGGAGAAGCCTGCAGGACCTCAAGTTCTCGACAGGCATCTCCCCCCAGGCTCTTCTCTGTGGACATTTACTGCTTGTGTTTGTTTGAGCTGACCCTGACAGAAATGTGTGGAGTGCAGAAAATGTTGTGATTGTGTAACCTTACAAAGCACTGTTGGCTGTTATTTACTAAATGCAAAGACACTTTTCACTACAAGTGCACTTGCAACTGCACTGAAACTGCACTTGTAGTGCAAAGTGGATTTGCCCTTAGGAAATTACCCCCATTTTCTCATCAAACAACAATTACATCACCCCAAAAGTGTTGTAGCGTTGAGACAATAATCCACACATTCTTGATGAACAATCTTTTTAATACCTGCACACATGCGCATTTACCAAAGGTTTTTCTGACAAACCGACATGTTTGTTGTATAACAATTTTTGTGGTGTCATTATCCAAAATCAAAATGTGCATTTTATAGAAAACAGGCCTGTGTAAAACCCACAAGAAAGACACAAATCTTGATCTTACAAAGTTCACATTTGGTAGAACTTGAAGGCAATATCAGACATGAGTATTTAGGAACTGTGTTTGATATTGCTTTCAGATGGGGGGGAAATCACCCCTGGAAAAGCCAAATTTGGAAGATGCACACAAATTTCACAATGTCAACATGTGCTATCTGCCATCAGGGGGGATCAAGGGATGTGTTTTGGGGGAGAAAGCCCTTCCTCACCGCTACTTTATTATTGAGGAAGGGGTTGCACCCCCAAAACGCGTCCATTGATCTCCCGTGATGGCAGATAGCACATGTTGGCACACTGTGTGCATCCTCCAATTTTGGCTTTTGGAAAAATCACAAAAACATTTCGCACATTGTAGCAGACAAAAGAAGAAAGTGATTTTGAGGGGCTTTAAACTCGCCCCAAAACATCAATGATGTTTTTATATTTTGGAATAACATCATTGATGTTTTGCTTGATGTTTTCCAATTGTAAATTACACCCCATGATCTCCCCGATCAGGATCTGGGCACTTTCGGATGTGAAAGGATCTTCATTCACAACCTCACGATCACCTAAAAAGAAAGGAAACCCAAAATAAATTAGGTCTCAAAAAAATGCCGCCATCCATCTCTTATCTGAGCCTGTGGTCGCAGACACTCACCTGTTGTGGTAACTACTTCCACCACGTCTTCTTCCTCCTGCTCAGATTGTGTTGGGGGGATTTTCCCTTCTTCCAGAGGGGGGGGGGGCTCTGGTCTCCTCGGATGAGGGGTGTCCTCCGAGTCTTTTCTCCCCTATGTAAAGCAAAAATGGTATAATTAGCACAGATATTTAATGTCAGAACTATAAAGATGAAACATTGCTTGGAAGTGGGGTACAATGATCTATTTTAGCCGAGTTCCAAGATGTAGCTTTTTTAGTGCCCTTTGTCAAGCTGCAATACTTTACCTGTTTAGTACAAGCTTCACAGATGTAGCCCCCCTATAGTATACACTGGAGCACCTGTGTGGCCCCCTAATAAAAAGGGTGTTCTGGGGTCCCACACTAGTGCTCCAGTGTCCAGATGTGAAAACAGCTGCTCAGTGTCCTCTCCTTACACACAATCCAGTTTGCATTTCATTCTAGTAACAAAGCCATCTACACAACCCAATTCTTTGAAGACAAGTATAGGGCCTCAAAATGGTGGCCAAATGCATATGGGCTAAACAATGGTATTTTATATTTGCAACGAAAAATGTGTGATCCGAACGAATAATGTGCCCATGAACATGAAAGTTGCCATTTTAAACTGTACAACAGTTCCTAAAAGCACACGGAGCAGCACGAACGTAATAAACACAAGAACAATAGGAACACAGCACAACTACTTACTTTTTTGCAGCACTCTCCGGATCTTTCTGTACTGCTCATGTTCTCGTAATTTCAGGTCCGACCACCGCTTCCTGAGCTGATCTTTCGATCGTCGTACCCCGAATTTCCGTTGCAGACTCCTGACCACATTCGCCATGATCTTGGCCTTTCGGACATTGTGGTTGGGGTAAGGCCCATACTTTCCATCATAGTCGGCATTCTTCAGGATGTCCACCATTTCCAACATCTCCCCAAAGGACACATTTGAGTCCTTCAATCTCCTTCTGGATCGGGACGTTTCAGGCTCCAGCCTTTCCTCCTCCTCCTTGTTGCTGTACTTAGCACTATCCTGCTGTCTCTCCGCCATGTGCTCTTCCTCCACTGCGCCGAACGAAAAGGGGCGGGAAATAGAATAGAAAGAACGTCAGGGGCGGGCGGAGTTATACGCATGCGCAGTGTGTATAAATCGTAACGTGTGCGTCTTACGTACGATCTGTGAGCGGAGGAAGGAGACGCCGATCGTGCTAACGAAGGTAGGATCTAAACTTGGGCCTATACTGCTTCGAAATTGAAGCCTATATTGTAACAAGATTAGGGGAGTTTGGCCTGACCTTAGGGTTTGTCTTGTGTTGTGTCTTGCAGAGAAAATGGATGGGTTCAACGACCACAATTTCCTGCCCCTGTTCATAGACAAGTACAGAGAGCTGCCCTGTCTGTGGCAGGTGAGACACCCCCACTATAATCACAAACAAAAGAGGCAGGCAGCGCTGGAGAAACTGCTGGAGTTGGTGAAGCCGGTGGTCCCCACAGCAACCATCCCTTATTTAAAAGCTAAAATTGGGGGCCTGAGGAGCACTTATCTTAGGGAGCGCAAGAAGGTCACAGATTCCCAGAGGTCCGGAGCTGCAGCAGATGACGTTTATGTCCCCAGGCTGTGGTACTATGAGAGACTGCGATTTCTGTCAGACCACACTGAAGTCAGGGAATCCCTCTCCACTCTTCCTTCCACGCTTCCTTCCATCCCAGCTGAGGCTTCTGATGTCCAACCTGTGCCTTCCAGCCAGGAAGAAGTGGAGGAGCCCAGCTGGAGTCAGGTAGAGCATTCTTCTACAGATTTCTGGTCAATAAATAAATGATGTTTACTAGATGTTATTATTGATCACTAATTGCTGATTTCATAAAGTGTTTTACATATCAATAGACAGTAGTGGGCAAAAATAATTGGGACAAGAATGCAAAATGCTGAGCTCAGAAGGATAGTCTGTTATATTTGTTAACATTGAATTTGCAGCAGTCAGGAGGTGAAAATTGTGTGTGATTGATGAAAACAATACTAAAACTATGTCCCTTTTTCATACACAGGAAGACCTCAGCTAGGAGGAGGCTGTGGAATGTGGCAGTCAGGAGGAGGCGGGGATTATTAGTGGCAGCCAGGAGGAGGCGGGGATTAGTGGCAGCCAGGAGGAGGCGGGGCTAAGTGGCAGCCAAGAGAAGCCTGGGACAAGTCGCAGCCTGACTGAGTCTCAGGTCCCTCCCCTCCGCCTGCCATATAAAAGGGCCAGGAAGGTCACTCCCAGTCCTGTGCAGGATTCAGCGTACAGGCTGATCCAGGAGGCTTCGGCGTCCCTCAGAGCCTTCCCCAGTCCTGCAGAGGCCTTTGCCTGCATGGCTGCCACCAAATTGCTGGGCATGCAGGAGGGCCAACGCAAGATTTCTGAGGACCTGATTTATAAAGTCCTTCGGAAGGGGGAGAGTGGGGAACTGACACACAAGACGGATGTCATGGAGAGGGACGATCCTCCTCCTCCTCCTCCTCCTGCTGCCACAACTCCACCACCACAGCCAAAGGCTGGAAGGAAGCGTGGAAAGAAGACCTGAGAGTGATTGCCCTGGGTTCAGTCTGGTCTGACAGAAGCTGCAGTCTCTCGTATGACCACAGCCTGGGGACACAGATGTCATCTGCTGCTTTCCGGATCTCTGGGACTTCTGGACCAGACTGCCCTCCCTTAGATAAGGACTCCTCAGGCCACCAATTTTGCTTTTAAATAATTGATGTGTGCCCTGGGGGTCCAAGGCTTCGCCCACTTCTTCAGTTTCTCCAGCGTTGCCTCCCTCTTTGTTTATAGTTGTGAGCCCTTAATAAAATATTTTTAGGTAAATTCTACTCCCCTGTGTGTGTTTTCATCCAAAAAGGGCAGTTTGTTGGTGAGTATTCAGGTACATTTCTAAAGTACATTGTGAAATTAACAAGGGACAACAACACCAAACAATCTCCTCCTACAGATTAAATAGAACAACATATCAATGGTGTTGTGGGAACTTGTCACAAAAAACACACAAACATTTTCGGGAGTACAAATCAAAATCAACCAAAAAAAAAAAAAAAGAGAAACACAAAAAATGATTCTACATTAAAGTAAAAAACAAAAAAAAAACAAATATGTTGTCAGATGTGAGAAATCAAAATATATTGAGGGAATCCCGATAAATAGTAACGAAAGAAGTTTGTGAGAAGTGTGTGTGAATATGAGCATCAAAAAGACTTAATTCTGGTCACATTATAAAGAAGAAGAGAGTGCGCTGTATTAAACCATTTTTTACATTGAAGCGTGACGAAAGTGCTTTATCCATTACGAACGCTAAGTTTACCAGAACGAGCTGTCCCGTGTCGGAATTTCTTCTGAGCATGCGTGGCACTTTGTGCGTCGGAACAGGCCACACACGGTCGGAATTGACGCGATCGGATTTTGTTGTCGGAAAATTTTATCTCCTGCTGTCCAACTTTGTGTGTCGGAAAATCCGATGGAAAATGTCCGATGGCGCCCACACACGGTCGGAATTTCCGACAACACGCTCCGATCGGACATTATCCATCGGAAAATCCGACCGTGTGTACGGGGCATAAGAGAAAATCAGGGAAAGAGAGGTAAGTAAGAAAGGGAGGCTAGCCAGCCATCGGGAGGAGCCCCCGCCCCCCAATTTATCCACTCTTAGTTTTGAGGTTGGACTCCGGGTATGAGAGAAATACCAACGAACTGTGCCCAAGGCTCCCAAACCGTTTCAAATTGCGCTTTTTTGTCGTCTAAAATGCTTGTGTTTCTCTTGGGACATAATCCAGGAAACTTTGCGAATTGCCGCCTTCACAGAGACTTTGGGCTGTTTCCAAGCCTTAGCAATGGTGAGTTTTGCGCCTAGGAGGATGAAGTGTATAAGTTTACGTGAATGCTTTGGAGTCTTGGGCAAGCTATCATTGAGAAGAGCTATGTCCGGGGTTTTCCGGATTTGAATCTTCGTTATTTTCCGGATCAGGGAGAATATCCCCAGAAGGGCCTCAGTCTAGGGCATTCCCACCAGACGTGAGCCATTTAACCCAAGAGCTGACACCCACGAAAACACTTGGGATCAGTTGTTGGGAACATTTTGGAAAGCTTGGCGGGGGTAAAATACCATCTTGTTATGACCTTGATACTTGATTCAATTAGGGAAATATTTTTTAATGCCTTTAAAGGCTCTGTCAAAGGAGCTTCTCCATTTAGCAACTTCCCATTCAATGGCAAGATCACTTTCCCAGGCAAGCATATAAGGAGTTTTTTGGGTGTGGAGGGCTAGTGACTGGTAGATAACAGAGATCCCCCCCTCTGTTACAAAGAGCGCCCACACCATAATTCATATGGCGTAAAGGCATTGTCTGAGGAAGTACCTCCTCTCCAGAGTTGGTGGAGAAAATGTCTTATTTGGTGGAATCTAAAACGCTCAGAATTCGGAATTTCAAGAAGCTTGATACCGAGTTCCAGAGAAATGGGTCCCTCATTAGTAAAGAAATGTCCGATTCGGTACAGTCCCTCGTCCAGCCACCAACGGAAGGCCTTGATATCTAACCCAGGGGCAAAATCAGGATTATTAAAGATGTACGCTAGTGGTAAACATCTTGAGATTAGGGCGGGGTTGTTTCTTAGATTATCCCATAAGTGAAATGTTTGAGATAGAGATGGGGAGAGTATTGGGGGTCTCTGTTTAGGGGGAGTCCAGAGAAGGAAGTCCAGGGTGTATGAGGGGGCTGCTCGTCTCTCTATCTGAATCCAATCTGGTTCTCTGCCTTAGAGTAGATCGTGGAGAGTTGGGCTAGCCTGGCGGCTTGAAAGTACCAGAAAAGCTGAGGAGCCCCCATGCCCCCCTGAGTTCTGGGAAGGAAAAGGGTTCTTTGTTGAAATCTATGGCCTCTCCCCCCCCCCAGATAAATTTGGTGATCTTTTTTTGGAATTTGGTCAAGTGATCCTTATTAATGTTTATCGGAATGGCCCTGAATAGGTATAGGAGTCTGGGCAAAAGCGTCATCTTCACTGCATGAATTCTACCCAACCAGGAAATCTCCCCCTTGGACCATGTTCCCAAGTCAGATGCTAACTTGTGGTACATTGGAGGGAAGTTCAAGGAATATAATTGTTCCGTTTTAGCTGTAAGTTTAATTCCTAAATAGTCTATGCATTGGTCATTCCACTTAAAGTCAAAGGAGCTTTGAAGTGCGGATACTGTTTCTGTCTGAAGGGAGATATTTAAAGCCGATGATTTAGAATAGTTGACCTTAAGGCCTGAGATACTAGAGAACTCTTTCAATAATTTGCACAAATTTGGGAGTGATGTGGTAGGTGACGTTATGAAAAGGAGCATATCGTCAGCAAAGAGCCCACATTTGTGGACTTGGTCCCCACAGGTTACTCCATGAATATTTGGGTTCGATCCAATCGCTATCGCAAGTGTTTCTATGGCCATGGCGAAAATCAGAGGGGAGAGAGGGCAACCCTGTCTCGTCCCTCTCGCTATTTGAAGGGGTTTGGAATATTGGCCCTGCAGTCGGAGTACCGCTGCCGGGTTGGAGTAGAGGGATGGCAGAGTCCCTAAAAAGCCAGCCCCGAAGCCCCAGCTCTCAAGGAGGGAAAAAAGGTAAGGCCATTCGATCGAGTCGAAGGCCTTATGGAAAATCTAAAGACAACAGCATTCCTGCCTGTTTGGGACCCCCATCCCAATTAGATTGGAGAATGGAGACAATGTCTACCGTTCTCCTGATTTGATCTGGGCCCTGCCTCCCTGGGATAAATCCTACCTGGTCTTTGTGGACATACTGCTTGATGAAGGAGGCGAAACGGTTGGTTCGAATTTTAGTGAGTATCTTGAGATCATTATTGATTAGGGAAATGGGCCTATAATTTTCTACTTCTTCATGATTCTTATTGGGTTTGGGAATTACTGCTATGAAAGCCGTGTTCAGATGTGGATCCAAGGGGGAGCCTGATTTTTTAGAGTTGAAAAATTTTGCCATATGGGGGGCCAGTATATCCCCGAACTTCTTATAGTAAGGGACTGACAAGTCGTCCGGGCCCGGGGCCGAGCCCGTCTTAAGGTTTTTAATAACCTCCCCTATCTCATCCAAGGTGAAGGGTTCCTCCATAAGGTCTCTATGGTCCTTAGATAAAGAGCGCAGCTGAAAATTTGAGAAAAAGGAAGTGATCGAGGTGTCTCTCGGCTTTTGTGTGGTTTTGTATAATTCAGAATAAAATTCGTGGAAGGCTTTCATGATTTTAGATGGGTTGGCCGTTGGTGGTAGGCCTGCTATACGTAATTTGGGGAAAGTGTGAGAGTGGAATTTGGGGGAAAGTTTCGTAGCTAGCATCATCCCAATTTTGTCCCTGTGGCAGTAAAATTTAGCTCCGCTCCATCTAATGTGTTTTTCGTCTTTTGCCGTTAAAGCTAGATTGAGTTCCAGTCTAATCGCATCTAGTTTCTCATTGAGCTTCCTAGATGGATGTTTTTTGTGATCGATTTTCAAAGTAATAAAGTTTTGCTCTAGTCTATGAATGTCTATCAGTCTCTCCTTTTTAACTTGAGTTGCTAATCTGATGAGCTCACCTCGAACTGTGACCTTGTGGGCTGCCCAAAGGGTTTCGGGGGAGATGTTTCCCACATCATTTAGTCTGAAGTATTCCTTGATAGCGTCTGCTATCATCTTAGCGTGAACTGGGTCTCCTAGGAAAGACTCGTTCAATCTCCAATAAGAGCCCCCACTCCTCGACAGGACGTTTCTCATAGTCAGGAGGACCAGCAAGTGGTCCGACCAGACTATGTCTATGATTTTAGCTTTGGAGGATAGGGGGATGAGGTTAGTCGGAATGAGTATGTGGTCAATCCTTGCGTAGGTCTGGTGGGGAGAGGAAAAGTGTGTGAAGTCCCTACATTTGGGATTGAGTTCCCTCCAGATATCTACCAAACCTTGGGAGTGAATCATTTTAGCTATTCTGGTGCTTAGTTTTGTGGGGCATGTTAGTCTTTCTTTGAGTGGTTTAGTTTTGTCTGGGCCCTGGTCAAACGCTACATTTGAGTCCCCTCCCCATATGACTTTGCCCTCCAGGAGGGGGTTGAGAGTTGCAAAGAGGTTCTGGAAGAAAGTTGCTTGACCCTTATTAGGGGCATAGTAAGAGATGATGGAGTATAGTACTCCCTCCAGAGTGCCCTTTACAAGAATGAACCGTCCCTCTGGATCTTTGAGGTCAGAAATGTGGGTAAATTTACTGTTCTTAGAGAAAAGTATTGCAACAGCTTTGGTTTTGTTAGGAGCGTTGGCAAAGAAAAATGATGGGTAGTAGGAGTGTAGGAACTTGGGACTGTACCGAATCGGAAAATGCGTCTCCTGCAGGAGCACTTTGTCAAGTTTGAGGGATTTATAATGGTCAAAAGCTATTCTCCTTTTCCTAGGAGAATTGAGCCCTTGAGCGTTATGAGAAGCCACCTTGAGATCTAGTCCCTTAGAGGACAAATCAGCCATTGGAACAGAGGGAGAAGTGATTACCGGCCCAGCAGCCACTTACCTCGTGTTGAGATGTATTCATAGAGAGGGTGATGGAATGAAGGGTCCGACCTATGTCTGTACGCGGGAGGACCTGGGGCAACCCCAGATGGCCAGCTAGAAGAGAAAGAGATGATGAGAAAGGATAGGGGAAA
This sequence comes from Lithobates clamitans, assembly GCA_037952925.1. Classification (NCBI taxonomy): domain Eukaryota; kingdom Metazoa; phylum Chordata; class Amphibia; order Anura; family Ranidae; genus Lithobates; species Lithobates clamitans. The sequence continues at coordinate 5,394,532 of JBBGZY010000392.1, forward strand.
GAAAGGGAGACAGAAAGACAAAAAAACAAAAACAGTATCAAGGGTCCTCTAACTGGACCCGTGGAGGGCAGCGGTGTTTCTAACCGCCTAGTCTCCATTCTAAATCTTCTCTCGCCTTTAGTGGGCGGGGGAAGTCTCACTTTACGGGAGCACATTTGGTTCCCTAGGAGTGAGAGGAGGTGCAAGGGTACCACCCCGGACCCTTACTTCTAAGTAACTGATTCGTAAATTGTGCATAACGAAGTCTAAGATCTTCGGCTTGATCATTGCAAAGTCAAAACATAACCTTAGACCTATAACTACAGTCAAGAAAAATAAAAAAAGGAATTAAAAGGCTCTAAAAGGCCACTAGCCCGGGACTAACTACAACCATGAGCATGGATCTGGGTAGGAGAGGCTCGCTGAGTACTATGGAGATCAAGAGTTCTAGGGTACGAATACCCAGTGCGGATTGAAAAGAAACCATCCTCTCGCTTCTGAGAGGCAAAGGGAACCCGGGGACTGTTCTCCGTAGACGATTCACCTCAGTGATCCACATCAGCAAGCAGTATCGAGGCTTTAGCGGCAAGAAAGTGTCCTGTGTCCAGGGCCCCAATTGGGCCGTGAAATCAGAAGGGTGAGTATTAGCTCATTCAATGGAGGGAAACAATCCCAAACAGAAAAGACCGTGGAGTAAAAAGCCTTCAAAATCTGTTATGGAGGTCTTCCGTCTTTACTCCTTTTAGAGGAGCCCTTGTTCCAGAGGGGGAAGACTGGGCTGCCTGGAGGAGGGCGTTTGGACGAACCCGATGAAGATGAGGAAAGTTCCATGGGGGCTTCCTGGGAGATTAGTTTGAGGGAGAGGAACAGTCTCTCACCGTCCGGGAGGTTGGAGAAAGCATAGGTCTTGCCTTGTAATGAAAACTTCACGGCAAAGGGGAATGTCCAGCGGTATTTGATGTCTCGTTCCATCAAGACCGAAAGAAGGGGTTTGAGGGTACGTCTTCTTTGTATGGTGGACTGAGCCAGATCTGCAAAAACCTGGATTTGGTGACCCTGATGTTGGAGCTTCGGCTTCAAACGTGATTGTCTCATTACCTCCTCTTTGACCGCATAAAAATGTGGTTTTACTATTACGTCCCTTGGGGAGCCATCTTTCCTCGGGGGTCCTAAAGCCCTGTGAGCCCTGTCCAGCTCTAGCCTGTGTGGCGGGATATTAGGGAAAAGCTATGAGATAAAGTCCTACACCGTGAGGGGGATATCCGTGAAGGATTCCGGGAGGCCTCTTATTCTAAAATTATATCTCCTGGACTTGTTCTCAAGTTCGTCGATTCTTGATAGGGCTGTGTCCAGTTGTTCTTGGACTGTCTGTATATGTGCGGCATTCTGGTTGGTTCTAGCGACCGTGTGGTCGATTTTGTCTTCCATAGCCTCAATTCTAGAGCCCAGGTTGGAAAGGTCCATTTTAATAGCATTAGTGATCTGGGTTGCTGTATTAGCCAGTCCCTTTTCTAATAGTGCTGAGAATTTAGAAAAGAGATCTTCTTGGAGTGCAGAGATGTCATTAACTGAGTATCCAGGGGAAGTGCCTGCTGACGAGGGGGGTTGAGGGGGTATATCTGAGGATAAAGCACCATCTTCCCTCTACTCACTGCTGTGTGGCTCTCTTTGGGTCCCCTGTGGGGCTTGATGCTGCTGCAGGCCCTGATGACCGGTCTGGAGCATGCTGGAGCCTCCCTGAGCTGCCTGGGCATAAGACAGGATCGGGGAGGTGAGTATAGTTCTTTGCTCCGGCCCCTTGTGCTGTGTGGCTGAGTGAGGCCTGGTGGAGTCATTGCCGGCGGCCATCTTGGAACACCCCTCCGCCGCAGCGAATTTCGGACTTAGATCACGCCAGGCCTGGGCACCGGACATCTCACCGTGAGCCCCCGCTGTTCCCAAAGCGGGGGCAGTGCTCAGGTGGGTCCTCCGCTGTCTGTGGCCTGAGATATGCTGCTCGTCGGACCGGGGTGGTGCGGAGCTCCGGGCTTAAGCGGCCATTACGGAGCTCTCGCGCATGCGAACTGTCAGTCCGACTTTTGTGTGACCGTATGTATGCAAGACAGCTTGAGCAGAATTCCGTCGGAGAAACCTTCAGAGTTTATTCCAACAGCAAAACCGCTTGTGTGTACGCGGCATTAGCCTCCCTAAACAGGGACAGACAGCAATGACAAACACTTTTTGAATGGAGGGAAAGGGTTAAAACCAGATTTAAAAAAAAAAAATTCTTGATGGTGAGATTTCCTCACTTTCTATCCAGCAAGGGCAGTCACAGTCAGGGAATCTTTCCCCAACAGATATACATAGAACAATAAAAAAAAACTTAAAGAAATTCTAATTCTTCTCCACTGCAAAACAAAAATAAAACGATTTTTGCTGGAATTAAACTTTTTTATTGTGCAAAGTTCAGTAAACCATAACAACCAATCAGAATACATCTTTTGACCTTGATCTGTCCTGAGTAAACTGAAATCTGCATTGGATGAGTTAGATTGCTGAACTTTACATATTATTATTGGACCTGAAGCACTAACCCCAAGCCATGTCACCCAGCTGTTAAATGCAGGAGCCTCAATGGACAGTAGAGAAGAGATTTTAGTTGACAGTTAAAGGAAAGGGGTGCTTAGCCTTGGGGAGAGGGTCATAATGCACACAAAGGGTAACCTCTACAGCAGTATGGACATGTAAAGCCAAGATGGTGGCACTCATTGAGAAGGCCGGACCACTCTATTTTAAGAGTGTAGGAGAAAGATCCACGCTTATATTTGTTGTATTGTATATTCCTAACCATTTCTCTGTTAACGTTCTGAGATAGTGGTTCCCAATAAATAAGATGAATTCCCTTCATAATTACACCAATGTTAATTGGTGAACATAGGTTCATCGTTGTTTTTAATCCTCAAACCCCAACTATGTTCCTTTGTTCCACACTTGATTGCATGCCTATTTTATTTCAATCACCATTTTCAAGCAACAGTGGAGAGTTTATTCCACTTTCGTCCTTTACTGGGCAATATCATGACATGACATTGCCTTAATCCTTTCTATTTTGTCTCTGAATAATTAATATGATCCAAAGTGCACAGTAAGAAAAGATTAATAATCCTGCTAAATGCAGAATGGTGCCATTTACCATGTGCCCCAGTCATACACTACATTCTGTGTGTGGAAAAAAGGACCAAATAATTGACCCGTGTTATGCTTATTAAATACTGCTTAGCACTTTACTATTAAAAATTATCTCTAACGGCATGTCAAGATTAATGAGAAAGACCAGACAGTACAGAAAACTTTTAAAGGTGAATTTTAAAACAAAAGCCTAATAACCCCATTAAGACAGCTTTATAGCTAGCAATCTGGGTCCATCAAGAAGCAATATCATTTTATAGATAGAGAGAACTTTATTTGGTGTGCCGCTCACAATACTGATGTGCATGCAAAAAGTTTGGCTAGACACTTCCGAGGTTGTTGGGGTTACATGATTGGCTCAGGAGAGTTGAGTATAGCAGTGAGTTTGGCTTAAAGCGGTTGTAAGCCACAAGTGATTAAAGAAGAAAAAATTCCCTGCAAGGCAATGTCATAATGTGCTAGTATGCATCGCATACTAGCACATTATGATAAACTTATCTGAGAATGAAGCCTACCAACGCTGCAATGTCATTGCTGAGATGGCTGACATCTTCCCCTGATCTTCCATCTGGGTTCGTGGCCTCCCGCTACATGAGTGGTCGGGGGGGGGGGCATGATGACATCACACGTTTCCGGCACGAGCCCTGAAGGTCTGGCACTGTAAGCCGGACCTTCAATAATCATGCGTCGGTGAAGCCATTGACTTCATACACTGAATATCTCCTAAACTGCGCAAGTTTAAGAGATATTCACAGTACCTATGGGTAAGCCTTATTATAGGCTTGCCGGTAAGTACAAGTGAGAGTACAGAGTTTACTACCACTTTAAAACATATGTATGCAGTTGGATGGCTCTCTGACAAGTGGTATGTGTCAAATGTAGGGCTGTGTTCATAGTAAGGGAAACTCACAGGTCAGTGTAAAATGACTAAGATGAGGTTTTTGGATCAGCTGCCTTAGGTGACACATATAAAGAGGCTACAATCCTTTTCTACCAGCGGGATTCATAGCACTGTATAAGTCATTGTTTTTTTGTGTAAGTAATGCCGCGTACACAGGACCGGACTTTTGGTCCGGCGAACCTGAGTCCGTCTGAAAATTCGATCGTGTGTGGGCTCCAGCGGACTTTTTTTTCCCCAAAAGTTTGACGGACCTAGAAATGAAACATGTTTCAAATCTTTTTGACGGACTTGAGTCCGGTCGAAAATTCCGCTCGTCTGTATGCTAGTCCGACGGACAAAAACCCACGCTAGGGCAGCTATTGGCTACTGGCTATGGATTTCCTTGTTTTAGTCCGGTCGTACTTCATCGTCATCACGTAGGAATCCGTCAGACTTTGGTTGATCGTGTATAGGCAAGTCCGTTCATTCGGAAAGTCCGTCGTAAAGTCCATCGAAAAGTCCGCAGGACAAAGTATGCCGTAAACGTAGTGTTTAGAGGAGCTATGGGATTGGGTTGATGACATCCGTTTGAAATCAGTTTAAATCAATGTAAAATTTGAAATCAATTTAGTACTGTAAAAATAACTTCACAATCCTCTCCTTACCATTAAAATTAAAGAAAAGGCCAAGTAGGATTTGTAAGCAAGTAAAAAAACAAGTAAAAAGTAAGCAGAATTTTTTCACATTTTTTAAAGTTATGCTGTGTGAACAGGAAATTGTACCAACGATAGAGTAGGTCATGTCCCAATCTAGCTGCAAAATTGAAGTGAAAATATACTGTAATCCAGGGCCCTGTGTAGCTGTGTGGTACCCAAGGTACAAAGAATATATACAATGTCTTGAAAAAGTATTCACACCCCTTGACATTTTCCACATTTTGTCATGTTACAACCAGAAACGTAAATGTATTTTATTGGGATTTTATGTGATAAACCAACACAAAGTGGCACATAATTGTGAAGTGGAAGGAAATCGATAAATGTTTTTCAATTTTTTTTGCAAATAAATATGTGAAAAGTGTGGTGTGCATTTGTATTTAGCCCCCCCGAGTCAATACTTTGTAGAACCTCCTTTCTCTGCAATTATAGCTGCAAGTTGTTTTGTGTATGAGCTGTGGATCTCTGCAGCTCCTCCAGAGTTACCATGGGCCTCTTGGCTCTTCTCTGATTAATGCTCTCCTTGCCCGGCCTGTCAGTTTAGGTGGACGGCCATGTCCTGGTAGGTTTGCAGTTGGGCCATACTCTTTCCATTTTCGGATGATGGATTGAACAGTGCACTGTGAGATGATGCTGTTTGTTCACTTTTTCTCTAAAAAAAACCTTTGAGGGCTTCACAGAACAGCTGTATTTATACTGAGATGAAATTACACACAGGCGGACTCTATTTACTAATGGACTAACGAACTGTGGAAACTTCACCCTGGACCTCATGCAACTTGGATTCTATGGCCTGGGAACCTCAGACAATTTCTGTCTAGGAGAGCAAAAGGATTGTTATGAACATTCACATCGAGTTGATACCAGTGGCTGACTGCTGACCGTTGAATACATCCACAGTCTCCAGGAACGCCTGGTTCATCGGCTACTGGAGGTGCTGGGAGGATTAAAGGCCTTGGCCTCAAACAGCTGGTAAGCTTGCACTCTATGTGGTGGAGGATTCACGTTGTCTCTCAAAGATCACGGAAGATTTTACTATACTGTGTTGCTACAATCACTTATTTATTTTCCTTTGAGGGACTCTAGGACTGTTGATTTATTTTTTGGCATATTCACCATAATATATATTTTTTCTATATATGTGTATATTATTTTTTCCTTTTTGATCATTTATTCAGTTTATCTTTTTGGACTCATTTACCAGATTGATTTATTTGCACATTATTTGTTTACTTATCAAAATTTTGTGAGCGCAGCTCCTTATGTTTTGTGTTCACTTTGTCCATCCGTAGCCTCCCTGGCGGTTTTCCCGAGTGTGGCTCGGGGTTAAAATTCAGGACCATTAGCGGTAACCCCGAGCCACACTCGGGATTACATCGCAGGATCCTGGTGCCTCCTTACTTACCTTGTCCCCGGGATCCTGCGATGTCCCCCGCAGTGTCCGTGGGCTCCGTCCTCCTCCGAAGCCTCTCCTTGCCAGGCTCCGTTCCCTGCGAGCGTCGGGAGGCACGGGGGTGGAGCCTGGCGGCAAATTAAAAAAAAAGAGTAAAAATCATAACACATACAGTACTGTAATCTTACAGATTACAGTACTGTATGAAATGATTTCACATCCCTTTTGTCCTCAGTGCTTTGGCCCATGTCCTGCATGCAGTTTTACATGATATACACTGTTCTTTCTGCCTGGAAACTGCAGATTGTCCATAGCAACCAAAAAGTGTCCCTTTACGTCAAAAGAGGCTTTAGACCAGCTAGAAAACAGCGATAGTAAATTAGAACACTTGCAGAATTGAGCGATAGTGAATTGTGGGGAAATTTATTTTATTACTATTTATTTTTATTTTTTTAAATTTTTTTTTTTTTTTATTATAATTTATGTTTTTGTGTTTCAAACTTTATCATACCCAGGATATCTACTAGACTCTGGTTTGGACAGATTTAAGTGTGTTATTGTTAAGATTTACAGACCTACAATATAAAACGCCAAATTTCCATGCAAAATAATTGTACCGCTTTTAGCACCTAAAATCCGAAATAATCATACCGCCAGGGAGGTTAAAAGTCACTGGATTTTCACTAAACTTTTGCTGTTTGTTCATTTTCCATTGGAGGAATTTTTCAGGGTTACACTGTCTACTGGAGGACTTTATATATGTCACAAGATTCATTTTTTGGGACGTATTATTATTCATAATATTTTTTTAATTTATTCATTTAAATTTTGTAAATGTTATCATGTTTGCTTAATAAGTTACTTTGAGAGCTCAGCTCCCTTTTTTATCTATCTTTATTTGTATGTATTTCACTTTGAGTTGCAGCTAGAGTTATTAGGTTTGTATACGGCGCAGTTTTTTTCTTACATTTTCAACTTGGAGTCTATGCCTCTCCACTCTTCCTCCAGATTCTGGGACCTTGATTTCCAAATGAAATGCAAAATATTCCACAGTCCCTGATGATTTGAGGAGCCATGTCATCTGCTGCCAAAAGTACCAATACCTGGTTTAATGATCATGGTACCACTGTGTTTGATTGGCCAGCAAACTTGCCTGACCTAAACCCTATAGTTAATCAGTGGGGTATTGTCAAGGGGAAGATGAGAGACACCAGACTGTCAGGGCTGGGCTCAGCCCTTCCTTCTCTGAGCTGGCCGTTCAGCTGTCAGCTAATTGCCAGCTCCTATCTCTCCACAGTTACTCAGCTGTTGATATCCTGCTCGTCAGTCCTGCCTACTTAAGCCGTCCAGTCCAGATGTTCTCTGCCTTCACCTTGATCAACATCACAGAGTCATTCTCCTGTGTTCTTGTTTAAAGACTTGCTTTGCTGACATCCCTTCCGGCTCCAGATCCTGCTTGCTGTTCCACTACATTGATCCCTGACTTCTGGCTTGGCTGACTATTCGTTCTGGTTACTAAACTTTTGCTGAGCTTTTGTTAGGGACCATGGATTGTGGGCTCCTTGAGGGTAGGGACCGATGTGATTGTGTGATATATGTGTGGAGCACTGCATAAAAATTGACAGCACTATATGGGTACCTTAAATAAAAAAATAGGGATAATTGTAGACATGCACACACACACTTGCTCAGGTTGAACTCGATGGACTGGTGTCTTTATTCAACCTTACTAACTATGTAACTATGTAACTTTGCTATGTTTTGACTATGTTTGTTTTTTTTTTTACTTTTATTATTAAACAAGTGTGATTTAACTGTTCTTCTGTCTTGGTCTGATTTCATGGTTTCTGACACAGGCCCAACAATGCAGACGAGCTGAAGGCCGCTATTAAAGCAACCTGGGCTTCCATAACATCTCAGCAGTGCCACAGGCTGATCGCCTCCATGCCGCGCCGCATTGATGCAGTATTTCATGCAAAAGAAGCCCGACCAAGTATTGAGTGCATACTATACTGTAGATGGACATACTTTTTAGTAAGCCACCATTTCTGTATTAAAAATGCTTTTCTTTATTGGTCTTATATAATATTCAAATTTTCTGAGATACTAAATTTTGGGTTTTCACTAGCTGAAATCATCAACATTAAAAGAACAAAATGCTTGAAATATATTACTCTGTGTGTAATGAATCTATATAAAATATATGAGTTTCACTTTTTGAATTGAATTACTGAAATAATATGATATTCTAATTTTATGAGATGCACCTGTAAATACATTATGCCTAGTATAATGGACAAATCAGAAAATCTCTTTCACCTTACTACTTAAAATATATGTGATATACCCTTGTACACTGTTCATGCAGTTGATTTATTATCAGGGCTTTTTTTCTCAAACAATAGGCGCTGTAACTTAACCACGACCCCCCAAAACCCCTCCACCCACACACACTCTCCAAATCACATCAAATAGTGGGTGTGGTCAGTCAAATTTCACGAACAGTAGGAAGGTCTTAAAGGGGCATTAAATACCAGGATTGCATTATATACAGAGTGCAGAGTTCAGGGGGGTTACACACAGAGTCCAAAGCTGTCACTTGTAAACACAGAAACCGGACTTTTGTGTTTACAAGTGATTGTGGTGAGCAGCCCCCCCCCCCCCACCCCCAGGGTCTGAGCCAGAGGTGGTGGAACTGAGTTCCACCAAGTTCCCCCTGAAAAAAAGCCCTGTTTATTATATTTCCTGTCATTTCCTGTAGCCCTGATGAAGGGGGTTTACCACACCTCTGAAAACATTGCCTTGTTATTAAATGTAAAATCATTCTGTATTCTACACAACCAGTCTAGCATTTTCCTCCCTGCTTCTTTGGTTAATTTAAGAAAGTAAAATACAACAGTGATTTTAATTTTTTTCCACTCTATTCAAAGTTTAAAAAAAAAATATTTTGGTAGGAGTTAAGTTTTAATTTGTCTTTGAGGGGATTTGAGGGCAAATGTAATCTTTTAACAGTTCCTATAGCTGTTGAGAAGAAAACTGTTTGCACATTACAGTTGTAGATACCATTGACCACTGATTTTATGATCCATTGTTTATTACTGCTAATAGACAGAAGGACCTTGCATTGTTTCATTATTTTTATAGAAGCCGATAATCACCCCTCATCATGTCCCTCTGCAAACAGTGAACATCTTGAGGCTTTTGTTTAATCAAATTGTCAGTGAGAGAATGTGAGGAAGGATATGACTTCTTAATCTCAGACCGCTGTCTTGTAGCTCAAAATATGTCATGATAGCAAAGTTTTTATTTGTAGCTCACCTAAAAAATATTTCTATTTCTAGATGATTACATTTTTAGTAGGCCCATATCCATTTAACAGGTATACAGGAATTCATAGAGTCAAGTATAAACCTATATGTAGACATACTGTACAATCTCTATTTCAGGTAATAAATAGAAGGAGATATTTAACGCCACGTTTTCTATGGTGGATATTAGCCATCTTCCAGGGTGTTTAATTTTCCTTCCTTCCCTTTTCCTTAATACTGTCCCCTTATTTTTATTCTTTTTTAAACCCCTTTTACCCCTTAAATACTTTTTTAATAGGATAGAGCAGCCTTTCTCAGCTGGGGTCCTGCCTGAGATTGTCAGGGCATCTTTGTAGAGAAAGACATTTAGATGAGACTAAGCTCCCGATCCTCAGCCAAACTGTACATCGGTACTGGGGGAGCTCGGTCAGGACCTCTGCCACCCCCTACAGTGCAGTACTGGGCAGTGCGTGTGCAGGCACAGCACTGCAATTTAAAAAAGGTTGTGTATTTTTATATATGTATGTATGTATGTACAGTATCTCACAAAAGTGAGTACACCCCTCACATTTTTGTAAAAATTTGATTATAACTTTTCATGTGACAACAAATGCCACTTTGCTACAATGTAAAGTAGTGAGTGTACAGCTTGTAAAACAGTGTAAATTTTCTGTCCCCTCAAAATAACTCAACACACAGCCATTAATGTCTAAACTGCTGGCAACAAAAGTGAGTACACCCCTAAGTGAAAATGTCCAAATTGAGCCCATTTAGCTATTTTCCCTCCCTGGTGTCATGTGACTCATTAGTGTTACAAGGTCTCAGGTGTGAATGGGGAGCAGGTGTGTTAAATTTGGTGTTATCGCTCTCACTCTCTCATACTGGTCACTGGAAGTTCAACATGCCACCTCATGGCAAAGAACTCTCTGAGGATATGAAAAAAAGAATTGTTGCTCTACATAAAGATGGCCTAGGCTATAAGAAGATTGCCAAGACCCTGAAACTGAGCTGCAGCATGGTGCAAAAGAATATACAGCGGTATATAACAGGATATGTTCCACTCAGAACAGGCTTCGCCATGGTCGACCAAAAAAGTTGGGTGCACATGGTCAACGTCATATCCAGAGGTTGTCTTTGGGAAATAGATGTATGAGTGCTGTCAGCATTGCTGTAGAGGTTGAAGGGGTGGGGGGGTCATCTTGTCAGTGCTCAGACCATACTCCGCTCACTGCATCAAATTGGTCTGCATGGCTGTCGTCCCAGAAGGAAGCCTCTTCTAAAGATGATGCACAAGAAAGACCGCAAACAGTTTGCTGAAGACAAGCGGACTAAGGACATGGATTACTGGAACCATGTCCTTTGGTCTGATGAGACCAAGATAAACTTATTTGGTTCATATGGTGTCAAGCGTGTGTGGCGGCAACCAGGTGAGGAGTACAAAGACAAGTGTGTTTTGCCTACAGTCAAGCATGGTGGTGGGAGTGTCATGGTCTGGGGCTGCATGAGTGCTGCCGGCACTGGGGAGCTATAGTTCATTGAGGGAACCATGAATGCCAACATGTATTGTGACATACTGAAGCAGAGCATGATTCCCTACCTTCGGAGACTGGACTGCAGGGCAGTATTCCAACATGATAACGACCCCAAACACACATCCAAGATGACCACTGCCTTGCTAAAGAAGCTGAGGGTAAAGGTGATGGAATGGCCAAGCATGTCTCTAGACCTAAACCCTATTGAGCATCTGTGGGGTATCCTCAAATGGAAGGTGGAGGAGTGCAAGGTCTCTAACATCCACCAGCTCCGTGATGTCTTCATGGAGGGGTGGAACAGGACTCCAGTTGCAAGCTGTGAAGCTCTGGTGAACTCCAAGCCCAAGAGGGTTAAGGCAGTGTATTGCCTATATGTGTGTGTATTAGAGGTCTTCTCGCATCTTCTCTGGTCTCACGATTCGATTTGATTACGATTATCTTGTCAAAGATTTGATTCCGCGATGCATCACAATGCATCATGATTACCGACGAACTTCCACTTCCGCTTGGAAGGCGGCCCTTCCACCCTGCAATTTTCTGGGACACATCACAGGTCCCAAAAGATTGCCCGGCCATTCAGGACAGAGCAGTGAGACATGCACACCCGGCTGTGAAGCTGCAAGCTGTCACAGCCGGATGCCCACAGTAGTATTGCCAGCGCCGTGGACAGGTGGGGGAGAGAAGGGAGAGTTTGGGTGGCCACGTCGCTGGATTGTGGGACAGGTGAGTGTCTTTTTATTAAAAGTTAGAAGATACACTTTTTTTGTAGCTGCTGACTTTAAATAAATAAAAAATTTACTGGAACTCCGCTTTGAATTAAAAATAACCTCACTCCCTTAACCACTTCAGCCCCGGAAGATTTGGCTGCTGAATGACCGGGCCATAATTTGCGATTCGGCACTGCGTTACTTTAAATGACAATTGCGCGGTTGTGCGATGTTGTACCCAAACAAAATTGATATCCTTTTTTTCCCATAAATAGAGCTTTCTTTTGGTGGTATTTGATCATCTCTGCAGTTTTTATTTTTTGCACTATAAACAAAAAAAGAGCAACAATTTAAAAAAAAAACACATTATTTTGTACTTTTTGCTATAATAAATATCCCCATTTTTTTTTTAAAAAAAGCTATTTTTTTCTCAGTTTAGGCCGATATGTATTCTTCTACATATTTTTGTTGAAAAAAAACAAAACACAATAAGCGTATATTGATTGGTTTGCGCAAAAGTTATAGCGTCTACAAAATAGGGGATAGATTTATAGCATTTTTATTATTAGTTTTTTTTTTTACTAGTAATGGCAGCGATCTGCGATTTTTATCGGGACTGCGACATTATGGCGGATACATCGGACACTTTTGACACATTTTTGGGAGCATTGGCATTTATACAGCAATCAGTGCGATAAAAATGCATTGATTACTGTAAAAATGTCACTGGCGGGGAAGGGGTTAACACTAGGGGGCAATCAGGGGGTTAATTGTGTTCCCTGTGTGTGTTTCTAACTGTAGGGGGAGGGGGCTGACTAGAGGAAATGACAGATCGTGATTCCTAGGTAATAGGAACACACGATCTGTCACTCCTCAAAGAACAGAACAGGGACGTGTGTGTTTACACACACGTCCCTGTTCTGCCTCTCGTGCCCGCGATTGCTTGTGGCCGGCGGTTATCGCGACCGTCGGCCACGAGCATAGGCACCTCCGATGTGACTTCCCGGCCAGCCTCTCGACTTTCTGCTCTCACGTCTCTCCCGACGTCAGCAGGGAATTCTCAGCCCCGCCCGCCTCTCTTCTGATTTGATAGCGACAGTCAGCGGGCGGGGCTGAGAATTCTCTGCTAACGTCAGGAGAGAGGAGAGCTGGAAGTGAGAAGAGAGAGGCGGGCATTGTACACAACAGGGGAGGGGCGGGGCAATGACATCACCGGCAATCAATTTTTAGGGTCGCATGCATCAATGTAGCTTTGGGGACACCCAAATTGTTATGCATCGATGCAGTGATTAATTTCAGCACCCCTAGTGTGTATGTATGTACAGTATATACAGTATGTATGTATGCATGTGTTTATACTGTATGTGTGTGTATGCACCAGATGTCTGTGTGTAATATGTATGTATGTGTGTGTTTATACTGTATTCGTGTGTATGTTTATACACTATATCACCAAAAGTATTGGGATGCCTGCCTTTACACGGGTATTAATGGCACATTTAATGGCATCCCAGTCTTAGTCCCTAGAGTTCAATATTGAGTTGGCCCACCCTTTGCAGCTATACCAGCTTCAGCTCTTCTGGAAAGGATGTCCACAAAGTTTAGGAGTGTGCCTATGGGAATGTTTGACTATTCTTCCAGAAGAGCATTTGTGAGGTCAGGCACTGATGTGGACGAGACGCCCTGGCTCGCAGTCTGTGCTCTAAATTATCCTAAAGGTGTTCTATCGGGTTGAAGTCCAGACTCTGTGCAGGCCAGTCAAATTCCTTCTCTCCAAACTCGCTCATCCATGTAATTTTGGACCTTGTTAGTGCATTGGTGCGCAGTCATGTTGGAACAGGAAGGGACCATGCCTGAACTGTTCCCACAAAGTTGGGAGCATGAAATTGTCCAAAATGTCTTGTATGCTGATGCCTCCTTAAGAGTTCCCTTCATTGGAACTGAAGGGCCAAGCCCAACCCCTGACACACAACCCCACACCATAATCCCCCCTCCATGAAATTATTTGGACCAGTGCACAAAGCAAGGTCCATAAAGACATGCATGAGCAAGTTTGGGGTGGAGGAATTTGACTGGCCTGACCTCAACCCCATATTACACCTTTGGGAGGAATTAGAGTGGGGCTTCGAGCAAGGCCTTCTCGCCTAACATCAGTGCCTGACCTCACAAATGTGCTTCTGAGAGGATGGTCAAACATTCCCATTGAAACACTGCTAAAACTTGTGGACAGCCTTCCCAGAAGAGTTGAAGTTGTTATAGCTGCAAAGGGTTGGCCAACTCAATATTGAACCCTACGGACTAAGACTGGGATGACATTACAGTTCATGTGCGTGTAAAGGCAGGTGTCCCAATACTTTTGATAATATAGTGTACATACTAGGACCCATTTAGACAGAATTAAACAAACCATAACAGTATGTCTTAGGAGTTTGGCAATGTATGTGTGTATGTATTTGTGTGTGTGTGTATGTGTGGGTTTTTAAGCTCAGATCACTTTTAGGAGGCATTTGAAAAGTATGTCACCTCCTCATTGCCTATTTTAATTCAGCTCCACAGTTGTAGGGCAGCCCCATTCTGCAGCTAAAGGTGAAGCAGTTGGGAGTGGTAAAAATGGCTCAACGACATGGTTTAACCCCTCCCCCATCCCAGCCTCACTTGCGATCAAGTCCTTGGTTCACATCTGTGTGACTGTCTGCTGCATGTAAGGCAGCCCATTCCATTCAATGGACTGCCCTACCCACAGAAACACATAGAAAAAAGTCCCCAACCTTTTGTTTACCAATGTGTGGGGGTACCATTAGGAATTAGTGGCACACCTGCATGTCTGCTAAAGAGCAACGTGTTCCGGCACACACAGTGATGTGAACCAAACCTTAGACTTGGGTGTCTTGAGAATGAAAATACTTTTCCAGGGGGGACTTGATTGGAAAATGATTAGGAAACGCTGGGCTAGAGGAAGGCTAAAATCTCTGTTGGCATTTTATTGCTGTCTGCGTGTTGAAAAGCTGCAGCTGCAGATACTGTATGACTCTTAGCTGCGAGAATAGTACTGGAAACATGAACTAGCCCTTCTTGTTTTATTGGAACTAACAGTGACATATATACAGGAAATTACACCATACTGATATAGTTCTGTAAGGGGGACTACAATTGGGCAGGTGTTGGCCCCAAATCGTACAGTCCCCGCCCCACAGCAATAAAGTGGTATTAAAGTCTTGTTTTTTTTTTTTTTGTTTTCCTGCTCTGTGCAGTGGTTTTGCATAGGGTAGCCCAGATTCTCCTCTTCTCGGGTCTGTCCCTCCTGTCGAGTGCTTACACAGCAAGCAGCTTGCTATGGGGTCACCTGAGCCGAGATGCTGCTCTGTGTGTCCATTCAGACACAAAGCCGTGATTCAGCCCTGCCCCCTCTCTCTCCTCATTGGCTAACTGACTTTGATCGACAGCAGCAGGAGCCAATGGCATCTGCTGCTGTCTCAGTCAATGAGGGAAATTTCCAGACAGCCGAGGCTCTTGTGTAACATCGCTGGATCGAGATGTGGCTCAGGTAAGTATTAGGGGGGCTGTGGGGGCTGATAGAATGCATTAAGATAAAAAACTTCTACCTTGAGAAACCACTTTAAGATTCCATCACCAGGTCACAGGACCTGCAGCTGACGATCATACTTACCCAGGACAGCGTTGGACCCTGGATTTAACTTTATTTATCCAACACAGGGGAATTTATTTATATATCCAAACCTATTATCGGTTACCGTTGACTAATAAAATGTTGGATCCAGGGTGCGCTAATTGTGATGTGAAGCGTGCCAGCTGGTCAAAATAGATAAACCAGCCCGCTAAAATTCATGTGTCTATGTAAATATTCACAAAAAATACAAACACAAAACTTGAATAAGATTACAAAAAGGAAATACACAGCAAAACAAACATAGAAACTGTATGGCCTTCCAAGGCAATTTTTAGATGTGTCGGTATAGATGTACCATCATCCAAATAGATTGAAAGGGATTATTTGGGAGTGTGGGCCCCACCCCAGATATTACTCAATTACAGATGTATGATCCTGATGAAGCGTTAATATCCGTGAAACATGTTGAAATGTTACATGTCATCTGAGAACACAAAATTCTTTTAATATACATATGTTTGCTGTCCATTTGTTACTTTTGTATAAATAAACATTGTGTTTTTACTAATAATTTGTACTTTATGGCTATACCCACTTTATATGTACCGTAATTGTCCACTTGCCTTTTGCTCTTGGTGAGTCTGGGGTGGGGCCCACACTCCCAAGCAAAACAAACATGCAGAATAACTAAAGTATTGATAATTAAACAATGTGTTTGAGCAATTATAAAGTAGATATCTATACAGCAAATATAATATATGTGATTGGTAGTTTTAATGGATTGAGTGAAAACAGTCGGTGGTGTGAGTTGAAAGTACAAAACAGTCCACAACACCATATAGATGTGAAAACATATATGACACAATTCAGTCCTCCGATAAGAACAGTGTTTTCCAAAAGAGATATTGAATCCCCCACCAGGCTAGGAGAGTTACATTCACCGCGAGTGGAATAGATAAATGATCTGCTTACCAGATCTATTTGACCTCTTTCCTAGGAAAGATAGTTAAATAGTGCTTGTGAAGGATAGTGCCTGCTCACATGGATGGGATCGATAAAATAGAGATCCTCTTCCTCAAAGGCACAGGCAGGATATACAAGGAAAACAAGGGAACATCCATAGCATAATACTGTCTTGTTTATTAATAAAATTCAATCATAAAAAAGGTGGCCAAATGGCCTCTTACATTTAAAAGTGCCTAGTCCCCCTAGTACTGGGGCTGCTGGCTTGTCAGAAAAGTGCTGTGTGTAATAGTCTCCACTCCACCTCCGTGGATAGCGTGCGTTCCACCGGCTTAGATCGACAACCAGCCAGACCGGATATTGCATAGGCAAAGGAAACGTGACCAGGTACCGCCTCAACGTACGTTTCGTTGTTTACGTCTTCAGGAAGCGTACCTGGTCACTAATGGGCACGTCCTTTTGTAGTGGAAACAATTTGTATGTAGAGCTTAGTGCGCAGCCACAATCCAGGTTAGGGAACATTACCAAAATTGTTCTTCATTGCATTGGCACATATAGAACCAAAAACAGTGTAAGTTGGTGAAAAATATAATATATATCCTTTCCCACATGTATACAGTTGATATTTAAAAATAAACAATAAATTAAAAATCTCCCATATAATGAATTTGGGAAACTGAGTATTATCGGCGACTTCCTCTAGATGGCGACAGAGTTTGATCGCAAACTACAGTTTATTACAATAGGTTAATTGACCCGCACATCGCCTGAATAGAAATATTTACAAAAATTATAAAAAATTGTAAATAGAAAGGGACTGTATTTAAAAAAAATCTAATATACAAATAGGGAATGTGGTGAAAAGAAAAATATTTGTGCTATATACCACAGTAAAAATATATGGAATTGAATTAAACCATGAAAGGAAGGGGGACTAGTCATTGGATATAAAACAATTCAAATCCAATTCTATATTCATTCCCAGTGGTTGCATACTTCTCAATTTATATATCCACTGGGTTTAATTTTTAGAGATTTCTCTCCTCATATGGGTCCCCCTCCAATGTTTGGTGATTTTGTCAATTCCACAAAAAGTGCATAGTGCAGGGTCACTGTTGTGATATAATTTAAAGTGTCTTGAGACACTATGATTTGGAAAGCCTTTTTTAATATTAGTTAGGTGTTCATTAATTCTGGTTTTTAATTGTCTCGTTGTTCTACACACATATTGTAGGGAACAAGGACATTACAAAACATAGGTGATGTGGTCCGAGTTGCACGTAATAAGGGGTTTATTGGTAAACTTCTCTTTGGTTACTACTGATTGGAACTGTGAGACCTTTTTAGATGTACCTGGTCTCCTGGTTATTTTACAGGCTTTGCACCTGGTGCAAAAATGAAACCCAGACCCATCCAGAAAGGTAGAAGCCTTCCTGGGTGGGTCTGGCACATTACGGGCTATTCTATTCCTCAGCCCTGGGGCCCTCCTATATATGAATTTAGGTTTAGAGGGAATGGCAGATAGTAGATCTTGGTCTTTTAACAAAATGGGCCAATGTTTTTTAATAATGGTTTAACCTGTTTATATTGTCTGTTGAAACCCGTCACGAAAGTCATCTCGCCATCGTATTCAGGTTTCGGTTTGGTTGTCAATAAAGATTGTCTATTCATTGCAGATACCTGTGTCAGCACTTTGGCTAGGGTGCTCTCCGGGTAACCCTTTTCCAGGAATCTTCTGGTCAGCACCTCAGCCTGGGTCTGAAAATCCGCATCATTTACACAATTACAATGGAGTCTCATATATTGTCCTTTAGGGACTGCCCCTATCCACTTTGGATGGTAGCAACTATGTGTTGGTACGTACCCATTTCTATCAGTCGCTTTGAAAAAAGTTTTGGTATCATAACTCCTAAGATTTTTTGTTATCGTCAGGTCCAAAAAGTTGGCAGAAGTGTCACTATATTCTGCCACAAATTTTAGGCCATAACGATTGTTGTTCATTTGGGATGAGTAAATTTGGAAACTGGTAACCGACCCCCTCCAAAATATAATCACGTCATCAATGTACCTTTTATAAAAGGCTAATGACGTATTTTTGTTATTAAAGACGGTTTCTGACTCCCACTTATTGAGCACTACATTGGCCACACTTGGGGCATAGCGAGCGCCCATGGCTACACCCCCGTCTGGTTGTAGTATTCATCTCTGGCCCAGAAGTAGTTGTTACTTATAGCCAGCTTGAGGCCTTTAATAGAATTTATTTGAACTTTTTTGAGTTTAGATTCTCTCATTAGTGCCCACCTAAGGACCTCTAATGCATCCTTATGTTGGATATTGGTATATAAGGACTCAATATCCACTGTGACCATAATTATATCTTCCGTAGCCACCATCTTCTGCAGAAGCACAATTAAGTCCCTGCTGTCTTTTAAATATGATGGACTTTGAGATACTAAAGGCTTGAAGAATACATCAAGATACTCCCCAAGTCTTGAGAAGAGGGAATCAATCCCACTAATTATGGGTCTACCTGGAGGGGATACTTTGTTTTTATGTATTTTGGGTACTATATACTTAACTGGAATTTTTGGGGCGCGTAGGGTTAGGTACTCTGCTTCTTTTTGGTTAAGCATTTTCTTATTTAATCCCTGTGTTATCCACTTAGTCAACTCGGTTTTTAGTCGTAGGGTAGGGTCCCCCTTTAGTTTTTGGTACGTAGTTTGATCATTGCGTAGCTTATCCATTTTTTTAAGGTAGTACTCTTTGGAGAGCACCACTAATCCCCCCCCCTTATCTGCTGGTCTCACCACTATTTGTTTATTTTCTTCTATTGATTTTATTCCTTCCCAAATTCCTTCCTTGGAAGTATATTTTTTAATTTCTAGATCCCTGACTTCATCTTGTACCATATGTTTGAACACTTCTAGTGATTTGTCCCCTTTTTAGGATTAAATATAGATTTATTTCTCAAACACTGTGAACAAAGGCATCTCCATGGTTAACCGTTTCTGTTTTAATAATAGAATTAGTAAAATGTTTTTTAATATTTAGCTTTCTCGTAAATTTTTCAATGTCGATAAATAAATCAAACTTTTCTACATTTTTGTTGGGAGCAAATTTAAGTCCTTGGTTGAGTACTTCCAATTCTTAATCCGAAAATTGGACCCCTGCTAAATTGAAAATGCCCTGGTTTACTTTTCCCTCTTTCTTTTTCTTTCTCCCTCTTCCTCTTCTACCTCTTTTTTTAAGGGTTCTTTGGGGACATATGGGGAACTGGGTGGGATACGGTAGGGTTCCTTCTAACTTCTCTATTCCCCCTTGATGTTGATTGTAGTAGGGGCCCAGTCTCCCTCTAAAGTTTCCTCTAGATGCCCCTCTCGGGGCTCCGGGAGGATAGTGATTTTGGGTTGGTTCATAATAATTGTAATCTGGGGGTCTATTGTCTAAAGGTCCAAACCTGTTATAGGTTTGTACTGGATGCAGAGGAGGGTAGGGATAGGGATTGGGTGGGTAATGATTTTTTTGGTTTTTGGAATTGGTAGACGGTTTAATCGTTTTTTTGGGGGTACTAGACTTTTTGGGAGTTTTAGCTAATTGGACTGCTACATGTTCCCTTTCTACCGAATTTTCAAGTGACGGAGTGGGAAGTAGAGTCTCCTGCCATTTGTATACTTTATTTTCTTCAAAGTCCTTACCGTTGACTACTTGTAGCTGCAGCTTCCATTAGTTCTATCCCCTGGGTAAGCTCTCTTTATAATATTTGATATATGGATTTTTGCATGCATTTACCAATATCCCCCCTGATAATGCATGGAGATGTGGCTTTTTATTTGGAGATTTTCTCCCCATTTTTTTCTCTTTGTGAGCATATTCAGATCTTGGAAGTGTCCCATGGGCCGGCAGGCGTATCTACACCAGGAAATGTTATGTCTTCACTTGTGGATACCTTTTACCACTGCAGGTAAGAGCTATATCTTTTTAAAAATGTTATTAAAACATATGGTGTGCCACTACTTGATGGATGCAAACAGAAAAGCTCTTCAGTCTGTTGTGTACTGATATTTCTATTTATTAACTTATGACCGTTGTATTTTTTGTTTGTTTGTTTTTTCTCATGGAGGGTTAGAACCCCTGTCATAATTTTTTTCTTTCCCTTCTGCCTTCTTCCAGAGTAGACCATTCATAATAATGAGATGTTGCAATTGTATAGATATTTGTACATGTGTTTTGATTTCCTTATTAGATATATTTAATCAGAGCTTTCTGTGATATTTAATCTACTCGGTCTTAAAGAAGTGGGTGCTCCTGCGAAACGCGTAGACCAGCTTACTATAATTTACATATATCTAAGCTCTGTATTATGTGTATATTTTAATTGTGTGTTGTATGGTACATGTTATGATACCTTTTTAATGTATATTTTCAATAAAAATTTTGTATTTTTACAAAACAATTTAGTGCTTACTTGGCTCTTGTGGGCATACTTAAAGTCCCATTACCCTTCTGTTTGTTTTTGGGATCAACAACCAATGAAAAGGTCGGCAACATGGTGCATCATGCTGGATAAACAAACAACAGAACATTCACAAATGCAGTACATAACCTATGCTATCCAAATCATTTCCCAACAGTAACAGTGCAACAGTATAAATATTAACATCAGTACCATCTAGGTTCCCCAAGAGTGCCAAAAACACTATTCTCTACTTATGGAGGGTATACCATGACCCCAGGCTGCCCCTTATCTAGCCCAAGTGGGTACTCCCATACATTTTCCTAATACTCTTTCCAGTTATGAAAAACTATACAAACCAGTAGCCCCACCATTTTAACTTCCATGCACTTTGCTGCTTTCCTTTTGTGGAGAGCCAGATTTTCATCTTAAAATACATATAGTATTACCAGGAATCTGTACAAAATTGCCTCATAAAAAAAAATATTTTAGCCATGTTCAAAAATTCTGACTTCAGTGAGCATGTCCAAGGCATATTCTAATCCCAACTTTAAGTGTATACCCCTTCACCAATGCCACACTTGTACTAACTAACAAGGAAAATAACAAACATTCCCAACATCCTAAGGGAAGGTTTGGTAACATTTTTCTACCACCTAAGATTGTTCCCTACCTCACTAAAGACAATAAATGGCTACCTCTTATCTCTTCCAGTCGCTAACCACCTATCTAACCAAAATTCTTCCTCCCCCTATTCAAAACTAAACAACTAAACTTAACAACAATATTAATAAACCTTTCATTCCAGCCTGGTCGGCACCAGTAATGCCCCTCCTCCTCCCAGGGCTCCATAGCAGACTCAACAGACTTCCAATGGCTCCCCAACTATTTCCAACCAATTTTAAATCTAACATATTAAAATAAAATAGAGCAGGACTGACCTTGCTCTCATAATTCTTGATATATTTTTAAATCAAAAGTGCTCCACAAATGGAATCAAATAAAATAAAATACTGACCTAAATTCAATGCCTCTTAGCACTCTTTAATTTGGAAGCATTCTGCAATTGCCCCGGAATATAGGTCTACTAAATGTATTTTTGTTTTCCTTAAATCCCCTAGTTTCTTTCAATAGCAGTCATATCCTTGTTCATTAAAGCCAATTTTATCTTTTGACTAGAAGCATCAGTATCAAAGAAGAAGGTAAGCCCTTAATCAAAAAGATTTTCCAACGAAAAAAAAATTAGTTTCAATTTTTTTGTTATAAAAGAGAGGGTAGGCAACAAAATATATTCACAATTAGGCTACAAAAAAAAAAATCTCACAAGAGTGAAACATATAGTAAAGTTAGTTCTTTCAATTTTCATAAGTAATTCAACTTTGTTATAATGATCTTCTGGAAGGGAAAGAGACAATAGAGTAGTAAATCTATATTCAAGTTTATTAAAACGATGTAGATAGTATAGTGTATGTAAGTATAATTATGAAAGGAAACAATCCCATTTTTAAGCATTGCATATGTGCCTCAAATTATTTGTACAAGTCCAATGATAAATACCACTTTCAGGAGTGCATACTCTTGAAGCACCCTCTAGTGTAGTGTGCTAGAAATGTAGATTTTTTTTGTTAGTGTAGGTAAATTGTTAGGCTTGGCTGGCAGGGAGGCTGGATGACTCATCAGGCAGCATCTCTGGTACCTCCCCCTACTTGCTGGAACCTTGGAGAAGTTTACAGAAGAATGGGAGGGAGGTTAAGAGGCACTGCCTGAAGTATTGAGGTGGGCTGGAGGGGGGTAGACCCCTCCTAAATACTCAGAGTCAGCAAGCAAGGGCAGTGTGGAGTTCGAGTGGAAGCTGGAGATAGAGTGCTGTCAGAGGACCTTGAGGGTAGCACCCTAGTCTGGGGGTGTGACCTCGGGTCTGGGGCTCGGGAGCTGGAGGGATCCTCTTTAACACATGGAAGAGTCCTGTCCAGAGGCATGGGAGCAAGAGTGAGGACAGCAGGAGCCAGCTAGCATGTCAGGGAGATCTTCAGGCAGAAGACAGCCTGGTGACTAGTGAGTGTGGGAGGACTGTGCGAAGTAGCCAAGAGGGCTAGTGAAAGGGGCAGCTGCAACCAGGTGGGCTGGCAGTGCCTGAAGAGGGGGTGCTGGTATCAGTAGCCACAGGAATGTAGAATGTAGCTGGACACTGGACTTTTTCTACACACCAAAGGGGCCCTTGATCCCTGCCTGTAAAAGGGCTTTTGCTTGATCTGGCTGAGCGCCTTGCCAGATCAAGCAAGCAGCTAGGTCTGAGTTGTTTTGCAAGCAAGTGATGTGCTGGAGGAGGAAGAGTGTATATTGAGAGTGTATATAGTTGTCCCTAAACTGAGACTTTGTTTCAGTCACGTGGGCATACCATAATATCCATATCCCCATTCAAGTTTATTGGCCCGTAATAAAAAAAACAAAACAAAGCTGATGGGCTGTTTTCTGACTAAAGCAAGCCTGTAAAAAATCTGGTGTGCCTGGCTGTGGGGGATCCCTTTTCACGAGTGGCTCCTACAGGGGATGCGCTACACACTAATCACTCACTCACCTCAATATCAAAGGTGAGTAAACTAAAATTCCTTTTTTAAATTCTACTGAATGAGCAGAAATGAACTGGGAGCCCCTTCAGTCATTCATTTTACAATAGGGGACAGGAGCTTTGACAAAGTGGAATAGAAAATATTTTTATCTCCAGATATTCACATAACTTTCCCATCCAGCTTGACTGATTCTTTTCTTGGTGGTTGTTGTGGTCAGGGTTTTCTACTGTTTCAGATTCAGTGAAATATTATTGTCTTTCATGTAGATTTTGACTGCTGTCATTGAAGGAGACATTTTTCGGCAGTCTTTCTTAGGTTGGGGTTCTGTATTGGTGTGTAGACGTGCCAAAGAACAAGTATTCAGAGACAAAGGGGTCCAAATTAAAACTTCATATTCAGAAATCTTAAAACTATTCAATGTGTTTCAGGAGACTTATAAACCCTCTTCTTCGGGGCTAAAGGCAAGGAATCGGAAAATATTATTACAGAGATCAGAACCATAATTCTTACAAGCCAAGGAAAGTTGGCCATCATTTATATAGAAATGTTATTAAACATGAGCGAGGCAAAACTTTGACCAACTTTTTCCCAACTTGTAAGAAAAATGGTTCTAATCAATGAATATTTCTTTCTTTTCCTTTTAAATAAAAAGATTACATGTAGACCACAATTTGCTCAATGTTCAAAGCAAAGACTAGGATAAGGATCTCTAAAGTATTTAAAAAAAAAAGACTGCTATTTTCATCCAATGAGTCCAATGAGAAGGTTGAATCACGATTTGAGGAAATTAATTTACTCACATTATTATTATCACTCTAATTATCATTATTTCTACAGAAAGAGTTAGGATTTTATAGTACTATACCTAGCATATTACCTAGTATCATACCCATAATTGATAATTATCAATTATAATTGACAATGCTTTGTACATGCAGGACTTATATTGCATTAATGACCAAAGCTAACTTTTTTAGTATTGGATTGAATAGGGAAGGGTTAAATCTCTGTCAGGTCTTTTTCATTATCAGTGTCCCTGGAGACTCATTTTCTCTGCTTGTCCTGGTAGCTATGGTAATCGGGTAAAAAAACGATGGTAGAACCAAAAATTTGAAGTTGTCACCAGATCAGGAATAAAGGGGAAATCTTCTAATGGGAACACCTGTTCCAGTAACAACTGTCCAAGAGGTGGTCTCCCCTAACATAGACAAAAACATTTCTCTCACTTCCTGTTGTATACCTGGGACAGGAAGTGAAGGTAAATCACCAACAAGGGGCCACAGACAACAAGATGTTTGGACTGGGGTTCCAACCCTTACCTGCTGTATCTAAAACAAAAAAAAAGTTTTGGCTAGATTTACACTTCTCATTTAAGATTCTTTGGAACATTGAATAATATGCCTCAACATTTTAAACTTTGACTTTTCCTTTTTAAATGGTATACAAGTTTTTGAAGGCCACAAAGGCAGTCATCTGTTTTATATTTTAACACTTCTGGCAGCTGTAAAATAGCAGGCCAGTCTTTCTTTTAAGAATGTGTCATCATTCTCATCATTCTATCGAATTCAGCTCTGAAAAATACATCACTAAGGCAGAAGAGCCTTTCTCAGATATCTTTTAAGTCATCTGCTATTCTGCTATAAGTAGCAGAAAATATCAGATCCTGTAGATGTGCTGTGGAGTTGTTGTAAACATTAATTTAGGGATGTTAAAAAATTCAAAAGCAGACTCTTATCAGCTGCTGCTAAATAATGTGGACCATTGGTCAAAAACTGAAAAATCAGCAATGTTGCATAATTACAGTACTTAAACAAGTTGTATTTACTTTTTTTATTTTGTATTCCACTTTTGGCACCTATCCTCATGCCATGCCAGACTGAGAGGGTTGCTTGAGAGGCAGTTATTGCTACACCTAAGAGGGTGGGCCACTGCTTTACTGACTGAGAATACCCAGCCCCTTTTGCTTGACATCAGAGCATTAACTTTCATTGTATCACTTAGAAGGGGCATCTCAGTGAATAATATAAATGGTGGCCTTGCTGGGAGCAACAGAACATAAGGAGAGAACACATTAAAGAAGGTTGGCATCCAAACAGTGATAAATCATAAGCTTTCAGAAAACGTGTTAGCAGATTGGAGCTACAAAGTTCAGAGAGTAGATGTAAATGATGGGACATTTCACCTGAACTGTGCATCGGCAGAGAGCACTGGGAGTGGTGCTGAACCTATTCTATGAATGAATACAAGGCTCCCTCTGATTTGCTGAAATGGAGAGTCAGGAGGATCCCAGATAGCAAGGATAACTTGCCTCAAATTTGTGGCAGTGTTGAATTGTAAGTCTTTTAACTTGCTGCATATTTTCACTGGCAAGTTGTACAGTTGCAGAGCACTTGAAGCACAAGTTTTAGTTGACACTTTTCCAATTTGTAGCCAATTTGCATGGCAAGTCTCTAGCAAGAGCAACGTTGAATTGGTGAGTCTACAGCAAGAGCTCTGAAAGTCTACAGCATGAAAATTCAGCCACAGTGACCCCTGTGGTGGGATGACTATTGTACAACATAACTGAACCAGAACTTGCAGCAGTTAAAGGGGTTGTAAACCCTTAACGTTTTTCACCTTAATGCATTATGCATTAAGGTGAAAAACCTTCTGTAGTGCAGCAGCCCCCCAGAGCCCCCCCTCTACTTACCTGAACCTGATCTTTCCAGTGACAAGAATGAGCCCAGCAGCTGCAGCCGCTGTCTTGGGTCCTCATTGGACAGATTGATAGCAGTGGGAGCCATTGGCTCCCGCTGCTGTCAATCAACTCCAGTGACATGGGAGCCGGGGGCGGAGCTGAGTCCTGCTGTCTGTGTTGATGAACGCAGCAGCAGGACTTGGGATTGCGCCCACATTAGTGCCCCCTTGGAAAGAGGGTCTCCAAGGGGGCACTCGATGCAGGGAGGAGCCAGGAGCCAAAACCCTTGCACAGAGGAGGTAAGTATAACATGTTTGTTTTTTTGTTTGTTTTTTTAAACAAACCTTTACAACCCCTTTAATTTGCTGCATATTTTCACTGGCAAGTTGTACACTTGCAGAGAACTTGAAGCATAAGTTCTAGTTGACACTATTCCAATTTGTAGAAAATTTGCATGGCAAGTCTCTAGCTAGAGCAAAGTTGCAGTGGTGAGTCTACAGCAAGAGCTCTGCAAGTCTACAGCATGAAAATTCAGCCACAGTGACCCCTGTGGTAGGATGACTATTGTACAACATAACTGACCAGAACTTGCAGCAGACTTGCAGAATGTTTGCAAAGAAAGTTGATCTGGAGTCATGCAATGTGGACAGACTGGGGATAGGGTTAAATGTTTCCAGTTCAGTTCCCAGGCTTTTGCTCCTAGCCAACCCACCAGTGCTATAAAAAGGAGGATGGCTGAGGTCCAAAAAGTTTGTGGTGGGTTCCAGAGAAACAGGATCACCTGTGAGCATGGCCAGTGGTTCTATCGAAGAACCAGCATTAGTGGAGAACACCCAAGCCATGGACAATGTCATGGACTTTCACCTCATGAAGGTATGCCTGGGCCACTACATTATCTTAGTTAGGATCAGGGACAGGACGGTGTTCATATTGCACTGTCATGCATCATTTTTACAGTAAAGTTACATTAACCTTTCCGAGCCTGGTCTGAAGTTATTCAAAGGGGTGTATGTTGATTTTAATTTATTCCAAGGGACCTGGGCCTGTAAACGTACTATGGGGTATGACGTAATACTACTACAAAAGGTTAACATGGCAAAGACAAGGAAGAGGAGTATAGTTGCTATGGGTAACCAGGCACAGGAACAAGCTTTAGGCAACTAGTTGTTAGGCATAGTACCTGGTAAGTTGACAGGTCCTCTAGTAGCAAACGGGTTGATATTCTGGCTCCCTCCCTAGCCAGCTTAGCCAAAATGAACGTGGAGGTAGACTTTAAGCGTCTCTTACAGAGACAAGGAAGGAGACCATCTTAAACCAAAATGGCCTCCTGTTGAGAAAGCTAGTTCCCTGGCTGTCACGTTTATTCTTTGTTTTCAATGCTGTCTGCGTCTGCAACCTGGAATAAGTATAGAGATGAAGAACTTTATTGACACTCAATTACATCATGCTTGTTCTGGGTATGTGGCTCAAAAATACTAGAATGAAACACAACCAGGCGACGTGCATTTTCAGAGGAGGCCTGGCAATGGTAGCCCCCATACATTTCTCATTACAGAATCACTTTAAGGTTCATATTTTATCATAGCTCATTCCTGAGTGTTTTTGTCTTAAGCAGCAATGTAAAAACTTCTGACAGTTTTGCCTATACACCATTTTCTACATGAAGAGAAGTCAGCCCTTCTAACCCAATGCGATAATTAGCTAAACAACCAAGTTTAATAACTGCTCAAGGAATCAAAAAAAATGTGTAGAAGCATTACTAACAAGACACCATTAGCTGCTCTTAAAGCTGCGATCATGCAGCAATTACAGTAAACCATAAAATAGACGGGCAGAACATTTTACGCTCAGCAAGATGAAGGAGATGCATCTGCGAAATGTTATATTATGTGCGGTAAACAGAATCTAATTCTGTAATTCAGCAAAACACAAATGTCCCAGCACACCTTGTGGAAAATGTTAAGCTTTGTTGTTAATGTTCTTTTAAAAAAAATAAAAGTTTTTTTTTTTTTACCGCTGATGCCAGCTGGATACTGCCATCTCCAAATATATTAAAAGATTAAAAGCCACAGGCAAACAGGTGGTAGATGTGCAGTGGATAACAGTTTTTCGGAACACTGTGGAGACTGGTAATATATCTACGGCACATTTTGCTGACTGCATTTTATATTGTGTTCTGCATGAACTTAGTGATTAAATGTATTCAGATGTTGAGACAGTGTGAATTTGGCATCAGTATTTACCTGACCCAGGAGGATGCATGGAACATGGAGGAATTCAATGAATTACTTGTGACATTCTTCCTCCTTCTCTTTTATGACTAAAGTCGAATACCTAGCTATTTTGTTTTACATATAAAAGGGTCTTCCAGCACATGTGAAAGACAAAAAACACCTCTGGCTGCAATACCCACTTCTCTCTGACACTGTCCTTCATAGTGAACCTATACCAAAGCTACAGGCATAGGCGTGTGCAGGGGGTGTGCCAGGTGTGCCTAGGCATACCCTGCTCACTCTGTGTGGTGCCGATTCCCCCTACTGCCCAGGCTTCCCCCCCGTGTTGCACCCCCCCATCATCGCAGTGCAACTGGCTTCCCTCTTCTCCCCCTGGCTGCTATGGGGGATGTTTCATGGTGGAGAGTGAGGGATGGGGCTAATCAATAGGTCATTTACCGGCCCCTTCCTTTTCTAAATGAAAACACTCACCCACTGTGTTCAGTCACGGTGTTTCCTAAGCTTCAGTTTGTGAATGAAAAGGGAAGCTGCTCAGCACAAAGCACTTCCCATTCATTCACTGTCCAGTGCAGCTGAGGCTGTAGAACAGTGTTTCTCAACCCTGTCCTCAGGTACCCCCAACAGGCCATGTTTTGGGAATTTCTCTAAAATAGCTGTCCAAAATATCAAGCCATTGACTCTGATTTAAAGCACCTGTGCAAGATAAAAGGAAAACCTGTAAACATGGTCTGTTGGGGGTACTTGAATGCAATGAGCTGCGCACACATATAGCTCCGGGTGATGCTCAAGTCTCCAACAGGTCCTCATCTGCTATCTGCCGCTGGGAGTACAGGCAGGGACTGGGAGTCCTAGCTCCACTGATATCAATGCAAAAGAAGAAAGGTCCCAAACGCCGCACATCACAACAAAGCCCTATGTTTGGAATGTGAAAACAGTCTCAGCCCTAGCTCCGTCCATGCCACACCCCCTTCATAGTACTTCCTTCTGGATTGAACGAAGCCCAGCATCAGTCACCCCACAAGACTGAGGAAATGCTGTGCAGGGCATTACCATGGTGCCCTGCAGTAACAGTGTAAAAATGCAGAGAGCGGCGTGGGTGTCACCCACTGTTCTCTGCGTCATCAAGGACTGCCCACCAGCTGAGAAGAGGAAGGGAACCTTCTAAATACCTGTTTTTTGCATGCATTGCTAGTGGTCACATGACCATTATCAATGGGCTGACTGCAAAGCTCAGCATCATCATTTACTAAGGTCACACCTCTCTGCTGGACACGACAGCGCACCGCTGCACTGAACAAGGGCTAAGCATTAGTGGCAAGAAAAATCAAGTACTTTAAATGCTTACTTTTAGCATTTTTTCAATGAGTTGGTAGTGACTTGCAACATGCTTTTGAAATTGTTAGCAAATTTGACTGAGATCTCAGAAGAGTCAATCCCCTAGCACAACCTCCTACCACGCATATTATAGCCCTCTCTTTTCTGTGTAATCTGAGCGCTGTCTGTGCTGGCCCATCTCCTCTGTCCCTATAAGGTGACACCTGAGTGACAGACCTGAGTGTGCTGGGCCTGCTGACATTACATCAAAGATGGCAACACCCAGAAGCGGTCTTAGGGCTTTTGGATGTCTCTTGAATACAAGGGAGGCTTTTACAGGTAAATAACATGCCTTAAATACATTAAATGCACATGTAATCTTAGGGGAAGATTGTTGTTGAAATAAATGGTGAGCTGCTCAAGAAACCCCTAATAGCCCCTGACCCATAACCACCTATCTACAAAAGTATGTTTGGCCCAGTATACAAAGCAAGCTCATGGCCTGTCACCTGCCCTGTGCATTGACGTAGGGTGTTTATTATTTATTTCAGGTACTTACTGTATATAGCATCAATTTACACAGCACTTTACATATACATTGTACATTCACATCAGTCCCTACCCTCAAGGAGCTTATAAGCTAAGGTCCCTAACTCACATTTATGCATATACAAAGTGAGTACACCCCTCACATTTTTTGTAAATATTTTATTATATCTTTTCATGTGAGAACAAAGTAGTGAGTGTACAGCTTGTATAACAGTGCAAATTTGCTGTTCCCTCAAAATAACTCAACACACAGCCATTAATGTCTAAACCGCTGGCAACAAACATGAGTACACCCCTAAGTGAAAATGTACAAATTGGGCCCAAAGTGTCAATATTTTGTCTGGCCACCATTATTTTCCAACACTGCCTTAACCCTCTTGGGGATGCAGTTCACCAGAGCTTCACAGGTTGCCACGGGAGTCCTCTTCCACCCCACCATAACGACATCACGGAGCTGATGAATGTTAGAGACCTTGCGCTCCTTCACCTTCCATTTGAGGATGCCCCACAGATGCTCAATAGGGTTTAAGTCTGGAGAGATGATTGGCCAGTCCATCACCTTTACCCTCAGCTTCTTTAGTAAGGCAGTGGTTGTCTTGGAGGTGTGTTTGGGGTCGTTATGTTGGAATACTGCCCTGCGACCCAGTCCCTGAAGGGAGGGGATCATGCTCTGCTTTAGTATGTCACAGTACATGTTGGCATTCCCTCAATGAACTGTAGCTCCCCAGTGACGGCAGCACTCATGCATCCCCAGACCATGACACTCCCACCACCATGCCTGACTGTAGGCAAGACACACTTGTCTTTGTACTCCTCGCCTGGTTGCCGCCACACACGCTTGACACCATCTGAACCAAATAAGTTTATCTTGGTCTAATTAGACCACAAGACATGGTTCCAATAATCCATGTCCTTAGTCTGCTTGTCTTCAGAAAACTGTTTGCGAGCTTTCTTGTGCATCATCTTTAGAAGAGGCTTCCTTCTGGGACGACAGCCATGCAGACCAATTTTATGCAGTGTGTGGCGTATGGTCTGAGCACTGACAAGCTGCCCCCCCCCCCCTCCACCCCTTCAACCTTTGTAGCAATGCTGGCAGCACTCATATGTCTATTTCCCAAAGACAACCTCTGGATATGATGCTGAATACTCAACTTTTTTGGTCCACCATGGCGAGGCCTGTTCTGAGTGGAACTTGTCCTGTTAAACCACTGTATGGTCATGGTCACCGTGCTGCAGCTCAGTTTCAGGGTCGTGGCAATCTTTTTATAGCCTAGGCCATCTTTATGTAGAGCAACAATTCTTTTTTTTCAGATCCTCAGAGAGTTCTTTGCCATGAGTTGCCATGTTGAATTTCCAGTGACCAGTATGAAAGATTGAGGTCGATAACAACAACTTTAACACACCTGCTCCCCATTCACACCTGAGACCTTATAACACTAACGAGTCACATGACACAGAGGAGGAAAGATTGCTAATTGGGCCCAATTTGAACATTTTCACTTAGAGGTGTACTCACTTTTTTTGCCAGCGGTTTAGACATTAATGGCTGTGTGTTGAGTTATTTTGAGGAGACAGCAAATTGACACTGTTATACAAGCTGTACACTCACTACTTTACATTGTGGCAAAGTGTCATTTCTTCAGTGTTGTCACATGAAAAGATATAATAAAAGATTTACAAAAATGTGAGGGGTGTACTCACTTTTGTACAACACTGTCCATATTAGGGCCAATTTAGACAAAATCCAATTAACCTAACCTACTAGGATGCCTTTTGAAGTGTGGGAGGAAATCCACGCAGGCACAGGGAGACCATGCAAATTCCAGGCAGGTAGAGTCATGGTTGGGTGCCACCCACTTGTGACAGCAATAAAGCTACATGAAATAAAAAAAAAAATAAAAGTGTAAAATAATATTAAATAAATAAAGATAAAACATTTTTTTAAGCACCTCCTTCATTCCTGTAACCCCCCCCCCATTCAAACATGCATTGCAGGGCGATTACATGTACCTAGACATTAATTGCACCACACGTGAAGTATTGCCGCAAGCGTTGGACATTGTGCAGCGCTTTACGACATAAGGGCAAACAGTACAGTTTCATAATTCAATACAGGAGGAATCAGAGGGCCCTGCTCATTGGAGCTTACAATCTAGAAGGGATGGTCAAGTGAAACAAAAAGGTAATAACTGTGGGGGATGAACTGATGGAGAAAATGAAAATGCAGTTGTTAGGTGTGGGTAAGATAGGATTCTTTGAAGAGTAGGGTGTTCAGGGATAGTCTAAAAGCTAGAAGAGTAGGAGATAATCGGACAGGTTGGGGTAAGGAGTTCCATAGGATTGGAGAGGCTCTGGAAAAGTCCTGGAGGCAAGCAAAGGAGGGGGTGACAAGGGAGCTAGAGAGCAGGAGGTCTTCAGAGGAACGAAGAGAAGGTTGGTATTTTGAGACTAGGCTAGTGATGAAGCTGGGGGCTAAATTGTGGATGGCTTTGTAAGTTGTTGTTAGTATTTTAAATTTAATTTGTTGGGTGAGCGGGAGCCAGTGGAGGGATTGACAGAGAGGAGAAGCAGACACCGAATGATTAGTAAGGTGGATGAGTCTGGCAGCAACATTCATGATGGACTGAAGGGGTATAGTCTATGTAGAGGTAGGCCAATGAGTTGCAGTAGTCGAGGCAAGAGATGACCAGGGAGTTTATTAAGAGCTTTGTTGTGTCATTGGTTAGAAAGGGGCGTATTTTAGAGATGTTGCGGAGGTTGAGGCGGCAAGATTTGGACAGCGATAGGACGTTGGACTTAAAGGAGAGTTCAGAGTCCAAGATTACACCTAAGACCTTGGCATGCAGGGATGAGCTGACAGTTGTGCCATCGATTTTGACAGAGAGATCAGGGGAATGTGCATGTGGGGGTGGAAAAATTATAATTTTGGTTTTGGATAGATAGATAGCTCACAGGAGAGTACTTGAATGTTGCAAACAGGATATACACCAGGAACCAGTATACCTCAATCTCTCCAATGCTCATGAGCATGCATCAGACACGTGTACCCGGAAATAAAAAAAGGCTCTCCAAAGGGTAAATCAGGTAAAGTACTAGTAGTTTTAATAAAGAATTACACTTACACAGTAAGCTTTAAACAAAGCATTGTATAAAAAAGCCGGCTCACGAACACCCGCCCTCTGCAATGACGTCAGCAGTGCATAACAGTGTCCATTGGTTTTGGCCGTTAGTAGATCGTTTCTTAGTTTTAGGAGAGCAGTTTATGTTGCTTTTGCTAATATTGCTATTCAGGGCATAACAGGTATAGAGGTTATTTTTGAAATTTCAGCTGCTGCTCCAGGTTTTCAAGAGAAAAGTAAGTAGTTAAGTAAGGATGGGAAGTCAGAAAGAAAAAATGTCAGAGAGTAGGGAAAGGTGTCTGGGTTGACCCAGTTTTAAGGCTTGACATGTTTGGTATCTATTTACCCCATCTTGTATAGTTTATCAAAACTATCTATAATTATTGTGTAGTTTGTCTGCAATAAAATACAATTTGGTGTATGTTTTCCTAAAAATATGATTTTGATAAATAGCTGAAAATATTTTGTGACATTGCAAATTGCAATCCCCATTTTATTTTCTATGGTCTCTGTTTTTAGAAAAAATATACTGTATTTATTGGCGTATAACACTCACTTTTTCGCCATGAAAATCGGATGCAAATAGCGTGTGCGTGTTATACCCCAATACTTCAATTTTAGCTGCCTCGGAGGGGACAGGGAGGGGGGTGGGACGAGCGCCGTCAGATTACATACAGTGAGAATCTCCTGTTTACTTGGCGGCCTCTGTAATAGAAAGTCCCGTCTCCTGGGCCGCCATTGGACCACTGTTCTGTCTATCATAGGAGATTCTCTTTGTATGTAATCTGTCAGCGCTCATCCCGCCCCCTCCCTGTCCCCTCTAGGCTGCAGATGGGCATTGATCAGGCTGCACTGATGGCAGTGGTGAGGCTGCTGCATTGATGGCAGTGGTGAGGCTGCTGCATTGATTGCAGTGGTGAGGCTGCTGCATTGATGGCAGTGGTGAGGCTGCTGCATTGATGGCAGTGGTGAGGCTGCTGCATTGATGACAATGGTGAGGCTGCTGCATTGATGACAATGGTGAGGCTGCTGCATTGATGACAATGGTGAGGCTGCTGCATTGATGACAATGGCAAGGTTGCTGCATTGATGGCAATGGTGGGGCTGCATTGATGTGGACTAATGAGGCTGCATTGATGGCACTTGTGAGGCTGCAGATGGACATTGATCAGGCTGCATTGATGACAATGGTGAGGCTGCAGATGGGCACTAACCCTTATTTTGCTTCAAAGTTCCTTATTAAAAATGTAAGTTTTTTTCCTCAAACTTCCCTCTTAAAATAAATGTGCGTGTTATACGCCTGTGCGTGTTATACGCCGATAAATATGGTAATTTGGGGGGGATTAAAAGCAATTTCTAACAAAAGATACAGATTTTAATATGGGAAAATGTAAAAATTGTTCAGGTAGACAATTGTTTAACATACTTTCTAGGCTACTCCTCTTGAAGGGATGAGGAGTAGGATGAACAACTTCACACTATTGCCCATGGTTTGGATTAGGATGTCCCACAAACACATATATGTGGGATGGTAAGCTGCTCACAGCTATATATTAGTAGTGAACTGCATATATTAGTAGTAGGGATGGGCCGAACACCCCCCCGGTCCGCAACAGAACATGCGAGCAGGCAAAAAATTTGTTCGAACACACGAACACCATTAAAGTCTATGAGACATGAACATGAAAAATCAAAAGTGCTCATTTTAAAGGCTTATATGCATGGTATTGTCTTAAAAGTGTTTGGGGACCTGGGTCCTGCCCCAGGGGACATGTATCAATGCAAAAAAAAGTTTCAAAAACGGCCGTTTTTTCGGGAGCAGTGATTTTAATAATGCTTAAAGTGAAACAATAAAAGTGTAATATTCCTTTAAATTTCGTCCCTGGGTGGTGTCTATAGTATGCCTGTAAAGGGGAGCATGTTTCCTGTGTTTACAACAGTCCCAGAGCAAAATGATATATCTAAAGGAAAGAAAGTCATTTAAAAGTACTAGCGACTATAATGAATTGTCGACCCCCGGCAATACACATAAACGTTCATTGATAAAAACGGCATGGGATTCCCCCACACCAAAATTTTTTTTTTAAATGCGTGGGGGTCCCTCCAAATTCCATACCAGGCCCTTCAGGTCTGGTATGGATATTAAGGGGAACCCTGCGCCAAAATTAGAAAAATATATATATATACGTTCGACTCGAACATCGGGACCATCCCTGATTAGTAGTATATTATAGTATATGTATCAGTAGTATAATGTATATTATTGTATATTGGTAGTGCACTGTATATATTAGTAGTATATTATAGCATATGTATTAGTAGTATAATGTATATTATTATACATTAGTAGTGTACTGTATATTAGTAGTATATTATAGTTTATGTACTAGTAGTATATTGTATATTATTATATATTAGTAGTGTATTTCTTTGCCTTCAATTGTATATTAAAATTGCTTTAAAATTCTTTTGCTTTGAATCGTGCACCAGCAGGAAGAAAACAAGGGAGAATTTTCATACTGGCATGGACTAACATACTCCCCACTGAGTCCTTTCATAAGAAATCTACCAGCAAGGCAGCCAGCGTAGCTTGAAGCAATCTCACCCTACAGGATAGCGAGTTTCCTGAAATAGGCACCGCAGCCTAAAACAGATATGAAACGGTGGTCGATGGCTCTAGGTGTATGATTCACAGTTTTGTTCATAGTCATATTTCCCTTTCGGCCTCAGCCAAAGTGTTTTGCTTGCTAACTGTGTCACTCTCTGAGCCGTGTTATTAGGAACGGTCTATGCAAGTGCATCTGAATAATGTAAAAGACATTGCTCATATTAACAAGGAAAGTAGAATTTAGATTTATTGAAATAATACCATACACATCCTCACAGTACACTAGTTAAATCACTAAGGTTGAAAAAAGGCAACATAACATAATATATATACCGTATATATATCTATATATATATATATATATATATATACATATATATAGATATATCTATATATATATATCTATATATAGATATAGATATATCTATATATAGATATATACACAGTATAAGAAAATTCAAATCAGAGAAACAAAAATTTTGTCCAGACCCAGCACGCCCACCTTTTTGTTTTACGGTAAAGGGGTTATCCACTACAAAGAGACTCTGCCACTGTAGGAGATACTTCTGCCAATATGAAGGCCAGGAACCTAAATGGGCACTCTCAGTCAGCAGCTGCCTCTTAGATTAATGGCCTTTCATCTTGGCTATGTGTATGCAAGTTGTCACACACCTGTCCACTGGTGTTGCCTCTCACCAATGGATTGGTCAAAATGTTACATAAAGAGTGATAACTAGGACGGAGGAAACTAAAGGCATACTTACACTAGGCATGGTTGCCTTTAACTTTGCCTGAGCATTATTGTCTCCCCTTCAACCACAGGCTTGAGCTCACAATGTGCCAGGTCTGAGCACACGTATGTCACAGCCTCATCCAGTCACACCAAACCGGTCGAAATGAACCATGCCTAACCTTTTCAAGCAAGTCAAAACATGGTACACTAGATTGTGCCCAAGCAGGGACCAAGCGATCACATTAGTCAATTGAACTGTACATTATGGGTCGAATGTGCTCCAGCACAGTGTGGATTACCTAGTGTGACTGCACCTTAAGGGAATGTTTTTTCTTCTGCCTCCAGAAAACCAATCATAGTATTCTCCCAAACTGCAACTCTTATCCCTGGAACAGGTATTCTATCCTCCCCATTTTCCTCTTTGTATTAAAACCCCAAATATGGGAATTCTTCAGCCACAGAATGAATGAACTTTCTGGACAATTGTATTGCTCTCAAGACTGATGAAAATCAGAAGCCTTCTTGTCTTGGTGTATGCCACATTGCTCATCAAGCCTTCTAGTCTCAGCAGGAATAGAAAAATTGCAGACGCAAACCAGAAAGTCCTTGCTCTTGACAGTTTATTGCGACATTTAACCCAACTGATCCCTGATGGATAATCTATTGCAGAAAACCTTCATTGACAAGGACTTCCACATGGGTGGCTGGAATTCTTCTGTCCCTACGCAAAATGAATAAGTTATATAGGGATTTCTTATAGCTCTGACATTTCAAATATGACCATTTTAGGGCTTCCTCTGGAAGTATAATAATGAAGAGCATTTGGCTATTTCCAGGCAGTAAGCCTGTCTGCTGATGGTTATCATGCTAAGGGACGCCAATAAATTCTGATCACCAGCTCTTGCATCGGCCTGTTAAACAAATGGGCTTAGCTCTGCTAATTTGAAGATCTCAAATCCAACTCAAGCAAAAGTAAAAGCACTCTGTTCTCTGGGTATCAGGAAATCCTCTCCCACAGCTCCAAGGAAACCCTTGTGGATTATGTTACTCAGGGCTTTTTTTTCAGCAGGAACATGGGGGAACACACCTCCAGCATTGAATGGGGTGCTGGGGTGTGCTGGAGAGTCTATTAATGTTGGGGGATCCATTGTTGCGGAGGGTCTACTGTTGCTGGGGAAGTCTGTTGTTGCTGGTGGGAGATCTATTGTTGCTGGAGGGGGTCTTATGTGGCTAGGGGGTCAATTGCTGCTGGTAGAGCTCTACTGTTGAGTGAGGGGTCTATTGTTCTGGCTGCTGTGAGATCTACTGTATTGTTGCCAGGAGGCTCTATTGTTACTGAGGGTATATTTTGTACATGGAAGGGATCTATTTCATTGCTTTTCTAGTTATCATTAATAAATAGGAACTGGCAGGT
This sequence comes from Lithobates clamitans, assembly GCA_037952925.1. Taxonomy (NCBI): domain Eukaryota; kingdom Metazoa; phylum Chordata; class Amphibia; order Anura; family Ranidae; genus Lithobates; species Lithobates clamitans. Next base: position 5,432,477 of record JBBGZY010000392.1, read on the forward strand.
GGGTAGGGGGTGGAACCAAAGGAAGGTGCTCTGAGGTGGTTAGGGGCATAGAGGAAGGATGACTCAGAAGGGAGGAGTACCTGCTCCTATTCTTTGAGAAAAAAAAGCCATGATGTTACTTAATGGCACCCCTAAGTTTTCAGGAGTTTGTGAGAAATATTCATTTAAGCCCATTTATGTATCTAATCGTACTGGCTAATATAGAAACAGGGTAACAAAAATGACAAAGCATCATCAATGGCTTGCTTTGCCTGTAGCCTTTTCAAGTTGACCTTTCCAGTAACTTTAGAGATATTCATGAATACAAGCCTGACATACATCCTGTCACAATTTACAGAACCAGTATATTACAAACAAAAAGAAGCTGACTCTTTTGTCATAAAAATCAGTTCTTGAGCTCAATTGACTTTGCCTAGGTTAATATTTTATATTCAGGATAGTGCAGGTAAGAGGAAGCATCTTTTAAGTCTTCCCTCCCCCAGAGATCAGGCTGTACATTGTAACCTGCAGCAACTCACACAGTAAAAGGCTATAGTGAGGTCTGGTCTGTGTCAGACATTTGTGAACACAGCCAAGAATTGAACAGGAACCATTCTTTAGACTGTGTCATCCCTAAGCCGGAAATGCAGTCCTAGAAATTGAAGTGAAGCCTGCATAAAACATGAACAAAGATGGCTCTGCCCTTCTGGAAAGAAAAGTAGATGAAGACATTATTAGGTAATACTGTGGCCCCTGTGTGGTAATAAACACAAGTAACATTTACATTTCCACATTTCTGAGCTTTCATGCGCTTGTGTTACTAAACCCACAACAGTAAAATCAGTCTGTATATGCAGTAAAGCAGGCTTGTTATACTCACTGTGGAACCTAAGGGGTTAATCCTCTGCATTGTGTAAAAAGGCTGTTTGATCCAGTCTTCTCTGATCCTCCCCTTCTTCCACTGTCCCCAATCTATCTGCTGATAAAACAGAGCCTTGGGGCACTCTGCACATGCCAATTATAAAGGGCAGGGAATTTGGCGCTGCTTACAACAAATATTTAAAATTCGTGTATACTTCCACCTGTGGTGTCAAATAAAAATGATGATTTTTCTTATATATTTAAAATATACGTGAATATATTTTTTTCCTTTAAATCAAGTGAAATAAATATAGACAACCAAATACAATGTGAAAAAATCAATTAAACCAATATTGAGTCTAATTTTGTGATAAAAAACTATCCACAATAAATGTCCATATTCCCAAACGTGACTTGTGCAAATTTCAAGTGATAACGCTTTATCACAATTTCTGTGCAGAAAATAAATGAAGTGACTTATCCGTGCTCCCCAATAATCGGTATGACCTCCTGCTCTGAGGCGTTGTTTGTGTAATAGGGTATCCACATGGAATTAAGAGTAAAAACAGGCACTCATAGAATAAATCCGGTAAACCAAAATTTATTTGCCAAAAGTAAAATCTTTCTTTCTAAAGAAGGGGCTCCAATTACCCTGATTCATATAAACGTACAAACAATTTCCTGGATCTGGACGGCATGCATTCCACAGACCACAGTGAAAAGACCGGAAGTTCCAGAAGTGACGTAGACGTGTACCGAGTCCCGTGTTACGCGTTTCGTCATTGGACGTCGTCATTGGCTGTCGTCTGAGGCGTGGACTTCATTCGTGACGTTTTATTTTCAGGAAGGCGGCAGCTTAACATATACCTAAGCGTGGAATTTTAGTTAAATATAACTCTGCACATGCTGTTTGGTGTGTATTGCTAGAGAGCTTTTTTTTTCTTGGGAGGGTGCATGTGATCAGCACAGGGCCAATCAGCCCAGACAGAGGATCAGGGGTCCTGCAGCCTCATAGGACAATAGGGGGAAGGAAAATTCCTCTTACAAGCTTTAACCAGACGCTAATAGAAGTCACAAGACTGCTATATACTGCTGATGAGAAAAGGTATTTAGCAGTTTATATTTACTAAAATATTTGCACTTCCATGTTCTGCATACTGTGGGAGACCAGATATGGTGAATGCAGGCTCCTGGGTTTAGTAACACTTTAAAGTGGGACTAAAATCAAAAAGTAAAGATTTGTTATGTTGTCGGACAACATAGAAATGTTAACTGTGCCTTAGAATTAACCTGAAAAATGTACCTGTCTTGAATTCCTCCCCAAAATAGCAGTATACTTCCTAGCATGTGACTGTACCTAAGCCCCATAGCTGTATATTTGCAGTATGAGACCTAAGGCTACCTCTGATTGCTAGTCTCATATTATTTGGGGTGATATTTAGTGATTTCACCATGGTGCTTATCATTGTTCTCTTTGCTGGAGGATCTGATGTGAGGAAGCAATCCCCTACCTGTACCAAGATGGCTGCCTCCACATAGAGAGACAATAGAGAACAAGACATAGTAAGCCAGTAATGGGGACAGCTCTGCTGCAGGAAGACCACAGCCAATACTAGTGACTAGTCCTTTGTCCTCTGCCTGCCTTTTTTTAGTTTCAGTGTACAATTTCTCTTTATAATGAATCTGATGTTAGGTCCTCCTCTACCTTACTTGGGATGGGCAGTCGATGCCTACACATGGTTAAAAATCACATCAAATAAAACAATGGTTGGGCATTACATCTTGCCAAAAGCAAAACAATCCTCACTGAGCAACATTACATTGTCAATGGGGAAACGCATAATGTTTTCCCTGAAATCAGTGTGAGTCTCACCTTTAATTAGTGCGCACAGCATGGTGATTAGACAACTATCTCATTTTCCCAGATAGGGGGCAGGGCCAGCTGCGTCTGGTCATGGGAATTATCCATTAGCCAAGCTTTGCTGGCAACATATGCAGATGTTATTTCTAATAGGGGTATATAGACATCCTGCACGATTAATTTGCAAATCAAAGTAAAAATACCATGTTCCATAATAGATCCGAGGTATAAATGGGACTTTATGTAGAGTAATAAAAACATAAATGAGCTGTAATGATTTTTATTTAATTATGTACAGTTGGTCTGATTGAAAAAAAGGAAAAAAAAATAATTGAGCTAATCCTAATTTCATTTAAATAAATCTAGAATTGCCATTTAATGTTTTTTTTTGTTTTTTGTTTCACTTTGTTACTGTGTTGGAAACATTAAAAGGGAGTTCTGGCTGAAAACAAGTTGCTTTCAACTAAAACTAATGTGCTAACAACAGCACTGAAATGTTTGCATACAACTGAATTAAACTCCGCTATATATATATATTTTTTAAAAGGGACCCCAGGAGGTTTATGCTATAATGTGTTAAAATGCACTGCATACTTTAATTCCACTTTAAAGCATAACTCCTAGCAACAATAACAAAATAAAAATGAACAGCCCATCTAAAGATGAACCAATACCAACATTTGCTTCCATATTTAACTTCAATCAAGAGATTTCGTCTGCAGTTCTTACTTTCTGCCACTAGATTTCCTCAATCTGATGACCAGCATCATTTAACCCACTTCCTCTGAGCCCAGCTCACCCAGGACAAGACCCACAGCTCACCGCTCCTCCTACCAGCATGCTCCTTGTCAGCACATAAGCTGATTGGTTCAAAGTGTTTTTTTTTCCTCTCACACTCAAGCCCTGCAAAGGACTGCAAGAAAATGATATCAGGTTAAACACCTGCCTAGAATTCAGTCAAAACTTTTTTCCTACCACACAATGATTCAGATGAAAAACATATTATCCTATAAGCCACCTTTCACCTTTTATTAATGTTTTTGGGACCCTTTTGCTTATATGTTTGTAATGTAGGAGATGTATTTTAAGACACCCCCCACTGTAGGATCTTTGCTGCCCTTAACATATAAAAAGTCTACTATATTAAAAGTATTAAGACTAAGACGTTCCTTAGAACTACCAGTTAGGTTCAAACATTCCTTGGAAGTTAAAGTATACAGTATCTCACGAAAGTGAGTACACCCCTCACATTTTTGTAAATATTTTATTATATCTTTTCATGTGACAACACTGAAGAAATGACAGTTTGCTACAATGTAAAGTAGTGAGTGTACAGCTGGTATAACAGTGTAAATTTGGTGTCCCCCCAAAATAACTCAACACACAGCCATTAATGTCTAAACAGCTGTACACTCACTACTTTACATTGTAGCAAAGTGTCATTTCTTCAATGTTGTCACATGAAAAGATATAATAAAATATTTACAAAAATGTGAGGGGTGTACACACTTTTGTAAAATACTGTAACTAAAGGCACAACTTTTTTTTAAATTTGGGTAGAGAGGGATTAGAACACCTGTCAGTTTTTTTATTACTGTCTGTGTCCCTGTCTATGTCACCCTCTCTATTTCTCCTGTTTACCTTTATCATCAAAATGAAAGTAAAAGAAAATCCAAATTTTTGGGTTGTGACTTTGTGGTGACAACTAGGAATTCCCTCACTTTGGAAGGATTTCCTCTCACTTCCTGTTTTGGCTATGGGACAGGAAGTAAAGGGAAATCTCCCCAATGGGATACAAATGGAAAATAAGGCTGGTTAAAGGGGTTGTAAAGGTATTTTTTTTTTTTAAATAACAAACATGTTATACTTACCTTCACTGTGCAGCTCGTTTTGTTTGTTTGTTTGTTTTCGTTCAGAGTGGCCCCGAACCTGGTCTTCTGGGGTCCCTTGGCGGCTGTTTCAGCTCTTCCCCACAAGGACTCAACACCTTAATGCAAGCTCCCTCGCATGGTGGTTAGTTCTTACAGGCGTGCTCCCGTGTTACAGCCGGCAGCTACAGCCGCTCACTGTATCACTCGGCCTCGCCCCCCGGCGCGACGTGTAATTGGATGTGATTGACAGCAGCCCGAGCCAATGGCTGCGCTGCTTTCAATCCATCCACCGTAGCCAATCAGCGGCCAGGCTGAGCGGCGAAGAGGATGTCGGGAGCGAGCGTGGGACTTTCGAGGGGTCAGGTAAGTAAAATGGGGGGGGCTGGGGGCGGCGGTATTGTCGGAAGTTTTTTCACCTTAATGCATAAAATGCATTAAGGTGAAAAAATGTTTACCTTTACAACCCCTTTAAAATCCTCCCATATTCTATCCAAAATGAACAAAAAATGTTTGCTGTTAGTTCTACTTTAAATATATTAAAGGGTAAGTAAGCCATACACTGACCTGTTTTTTTCTCAAGTTTGGTCTTTTAAATATACCATTAAAAACGTTTTGTTACAGTATATTTGCTCAGTAAGTCGAAAAAATAGGATTTTTGACTTACCGTAAAATCCGTTTCTCTGAGTTCATTGACAGACACAGCCTTCTTTATTCAGAACCATAGGGTTAAATCGCCCCCTACAGGAGTAGGACACTAGGCAGACAAAAGGCTATGCCCATGGGCAGTCCTAGGTGATATACACCCCCCTCTCTACTACAGGCCTTCAGTTAACAAGCAGTATCAGAAGTATTAAACTCAGAGAAAAGGATTTTACGGTAAGTCAAAAATCCTATTTTCTCTTTCGTTCATTGACAGACACAGCCTTCTTTATTCAGAACCATAGGGATGTCCCAAAGCAGTGCCAAACATGAGGGGTGGGGCAGCCAACAAAAACAAAAAAAACCTAGGCCAACCAGACAACCTGGAGCTCAGTGAAAATAACCTGGAGCCCACCTGACCAGCAAAAAAACCCCTTCACGAGGGAAAAACCCTCTAGACCGTAGCCTGCAGAACATTGCGGCCAAAAGAAGCATCCGCAGATGCCAGCACATTCACTTTGTAAAATTTCATGAAAGTGTGCACCGAAGACCAGGTGGCCGCCTTGCAAACTTGCGTTATTGACAACTGATGACGGAAGACCCAGGAGGCACTCAGTACCCGAGTCGAGTGCGCCTTCACCGGGAAGGGAGGAACCTGACCCTTTATAGAATAGGCCCGAGTCACCGTTTGCCTGATCCATCTAGAGATGGTCGCTGAGGAAGCAGATAGCCCCTTCTTTGATCCGTCCGTGATCACGAACAGAGAGCCTGACCTTCGAAAAGACTCAGTGGCCGCCAAATACACCCTGACTGCCCGTACCACATCTAAGGTGTCCAAGGCAAATTCCCTTGAATGTTGCGGCCGGGGACATAGAGAAGGCAACACAATGTCTTCATTTAAATGGAAATCAGAGACAACCTTTGGAAGGAAAGAAGGACAAGGATGAAGCACCACCTTGTCCTCGTGAATCACCAGGTAGGGCGTACGACAGGATAGCGCAGCCAACTCTGACACCCTGCAAGCAGAAGTAAAAGCCACCAAGAAGGCCACCTTCTGTGATAGCGTGAGCAGGGGAATTTCTCGAATATCCTCAAACGGAGGCTTCTTTAGAACCGAAAGTACAAGATTCAAGTCCCACGGCGGCAAGGGAGTTAGCACCGGTGGAACCACATGTAGCACTCCCTGAATGAAGGTCCGCACCAGGGAATGCAAAGCCAGGGATCGTTGGAATAAAACCACCAAGGCCGACACCTGGCCTTTGACAGTACTCAAGGCCAAATTCTTTTCAACGCCCCTCTGAAGAAAAGTCAAAATCCGAGCCACCGATCCTTCAAAACCTGGCTTTCAATAGTCAGGCCGTTAAAGCCAGCGAAGGTAAGGCAGGGTGGAAGATTGGCCCTTGGGATAGCAGATCCTCCCTGAGAGGCAGCCGCCAGGGGGTATCTGTGACCAAATGTACCAGGTCGGTGTACCAGGACCGACAAGGCCAGTCCAGGACCACTAGAATGACCGGAAATTCCTTCAGCCTCGATCCTACGCAACACCCGTGGCAGAAGCTTGAGAGGAGGAAAGGCGTAGATTAGATGATACTGGCCCCACAGAGCAACCAGAGCATCTGAGGCATCCGCCAGAGAGTCCTGAGACCCGGCCACAAACCTCTGCACCTTCCTGTTGATTCGGGATGCCGTCAGATCTACCACTGGAGATCCCCTGCATAGGCAGATCTGTTGAAATACCTCCTGATGGAGAGACCACTCCCCTTGGTCCAATACTTGACGACTGAGGTAATCCGCCTGCCAGTTGTCCACCCCCGGAATGTGAACGGCGGAGATGGCCGGGACAAAACGTTCTGCGCACCATAGAATGCCGGCTACTTCCAGGCTGGCTAACACACTCCTTGTTCCTCCCTGGTGGTTGGCATAGGCCACCGCCGTGGCATTGTCTGACTGGATCCGTATCGGGAGCGCCTGAAGCCGATCCGTCCAATGATCCAGACAGAGTCTGATCCCCCAGAGTTCCAAGATGTTGATAGGTAGCCTGGATTCCTCCAGCGTCCAGTGACCCTGAGCCAAGCTCAGGCCCAGGACTCCTCCCCACCCGGACAGACTGGCATCGGTGGTGACCACCGTCCAGTATAGTGGGAGAAAAGATTTCCCCTGCCGAAGAGCAGGCCAACACTTTGGTGAAGACCCGAGGAGCGGAGGCGAGGCCAAAGGGTAATGCCGCAAACTGATAATGCTCCTCTCCCACAGCAAAGCGGAGGAAGCGGAGGAACCGCCGATGCTGTGCACAAATCTGAATGTGCAGGTAGGCATTCTTGATGTCGATGGAGGCAAGAAAGTCCCCCTGATGAAGAGACGCCACCACGGAGCGAATGGACATTCTGAACTTCCACACCCGCACATAGCGGTTCAGGGCCTAGAGGTCCAGAATCGGACGTACCGTACCCTCCTTTTTGGGGATCGTAAATAGTTTTGAATAAAAGCCCTAGAAAAGCCCTGGAAATGTTCCTGACACTGGAACCGGGACAATCGCCCCATGGAGAGCCAGGCCTTGTACCGCACCCCCCGAAGGGCTAACAAGCGGTCTGGAGACAGATGCAGATTGGACAGAGAAAATCTGTTTGGGGGACAAGTCTGGAACTCGATCTTGTAACCAGACAGAATCACTTTGTGGACCCACTTGTCGTTTATCAGAAAGGTCCACGGGCCCGGAAACCAGCGAAGACGTCCCCCCACCCGGACTGCAGGTGAGGGCACCTCTTCATCCTGAAAGAGCCTTATCTGAGGGTCTGGAGAACCCAGCTCTTGGTTTGCCAGACCAGCACCGCTTAGAACCTCCCGAGGGGGGCTTGGAAGACTTTAAGCCTTTGTCAGTGGACCCTGAAGGATGAAAAAACTTTCTGTGGGCTGAGAAGGAAGGGCCACGCTTGCGACTTGGCTCCTTCCTTTTCTTTGTTACTGTGGAAGAAAAGTACTCTTCCCCCTGTGACATTCTTCATGATATCCAAAGTGGCCCCGAATAAACGATCGCCTTGAAAGGGCAGATCAGCTAGGGCCTTCTTTGAGGCCTGGTCCACAGTCCAACACTTCAGCCACAATACCTGTCGAAGCCCTACTGCTGAAACAGATAGCTTAGAAAGCAAGGGAGTGGCGTCCAAAGAGGCATCGCAGACAAACTGCAACCCCTGGACCAGTTGGTCCGCTAATTCCATGAAGGCAGGTGGAAACTGGTCCCCTTCCAGGTCACTGCGCAACAGCTTCGCCCACTCTGTCAGCGTTTGTGACACCAGAGCAATAGCCAAAATTGACCAAAGCGCCAAACCCGCAATAGAGAACATAGTGCGGCTCAGAAACTCTGCCTTCCTGTCAGCTGGGTCTTTAAGGCCAGGGAGTCCTCAACAGGAATCATAGTGGTTTTGTTCAACCGGGAAATTGGGGGATCCACCACAGGCGGAGTTGTTCATTTTTTGAGCAGACTTTCCTCAAAGAGATAACGCACAGCGAAACACTTTGGGATCACAAAGGGGCGTTTTTGACGCTCCCAATCTTTATAGACAAACTTGTCAAAAAAGGAGGGATAAGGGAACACTTTTGCCACGCGAGGTGGCTTGTGAGTGCCAAAGGGGACCGGCACCTCCACCACAGCCGTGGCTACATCCTCCATTATTAAAGTTTCCGGCACAGAAGCAATCAGTGCATCCACCAGCGCCTTCTCGTGCGCAGCCACTGGGGCCGAGGAATCATCCTCACTGTCCGAGAGATCTAGGAGCGCGGCCGCAGACCCCGCAGAGTGGGCCCCGTACACGGCAGCCAAATCAGTTTCAGGATCTGACAAGACAGATGAAGCAGGGGAAGGCAGGGGATGCTTCCTGCTATTCCGCCGCCCAAGAGCCACCTCCACCCGGCACACAAAGGACTCCAGGGCTGCCGTCAGTGTGTCAATGGATGACTGGGACCCAGAGGGACCTGCAACCTCTGACAGGGGGTCAGGCGGGGAAACATACTCCTGAGACTTCATAAGAGAGAAAAAGAAGAGCCCCACACCAAGTGTGACCACTACAATGGGACAACCCCCCACAACGGTAGTGGTACTGAACCACCAAGACACCCCACAGCCTGCAGCTGGGAGAGGAGGGATCCCCCAGACTCACCACCCCACTAACGCAGCGCTTGCTGTCTCAGATGTCGACCTGCACACACGTGGCATCCAAGGGAGAAGAAAGCACAGGAGTCAGTGCCAGGTTAAAAAGAGGGCTTCCGTCTGCAAAAAAAGGCGTTCTGGGCTACACAGTAATGGCCACCATTGCCTGAGCCAAAAATCTACCATATCATGGCCGTCGAGCTACACAAACATGTCCGCCAGCCATAGGAAGTCATCAGGCACTAAGGAAAAGGACGCCGGCTACGGCAAAATGGCCGCCGGTCATAGGAAGTTCTCAGGCACTAGGGAAGAGGACGCCGGCTACGGCAAAATGGCCACTGGCCACTCTGCACGGGTCTACCACAGATGCAGGAGAACCCTGTAGCCTCCTAGGATGAGAGCCAGAGAGAGAGGATCCGAGGACCCAGTGCCTCCCCCCGGTAAGCACAGCACCTAGGCGGTGCACACCCCCAGCCCACCAGTATTCAGCCCCGTCCCCCAGGACCCACCACAGGCACACTACCTCATATGGAGGGGGGAGGGGAAGAGGGGGGTTACCAAGGGACCTCCAGGGCTAGGAAAAGAGGGTGCAGGGATAGAGGGGACCCGCAGAACCAACTAACCCAGGGAGGGGCCCGCGTCCACCACAAAAAAACCCTAAGGGGAGAGGGGGACCTTTACTCACCATAACAGAACCAAGCGGGCATCACTCTAGACAGAACCTCCTCGCTACCGAAGTGGGGGGCTGTCGGCCATGAGGGGCGCTGCAACTCGAGCCAAGACCCGGTCGTATGCAACCTCACAAGACGTTTAACTCGCAGGGCCAGCCCCTGTCCAGTGGGGCTATGTCGCGGCTGACCTAGCGCGTAGCTGCGGTCTGCACGCGCTCGCTGGCCAGACTGGGGTGACCACTGGATCGAATGTCCAGCCCTTAGCCCGGCAGTTGATTGTAGATCTCACCGGAAAAATCCAGGAGAATAAATAAATAAATAAAAATTGCCAGGACAAGAGATCCCAACAGGGAACTATGTCCTTATTCCTAACTAGGCAGAAAAAACTGAAGGTTTGTAGCAGAGAGGGGGGTGTAAATCACCTAGGACTGCCCATGGGCGTAGCAAAGTCTTTTGTCTGCCTAGTGTCCTACTCCTGTAGGGGGCGACCCTATAACCCTATGGTTCTGAATAAAGAAGGTACAGGTGAATGTCAGAGATGACATCACTAAGGGAGCTAGGGAGGAGGTGGAATCCTTATGGGTAGAGCTCCAAAGGGATGAAGCTAAGGGGAAAATAATACTGGGAGTATGCTATAGGCCCCCTAACCTGAGGGAGGAAGGGGAGACAGAGCTCCTATCACAATTTGGATTAGCAGCAAGGATGGCAAGTGTTATCATAATGGGGGATTTTACTTATCCAGACATAAACTGGGCGGAGGGAACCACGCATTAATCTAAGGCTCGCCAGTTCCTAAATGTCTTGCAGGACAATTTTATGGGTCAGATGGTAGACGCACCAACTAGAAATAAAGCATTACTGGATCTACTGATTACCAACAATACAGCCCTGATCACGGATGTGGAAATATGGGGCAATTTAGGTAACATGGTCAGTTTGCTTCAGTATTAATCACAAAAAATAGGAAACATAAGGGGAATACAAAGACACTGAATTTCAAAAGAGCCAACTTCCCTAAACTACGAAACTTGCTAGAAGGCATAAATCGGGGTAAAATATGAGGAACAAAGAACACGGAGAAGAGATGGGTTTGCTTTAAGAGCATATTAGATAAGGGCATTAGCCAATGCATCCCATTGGGTAATAAATTTAAAAGAGCGAACTCCAATGTAAAAATGCATATAAAAGCAAAGGAGAAGGCCTTCAAAAAATACAAGGTTGCAGGATCATCATCGGCATTCAGACTTTATAAAGAATGCAACAAGAAATGTAAGGGTGCAATAAGGAAAGCTAAGATAGAACATGAAAGACACATAGTGGAGGAGAGCAAAAAAAAATCCCAAGAAATTATTTAGGTTTGTAAACAGTAAAAAAGGGAGGACAGACCATATTAGCCCCATAAAGAATGAGGAAGGACATCTGGTTACAAAGGATGGGGAGATGGCGAAGGTATTGAATGTATTCTTCTCCTCAGTCTTCACGATGGAATCGGGGGCTTTAGTAACCAAAACTGCAGTGTTTATCCTCATGACACATCACAGGAAGCACCTCCATGGTTAACAGAGGACAGAATTAAAATTAGACTTGGGAAACTTAACCTTAATTAATCACCGGGACCAGATGGCTTGCACCCGAGGGTACTTAGGGAACTCAGTCAAGTAATTGCCAGACCATTGTTCCTAATTTTTACTGACAGTCTACTGACTGGAATGGTACCAGCTGATTGGAGAAAAGCTAATGTAGCACCAATATTTAAAACGGGCCCAAAATACATCCCTGGGAAATACAGACCAGTTAGCCTAACATCAATAGTATGTATACTCTTGGAGGGGATGATAAGGGGCTATATACAAGATTTTAGTAATGAGAATGGTATCATTAGCAGTAATCAGCATGGATTCATGAAGAATCGTTCTTGCCAAACCAATCTATTAACCTTTTATGAGGAAGTGAGTTGCCATCTAGATAAAGGAAGGCCCGTAGATGTGGTATATCTGGATTTTGCAAAAGCATTTAACTCAGTTGCCTATAAATATAAATAAGGTCTGTTGGCATGGACCATAGGGTGAGTACATGGATCGAAAACTGGCTACAGGGGGGAGTTCAGAGGGTGGTGATAGATGGGGAGGACTCGGAATGGTCAAGGGTGGGTATGGGTTCCCCCCAAGGTTCTGTGCTGGGACCAATCCTATTTAATTTGTTCATAAACGACTTGGAGGATGGGGTAAACAGTTCAATTTCTGTATTTGCGGACGATACTAAGCTAAGCTAAACTAAGCTAACTTCTCCGCAGGATGTGGAAACCTTGCAAAAAGATCTGAACAAATTAAAGGGCAACTACATGGCAAATGAGGTTCAATGTAGAAAAATGTAAAATAATGCATTTGGGTGGCAAAAATATGAATGCAATCTATACACTGGGGGGAGAACCTCTGGGGGAATCTAGGATGGAAAAGGACCTGGGGGTCCTAGTAGATGATAGGTTCAGCAATGGCATGCAATGCCAAGCTGCTGCTAACAAAGCAAACAGAATATTGGCATGCATTAAAAAGGGGATCAACTCCAGAGATAAAACGATAATTCTCCTGCTCTACAAGACTCCGGCACCTAGAGTATGGTCATTACAGGCAGCAATATTGTCAGCACAGCCATAGTATTGGCCCAGGCAGAAGGAAGGACCATCAAGCTTAGGGCCAGGGGGACAGGGGTAGAGGCTTCTCCCACCCAAATCGCTTTGAAGCCTCCAGGCAACCAGACCCTGTTCTGGGAGCACAGAAAACGACAAACTGTTTTTCTCTACTCAGAACGCTATTTTGAAGACCCTCACATATTTGAGACCCCTGTGTACTAAAGTAGATGGCCAAAAGATCAGTCCAAGTGGCAGGCAAAAACATGGTCGATTAACAGGCCAAGGTTGGTGCACGTGGAAGTCAGAAACATGGTTTAAATCGGCAAGCAGAGGCATCGTCGGTAAACAGGCTGAGTCTGGTGCACGTGGAAGTCAGAAACGTGGTTTAAATCGGCAAGCAAAGACATCGTCTGTAAACAGGCCAGGGTCAGTTAATTAACATGGTAGCAGGCAAATGGGAAAATGGCAGTCTGGTAATAATAAAGGGAACAAATATTGGATGGATGTATGATAATTTTTGAAGCAATCTTTGATGCACAGGCCAGGTTGGGAGGGACATTGGGGACAATAATAGCTGGAATCTCTGCTTACTCCTCCTCTGCTGCATACACGGCATTTCTTTTGGTGTCTTCTTCCAGATTCTGTGGGGGGAATGCTTTAGGGAAAGTGTTGCTCGTGAAGTCAACTCACATTATCATTGCTTCCTGGGGCGGGACCTTGCTGGTAAATGAAGGCAGTGACAATATCTTCAATATACTTGAGGTAAGTGATTTGTTGGTTTTGAGTTGCTTTTTGGTAGCAGACAAACAACTTAAAAAGGGCCATGTGAAACAGGTGAAATGCAACTTTCTTGTACCAGTAACGAGACTTTCTGGTTGATAAATAGGGCTGTAGCATCTGATCGTTTAAATCCACCCCCCATATACATATTGTAGTCGTGGACACATTCGGGCTTTACAATGGGGCCGCGTCTTCTTTGGATCTCCACCACGGTGTCATTGTGGATGGTAGAGAGGATGTGGACATCTTTCTTGTCCCTCCACTTCATGGCCAACACCTCCTCGTTCCTCATGAATGCCGATTCTCCATTTTGCAATTTTTGTGTCAACAGATTTTGTGGGAATTCCTTACGTTTTTTTTGGAGAGCCAGTCCAAATGTTGAGGCTACATTTTTGTTTGGCCCAACTCCACAGGTAACATCCACCCTTACCTCCTGTCCAAGTGGTAATTGTCAAGAAGAACAGAAAAAAATCTCAGAGACAGTGTTTAAAACTTGGTTCATACCCCTGTCCATTTTTTTTCTAAACTAATAAGAAGGTTTGTGCGTAGTTGGGGCTTTTAAGGCAAAAACCTGGTGAATAATTAATGGTGCCCCAAAAACTGCTTATTAGTAGCATTTCTTCAATCCTTGAACAAGCAGTGTCCTGTGGGTGGGCTAGAGTACAACAAATGACACAGAAGTCTACCTACAGCTATCACTGGTGGATTCGCTGGTAGCTACACCTTCTGTAGTTCAGAGGACTGGGAGTTCATCCATGACATCCTGTGTGCTAACATTGAGGATGAGTGAGGCTCAGAGCCATTCAACCCACAAGCAAAGCTTCTGAAGCAGCTGGAGCAGCTGTTGAACTAAGCAGGGTTTCTGTGAGGTCACAGCACCAGGGAAATGTAAGCATTGCAGCAAAAGCTTAATTTTTTTGTTAAAAGATGTTACGGAATTCAAGAACTAGTTAGAAGCTGAAGTGGGGCTTTAAAAATTTCTCATCTAGCAAATAGTTTTCATAGTCTTTGTCGAAAGGTTCCACTTCACCCTCCAAATAGTCTTTTAATTATATTCTTAGTGTATCCTATTAACTTTTAATTGTGTTCCAAGATAAGGGTGAAGCTTAGCCCGGATTTGCCTGATCACGGTGAAACAATCCCTCTAGACCAACATTATCATTGTCATGAGGCTTACTGGAAAAATACATGCAAAAGACAGCTGACCTTGACTTAAGACTATCAATTTCAAGGGTATTTGGTGATTTAGAAACAGAAGATTAGGACTACTAATAATCATTTATCCTCATCTAGTTTTCACATTGACAAAACTTTTCATGCTCTCTACAGACAAGTGGTAAGTGGAAAGACACTAGGAAAAAGGAAGGAATCAGATATTGACAAATGGTTGACCTAGAAACATAGGCTTATAATTCCAAAAGGCCTTATTATGCAGACCTGAGGGAATGAAGGATGGAAAAAAGGTCAATCATCTGAATGAATTCAAAATCATGTCATCAATCTGAAATTAGGAGATTTATCTTTCTATAAAAATACCTGAGTATTACCTTTTCTGTAATTCAGCTTGTTTACCATGGAGTCTGGTAAAAAAAAAATACATCTGAACAGTTTTATGAAGAAAATTAAATATCAAGCAAACTGTAAATGTGCTGCCATAACAGTCTGTCTTTTGCCTTATTTATTGTAGTTGGTATGTTCTCTTGTTTCCCTGCCTTGTGTTTTATCTCTAGTTAGTACAGTATAGCTAGACACTTTGTGCCTTCCACTCTCCTGCTCAGTTTAGTTTCACATTATAAGCATAGACAGAGCTTAGAAAGTTGCCTTCTTACACTTCAAAAGACTGGGTTTACTGCACTTATCTGAAGTAAAATTATGTTGAATTCAACTTCTGTGTCTAATTGAAGAGTTGAGCTGCCTGTGGATTCTGTAAGTTCAGCAATTGTCCATACAGTCCACTGGGTCTTGGAAGTATATGACTGCACATACTGGCATTTGAAAGTCTTCTACCCACTTTACTCCATCTGGTTTGACGTTTTACCTGTGGAGCAGAAAGAGCATAGTCAAGTCTACTTGCCGAATTCTTGTCAGAGACTTTGTCCTTCTTAAGACCTTATGATTATATCTTTGCATGTTCTTTCTTTTGTATTGTTAAGGTTCAGAGAGCAAGGCCACCCATCTTCACAAAGAGAAATGGAATGAGCCGATATTGACTGGAGTCGCGTGCATCCGAAAGTAACAAGCGGAACTAAGTTTATTTTGGATTCATGTGTTATGTTATGATTTAGGGATCCTGATTCATCCACCTCAATCCAACCCAAACACAATAAGTAGGAATCCTCATCTTATTTCACTTTTTGTACCTTACTGTATTAATTTCAATATGTTTCCATTTCATATATAGCGCATTTTTATAATAATGAAAAATGTTAATGCAAAGAAAATCAGTTGATTATCCAAGAGTCAAAGAATAATGCGCCGCTCTCATCTGAATAAAACAAAGGAATCCGAATTAATACGTATTCATTTATTATGTTAGTAAGTTGAATTAATTTCCCTATTCCCAAGTGACTTTGTGTGTTGGGCCGCGCACATACAAATTAAAAGAATGGTCCCTCAACCCCAATACAAAACTAATCTTATTCGAATGTTCACGCTATGCTCACTAGAATAAAAAATGGATCTGATTCAACTCAGATTATTTGTTATGTTGTTACATTATTTTGGAGGCTTCAAACATTAACAAAAGGTCCAAACTATCGCATCATGATAATGAAACAAATGAATATGGACGAATTTGTTGTTTTCATTATAACTTATTTCGGATTAGTTGAAATTCATTACTATTTTGATTCAGAGATTCAGATACATCTGAGTCACTCAAATTTAGTCCGAAGTTTGTAATGAAATCAATCACACATATCTACTAAAGAATACACTAAAACCCTTTGTAAGTACAAGACATGAAGTGAATACAAAATGTCCTCTGATTGGACAAAGTGGAGAAGCAAGGCAGTGATGTCACAATCCCCACCAAACTGTCCTCTCAGAGGTGTTGGTGCCGACCTCCTGTGTTCAGTAAACAGCAAAGCAGCTCTTCCGAACATAACCCAGAAGGTAGTGAAGATCACTTTAATATTGGTGCCTGCTACTATGATTTCCAGCTTCCACGGGGATCCCACAGGAATGGCACGTACATACATATATTGGTCTAACTCAAATCAATGTAACTTTGTAAAAATTGCCATACCTGGAATTCAGCTTTAACTTCTGGAATACAAGTGCATTTTGAAAAATCAGTTCTGAATCCCTAGCCAAGAGAAGAATATCTTTTTGGTTGATTTCAAGTTTTAATTACTTTTACAACAATTAAACTCGATGCCGGCATTACATCTTAGCCACGTAAATACATCCTGGGTAAAGCAGAAATTAATCTTTTCCCATGTTACCTGGGGTCATAAATTGGACACCGGTTTATGTAGGTCTCGCTGCTTTCCACTAAATGTCTGCATTAAGCCTTGGATTTACGTAAGCGGTTCAGTAATTGGGAATAAATCATCAACCAAATTAGAAAGCAATTAAGACTGGCAAACTCGCTGAATGCAGGTTTCATTAGCGCATATTAAAGTCTTAATTATTATATTTTTTTTTTAAATGTCTTCACTGAAAAGATTATGTATCCCATTTGTGGTTATTTTATTAATACAGTGTCACCAGTCAATTCAAAACAGGGTCCTGCAAATGTTTGATAAGGCCATGAGCCACCAAGGGCATTGTTTTATTGATATGTGTTGGATTACAAGAAACAATGATATGCATCAGAGGAATATTACAAACATACACATATACTGTATATATGTACTGTAGTTATGGAAAGTGGGCGATTTGGAGCAGTGACAGTGACAACATGCAGATTGTAAGATTAGACACATCTTAAATAACTTGCCTTCATTTTCTCCTTAATGTAAAATAGTCAGTCCAATCAAAACTGTTCATTTTCTGGTAGATTATGGAGAACAAGTTCACTTAAAACATTTTCTTGACCTTCAGGAACTCTAGTCACAAAAGCTTTGTATTTACATTTTCAGGTCTACATACGTGGTGCAGCCATTACATTTAGGAGATGGGAATAATCAATGTAGTTAAATATGGACCGCTGTGCAAAGCCTCCACTGCCCTCTGTGTAAATGTAGGATCAGCCTTATCTTGCCTTTATTCAAAGCCCAGCTCCATAATGTAGGAGTTTTGTATCTTAATCCCCATCACCAGTGACTTTTTTCTTTATGTCCAAGACTTACCTGTAAATTTAGTAGAAGGTTGTGTCTCCTGCATATGTGTAAGTGGCCTGTTCTCCTTACCACATGGCTTGGGCAAGGTATGTACATTCCTGTATTAGGAAACCATTCTGCCATCTTAGTTGTTCTCATTCTCCTGGCCTGAAGCCCACACTCTATACACCTGAGGATGTTTTATAATGAAGGATTGTACAGATTACTTCAAGAGCAAGATGCAGTGTGGTGTAGCAGGCAGTTAACACATAGAATTGAGTAATAGTTATATTGTACAAAAGTTCAACACAACATATTTAGGCCCGGCGGGTAGGTAGGCATACCCGACCGAAGCCACTTACAAACCGTGACAGCTGTATGAAGATTTGAGGATGCCAATAGCATTTGCAATGAGGAGCAGAATTCAGCCCTGCCAGGCCACACCCCATTTGGGAGGCTTCCTGAAGACAGGTAGACGTAGTCCTTGTTCTGTCTCTATTCCTTTAGAACCTTTCCCTACTTATAAGCACTATCCCTGCGACTAGCCACTTGTATATAGTGTGCCAAACCCTTGGAGCCAGAGTCTTAATAGAGTCTGGGAGGCTGGCTGGTTGGTAGGTGTTCGGTTTCAGAGTAAGGGGTGGCATACAATCTACAACCAATTTGTATCAGATTAATTTAATACTCCTTACTACCGATTCGTATCGGATTCATGTCATACATTTTACAAACCGATTCGTATCAGAGTAATTTCTCTTTACAACCGATTCGTATCAGATACATTGCATACTTTCTACCGTTGCCATTCGTTGTTTCCCCCATGCCGTGTGTTTTAGTTCCCGCAGCGGAACTTACGAATTTGTTGTGCACTTGTAATGCAAAGTGGATTTGCCTTTAGTAAATCAACCCCATTGTCTGTCATGTTCTCCTTAGGTCCGGCATACGCTCTACTGTTGTTTGATGTCGGTCGCCTCAGCGATGCAACAGTTCACTTTTAAATTAAGATCACTGTATGATTTTTCATGTCATTGACAGACACCCCTCAGTACGGCTCACCCTACGGTCCAGTTCGAATCCAGTCGCAACAAGGCACATCGGCTCACATAGCTTCAGACCAACTTTCTCAAAGCCGTTTTGCTTCAAATTGCAGCCATGGTTTCAAATTCGTTAGCTTAACCATCGTTCACCTCCCGATAAGGTTTCCCTTGCAGTCGCTATAAACGCATCTCAAAGTCGCACGACCCAGCCACTCATTCACCTTTTTTTTTTTTTTCATTATATCAAAATACCAACATACAAAATTTTCCTGCAAAGTTCAAGATTAAGTATAATATTGAATGCAATTTCAAACTCACCCACCCCCTACCCTGCCCCCTTTTTGCCCCCTACCTTCCATCCCTCTCCCTTTTCCCTTCCTCCCACTTTAACCTTTAACTTTTTTATTCCATTTCACCCGGTTGCCCCTCACCTAGCAACTTATCGCCTCAACATATCTCCTCGTCTTCTTAAACGTCTTCCAATCTTTCCATTTATTTGCCATTCCCTCCATTTTTCCATCCCCGCTATATCTCAGGTCTTCCATGTTGTATGTCTCTTCTACTCTACTAATCCAGTCCCTTATTTTGGGACTTTCTATTTCTTGCCACTTTTTGGATATCAAGCTTTTAGCAGCATTCATCATACGAGGTATCACTGATTCTCTACATTGCTTTGTTGGACTTCCCACCCCATGGAACAAACACGTCCATGTTTCTTCAGGTATTACTATATTGGTAATCTCTTTTATGTGTTGTAAGATCTCCTTCCAATATTTCTTTATTTTTGGACAATCCCACCAGATATAGGCCATAGTTCCTACTACCTTGCAACCTCACCAGCATTCCGGGGCTTTCACTGGTTGGTATTTACATACTTTATCTGGTGTTATATACCACCTTGTCAGGCATTTGTAATTTTTTCGTCTGTGTCTACCGCAGAACTATGTACCATTTTCAAAATCTTTCCTATATTTTGCTTATTCCCTCGTGTCCCCAATTCTTTCTCTCATTTTTTTTATATACACTTATTCACCTTCTAATGGCATAAAGCCACTCTCAGTTGTCCGTCTGTCATTTCTCCTCTAGCTCAGTCGAGTTCAGGTTGGATGTTATTCCCCCAGGTTCCGGTCGACTGAGCTTTTGATCTAAAAAAAAAAGGACTTCGCAACTAGGGCACATGTCAGCCAGAGCCATATCACAGGCTGGCAGTGAAGACCTCACATCTGTCCCTCTGTCACCCTCCCTGTTTTCAGAGAGCAGCAGCATGCAGTCCTTCAGGGGATGGACCATCCCCAAGTTAACAGCGGAACTAAGGTGCAGGGGCGTGCCCTTCCCCGCTACAGCCAGGAAAACCGAGCTCTTCAGGATCCTCTTCCCACCACCAGCGAAAGACGGGCCCAGCTCCCAGCGGGCGTCTCTTCAGTCCGTGCCCTCGGCCATTTCTCAGCTTCACATAAAATTTTGTTTGGTGTACGACCTTCCTGCGCCTCATACTTCCCACATCCCGAGTTTGAATTCCTTAATTGCTTCAGAGGAATTCTTCCTGAAATATGCTTCTGCATGAGAATTATTCCCCAGGGACGATCTTTTTCTTCACGCCTCTTGGTTTTACTCTCTCAGACACAAGACCCTGATCAAATCCTTAGACTACACACAGCAGCAGTAGTGGATTTCTATGTGGGATGAGTTCCTTACTAGTTGGAATGGCATATCCATGTTCATACCGTCAGTATCGCCTTTATCACTGCCGCCTCCACAGGCTTCGCTGTAACGTATGCCGCAGCCTCCACAGGCTTCGCTGTAATTTTTGGCCATCATTGGCTTGCAGGACCGTGGCCTCCAGAGATAATCCTAATCCCCGCGTTCATCTAGTCTTCCTCATTTTGAGCTATACTTGATCGTGGCAGCCGCTAAGGTCTGGGGCCATACCTGGACCAGACAAATGATGGCCTTCGCTACCAACAACCTGGCCACCACCAATATCGTTAACAAGGGCAGGTCCAAGTTGCTCCCTGTTATGTCCTTCCTACGCAGGCTGGTACAATTATCCCTGCAGCATCAGTTCAATGTGCACTGCACATACATCCTGGGCAACTGCAACGTTGCAACAGATGCACTGCCCCGCTTTAACTTCGTTTCATCTTTCCAGCACAAACCCGGAGCCGACCCAGCGTCATCTCTTATTCCACCTTAGTCTCAGCTGACATTGGGTTAAAGCAGTACCCTCACAGCGTGACCCAGGTCACCAATCAATCCTTATCCCGCAATACACTCAAGGCCTACCACACAGCTCGGAATGCCTTCTGCAAGTTTCTGGCATCCTTCCTTGCAGCAACGTTAACAGACACTAAGCACATACTAGCTTTCATTTCATATTGCCACACTCAATTGGCTCTATCACACAACACCATCAGGCTTTACTTAGACGGCATCCAACACTTCCTGGCCTTACAGGATCTTGCAAAGCCATCCTTCCCAACACATGCGATTCAAGCCATTTCCACACGGCTTTCAGAAGCAGCAGCCCATAGCCAACTCCAAACGCTTGCTCATCATGAGTACCATATTCAGAGACATGTCGTTCACCCTCTCAAATTCCCCATTTGGCTTTTTTCCAAGCTTGGTCATTCAAGCGGCCATCTACCTGGCCTACTACGGTTTCTGCGGCCTAAGTGAGTTTACGAGTAATAGCCCTGCCGGCCAGGTACTGTGTAGTCATCACCTGGCTCGCTTCCAAGATCATTTCATTCTCCACCCCGCAGTATTCAAAACCAAGCAATCTGGCCCTGGGGTCGACATCCATCTTTTCAAGACAAACAACAGTAAATAACACTAAACCAATAAAGAGCTTTCTGAATGTTTTTGCTCCCTTTTTTGGTATACAGTACCGACCAGCAGACCAGGGCACACTTCAGGTCCATTTCATGATATCACATCCCGGTAGAAGGGAGTCGACCATAAATATATATATATATATATATATATATATAAATATATATCAGAGTGACCCATCCGAATGGTTCACTTATAAGTGGGACTTAACTATGCAGGGGTCTAACCCCCGCCTACATGTGGTCATGCAATATAGCAGTTCACATGATCAAAAGAAGTGGTGCACCCTGCCGTAACTAAAAGTGGTTTAAAGGGCAGCAAAAAATAGAGCTTGTAATCAGCAAAATATCCCTATGGCCACCGCCACCTCTGGGAGTTAATTTCATATGCCATACTCATTTTGCAGCAAGAAGAATGAGGCTCCAAGATGAACAGAAAAACAGCTGGCATTAGAAAGTCCTAGCCACTAAAGTCTACAGGAGATACAACAAGCCATTCCACCAGACTCCAACCGCGGGGGAGATTTACTAGAACTGGTGCACTCAGAATCCGGTGCAGCTATGCATTGTAGCTGGTCAGCTTCTAACTACAGCTTGTTCAGTTAAGCTTCGACAATAAAATGTGGAAGTTGATTGGTTTGTATTCAGAGCTGGACCAAATTTTGCACAATGCAATTTTAGTAAATAACCCCCTATAAATTAAACCACATTTGAGTGAGATTACCTTTTCTACTGGTAAATATAAGCAAATTGAATAATTAGATAAAGGCTATGAAATAGTTACATGTTCTCAGAGAAGCTAAGTAATAGTAATGTATTAACTTTATTTTAGACCAAGTGTCCAGCTTGCACCTGTGCTGGGTTCACAGTGAATAATGAGCAACAAGACATTCTCATTATTCACTGTGAGCTGGCACATCACAGAGTCCTCCTCCCTGTAGCCCAGCTGGATACTCAGGGCGGAAGCCAGTGACAAGATATAAAGCCTCGGCAGGGACAGGGATCGGTATAGATGCTCTAAACACTTTAACTATTTCAGGGCCTTTAAAGTGTAATTAAACAGAATAGACAAAAAATGTAAATCAATACTATCATCTATTGCAGTTATTCTAAACTCCAATCCTCAAGGCTCACCAACAGGTCATGTTTTCAGGATTTTCCTCAGATGAAATGGCTTGAGGACTGGAGTTGAGAAACACTGATCTATTGACACTTTCTTACTTTCTAATAGTATCACCTAACAACACATAGTGAATATGGACTTAAAATCTCCTACTTTTGGTATGAGGCTCTAAGGGGCTTCCACATATGCTGTACACCCCATTTTTTAATTATATGGAAGGGTCACAGACTTTTCACAACACACATTTTCTCTTCTGACAGCTGTCCTCTGGACATGGGTCCCCTAACTCTAGCAGGAATTGGGACCCGGGTGGCCTCCTTTAACCTTCAGTTATGTGCCCAAAGGGCCACAGTCCTCAGGCTGGGTCTCTTTGACACAGGACTCCATACCCCAGCATATTTATATGCACATCAGCCCCCTACTGACCTACTGACCATTCTTTCTGCCAGGGATTGGCTGAGACTTTATGCATATGCAAGTGAGGGTCTGCCTTCTCCACCCACTAAGTTCTGGAACCTACCAGAAATCAAGGGGAAAGCAGCAGCAACCTGCAGAACCTAGAACAGACAAAAGCAATCAAACTTCACACCGCTGGCTACAGGGGAGCCAAAAACGAAATACGCCTCAAAATGTTAGCAGCCCAGCTAGGAGGGTGCTACATTTATGTAAGCCAACACCCAAAGCAGACACTGGGAAATGCTAGAGGCTTGCCTCTCAAGACTCTACCCAGCCCAGTATTCAAAGAAAATCTTTTCTGAGAAAAACATGGAGGCTGCCATTGCTGACTTCTCATTCTGTAAATGCTGATTGCCTGTCTGTTGTACTGACCATCTTGCCTCAGTGGCTAGTAGCTATGCAACTAGCATTTTTAGAAGGTCAATGATGTCAGATCCTCATGCTTCCCTTAACTTCTTCTGGCCCGGCCTATAGCACAATGACAGATGGGCAGTGACTCTCCCGTTCTGACTGGACGTCATATGATGCCCAGCAGAACAAGTTGCTTGTGCGCCCCTGTGGCGGTGTACAAGAACATATTTGGGGGGCACACCATACAATGCATTTAAATTCAAGATGGTGCTGCTATAAGACCTACAAACAGTACAAAATATTTTAAAGCGCACACATACAAGAATGACATTTCCTGCAGGGCTAGTTAAAAACACCTGAACACCTGAACATATTCAAAAAATACGGGGGTTTGGTCACACTATATGGTCATTCTTGTATGTGTGCGCTGTAAAATATTTTGTACTGTTTGTAGGTCTTATAGCAGCACCACCTTGAATTTAAATGCATTGTATGGTGTGCCCCCCAAATATGTTCTTGTATGTTGTAATAGGCCCTGACCAGGTTTTTGGGCTGGAGCACCCCTCCTCATTACCTCCTATTTAGTGGCCACCAGTGATTAGGATGTATCCCTTTCAGTTCTCCCACATAGAGGAGTTCAGCTCCCATGGTTAAGACAAAGGATCTTCCATTCTATTACTAGTGTAGGATCCACTAATTCGGGGTACTTTGTCGCAGTAAGTGGGCTTAGCACTATATGACCATATAGTGTGACCAAACCCCCGTATTTTTTGAATATGTTCAGGTGTTCAGGTGTTTTTAACTAGCCCTGCAGGAAATGTCATTCTTGTATGTGTGCGCTGTAAAATATTTTGTACGATAGTGCGGTGTGTCGCTCCAACACACCACTTCTCCGATCATGGTAAAGAGCCTATGACGTAGGCTCTTTACCATTTATTCAGCTGAATGCAATCACAGCTGATCACAGCATAACCAGATAGTGCTGGTTATCAGCATTCCTCTATTCACTGTTGACACGCTATGAATAGAGGAGAGCTGATGAGCGGTTCTCCTGATGGGGGGTCTGCACTGATAATCAGTGCAGCCCCCTCAGTGATGCCCACCAGTGCCCATCTGTGATACCCACAAGTGCCCACTAGTGATGCCAATCAGTGCCCATCATCAATGCTAATCAGTGCCCATCAGCAATGCCAACTAGTGCCCATCAGTAATGCCAATCAGTGCCCATTAGTAATGCCTGTCAGAGCCTCCTCATCAGTGCTGCATGTGAGTGTCCATCATTGCCCATCACTGCCGCTTATCAGTGCCCATCATTGCCGCCTATCAGTGCCACCTATCAGTGACCATCGGTGTTGCCTATCAGTGCTGCATATCAGTGCCACGTATCAGTGCCCATCAGTGCTGCATATTATGCCTCCTCATCAGTGCCCATCAGTGCCACCTTATCAGTGCTGCCTCATCAGTGAAGGAGAAAGCTTTCTTATTGCAAAATTACAGAAAAGAAGAAAAACTTTTTTTTTTAAAGAAAGTTTTAGCTATCTCAAAAAAATGGTAAAAATGTTGTTTGGGTACAGCATTGCATCACAGCACAATTGTCATTCAAAGTGCGACAGCGCTGAAAGCTAAAAATTGGCCTGGGCAGGAAGGGGGTGAAAGTGCCTAGTATTGAAGTGGTGAAAGCCAATCTCCAGGCTCCCTTTGCCTCATTACCCTTCATCACCACTTCGCCAACCCAATAACTATTCCCTGGATTTTAAAAAAACTACCTGAAAACCCCATTTACTTATTTATATCAGTAGCAATGGGCCAGTGTGTTCCACTTTCTTCAGTTCAGAGTTGGAGGGTCATTCATCAGGGGTCCACTTGACTGCAGCACTGGATCACCAGTCTCCACTCGCAAAAGAGGTGCTGGTGAGTAACATGTGACAGCAAATCTAGGTAAGCATAAAATCAAAATATTTTAGGGGCTATAATTTAATACAAATAGGTAAGCAGAGCAAGGCAAGAGGGCAAAGACTTTTCTTGGAGATGGGCTTTAAGGAAGAACATTAGGAAGTCAAATGGCTCCAACCTTACTGTTCACCATACCTTTAAAGTGGTTGTAATCTCTTACATATACTCTACATCTGTTAAAAGACCAGAATTTATATATATCTTGTCTGAGCTCTCATAAAGCAGGGGGTGTGGAGCTGAAGTTACACTCTAAAAGAGCTGATTGGAGGAAAGGGACACACCTCCATTCTCTTGGTGTCAGGAACGCCTGTCAGAAGTGATTCATGCTGATAGCAGAGAAATATAGCAACAGACAGAAATTACACTTAGTGCTCTGGATTGAGACAAGCAGAGGGATATGTTTAAATTTCATGTCTGAAGTTTACAACCACTTTAAGCATACAGACGCAGCCAAAAATTTTAAGAATGACACAAAGATTAATTTTCACAAAGTTTGCTGCCTCCGTTTTCATGATGGCAATTTGCATATACTCCAGAATGTTATGAAGAGTGATCAGATGAATTGCAATTAATTGCAAAGTCCAACTTTGTCATGAAAATAAACTTACCGTATATACTCAAGTATAGGTCGATCCGAGTATAAGTCAAGGCCCTAATTTACCACAAAAAAATGGGAAAAACGTATTGACCCGAGTATAAGATGAGGGTGAGAAATGCAACAGCTACTGTAAATGGAAAAAGAGGGTCAACAATGCCCATCTGCAGCTCTATACCTCACTGTGTCCTGTGCATGTGTCCTGTGCATGTGTCCTGTGCATATGTGTATGTGTAATGTGTCCTGTGCATATGTGCCATGTGTCCTGTGCATATGTGCATGTGTCCTGTGTATATATGCATGTGTCATGTGTCATGTGTCCTGTGTATATGTGCATGTGTCATGTGTCCTGTGTATATGTGCATGTGTCAAGTGTATATGTGTCATGTGTCCTGTGTATTTGTGCATGTGTCATGTGTATATGTGCATGTGTCCTGTACCTGTGTCCTGTGTATATGTGTATGTGTACCTGTGTGTGTGTCCTATATATGTGTACCTGTGTATGTGTCCCTGTGTATGTGTCTCTGTGTATGTGTCCTGTGTATGTGTGCATGTGTCTGTGTGCATGTGTCTGTGTGCATCCTACCTGTGTCCTGGGCATGCCTCCGTGTGCTGCTCTGCAGCGATCAGCGTGTGCTATTATTATTCAGCGTCCATTCAGTGTTCAAAAGCCGCGCCTCCTCCTCGTCCATGATAGGCAGAAAACTCCATTTCCCAGCAGTCAGTGGTCAGCCTATCATGGACATTCTCTCATCCTCATACCACGGATGAGGATGAGAGAAAGTCCGTGATAGGCTGTACACTGACTGCCTATCACAGACGAGGAGGAGGCGCGGCTTTTGAACAGTAATAGTAATAGTAATAAACAGTAATTGGCCGCCGAATAGTAATAGCACATGCTGGCCGCCGTCTGCCTGCATGACACACTGATCATCTAGGCAGACGGTGGTGACTCGAGTATAAGTCAGGGGGGGGCACTTTCAGCCCAAAAAAAAGGGCTGAAAATCTCCACTTATACTCGAGTATATACGGTAATCCCATAAAAAAAATTTCCACTGCATTTGTGAAGAAGGCTTCAGGGCTCCCAAGAAAGTCAGGCAGGCGACAGGACTGTCTCCTACAGTTGATTCAGCTGTGGGATCGGGGCACCACCAGTGCAGAGCTTGCTCAGGAATGGCAGCAGGCAGGTGTGAGTGCATCTGCACGCATAGTGAGGTGAAGATTTTTGGAGGATGGCCTGGTGTCAAGAAGGGCAGCAAAGAAGCCACTTCTCTCCAGGAAAAACATCAGGGACAGACTGATATTCTGCAAATGATCCAGGGATTGGACTGCTGAGGACTGGGGTAAAGTCATTTTCTCTAATGAATCCCCTTTCCAATTGTTTGGGGCATCCAGAAAAAAACTTGTCCGGAGAAGAAAAGATGAGCGCTATCATCAGTCTTGTGTCATGCCAACAGTAAAGCATCCTGAGACCATTCATGTATGGGGTTGCTTCTCAGCCAAGGGAGTGGGCTCACTCACAATTTTGACTAAAAACACAGCCATGAATAAAGAATGGTACAAAAACATCCTCAGAGAGCAACTTCTCCCAACCATCCAAGAACAGTTTGGTGACGCACAATGCCTTTTCCGGTGTGATGGAGTACCTTGCCATAAGGCAACAGTGATAATTAAGTGGTTGGGGGAACAAAACATCACAATTTTGGATCCATGGCCAGAAAACTCCTCACACCTAATCTCATTGAGAACTTGTGGTCAATCTTTAAGTGGCGAGCACTGCAAATATTGACTCTTTACATAAACTTAATGTAATTGTCAATAAAATGTGCCAAAACTGTCTTCGTAAAAAAAAATAGGAAGCTAGTGTGGATGCTACAGCAAGTAGTTTGCCTTTCTTTGCAGTTTTCATAAGTCAGCTCCAGAATTTTGTATTAAATTATTTAGACACAGATAACAAGAGCATTGCTGTTACCTTCCCAGAGAATTGAGGTTTACAAGAGTTGTTAAGCTTCTGTGTTATTTTGCGTTAAACCCACATACAAGTGCTGATTTCTTACATGGGCTGACAAGTAAAAACTCCTCATAAAAAAGAAAAGCAGGAAAGCATTATGAGTGATGGTTTTCAAGCTATGGCCACAGCTAAAATATTATAGACTGTGTATATAAATCATAATGCAACAGAAAGTACCCAAATTACACTGATCAAAAGTTGACATACCCCAGTTCCTAATATTATGTATTGCCCCCTTTAATATCAATGATAGCTTGAAGTCTTGTTGTATTTGTGGATGAGGCTCTTTATCTTCTCAGATGGTAAAGCTACCCAATTCCTCTTGGCAAAAAGCCTCCAGATACTGTAAATTCTTGTGCTGTCTTGCATGAACTGCACGTTTGGATCTCCCCAGAGTGGCTCAATGATATTGAGGTCAGGACACTGAGATGGCCACTCCAGAACCTTCACTATATTCTGCTGTAGCCAATGACAGGTCGACTTGTTGTTTTGAATCATTGTCATGTTGGAATGTCCAAGTACATCTCATGCGCAGCTTCCTAGCTGATGAATGCAAATGTTCCTCCAGTATTTTTTGATAACATATTGAATTCATCTTGCCAACAAATTTCCTGTGCCTTTGTAGCTCTCACAAGCCCAAAACATCAGCGATCCACCTCCATACCTTTCATCATAGGCCTTATTGACTCCTCACCAAATGTAGCGTTTATGGTTGTGGCCAAAAAGCTTGATTTTGGTCTCATCACTCCAAATGACTTTGTGCCAGAAGGTTTGAAATGTCAAGGCAGCACTGGATGGAAGATGTAAGGGTCTTTCAGGAGTCAAGAAACTCATTGACCTTTTATACACACACACTACAGGCATACCCCACTTTTAAGTACACAATGAGGTTTATTTACTAAAGCTGAAAAGTGCAAAATCAGGCTCACTTCTGCATAGAAACCAATGAGCTTCTAACTCCAGCTTGTTCAATTAAGCTTTGGTAATAAAACCTGGAAGCTGATTGGTTTCTATGCAGAAGTGAGCCTGATTGTGCACTTTCCAGCTTTAGTAAATAAACCCCATTGTGTACTTAAAAGTGGGGTATGCCTGTAATTACAAGCAAACAGATCACAGGTGAGGATGGTTACCTTTAATAGCCATTCAAACCCCTTTGTGTCAACTTGTGTGCATGTTATCAGACCAAAATCACCAGGGTATGTAGACTTTTGATCAGGGTAATTTGGGTTGTTTCTGTTGCCATTATGATTTAAAAAGAGTAAACACAGTTGATTGATAATAAATGGCTTCAGCCAAACACTGTATGAGTGAAAGAAGTTTTTGTGTTATTATTCATATTCTCTGAAAAATGGCCAAGAAATCATATATTCTGCTAGGGTATGTAAACTTATGAGCACAACTGTATATATATATATATATATATATATATATATATATATATATATATATATATATATATATATATATATATATATATATATATATATATATATATATATATATATAAAATCATATAGACAACCTATCTACACTCATCTGGGCATGAGGAGTGTGAACCATTCACATCCCTTGCATCCTTTTTAAATCATAATGGTAACAGAAACTACCCAAATGACCCTGATCAAAAGTTTACATACCCTGGTTGTTTTGGCCTGATAACATGCACACAAGTTGACCCAAAGGGGTTTGAATGGGATGAACAGAATGAACAGATTTAACAAGAACCAGTCATAGCTTGGCTTATGAAAGAATTTAAATACAAAAATGTAAAGAAAATTATGACAAAACCTTTTTTTGTTTTTTGGGGTATTTGTATGCACATACTGTAGCTGTGGTAAAATACAAGCCCATCATATTACTTAGCATGGGTTATCCACTTACTTTTTTGAGTTCCAGGATATCCTTACTCTGAACTGGCACCCAAAATGAAACACTGACCCTGATTTACTAAGAGCCCTTTCACACGGGGTTGCCCGCAGCGTCAGCGGTAAATTTTTTTAGCGGCATTTTACCGTCGGATCAGCGGCATATTTCGGCCGCTAGCGGGCGCGCTTATACCCCCCGCTAGCGGCCGAGAAAGGGTTAAAACCGCCCACAATGCGCCGCAATAGCGGCATTTTGCCGGCGGTATCCCAGCGCTGCCCTATTGATTTCAATGGGGAGCAGCGGTGGAGGAGTGGTAAACACACCGCTCCTTCACCGCTCGAAAGAAGCTGCTGGCAGGACTTTTTTTCCCGTCCTGCCAGCGCAGTGCTCCGGTGTGAAAGCCCGAGGGCTTTCACACCGCAGACAATGGCGCAGCTGTTTGAGGGCGGATTGCAGGTGCTATTTTTAACGCTATAGCGCCTGCAATACGCCCTTGGTGTGAAAGGGGTCTAAAGAAGTAGAGCATATTCCCGTTCAAGGTGAATTTTTACTTATTTTAATTGATGTAGCAAATCAAAGGGAAAATTCACATATCTTAAAGGGTTTGTAAACCCTTGATTTTTTTACATAAAAATAAAAAACATGCCTATTCTTACCTGCTCTGTGTAATGGTTTTGCACAGAGCAGCCCCAAGCCTCTTCTTCTAGGGTCCCTAGGGCCCTCCTCTTCATCGGATGCCCTTACGGAAAGCCTCTTTCCATTTGGGCACCAGTGCAGACTTTCTCCCGAGTCCCGCTGCTGCATTCATTGACGCAGACAACAGGACTTGGCCTTGGCCCCCGTTCCTGTGTCAAAACTTTTGATTGACAGCAGCGGGAGCCAATGGCTCCTGCTGTTATCAATATGTTAATTGAGGAAAGTGACAGTGGCTGGAGCCGCTATGCTCATGCACATTGCTGGATTGGATTGGATCTGGGACAGGTAAGAAAAAGGGGTGGGGGTTTAGAGGGGAGCTGCAGCACAGAAGGTTAAGACTGTTAAGACTTTACAACCACTTTAATGTATAGGGTGAAGTTGTGATGACTTCAGTCATCCAATCACCTTCAAGCAAAAATCCAGTTTTGTTTTTTTGTTTTTTACTTTTCTTGCACAGGATTGGGTATTCTTTGATAAATAAATGTTCACTTTGTTTCACATTGTTCAACAAGATAAGTAAAATATATTTTGAAAACCAAGAAGCTCTTCTCTTTTAGTAAACCAACCCCAATGCATTCAAGATGAAGCCACCCTAGTGCACTCTAAAAAGGCAAAAGCTATGCCTCTTTTATACAAGAAAATATCCTGCAGCTTCAATTTGCAGCTTCTCTTACTGGCTATTTTCTTTCTGACAGATTCCCTTTAATAACATCTTAGTTCTTTTTCCTTCAGTGTGTCGGAGGTTAAGGAAAGGAAAAATGAATTCAAATGTAGTCCAAACAGCGCCTGTTTCAAGTTGCTTCCTCAAGGTCGTCTTCCATTATTGGCGTATTAAGAAAACTTCTTCTACGGACGTGTCAATAAACAGAGCAGAGAGTACGCTATCAAGGGATTTCCCTTGGGTTAAACTTTAATGCAGGAGTTGGGATTAATCTAACAAGGAAAGCTGCAGGGAGGCAGAACTATGTAAAAGTTTGGTTATATCTGGAGTGTACATGTAATTACCTCTCTCAGAATACTGACACACAGCCATTTATTCTGATCCATCCATGCTGACTTTGATAGGTAAGAAAATAGGATCACAGCGGAGAGTTAAGTAAGGTGAATTCAGAATAGATGTGTCAGCATTACCAAGGATAGCAGGTAAATTTCCACTAACAGGAGAGTGAGAACATTAAAAAGTTACTAGTTATCTGCAGCCAAGAAATACAGACTAGATTTCATTTTAAAATGAATATTGTACAAAAGGAACATTGTTAATAATAAGAAAAATAATACGCCTCCATCCTTGTATTTGAGATAAGAAAAAAAGGAGTTTAGGCACGTGACATAGCTGAGTAAAAGGTCAATCCGTAATAACGTATTTATTTGCAGACATCATAACAAACTGCAATATGTACATACATAGATATTAGGTAATTAAATATATACACACATCAAAAATGCACAGTACAATTCATAAGTATACAGGGTAAGCATCATAGCACATATTGATGGGTGGTAATAGCCGATATGTATTCCATATAATAAGATTAATAGAGGTTGAATATTACATAGTATGGTATAAATGGAGTAAACCGTATCTTAAAAGTATAGATGCATTAAGTAAGCTCTACGCGTTTCGTAGATTCTCTCCACTTCCTCAGGAACAGATGCATACCATATCGGCTAGAAAAAAGTAAAAAAATACATAAATAAACTTTGTAATATTCAACCTCCATTGATCTTATGATATGGAATACATATCGGCTATTACCACTCAGTAATATGTGATATTATGTTTACCCTGAATATGCATGAATTGTACTGTGCATTTTTGATGTGTGTATATATTTAATTACCTAATATCTATGTATGTACATTTTGCAGTATGTTATGTTGTCTGCAAATAAATACTTAATAACGGATTGACCTTTTACTCAGCTATTTCACGTGCCTCATATAAAGTCCCAAACTCCTTTGCAGCCCTGCAATGTGACATCATCACGCTACTGCTAGAGTCTTCAAGACCTGTGATGGACAGCTAATGTAAAGTGTCCACATGACCAGGCAACGATGTGAGTAGCTGAAAAAGAGCCTTTGCAATCTGCAGTCATGATGAAAGAAGTCTAAAAGACCAAGGCCGGCCATACATGGGTCAAATTCCGAAATAATATTTCTTTGAAAATCTTCTATGAAATTAGGGGGCCGCAGCAGTGGGCGATTTTCCTGCGGCCATCAAAATTGAGTGATCGGGCATGTTGGAAATTTTTTTTTAAATCATCGATTTTCTAATCAATGATGGGAGAATCATGAGAGAAATATAATTAAAAAAGAAATGCGCACGAGCAAAAAAAAAGAAAATTCCCGGAAAGAAAAGAAAATTATTTTCTGTAGCAACATGAGATGAAATTGAAGACTTGGTTGGTCGAATTTCGAAATAAATGGTGGCACCATACGATCACAAAACACACAAAATGTATGATTTTCAAAAGAAAATTAATTCGGAATTCGACCCATGTTTGGTTTGCATAAGGGTCCAGAGTAACAGGGGATTCACCTGAGCATTTGGTTCCTTTAATTTTCTTTTTTAACCGCTTCCAATTCCGATATTCCTCCCCTACATGTAAAAAACATTTTTTTTTTTTAGAAAATTACTTAGAACCCCCAAACATTATATATTTTTTAAGCAGAGGCCAGTATTCCATATTTTTATGTTGCATGATATTTGCGCTTTGGATTTTTAAACATTATTTTGTTGGGGGAAAAATTGAATATTGAATTTTAATGCACAAAAACACAATTTAATACCCAATTTTTTGCTAAAATATAAGAGATGATGTTACAGCGAGTAAAGTACCAAACATGTCACACTTTAAAATTGCATACACCCTTGGAACAGTGCCAAACTATGGTACCTAAAAATCTCCATAGGCGACATTTAAAAAGCCTTTACATGTTACTAGTTTAGAGTTACATAGGAGATCTGGAGCTAGAATTATTGCTCTTGCTCTGATGTTCATGGCAATACCTCACATGTGTGGTTTGATCGCCACTTACATATGTGTGCAGGATCAATGTGCACGTTTACATTTGTGCGTGAGCATGTGGGGAAAGGGGGAGCTTTAAAATTACTCTTACTTACCTTTCTCTTACCCCAGAACTTTTTTTTTAATCTTTTTTTTTTACATTTTTTTGATCAACTTTATTGCTATTAAAAGAGATGAACAAGATCCTTATGTGATAACATGGGCCGTGACAGACCTTTTTATGGAGATCAATTAGACCCCAGATCTTTCCTCTAGCCTCCAATGCAGCTTATCAGACACAGATCAGTCTGTCTCCTGCCAACTCTAAGCTCAAGAAATGAGCAATCAGAAGACATCTGATTGCTCAGTTCACAGTCTGCTTTGAGCAGAGAGTGGTGACTGAGTAGCTCTGCTACTCCAGCACTCACTTAAAGCGGAGTTCCACCCAAAAATGGAACTTCCACTTTACGTAATCCTCCCCCCCTTCGGTGTCACATTTGGCACCTTTCAGGGGGGAGCAGATGCCTGTATAATGCGACTAAACCTGATACTGCCCTCTTTGATACATAAGGATCAGGTGGGCTTTGTCCCCCTCCGTCAAGCAGGGGACAACATGAGACGGATTATTGACCTAATAGATGTGGCGAACAGGTACGGAATAGAAACTTTGGTTCTTGGGCTAGATGCCGAAAAGGCTTTCGACCGTCTTGGCTGGCCTTTTCTGTTCGCCACGCTGAAATGCATGGGGTTCCGGGGTCCCTTCCTACAGGCTATTCAGCACTTATACACAAATCCCACATCCCAGGTTAAGACCCCCTTTGCCCTATCCTCTGCCTTCCCGATTGCGAATGAGACCCGCCAGGGGTACCCACTCTCCCGATGCGGGGAAGGGAATTTAAAATAGCACTGTTCGCAGACGACGTCATACTCACCCTGACCCAACCTAGAACCTCACTGCCAACCTACACGCCGAACTTGACCTCTATAGATCCTTGTTTGGCTATAAAATAAACACAGCTAAATTGGAGGCTCTCCCTATCAATATCCCAGCAGCAGAGACGCAACACCTACAGCCCTGAAATATTTGGGAGTTCAGATCACCCCATCTTACGCTACCCTATACCGAGCTAACTTTCCTCCCCTGTTCTGGTCCATAAGGGATCTGCTAAAGAAATGGAAGGTTCACCATATTTCCCTCCTGGGGAGAGTGGCCTCTCTTAAGATGACCGTCCTCCCCAAACTCCTCTATCTCTTCCAAACGCTGCCCATCCCAATTCCATATGCAGACTTGAGAAAACTCCAAGCAGATTTAGTGCAGTTTGTCTGAAATTATAGAAGACATAGAATATCTAAGTCAGCCCTGACGACGTCGCGTACGGTAGGTTGGCATTTCCTGACTTTCCTGCCCAACTGCGTGCTCTGGCCTCCTGGTTTCCCCAACGATCTAACAACAGATGGACAGAAATCGAAAAAAATATGGCTGGCACCCACGCACCCAAATAGCCTGCTCTGGAATGCAAATGTGGAGGTGGACTCGGCCCGGCTTTTGGGTCCCATTCGCCATCTCAGATCACTCTGGCACAGACTATCTCGAGCACATAAGCTGTGCTCAGAGAGATCACTATTAACGTCCTTCCTTTATAACCCCAGGATGCCTGCGGGTCTTACACACCAGATGTCTTCGCCCTGGGCGACACGGAATTTATTCCACTTTGGCCATTTAGTGCACCCCTGTACACGCAAAATGCTCTTATTCCCTGAACTCCATAAAAATTTCGATTTACCTCACCAGGTGTTTTATGGCTATTTGCAAATAAGACATTATGCCCAATCTTTCGCCCCGAACCTCCAATTCTCAGCGCCAACGCCCTTTGAGAGCTTGATGTTGGAGGGCTCCGCACGCCAAGGCTTAATTTCAGAGATATATCAGTTGTTAAACTCCTACTCCTTCCCCACCTGGGGTAAGCATACATATATGCTTCGCTGGAAAAAGCACTAGGGGAGGAAATCCCAGAGGAGACATGGCGGACGATCTGGTCTCAGGCAGCAAAGAGCTCCTTTTGCACGCTCTATAAGGAGAACGCCTATAAAATACTTTACTTCTGGTACCTGACGCCTGACGTCAAGTACGCCTGACATTCTCCATGCCATTTACCCTTCCAGCTCGGATAGATGTTGGCGCTGCCAGGGAGCCAAGGGGACCCTATCTCATGTCTATTGGACCTGCCCCAAGATAGTGCCTTTCTGGACAGAGATGCAGCTCTTACTGTCCCGCCTTCTAGGAGTACAGACTGCCAGTTCCCAAAATCATTTCTCCTTGGATTTTCTACTCTGCAGATTCCCAGACATTCCAAAAAGCTGCTTAGACATGTCCTGACGGCCACGAGATGCCTTGTTGCCCTCCATTGGAAACAACAAGCCCCGCCCACCCAAACAGACTTATACACCAGAATAAAAGACATAGAGCTGATGGAAAAAATGACAGCTAGATTACAAAATAGATTGGAAGCACATGACAAAGTCTGGGAAGAATGGCATAGACAAGAGGACCCGCCCTGAGCTGGTGGTACTAAATACTAAACAATGAGCCAATATTACTAACAAAATATCACATATCAACATGCATATGTACTACATAGTGCAAAAAAATAAATAAATTCCTTGACATATGCAGAAAGACCACAGTACACTGGATGTCTTCAGTGAGTGATCACTTCTGTGCAATGACGTTCCTTTTCAGTATATTGTGCTCCTAATTCACCACTTATCATGACTTCACCACCACCTCATGCAATGGCCACACACCAGATGTAATAGGAATAAACGCCTTAGGTTCATTAGGGATAACCAATCCGTTTGTGATGGGTCCAATAGCAGCATTTCCAAGCAATGTATTAGTATCTCTTGCTCTGTTCAGTGCTCATAAAGACATATGGATAGCCATCATGGTATAGTATGTAATTTTATTTTAATAAAAAAGTTAAAAGCATGGTTAAACTCACATGTTATGGTGCCCTTAAGCCGGCATCAAGCAAATCCAGCAGTGTATATGGAGAGCATTGTCTCAGTTTGTTTCCCCTCTATCACTGTGTCTCCTCACAGCAGCTTGCGTTTCAGGCCTCACTCTCGTTCAACCGGAAGTGATGAGAAAGTTCTCAGCAGCCTCTACACGTTTCGCAATGTAATTTGCGTCATCAGGAAGTATTACTGTACAATAATAACCTGATACAGTTCAATACAACACAAAAAATGCATATGAGTGGGACAGTATTGCCTGGAGGCTCTCTGATGTTGATCTTTTTCCCAATGATGACTTAACATTTCCTTTTCTATATATGTCTCTGGTGTTGTGTGGAGGTTTTCAATGAGATGGAAAAAGCAACAATTTACAGAATAAATGAAGAAGAAGAAGGGGAATCCTTACAATACAGGTTCTCAGGTACAGCTTTCTTTCCAGCAAGCAGCTATAATTCTCAAGACATAGTGGGATTGATTTAATAAAACTAGAGAGAAAACCTGGAAGCTGATTGGCTTCTATGTAGAGCTGCACCAGATTTAGCTCTCTCCAATTTTAGTATATCAACCCCAGGGTGCCTAGCCACAGGAAGAGTACAGCTATTTATTAGGCAAAACTACACTCTTCAGAGAACTGCTTAGGCACAATTACTATTCTAGATGTTCCCCGTATGATGGCAAATCTTCACTTTTTAA
Organism: Lithobates clamitans; assembly: GCA_037952925.1. Taxonomy (NCBI): domain Eukaryota; kingdom Metazoa; phylum Chordata; class Amphibia; order Anura; family Ranidae; genus Lithobates; species Lithobates clamitans. Next base: position 5,469,815 of record JBBGZY010000392.1, read on the forward strand.
ATTCAAATCCACTTTAACTCAAACAAGCCCAATTTATGGGAAGCAATAAACATTCTGGTTAAATTGTATTTGAATGTTTTATATTGAAAAACTTTAAAACTGATGTTTTGTTCTTGTTAGTACTATTTTCATAAAAATTAAATTTTACATATAAGCATGTAATAGAGATTATACTCATGACACTGCTGTCAAAGAGTACTGTGGAATTCCAAGAGTAAAACAAAAGTAGTTTCCTTTTAAAACTCTCTCTCTCTGATTGAGATTTCATAGATCTGAACATAGCACCTAGGAGGGGAGGAGTCACTGCTTTCACTTGTGTGTGTAAATTTTAGCTTGGTCTACTGAGCTCTGTAAACTAAGGTTTTGTTTTTGTTTTGTTTTTTGCACTGTCAAGCAGGGGGAGGTGCGCACCATGAGAAGATTTTGACTTTCAGATTGTGGAAAGTACCGTATATGTTTACTTAGCCAAGATCCTGCCAAAACTTTTTTTGCTTACTTTTTGATTGAATATGAAAGTGTCAGAACCTCTGCCAGGCTACTACCATTTGCCACATCATTGGGGAGTGTGACACCAGAACAGGAAATACAAGTGCCATAGAAATCTTTTTTGACTGCCATATCATTTATATTTTATTGAACAGAGTAGTCTACTTCTCTCACAAGCAGTGATTTAAATATCAGACATGCACACTTGTCTTTGGGATTAAATGCAAATGGCTTTGCATAATCACTCCTTGGCTCTTTCCAGCATTTTCCATGGAAACAGATTGTGTTATAATATACTTCATCCTCCTACAGTTTATTGCAACATAATAAAGCAACACAATAATAAACGTGTATGTCATTAACTTCATTACACTTGAAGTAACAGTACATCGCTGGTTACGCCAAATAAGTTTCTTCTCTCACAATAATGGAAATGTCCTTCATAGCTGTACGCACTTGTGAAGTGCAATATATTCAATCAGAGAAAAAAAACCATGACATCTTTTAAACTGTTGACAAGTTTTTTTTAGGCTACTGTGGAGTTAAACTCTCCTCAATGCTATTCCTTGCATAAAGATAGCATTAGGGATGAGCAGATAATAGAAAATCTGCTGGAGATTTTGTAAAGTGGACCCCATTACTTGCTCTGCTGGGCCACCAGCTTACCAGTTTTCTTCAAATAGCAGAGTATCAGCACTCCTCCTTCACCCATCAAGTTCCTTGAACTCCAAGGGATTCCACCTCTGGATTCCACCATCATTGCCTTATTTTAGAAAAATTCTACCCAAACTAGCGTTAGAAAGATGCATACTGCTTCCTTACTTGATCATTTACACCTGTAACTGCTGGGGTCTTAAAAACAGAATACTGTTGGATACTGTGCTGTGCGGTGCCGGTGACCAGAGCCCCCTTGGATCATAGCATAGGGTCCTGAGAGATACATATAGTACTGTGCAAAAGGTTTAGGCAGATGTGAGAATATGCTGTAAAGTAAGATCGCTTTCAAAAATATATATTTTAATTGTTATTTTTACCAATTTACAAAAGGCAGAGTGAGCAAACAGAAGAAATCTAAATCAAATCCATCGAAAAACCAGCAGTGGAAATGACATAGACCAGGAATTTAACCTGGAATTCGCAATTCTCCAATTTACAATAGAGATTGTTCTCTCTTAGTTTCTGAAGCACACAACAGATATCTGTGTGGTGGCTTTCCAGGGACTTGAAAAATATGAGTATATAGTCAAGATAAACCACCACACATAACTGCAACAAATCTCGGAGGACATAGTTAATAAACTCCTGGAAAACTGCTGGGGCATTACAAAGGACAAAAGGTATTACGAGGTACTCATAATGGCCTGTTCTGGTATTAAACACAGTTTTCCACTCGTCGCCCTCCTTAACCACTTGCTGACCACTGAACGCCAATATATGTTGGCACAATGCCAACGGTGTGAAAATGGGCGTAGCTGTACGTCCCCTTTAAGAGCCGGGGCTAGCAGATGCTCCTCTCATGGCGATTGTGTCACGGAGCCGCAGGAAGGGGAAGTGCCTATGTAAACAAGGCATTTCCCCGTTGTGCCTTGTGTCATGACAGAGATCACTGCTCCCTGGAAGCACACCCCCCCACAGTTAGAATCACTCCCTAGGACACATTTAACCCCTTTATCGCCCCCTAGTGGTTAACCCTTTCCCTGCCAGTGTCATTTACACCGTAATCAGTGCATTTTTATAGCACTGATCGCTGTATAAATGACAATGGTCCCAAAATAGTGTCAAAAGTGTCAGATGTGTCCGCCATAATGTCGCAGTCCCGATAACAATCGCAGATCACTGCCATTACTATTTAAAAAAAAAATAATAATAAAAATGCCATAAAACTATCCCCTATATTGTAGACGGTGTAACTTTTGCGCAAACCAATCAATATACGCTTATTGCGATTTTTTTATCAAAAATATGTAGAAAAATACATTGCGGCCTAAACTGAGGAAAAAATTTGTTTTTTATATATATTTTTGGGGATATTTATTATAGCAAAACGTAAAAAATATTGCGTTTTTTTTTCAAAATTGTCGATTTTTTTTGTTTAAAGCGCAAAAAATAAAAACCACAGAGGTGATCAAATACCACCAAAAGAAATCTCTATTTGTGGGAAAAAAAGGACGTCAATTTTGTTTGGGTGCCATGTCGCACGACTGTGCAATTGTCAGTTAAAACGACACAGTGCCAGATCGCAAAACGTGCTCTGGTCAGGAAGTGGGTAAAATCTTCCAGGGGGTGTAGTGGTTAATCCTCACGAGATTTATGCCCCTCTCAAATCAAGTTTTGTGAAAACTGTTGCTCCCTTGAGGCGGTCAAATAACTCTGTAATCAACGGAATCGGATAGGCATTCTTAAATCGTGAAACGATTGAGACCCCTATAATGAATACAAGGTCTCAGTTCACCACTCTTCTTCACAAAGAGGAAACCAGCACCAGCAAGAGACAAGGATTTGTGGATGAAACCTTGAGAAAGTGTGTCTGTAAAATACTCCTCTATGGCCCTATCCTCCAAGACTGACAAAGGGTAAACCCAGCCACGAGGGGGAGTGGCACCAGGTTGAAGGTCAATTGCGCAATCATGCGGCCGGTGTGGAGGCAAACTACCGGCTTGACCTTTGTCAAAGACATCGCTAAAATCGCAGTACTCCTCCAGCAGGGAGGAGAGTGCAGAGGTGCACAGGACCTTGGCTACCTTCTTGAAGCATGACTTACTGCATTGTGGCAACCGGAAGAGAACCTTAGCACGGAGCCAATCAAAAGAGGGGTTGTGCCTCTGTAACCAAGGATAACCAATAACCAGCGGAAACTTAGGTGAGGAAATAACTTGGAGTTGGATTATCTCATGGTGAAGAGCCCCCAGGGCCATGGACAACGGAACAGTCTCATGAATCACATGGGCAGGCTGTAGAGGTCTCCCATCAAGAGCCTCAATGGCAAGTGGAGTGTCACGCAGCTGCAGCAGAATCGAGTGCTTCGATACAAAGGCAGCATCAATGAGCAGGCCTGCAGCCCCAGAGTCGATTAGAGCCTGTATCTTAATGGACGACTCAGCCCAAGAAAGGGTAACCAAAACCAGGGGCTTATCCTTCTGGATAACTGGGGAAAAAACAACGCTACCTAAGGTCTGTCAGTGACAGGACCTCAAGGTTCGGGCGTTCCCTGGACGGATAGGACAAAACTTCAAAAAGTGACCTGCCTGGCCACAATAAAGGCACAATCTCTCCCTCCTCCTAAAGGTTCTCTCATCTGCAGAGAGACGCGTGAAGCCTGAGTGCATGGGTTCATCGTCACAGACCGACTCAGTACCAGGAGGCATGGGAGGTTGAGGGAGACAAGGGTGGGACTGAAAAGTTCGGAGACAAATGTACAGGAGGTTTCCGCAAGCGCTCTTTAAGAGGAAACCTTTCTCTGAGTCTGGCGTCAATGAGGAAACGTGATCAACTTCTCCAGCTCAGTGGGTATATCTCAGGCTGTTATCTCATCCTTGATGATATCCGAGAGACCATGAGAAAAAGCAGCCATTAAGGGCCTCATTGTTCTAAGCAACCTCTGCTGTCAGAGTACGAAATTCAGTCGGCAACAGTTCTCATACTCTGATGGACATGAGGCACTTGGCAGCAGAAGCGGAGTGTGCAGGTACGTCAAATACCCTTTTAAAAGAAGCCACAAACTCTGGCTAACTCAGGACAACAGGTTTTTGCGTCTCTCATAGAGGGTTTGCCCAGGCTAAGGCTCTCTCAGAAAGCAAAGATATCACAAAACCTACTTTGCTTCTGCCCGTGGGAAACGCCAGGGACAGCATCCCAAAGTATATCTCAACATGGTTGAGAAACTCTCTGCATTGGACTGGATCGCCCTCAAATCGCTGGGGAAGCGGAGCAGAACCAGACATACATCTTATAGAGGTAATACTTGAGGCGGGTGCCTGCACAGAGACTGGAGCAGCAGCAGGGCCGGTCTGCAAAACAGGTTGTACCGGAGCAGCCACAGTGGGAGATTCCAGGTGTGTTGTGCGACTCAGGAACGTTTGTAATGCCATGGCAAACTGATCCATGTGGTGATCCTGCTCATCCAATCTGGAAAAACTATTACCAACAAGTGGATTGACTGCATTTTTTGAATTCATGGCCTTCGCCTACTGTCGGAAACCATGAATCAGACTGAGACAGAAGTACAGTTAAATCACACTTGTTTAATAATAATAATAAAAAGGTAAACAGAGTAAACGTAGTCAAAACATAGCCAGAGTTCAGGAACTGGAATGGATAGGCAGACAAGCCAAAACGTCAGGGAGCCAGAGATGAGCGTAGTAGAAAAGCATGCAAGATCTGGAGCCAGAAGGAATGTCAGTCAAGCAAGTCGTTAACAGGAACCCAGGAGAGCGTCTCTGGTTCATGGGCTGTGATAAAGTGCTGCTGAAAGTGCTGAATTATATTTGTCACTAAGCGCATATTATCCGTGATCTGTCTGCCTGGGATGAATCCAGATTGGTAAGGGGATTTCAAAGAGGGGATTACTGATGCTAATCTATTGGCTAACAGACTGCTAAATATCTAAAGGTCATTGTTTATTACTGAAATTGGCCTGTAGTTTTGGGGTAATGTATGGTCTTTATTTGGTTTCGGATTTAGGGACATGTTAGCAAGTAACATCTCCTCTGGGAATTGATCTCCTTTTAATATGTTGTACAATTTTGTCAAATTTGGGGTAAGAAGTTGGTGAAATTGTTTGTAATAGAAGGAGGAGAACCCATGTGGGCCTGGGGCTGAAACTCTTTTAAGAGATTTAATAGTTTGTAGAATTTCTTCATCAGTGCGTGGTGCATTTAATTTATCTATTTGTGTGGGGGTTAGTGTAGGTATAGGAAGTTTCCAAGAAACCTAACCAGGAGAGTGCGGTGCGTGGGATTGAAAAGTTGGTGAGGAAAGGAGGCCTAAATATAATTTTTTTAATATAGATAATATTTCTTGAGGGTGAGTGATCAGCTGATCAGCGTTATTCTTAAGTTTATAAACATGAGCAGGTTTTATTGTTTGGTTGAGCTTATGGGCGAACATAGTCGAATATATATTGCTGGACAGGAAAAATGTAGCTTTTGACCAACGGAGTGCCTTTTCTGCTTTGAATATGAGTAAAGAATCTAGTTCATTACTTTTTTGGGAGCTCATGTTAAAAATATTAGGGTCATGTATGTTGGTATGGTCTTTATAGAATTTGTGGAGATTTTTCTTGAGGGAGTGAATCTTTTTCCATTTTTGCCTATTATTGTGCGCTGCTAGTTTAATGAGATGTCCCCTCAGGACAACTTTGTGTGCCAGCCATAAGGTTGAGGGGGATATATCTGGGATAGAATTTAATGTAAAAATAATCTTTAATGGCTGAGGCTATTTCTTGTTGATGTTTAGGGTCTGTTAGTAATGACTCATTAAGTCTCCATGAGTATGGCGTTGAGGTGAGGTCAATAAAATGTGTACTAAGTGTGGTAATATGGTGATCTGACCAAGAACATGGGTGTATTGACGCATCTTGGGTGTTAGCCAAGATAATAGAAGTGCAAAAAATTTAGTCCAAACGCGAGTATGAATTGTGTGGATGTGAATAAAAGGTATATTCGCGTGCACCTACATTTAGTGCTCTCCATGAGTCAATGAGTTGTAAATCATTTATGTGTGTAGAAGTTGTTTTTGAAAATGTTTTTGAATTTAGATTTTGTTTGCTACAATCTAAATTGGGTTGTAATACGGAGTTAAAGTTTCCACCTAGTATTATATGCGGTGAGTGGTAGCGTTATAGAGTATTAAAAAATTGTGTGAAAAATGTAGTTTGTGTTTCATTTGGAGCATATATATTGGCTGTTGTTAATTCTCTACCTGACAACATACCCTTAAGAATAAAAAAATCTACTATCTTGATCCTTGTAAACCTGTTGAACCTCCAGAGGGAATGATTGATGGATATTTATTTAAAATTTAAGTTTTTTCCTGAAACTTCCCTCTTAAAGTGATACGCCTGTATGTGTTATACGTTGATAAATATGGTATATCCAAATAATATGTCCAAGCTCATCCTTAGTCCTGAGCGGCGCTCTGGGATTCGTTGGGGGCCACAAAAAATATATATATCCAAATAACATACCCAAGCTCATCTCTGCACAACACACAGCCACAAAGGCAGGAGAATTCTTGTTGGGTAGTGTATTAGTGCTTGGATGAACACACTAAAGCCGCGTACATACGATCGGATTTTACAACGGGAAATGTGTGATGACAGGCTGTTGGAGGAAAATCCGACCGTTTGTACGCTCCATCGGACAATTGTTGTCGGATTTTCTGCGGACAAATGTTGGATGGCAGGCTTTAAAATTTTCCGCGGACAAATGTCTGTTGTCGGATTTTCTAAGCGTGTGTACACAAGTTCGTCAGACAAAAGTCCAAAGTACAAACACGCATGCTCAGAAGCAAGGATGAGCTGGAAGCGGTCGGTCTTGTAAATTAGTGTTCGTAATGGAGAATTAACATTCGTGACGTGGCAAATTATGAATTCTCGAAATGCAGCGCACATTCTCTTCTTTAATGGGATAATAATGAAGCTGCTTTGATGGTGATACTGATGGAGTTATGGCAAACAAATTTTCAAAGGGTGGCGCTAAAGAGCTGAAAAACCACGTAGTACGTCACCACGTTCATGTTTGTTGGCCGACAATTCCTTGCCGTTTATAAGACAAGTTCCTGGCCAACGCCCTTCAGACAAAAGTCAGAGGTTTGGTCTGCGGAAAATCCAATTGTGTGTACGAGGCTTTAGACTGAATTTTAATGCTTCAAAGAATGTCAGGCAAAATGGTCGGCCCTCACGCATGTTCACTTCATCAAATCTGGCCCTCTTTAAAAAAAAAAGTTTGGACACCCCTGGCCTATGTATTAATAAAAGGATGTCTTAATCTAAAAATATCTTCCTAATATATGTGTACCCAAAAGGTCCTACAAATTGTTTCTGTATTTGTTCAGTTACTTATTCAATGTTATTTTGTTAGTCTCAACCTGGGTTGAAATTATGTAAAAAAAATACCATTAATAGCAGAGTCAATAACTTTCTCATTACTGAACTTATAAGCTCCTTATTAGATTGTTGACATCATAGAGGATGGAGATTATTGCCCCGTCAGCAGCCTTAATAGAGGGATCACCGTTAGACCTCACCTGGTGTTGAATGATTAATACAGTCAGATCTGTTGAATCGCTAGCAAAGCAATTTTACATCATTTACTCATCTTTAAATACTACTGACCTGCAGATGGCTGGTTTTGTTTTCTCAAAAGAGTGGATTTTTATTCTAAAATATATCAATATATATAATAATATATCAATATTACACGTTTCCAATAACATTTTGGTGCTGTTGAATGATATTCAGCATCCAGGAAGAATAACCATTTTATGATTGTTGGACATTGACGCTTTGATGCATTTTTTATTTTTTGTGTTCATGAATTATGCATTGGCGAGGTGCTGCATAGCCTATATTTGGCAGTGGTTTTTGTACTTATTGGGATGCTTTATCATTTCACTATTTGTTTGTATTGCGCCAATGAGAAACATGCACAAACTGGAGGAGAACATACAAATTCAAAGCGAACATATTGTACAAATTCAATGAAAATATTAATAAAATTGTATCAATAAAAATTCAATTGGAACAAAATGTATTACTAAAAATTCAATGGGAACATATATCGTGAATACAAACACAAAATACTCTGCGGCCTATAGAAAAAGAACAATAAACGGCTACTTTAAAAGTAAGTGATATAAACAAATATAAACAAAAAACAAAAATAATACAATAATAAAATACAATATAAACCTCAACAAAAAAAAATAGCGGAAAAAGGTTACAAACCAAACAAAATATTTAAAATACACAATGTTCAAAGTTAATTCGTTGCTGTGTGAAAAGAATGCATAAAGTGCTTGAGAATACACCTACATCTATTAAACAATTCTGTATTTGAAAGTGGATTTGAGGTTCTTGTCGAATTTTTCGAAAGAGCGCAGCCCACTTTGGCTACTTATACATGAGCTGCTATGCTTTACATGCAGGGACTGCATTTTAACTTCACTCCAACACTGATATGTACATTTATGGCAATACACAGAATGTCTTCATGATTAGTTTCTGAAAAATGCAGGCAATTTATCAAGCAGTCCTATCTGCTGTCAGGGATTGCTTTATTAACAGCAAGCCTGCAATTTCAGCTCAGAAAGCAATAATGTGGAGCACACAATGCATAAAAGGGTACAAGGCACATCCTCTACAGGACAATGAAACAAGCTAAAACCCAGTGATTAAACCATTTATTTTGAGCACTATTATTTTTTATTGTTATTATTATTATTATTATTATTATTAATATTATTATTATTATCATTATCAGCATTATTTTTAACCACTTGCCGACCAGCTCACATACATATACGCCAGCAAAGTGGCTCGTTCCTGTGAATCGCCGTACCCGTATGTCGACTCCTTTAAGAGCCATAGCAGGGTGCGCGCGCCTGCTGCATCGTGGGGGACCCGATGCGTGATCGCAGACACGAGAGCCAGAATGGGGATTTTTTTGTGTAAACACACAAATCCTGGTTCTGACAGGAGAGTAGAGACAGATCTGCTGTTCGTAGTAATTACGAACAGCGATATATCTCCTCCTTCAGTCTGTCCCATCCCCCCCACAGTTAGTCTGTCCCATCCCCCCACAGTTAGAAACACAAATGAGAGAACATGAGTTAACTAGTGTTAACCCCTTCCCTACCAGTGACATTTACATAATAATCAGTGCATTTTTTTATAGCACTGATCGCTGTATAAATGTCAATGGTCCCAAAAAAGTGTCAAAAGTGTCCAATCTGCCCGCCGTATTGTCGCAGTCCCGCTAAAAATCGCAGATAACCGCCATTACTAGTAGAAAAAATTAATAATAATAAAAATGTCATAAAAATGCCATAAAAATGCCATAAATTCCCCATTTTGTAGACGCTATGACTTTTGCGTAAATCAATCAATATACACTTATTGCGATTTTTTTTCAAAAATATGTAGCAGAATACATATTGGTTTAAATAGATGAAGAAATTTGTTTTTTTTAAAAAATGGGGGGGATATTTATTGAAGCAAAAAGTAAAAAATATTTTTTTTTCAAAATTGACGCTATTTTTTTGTTTATAGCGCAAAAAAGAAAAAACGCAGATTTGATCAAATACCACCAAAAGAAAGCTCTATTAGTGGGGAAACAACGTCGCATGACCGCGCAATAGTCAGTTAGAGCGACGCAGTGCCGTATCGCAATAATTGGCCTGGTCATTGAGGCGGAAAATCTTACGGGGCTGAAGTGGTTAAATTAACTATCATATAAAGTTATCATCTATCTCCTCCATGAGCAGTGGCTTTGATAGGTCTACAAAAGATCTGGAGCTAGAGCCCAAAACAGCGAAGTAAAGAAAGTCATACGCTTGGGCGCTTGGGCGGGCATACACATGTATATAATATACGTGTGTGTGTGTGTATATATATATATATATATATATATATGTATGTATATTATCTTTACATATCTGAGTGTGGATTTCCCTTACATCAGAGTCCCCAGAAAGCCCCCTACTTACATCAGGGTCCCCAGAGCCCCCCCCCCCTTACATCAGGATCCCCAGAGAGCCCCTTCCTTACATCAGGGTCCCCAGAGAGCTCCTCCTTACATCAGTGTCCCCAGATAGATCCTCCTTATATCGGGGTCCCCAGAGAGCCGTCCCACCCCACTTACATCAGGGTCCCCAGAGCTGCCCTTCCTCTAGCATTAAATATAAGCCTCCTAAAGTTTCTTACCTTCTTTAAAATCACAACATGTGAAGGCAGGAGGCGGGGCACTGGCAGCAACTTGGTCTAAATGAGGGACCGGAGTTAGACAAACTGTGGTTGGTTGGTTGATAGCAACCAACCACTGAGGAGACAGTGAGCCAAGAGGTGTGGTAGTCGCCAGCCCAGGACAGGACTGAATGCCAGGAAAGTTCAGCTCTCCACTGAATGCTGTGGGGCAGAGTCACGTAGTTGGTTGCTAGACTCTGGGCGGTCCTAGCAACCAACCACCGCTGGAATGTCAGTCAGTGGCAAGGAGGAACCGGGACTGCCTCTGTACCCGGTGAGAGACTCGGGGCTATGGGCCCCAGATTCTGGGCTATAGCCCCAGAAGCCACCCCCTAGTGATGCCACTGTCCAAGAGACAGATAGAGCTTTTTTTTACATTTATTCATTTCTTTTTTTTTTACTATAAAAAGAAGAGTAGCAAAAAAAAAAAAAGTTTCCCTTACTTACTGTTATGAAACATATAAAAAAAATGCCAGGGCAGTCCAAACACTCCTAAAATGGTCCTTTTTTGTACAGTAACCTCATTTTCTGCCACAACTTTTTAGAAATAAAGAAGAAACATGTTGGTATTGAAGGGGTTGAAAAATAGATTATTACTATTTCCTCTCCTTCCTTTGTGATCCCTGTGGTTGGTCATTTAGGTGATCACATGGTATAGAGCTCCTTGGATCGGCTCTGTACTCTGTAGGGGAGATTTAGTAAAACCGGAGCATTTAGAATCTAGTGCAGCTGTGCATGGTAGCCAATCAACTTCTAACTTCAGCTTGTTAAATTAGGCTTTAACTAAAAAACCTGGAAGATGATTGGTTTCTATGCAGAGCTGCACTCCAGTTTTAGTAAAGCGTTGTCTAATGTCTGCTCGGTTCACAGTCATTGACAGGCAAAACTGACACCTGCAGGTGATTTCTGTAGTGGTGTTCATAAACAGCACTGGGGAATTAATAGTCCAACTCTCCACTGTTCATAAATGTATGGTATTGTAATGGTTGTGTATTTGCAACCAAAGCCCTTTTTTCCATTTTGAGTAGAGTGGAATTGTTGTCTGCATCCCTTTTCAGCAGTTTCCTTTCATTCCCTTTTTGGGAGACACAGCAGGAAGTCAGTAGGAATCTCTCCAAAGTGAGAGGAAACCCTCTTTTAGACAGTTTTCACCACAACAGGTGTCCCTGGTAAAAGATTTACCTGCACTTTTTTTTCTCTAAATGATAGGTGTAACCTTTTGGATTTTCTATCATTTTCTGTTATAACAACAAAGGCCACCAGAACAAATAGAGAAGATAACTTTCACCAGCAGGGATATAATAATTCGCTATTTTATCCAAAAAAAAAGAAACGTTTTGGCTCAAAACACTTTACATTGAACCTGTACATTAAATAGCAGGTTCACTTTACAGAGAGCACGGAATGCATTCTGTCCTTATCTTTTCCATGCTCCCTCTCTACTCAAATCCACAGCCTTTGAAAACCAGTGTGAACGTTTTTATCTCCTAAGGACTGCAGATTCTTATTTGTCTGAGCACAAGGAATAGGAATGGTTTAAACACTGACAAGTCCATTCATGATGGTTAAAATTCAGAGCAGTGTACATGTGTGATCTCAATATCTAATGTGTGATCTCAATCAAAGTTAGTGCAGGTGTCTGAAGACTTCCTTATATCTTGGTCACACTGGCAACTCTATTGGACAGACACATACTGAGTGACTGGTCTGTAAGCTACCCAAATGTAGCCACCATATTGGATGTATCACAATACCTAACAGCTGGGAAGAAAGATTTTGATCCAGACAAAAGACTTTTTCTTTAAAAACTAGACAGGTGGTAACCTTACCATACATACAGTATACCAGCCCTCACAATTTCCACTCGCCTGCTCGCATTTGGTGAGTGGAAATAATCTGTGGGCAAATGCTCTGAATCAGGGGGGCAGATCCGCTCGGGCCGGGGGGCTGGGCCTGCTTGGCTCGGGCCAGTGTCAGATCCACTCGGCTTGGGTGGGAGGCAGATCCACTCAGCTCGGGCAGGGATGGATGCACTCGGCTCAGGCGGGGGCGGAGTTGTTTGGCTCGAGTAGGGCCGGAGCTGCTCGGGTGGTGGGTGAGTCCACTCGGCTCGAGCGCGGGGCGTGTCCGCTCCTGTGGGTGAGGGGCCGCTCAGCTCAAGCCAGTGTCAGGTACATTGGGTTGCCTGGGTCCAAGAATAAAATGCAGACCATACCATCACAGATCCCCCCATCACAGACTCCCCTCATCACCAGGGGCGTTGCTAGGTCTACAAAAGATCTGGGGCTAGAGCCCATAGCACCGTATTAAAGAAAGTCATATGCTTGGGCGGGCATACACATGTATATACAGTAATATACATGTGTGTGTATGTGTGTATATCCCCAGAGAGCCCCCCCTTACATCAGGGTCCCCAGAGAGCCACCCCCTTGCACCAGGATCCCCAGAGAGCCCCCACTTACATCAGGGTTCCCAGAGAGCCCCCTTACATTAGGGTCCCCAGAGAGCCTCCCCCTTAAATCAGCGTCCCATGAGAGCCTCCCCCTTAAAATCAGGGTCATCAGAGATCCTCCCCCTTGCATCGGGGTCTCCAGAGAGCCCCCCACTTACATCAGGGTCCCCAGAGACCCTCCCCCCCTTGGGGACCCCTGCAGAGACTCTGGGCTATGGGCCCCAAAAGCCACCCCCAGCGACGCCACTGCTCATCACAGATCCCCCATCACAGACTCATCACAGACTATCCCATCACAGATCCCCCCATCACAAACTCCCCTTATCACATATACCATCCCATTACAGATGCCCCCATCATAAACTTCCCTCATCACAGATCCCCCATCACAGACTACCATCATCACAGACTCCCCTTATCACATACCATCCCATCACAGATCGCCCCCATCATAAACTTCCCTCATCACAGATCCCCCCATCATAAACTTCCCCCATCACAGATCCCCCCCATCACAGATCCCCCCATCACAAACTCCCCCCATCACAGACTCCCCTCATCACAGACTCCCCTCATCACAGACTCCCCCATCACAGACTACCCCCATTACAGACTCCCCCCATCACAGACTCCTCCCCATCACAGACTCCCCTCATCACAGACCATCCCATCACAGACCCCACCATCACAGACTCCTCTCCATCACAGATCCCCCCTATCACAGACCCGCACTCATCACACACCCCTCTTCATTACAGATCCCCACCACCCCAGATCTCCCTCATCGCAAGCCCCCCATCACAGTCCTTCATTGATATTACAGACAGCCCCTTATATAAGATTGCAGCACTCCCCTTCCCATACCTTATTTACACAAGACGGCTAGCATGGCAGGTCCAGACAAAGGGCGGGACTTTTCATGTGAAAGGCAGGTGATTGATTGCTGGGATTGCTGCCACCCCACTGTCTAGTAACCAATTACCCGCTTCTTAACTTGAAAAGTCCCTCCCTTTGTCCAGACCTGCCATGCTTGCTGTCTTGTGTATATAAGGGAGGGGAGGAGAGGGGGTGTGCTGCAATTTTATGGAAGGGACAGACCTGCCGCACCTGCTGAGCCAGGTGGAGGAAAACTGTACATCTGATCTGGTGCACCAAACTGCTGGAAAAAAAATCTTCTTGGGCATCAAATTGCCACCACCTCTCAAAGTGCCACCTGGGTCCAATAGCCAACCCTGCCAAGACCCCAAAAATGTACTTCCCTGCCTGGATTGAAGTTGTTGAAAAGCACTACACTTGAGCTAATCTTCACACACTTTAAAAATATACAACAAAAGTCTAAGTGAGCATAGGATGCCTATAGTTTCACAATATCCTGATTCCACCAAGATTGGGTAAAACTATTCATGGTGGGTTTGATTTACTGAAGGTAAAATATGCTGTTCACTTTGCAAGGTAGTTTATCCCAAAGCTTAGTGAAAGAGGGGAAACCCTGCTAATTTCCAATCATACACAAGCAAAAATTTCCTTTTTTTATTCCATTGGACATAATTGGGTGTTCTTTGCAAACTGAAATTTCACTTCATTCACTAAGCTCTGGTGAAAATTCCCTTGTAAAGCACAACTTCCCTTGCAAAGTGAGCATCCTATTTGCATTTGCTTTTGTGGAATTACAGTACCTAACTCAACTGGGTAATCTAATTAGCACTTAATCCTGGTGGTTTACTAGATCACTGGTTAAAGTGGTTGTAAATCTCAGACATGAAAATTAAAAAAAGCATATCCCTCGATAGTGTGTACTTATCTCAATTAAGAGCTCTAAGTGTCATTTCTGTCTGCTGCTCCGTTTCCATGCTATCAGCATGAATCACTTCCGACAAGTTTTCCTGACACCAGGAGAAAAAAAGGTGACAGGGGAGGGAACTCCAGCTGATTGACAGCCTCAGCTCTGTGTGTGTGTGTGTGTGTGTGGGGGGGGGGGGGGGGCTGGGGGTCCCATCCCTCCAATCAGCTATTAGAGCTTTCCTCACTGAGCTCTGCAGAGTGTAACTTCAGCTCTCCGCTCCCTTTTTTTCTGACAGCTCAGACAAGCTTTATCAATTCTGGACTTTGAATGGATGTAGAAGAGAAGACCGCAGATAAACAGGTACAATGTATTTAGGAGAATTTGTTTCATCACTGTGTATCACCAGAGGCCAGTCACTTCACTGGGTATTATAAGGGTTTACACTCACTTTAAGGGCTGGCACTTGGAACTACCTGTTTGTGTTGCCTTTTTGCCTTTGCTAATTCAACAGAGGGGGTAGATCCCGTATGTCTATCAAAGATTTCATTTCGTTTTGAAAAGTGGAGATGTACACGACTGTTTTTAAAGTCTTTAGGTAAAAGGGAACAAACAATTCTAGCACAGCTGAGAAGATTCCTGAGATTTCTGAGCATCAAGAACTCAATTACTATGTTTTCCCGCATATTATAGCTTTAGTATGTTTTTTTTCAAACAACCATAGCTGAAAAAATCTGTTATTTAGTAGCTTCACCCAAGGGTCAACAGGCAACCTGCCTTTTCAGAGAAAACAAATAGTGTGTAGCAGATAAGTGACAGAGTTTCTGCAACAGCATTAAGAAGCCCTGAAAAACTTGACTAGGAAGGTAAATTGACACTTACTAGGAAGCGGCAAATGGAGCCAAGTGTATAATAAACTCAGTAACAAAACCTGAAATCATACAACTTGAACTGAGCTGTGTTTTTAAGTGAAAGTGTTTCGCATTTCATGACACTTAAAGCGGTATTAAACCCAAAACCAAAAATGAAATATATTGCAGCTTATCAATCATTACATGTGGTGGCTGCATTAGTTTTCTTTTTCTAGGCTTTTCCTCCCTCTCTCCTTCACCTGGTAATCTGGCCAGTAACACACCTCCTGTATTAGAACGCCCCCACTCTGGATGAAGGAGCACCAGGAGCACCTTTGGACAGCAGCATTGTCAGTCTGGGAAGAGGGGAGTGTAATACCCTGTACACACGATCGCACATTGATCGGACAAAATCCATGTATTTTTTCCGAAGGATCTTGTCTCAAACTTGTCTTGCATACACACGGTCACATTCGGTCTGATTGCGGTGACGTAAAACACGTACGTCGGGACTATAAACGGGGCAGTAGCCAATAGCTTTCATCTCTTAATTTATTCTGAGCATGCGTGGCACTTTGTGCGTTGGATTTGTGTACACACGATCGGAATTTAACCGATTGGATTTTGTTGTCGGAAAATTTTATAGCCTGCTCTCAAACTTTGAAAATAGAAACCGAAGAACATATGGTGGTGACCAATAGGTATCTCACAATACAAGTGTAGCACGGCCAACTGCTTGGATCTACCTGTTCTTCGTCATCGCCATGACCCTGGAAACATCCCAACCCACCTGACACTCTGGGTTCAGACATCTTTCACAACACCTTTAACCACTTGCCATCCACGCTATAGCCGAAAGACGGCTGCAGTGCGGACTTAATTTGCCAACGTGCTTGAGCGGCCTGCGCGCCCCCTGCAGGGCGCGCACCATGCTCTGTGATCAGCGAGTCTATGAGGCTCAGCTGATCACAGATCAGAGTAAGGGGTCGATCCCGACCCCTTACCACGTGATCAGCTGTCAGCCAATGACAGCTGATCATGTAATGTAAACAGAGCCGGTAATCGGCTATTTTTCCTCCTCACGCTGACAGCGTGAGGCGGAAAAAGAAAGCTGATCACCCGTGCCTGCGAGAGGGACATCGGTCCTGATCCTGGAGAGCCTCTGCAGAGGCTGCTGTGCCCACCAGCGTCACCTACCAGTGCCCACTGTCCAATGCCCAGAAGCTGTTAAAGACTGTTGCTATAGCAGACAGCATGGCTGCATGTGTAGACGTGGCGCCTTGCTGGGGCCTTTCCTTGCACAGCTGTCCTCCTATTGGTCTCAAAGTCTGCTAATTGAATCTACAACTTTTAAGGGTGTCCTGGCCCTAACTCTCTTTCCCTCAAAAATATAAAATGGACTGTTTAGAGCAACAAAACCTCTTTTAAATTCAAGAAGTGTCTGCCGCCCAATAACTTTGTCCACCTTGCGCCCACCAGGCCTCACAACCCACCACATACAGAAGGATGCCAGCTATCTCTGGCCGGGAAAGTTCTCGTTAGACCGGACAAGGTCAGAGACATTGCTAAAGTAGTGTTACACATAACCCATAGTGCCAATTCTATGGGATACGCCAGAACCCAACATGCACCTTGAATAACTTCAGACCAGGCTCGAAGCAGTTGAAACAACTTTACTGAAAGTTCAGCGTAACATGTATAGCATATTATTATATGCTATACATGCTTATTAGGTCCTTAACCTAAATACCCCTGACTGTGGCTCGCCCAGGTTACCTGTATCTGGACCTCTTCCCTTTTGTAATTCACAGGAGACAGGCTGGACCCCAGAAAAAGACTGCAAACACATTCAGGGAAGGCAACACAACTCAAACCCCTTTCCCCTGACCTGGGCAGCCACGTGCTACCTAAACGAACAGTAGGCCACCTGCCTACAAGGGAAAGGATGGCTAAGCAATAGACCATGGGAAGTGCAAGATTTTCTAGCACCTTTACATATTGGTTACTCAAAACTGAAGCAAGTATATGAAATAGGAAGCACAGTGTTTGTAATGCCGTGTGCACATGAGCGAACTGTCCAACAGAAAAAGTCCAACGGAAGCTTTTCATCGTATATACCGATCGTGTGTAGGCCTCATCAGACTTTTTTTTTTTTTTAATCTGACGGACCTAGAAATGGAACATGTTCTAAATATTTCCGACAGACCCAATTCCTATCGGGAAAACCGATCGTCTGTATGCTGGTCCGACGGACCAAAAGAGGCATGCTCTGAAGCAAGTACGAGAAGGAAGCTATTGGCTACTGGCTATTGAACTTTTTTTCTAGTCCCGTCATAAGTGTTGTACGTCACAGCGTTCTTGACAGTCGGACTTTGGGTTCACCGTGTGTAGGCAAGACCGCTTGAATGGAATTCCGTCTGAGTTACGTCGGAGAAACCTTCGGAGTTTATTATGACGGCAAAACCGGTCATGTGTACGCGGCATAAGAGTATTTTTGTCTCTTCAAAGAAAGAGCAGCTAGGGTCAATGAACTTTTGGAACCCCTGATCAATATAATCTCCAGGACCACAAACCATCTGGCAGTCAGCCAAACACCAGAATCTCCACACTGATAAAAATGATTCTATTGGCTTGTAATTTTAACATAAAAATTTTATCATTTTAAACACATAAATAAATGTTAATTAATTTACTTTGATATTTTAAGTACCTTACTTAATTTTCATTAGTTCTTAAAAAACACCTTTAACATTTACAAAAATTAATGTATAATATTGAGTAATCTAGACAAAACTTGATATGTGCATTTCCATATTCTAATTGAGTTACATTTACTTAAAAAAAAATATCTTTTTTTTATTTGACTGAAATTGTGGGATGCATATATTTGCCAAACGTGCAACCGCACAAGTTTTGATGCTGTATATTTTAAAGAGTTTGACGTCTTTTGGAATTTTGAAAGCCTACGCAAGGCAGTTCCCATATGTTTGAGGCCCATCAGGACAAAAGAGCACCATTAGTGACAAGAATTTTTTCAAGTCACTACAAAGCCATGCAATGGCATTGAAAGGTAAGAATGAACATTGAACAAATCGTTAACATGCTTTAAACGTTGCTGAACATACCATCCAAAATGTTTATTTTATTTGCTGATTAATATATTTATAATTCATGGACATATGTTTGTTGTATACACATACGGTATTGAGACAACTCACTTGTGCGCATGCAAAGTTTGGTCTTACTGCATGTGGTAGAACGCAACCAAGATGCAGGGTGAGGGGCCGCCAGCTGTTAAGCTTAAAAACTAAGTTGTGCCACAAAAAAGAATGTTTCAGCCGGTTCAGTTTTTGAGATATTGGAATTCAAATTCAGATTATGTAACATCAAGCCCTGCCCACTTTGCACCCAATGTTATTAGAATTGTAAAACAAAGATAGCATTAGTTTGCACTGCATCTGTGCTGATTTGTGCTGCAAAAGCAAATGAATGTGCTGGTTTGGATTCAGAGATATTGCGCATTATAGTTAATAAAACCTCTCCCACTTTGCACCACATTATTACATTTTAAAAACAATTATACAATTTGTTTGCGCTGCATTTGTGCTGACTTGTATCACAAAAAACACATTTTCTGTTTGTTTGGTTTTTGAGATATTGGACATGTAACGTTAGATTATGTAACCTAAAGCCCCGCCCACTTTTTACTTGTTATTACAAAATTTAAAAACAAATATACCCCCAATGACCCTTGGGTGATACTGTTTCACTGTACGGGTGAACCAACGGGATCATATAGAAAATCTATAACACCTCATTTACTGTATGCGGCTAAGGCGCTTATCCCAAAATTTTGGAAACAACCGACAATTCCCACATTACGCCAATGGCTTGGGGAAGTGGATCGCATATACCATATGGAAAAAGGTACACTTACAGTGAGAAATAAATCAGATTTAGCAAACAAGATATGGTCCGGTTGGTTCACCTTCAAGTTTTCCACAGCTTATGCAGAAATTTTGATCCAATAGGGTTAGCTGAGATAAGCTGATAATTACTCTTGACGACCTACTGTAGAGGCTGGTCTAACCCCCCCCCCCTCATCCCTCCTTATCTCCCTCTTTATCTTTATCTTTCTTTTACTTACCCTCTTTCCATTCCCTTACTATTTCTTTTTATTGATGTAAAGCTTCTATTTGGTAACTGGAGGTTTTAATGTTTAGAGGTGAATATCCCCCAGATGTAAAATTCATATGGTTAAACGACTCTTCATACGTCATAGAAATTAAACAACCCAGAAGTAATGACCGGACCTTAATAAAGAAGTTAACCAAGTGTAGGTCAGACATTCTCAAGAGAGATCTCTTGATACACAATAAGATGTGATACCACTATATTTGTCATGCGGGGATGTGATACCCCTTTCTGTTTGTTTATATCATTTTCTTTTTGATGTCACTGTAAAATGCTTTATACCTTTTAATAAAAACTTATTGAACAAAAAAAAAAAAAAACAAATATACCATATTTATGCTGCATTGGCAGGAAAAACAAGCATATTGGTATAGTGTATTTTTTTCATATATCACTCTCATTTTGTATCAGAAAGAAAGATCATGCTTTTAGCCTGAGCTACCCTTTTTCAGAAGATCTTTTTAGAGCTAGATGTGGGGAATCTATTTTCAATAGGGATGAGCCGAACACCCCCCTGTTCGGTTCGCACCAGAACATGCGAACAGGAAAAAAGTTCGTTCGAACACGCGAACATTGTTAAAGTCTATGGGACACGAACATGAATAATCAAAAGTGCTAATTTTAAAGGCTTATATGCAAGTTATTGCCATAAAAAGTGTTTGGGGACCTGGGTCCTGCCCCAGGGGACATGGATCAATGCAAAAAAAGTTTTAAAAATGGCCGTTTTTTCAGGAGCAGTGATTTTAATAATGCTTAAAGTCAAACAATAAAAGTGTAATATCCCTTTAAATTTCGTAGCTGGGGGGTGTCTATAGTATGCCTGTAAAGGGGCGCATGTTTCCCGTGTTTAGAACAGTCTGACAGCAAAATGACATTTCTATAGGAAAAAAGCCATTTAAAACTACTTGCGGCTTTTAATGCATTGCCGGTACGACAATACACATAGAAGTTCATTGATAAAAACGGCATGGGAATTCCCCACAGGGGAACCCCGAACCAAAATTTAAAAAAAAAATGACGTGGGGGTCCCCCTAAATTCCATACCAGGCCCTTCAGGTCTGGTATGGATATAAAGGGGAAACCCGGCCCCTTAAAAATGAGCACTTTTGATTTCTCCCATAGACTTTTAAAGTGTGTTCCGCGGCATTCGAATTTGCCGCGAACACCCCAAATTGTTCGCTGTTCGGCGAACTTGCGAACAGCCAATGTTCGAGTCGAACTCGAAGCTCATCCCTAATCTTCAAATGTTCACACTTTAACCACTAGAGGACCAGCTGCCACAGTTATACTACAGCAGGTTGGCTCTCCTTGGCAAATCGCCGTAGCTATACGTTGGCTGCTTTAAGACCACTAGGGGGCACACGTGCTACGGGGCGACGTAGCCGATGCGTGACCCCGGTGGCCGCGATGTCTGCCGGGCACCCGCGATTGCTTTTGAAAGAGACAGAATGGAGATCTGTCAATGTAAACAAACAGATCTCTGTTCTGTCATGGGGAGAGGAAACTGATCTGTTGTTCATACTAAGTATGAACAGCGATCGGTCTCCTTTTCCAGGCAGTCCCATCCCCCCACAGTTAGAATCACTTAGGACACACATTTAACCCCTTGATCGCCCCTAGTGTTAACCCCTTCCCTTCCAGTGTCATTTTTACAGTAATCAGTGGCTATTTTTAGCTCTGATCGCTGTATAAATGTCAATGGTCCCAAAAAAGTGTCAAAAGCGTCCGATGTGTCTGCCGCAATGTCGCAGTCGCAATAAAAATCGCAGATTACTGCCATTACTAGTAAAAAAAAAAAAAAATGCCATAAATATATCTCCTATTTTGTAGATGCTATAACTTTTGCACAAACCAATCAATATACACTTATTGCGATTTTTTTTCAAAATTGTCGCTCTTTTTTTGTTTATAGCGCAAAAATTAAAAACCACAGAGGTGATCAAATACCACCAAAAGAAAGCTCTATCTGTGGGAAAAAAAGGATGTAAATTTTGTTTGGGTACAGCGTCGCACGACCACGCAATTGTCAGTTAAAGTGTTGCAGTGCCGTATCACAAAAAATGGTTTGGTCATTAAGGGGGCAAATCCTTCCGGGGCTTAAGTGGTTAAAGTGCAAATTACTTTCCTAAAAGTCTTTAAAAAAAAAAGTTATTACACTCTGTATTCTAGGTTCTTTACAGATATACTCTATGTAACATGGGTGTGTTTCAGTTTGAAAGAGGTATTTATGTTCTTTCTTTTTTTTAAATGTTTACATTTACATTTGATGCTGCTTTAATAATATTACATTTGTAACACTTTATAAATAATAAATGTTAATTTGTTTTGAAAGCCTGTTTCATGAGACTATTTCTTTTTTTAAAAAAAACATATTATTGTATTTTTTTTGTAAAAAAACCTTCAGACATATATCAAATACATTTGGTTTTACCAACTTAAATTTTTTTTAGTAAGTTACTAGTTAATATCACTTAAAACTAAGTAAACAAGTAATAGGGCAGCACAGTGGTGTACTGATTAGCACTTTCACCTAGCAGCAAAAGGGTTGCTGGTTCTAATCCTAATTTTTGCTGGAGTTTGCATGTTCTACCCTGTGCCTATGTAGGTTTCCTCCCATGCTCCAAAGACAGGCTGGTAGGGTAATTGGCCCTAATAAGAGAAGCCCGGAGTGGGACGCAGGCTAGTTGCAGGGCTGGCATGACAGGGTAGCAGAGAAAACCAGCAACTTAGGAGTTAACAATAAGGCGTGTGTAGGGGGTGGCTTCAGAAGTTATTCCTGGTGGGTAGGAGGGTCCAAGGCTCAGTCCCTTGCCACAGGAAGAAGAAGCAACTCCCACCCTCCCGCCCTTAATTTTGTTTTAGGTTTTGGTGATGTTTTATGCTGATTTTGATGATGGGGTGGCGTTTGGGGATCTTTGGAGGCATTAGAAATTAAAAACAACATGGCAGAAGTGGGGAACCATCTTGGTATGGTATCCTTGGTTGATGCCAATTAACTGAGGTTTAACTGGCATCGGGAGATGGGTATCAGCGTGTAAGGTGTCGAGTGGTTTCGTCCAAGTCAGAGTGGCTGCAACTGGGGACCTTGTGTGGACACGCTGATACAGTGATAAATTTGGTTAGTGCCTCCAAGGATCCTTAACATTGGTTAAAATGTATCTGGGAGAATATTGTGTTTTGCTAAAGATTATGGTTTGAAATGTTTAATAAAATGGCCGTTGCGGCCAATTTACTCCAAAACAGGTGTTGTTTGGTTACTTAACAGGTTATGTGTGGGGGTGTAGTATTAATAGGTAACAAGTGGTTTGCATAGGCTATACCATAGTCATGCGTATGTATGAATGTGAGTTAGGGATCCTAGATTATAAACTCTTCGAGGGCAGGGACTGATGTGAATGTACAATGTATATATAAAGCACTATGTAAATTTGAACAGTGCTATATGAGTACTTGAAATAAATAAGTTAATGTATGTGTTCCTATCTTAAACTTTTCTATAAACTGGAAAAATTGAGTTGGCTTTATTTAAACTTATGGTCTATAAACTGGAAAAACTGAGTTGGCTTTACTTAAACCTATGGTCTATAAACAGGAAAAATTGAGTTGGCTTTACGTAAAACTATAGTTCCAGACAAGTTAAGGTATGTATTCCTAACTTAAAATAATATGGTCTATAAACTGAAAAAAATCAGTTGGCTTTACTTAAAACAACAAAGTTGAAAACATGAAAAGTCTAATGAGTCAGACAAAAATAAGTTTAGTTGACAGTACTTAAAAAGCTGATGCAAATAGTTGCCTTAATTTTTTTGAGTAGACCCAGCACAATATTTTTTACTGTGCAGATGCCAATCTCTACCTGTATTTTTATTATGTACAAATCTATAGCTTTGCAGTTGATAGCAGAAGTATATGAGATGACTATTGGTTGACAAAAATAGGCCATTAAATTCTATAAGCCAAGAAAGGCTGCAGCCGTGAAAAGCCGAGACATCAACTATTTATGACAGCCCATAATTAGTGTGAAAGATTCTGAATTAGGAATATGTACAATAGCCAGAGGGACAGCAAATTTAATTATAACGAGGTGATTGCAAACTCTTTAATATGCGTTTCTATTAACTACGAGATCTAGGAATACTGGCCAACTAATTCTTGATTATTCTAGGACGTCGAAAAGGAATCCAATGAATTTTAATTAACACGGGTAGAAAAGTCAGGAGACGGGTTAGAATGAGGGACAGATGCAATAAATTCTTAAGAGTCAACAAGCAGATGTGCTTCGGGAAAGTGCTTAAATAGGAGATATTTTAGTTGAGCCCTAAAAGTCACATCCTTATAGCAGATCTGCTGTTCATGTGCAAATAAACACTGTCAGTGTCTGTTAATAATATGGTCATCATTGTTAATGGTAGTGCTGACTCCATTTTGCATTTGTTTCAGAAACTGTTAATTAATGGTAGTAAAAAAGTTTGTAATTGTGTTTTGTTTTAAGACTTTTGAAGGTCTACTGAATAGTTGAAGCACCAGCAGAAATATAGTATCTAAACCCAAGAATAGAAATTGAATATATTGTACAGGATAATGCTTGTAGGTATAGGATAGTGTATATGGAGGTTTTGTTTTGCATGTGTGTGTTTTTTTCTGTTGAACTGGGTGTCTTTTTTCAACCGGATTAACTATGAGGTTGATTTACTAAAACCGGAGAGTGAAAAATCTGGTGTAGCTTTGCATGGTAGCCAATCAGCTTCTAACTTCAGCTTGTTCAATTAAAAAAATCCCTGGAAGCTGATTGGTTTCTATGCAGAGCTGCACCAAATTTTGTACTCTCCAGTTTTAGTAAATCAACCTGTCAGAGAAGCACTCCAAGAAGATCGGCTACTGGGCGCTCTGGTGTACGCCGGTTCGCGCCTGGGTGCGTCGGTGCGGGCACGGCGCTTGGCGCCAACCGCCCTATTTAATGTGCTGGAACCTTCTGCTCGGTGCTGTCCGATCTGCAGCTCCCAGTGCCTGAGTTCCTGTTTCCTGTCCACTTCCTGTTTGCCTGTCTGATCTCCTGGTGACCCCGGCTTGTCCTTGACTTCTCTTGTTATCCGCCTGCACCTGACCACGGCTTCCCTTGACTACGTCTCTGCCTGCTCCTCTGTACCACGTTGCCCGCCTAGGTTCAGCAACAATCTTCACTAAACTCGATCTCCGTGGGGCCTATAACCTAATCCGCATCAGAGAGGGAGATGAGTAGAAAACTGCCTTCCATACCCGGTTCGGGCACTTTGAATATCTTGTTATGCCCTTTGGTCTGTGCAACGCGCCTGCAACGTTTCAGCACTTTATTAACGACATTTTCCGTGACCTCCTGGACTTATATGTTATAGTATATCTAGATGACATCTTGATTTTCTCCTCCTCAGTCATCGAACATCGCAGGCATGTCCGAAATGTTCTAACCCGGCTCAGGCAGCATGAACTTTATGCCAAATTAGAAAAGTGTGAATTCGAACACCAATGTATCCAGTTCCTCAGCCTAATCATTGCTAGTGACGGCATTAATATGGATCCGCAAAAAGTGGCAGCTATCCTCGACTGGCCCGCTCCCTCCAATAAAAAAGGGGTCCAGCGCTTCATTGGCTTCGCCAACTTTTATCGCAAATTCATTAGAGGGTTCTCTGCAATTATTACACCAATTACTGAACTAACCAAGCAAGGGAACCGTTTTTGTTGGTCCACCGAGGCGCAATCTGCCTTTGACAAACTTAAAAAGTTGTTTACCTCCGCCTCCATCCTTAAACATCCAAACCCTGCCTTACCTTTCGTCCTTGAAGTGGACACTTCAGAAGGTGCTGTGGGGGCAGTACTCTCTCAGTGGCAAGGTGCCAAGTCCCTGCTTTATCCAGTAGCTTTTTTTTCTCTGAAACTCTCCACTGCCGAAAGGAACTACGATGTTGGAGACAGAGAGCTTCTAGCTATTAAGGCCGCATTGGAAGAGTGGCGTTATCTCTTAGAGGGTGCTGCACATCCCATTTTGGTCTATACTGACCACAAGAATCTCGAGTACTTGAGAACAGCCAAGAGACTGAGACCTCGGCAGGCAAGGTGGGCTCTGTTTTTCTCTAGGTTCCAGTTTCACATCACGTACAGACCTGGCTCCAGGAACACCAAGTCGGACGCATTATCCCACATGTTCCAGGATTCCGAGGAACCTTTACCTTCTGACACCATCCTTCCTGCTGGAAATTTTCTGTTGCTACAGGGGGATATCATATCCCAAATTAAACAGGCCTCCAGGAATCTGTCCCCACCTATGGGAGTGGACGTATGCTTGCAAAATGGGTTGTTCCGGTTCAAAGACAAGCTCTTGGTCCCAGAGAATCTAAGAGTGGCAGTACTGGAACTTGTGGATAGGCTGTCTAAGATGGCTCATTTTTACCCATGAAAGGTACACCTTCTGCCGTGGAAACTGCGAAAATTTTTGTCAGAGAAATCGTAAGATTACATGGAGTACCAGCAAGTATAGTCTCCGATAGAGGTGTGCAGTTCATTTCCAGCTTCTGGAAGGCTCTCTGTGGGTCACTTGAAATTGAGTTGGCGTTCTCATCCGCCTATCACCCCCAGACAAACAGGCAGACAGAGAGGACTAACCAAACCCTGGAGCTATACCTCCGATGCTTTTCCACCTTCTCACAGAACGATTGGGTCTCTCTTCTGCCTATTGCTGAGTTTGCATACAACAGCTCTGTACACTCAGCTATTAAACAGACACCATTCTTCGCCAATTATGGTTTTCATCCGTCATTCCTGCCTGAATCCTTACCCGAGTGCTCTATTCCTGCGGCTGCTGAAACAATGGATTTCTTCGTCACCAATAATAAATTACTACGCGAAACCATGGCTAAAACCCAAGAATATAATAAAAGGATGTTCAATAAGAAGAAGCGCAGAGAACTCATTCTGGAACCTGGCAACCAGGTTTGGCTGTCCACCCTCAACTTAAAGTTGGCCTGTCCCTCAAAGAAGTTGGGTCCCAAATTCATGGGTCCCTTTCCAATCAAAAGGAAAATGACGTGACCTATGAACTGGATCTACCCAATACATTAAGAGTTCATCCGGTCTTCCACGTATCCTTGCTAAAACCCGCTGTCCCTAATTCCTTTTCGGGTCACAATACCGGCCCACCTGAACCTGTAATTGTGGATAACGAGACAGAATTTGAAGTGGAAGCAATCCTGGACTGCAGGAAGAGACATGATCAAGTCCAATATTTGATCAAATGGAGGGGGTATGGACCAGAAGATAACTCCTGGGAACCAGAAAGCAATCTGCACACTAAGGAACTTTTAAGAGACTTCTGGAGTGCTCACGCTGATAGACTGGCCCAGATGGGCATCCGGAGGCTGCCCTTTAGGAGGGGGCACTGTCAGAGAAGCTCTCCAAGAAGATCGGCTTTTGGGCGCTCTGGTGTGCGCCGGTTCGCACCTGGGCACGTCAGCGCGGGTGCGCGCACGTCGCTTGGCACCAACTGCCCTATTTAATGTGCTGGAACCTTCTGCTCGGTGCTGTCCGATCTGCAGCTCCCAGTGCCTGAGTTCCTGTTTCCTGTCCACTTCCTGTTTGCCTGTCTAATCTCCTAGTGACCCCGGCTTGTCCTGGACTTCTCTTGTTATCCGCCTGCACCTGACCACGGCTTCCCTTGACTACGTCTCTGCCTGCTCCTCTGTACCACGTTGCCCGCCTGCTGCCATCCTTGCCTGTGACCCGGACTCTGAGCCTGCCTGTTCCTCTGTACCTTGCTGACTGTCTGCTGCCAACTCTGCCTGAGACCGGACCTGCCCTTTCTGCTCCTGCTCTGCACCAGCTGCTTAGTCCCTTACTTTCTAGGACTTCCAGACCATACGCATCAGGATCCTGGGCCTTACCTCCGCAAGTCACCCGCCAGGCTCTCTTACCACTCTGCGCTCCTGTGCCTTCTGTTTACACTACCAGGGGCCGGGAACCAGATACGTATGGGAGGCCTCCCCTGCTATACCGGGTTCGTCAGTCAGGTACGTGTAAGTCTGACACAACCCCTGTGCAACCATGTACTGTATCTTAGATTCCCTAGATGTGGTGCCTGTCTTAGTTTTCTTTCTTTCTGGCTTTCTACCTGTATTTTCACCTGGTGATCTTGTCAGTAATACACTTCCTGTCATAGGGTGACAGGGTAACACTCACTTACTGCACTGTATCTATGGAGGGGCAGCGTGTGTTACCCTAGGACAGGATGTGTGTAAGGAATACAGAGCACCTCCTTCTTTCCTAATTTCTAAAACAGGGAGGAATTGTTCTGTCATTCACCAAAGATAATTGGGCTGAGCTGATAAATGCAGCACAGACAGAAGTCACAAACTCATTGGGTTTCTGGCAGGATCAACAGGTTGTTTTTGTTTTTTTACTGTTTAGTAAAATACTTTTATTAGTTTATACTACAGCTCAAAAGGGAGTAAATACGGGAAGTTTATTGTTAATGTTTGGGTAGCTGGGTTCAGACACTGCCATTGTTGCATCTCTCTATCCCACTCAGCTTGCTGTGTCTCCTTCACAAACTAGGGAGAGCTGGAGAGATGAAACAGACTAGAATGACTATGATACAGCTGCATGTAACCCTAGGAAATTAAGTAGTTTTTAAGGAGAGCTGCACTGTGGAGGGGAATGCATTCGCAAACTACAAGAGCCACGAGTACCCCATGAGAGGAGGGAGAGCAGAGAGTTTCCCGGGTTTTGGGACACAGAGACATTATTGCAGTGCAGGGACTAGGGTCGCAACCTCATCCCTTTAAACACATAATAATTACACAGGTTCTGTGGCTGATTAAGGTGGTAATTAAACTCACTTGGTGCCTTATATTGCATTAAATTAGCCTTAGAACCTGTGTAATAAATATGTGTTCGAGTTTAATAGGGGATAAGGTGGCAACCCTAAATGGGACCGGAGCCGTACAGACCTGTTGCTGGTACTTGTCTGTGCCCACACCAGAGAGATTGGTTCCCAGGCTTTTTAGGAGAGGAAGCTGTGTCTTGCAGTGCGGGGGCTAGAGAAGCACAGAGCTGTTGCTGGTGTGTGTCTATGCCTTCCACAGGAAGGGATAAAGAGCTACTGAGGACCAAACGGCTGAGAGCTGAGTCTGTGAGGACTGAATTACAAAGAATGAGCCAGCGAGAATTGAGTCCCTGAGGACTGCAGCCTGACAAATGTACAGAACAAGGTTTGCTGTGTGCCAAGATATTGTGAGCGGATTCAGCTGTGCTTACTTCACTACTGTTAGCAATCCAGTACAACAGGAGACTTCCTTTTTTGCCTAGAAGCCCAAAGCAAATCACTGTATGCAGTCTAAAAGAGATGGTAATAAATGCACCGCAGTACAGTTTGGGCCCCACCGTTAGCTGGCTGAAACTACAGTTCAGGCACCATTTACTGAACAGTTACCTTCCAGGGATACCACACTCATACATACTGTATATATCCATATCTACATTTAGAGAGATATTTTCAGAGTGCATACAGATACACCATTGCAGATTTATTGCAGTGGAGTTAGCTCCTTAATGCTTTCATAAGGTTCACTGTATATCTAGTAATTATTATTAATTCTGTGGATATTAGATTTTTTAGTAGAACTGTGATCTGGATTAACTGCCAAAATATAGTCTGGTATTCATATCCGCTAGTTCATTCCAATTAAACTGATTATTTTACCTAATTAATGCCTTTGTGTCAGGGCTGGGCCCAGCCCTTCCTTCTCTGAGCTGGCCACTCAGCTGTTGGCTAATTGCCAGCTCCTATCTCTCCACAGTTACTCAGCTGTTGATGATATCCTGGTCGTCAGTCCTGTCTACCTAAGCCGTCCAGTCCAGAGGATCTCTGCTTTCGCCTGGGTCAACATCACAGACACTCTCTCCTGTATTCCTGTTAAAAGACTTGCTTGGCTGACATCCCTTCTGGCTCCAGATCCTGCTTGCTGTTTTACTACGCTCATCTCCGGCTCCCGCTGTTTGGCTTTTCTGACTATCTGTTCCGGTTCCTGAACTCTGGCTATGTTTTGACTACGTTTGTTCTATTTACTTTTGTTATTAAATAAGTGTGATTTAACTGTACTTCTGTCTCGGTCTGATATTATGGTTTCTGACACTTTGTGCTTTTCCCTTTTATTTTTGCCTTGCAATAGTATACTTATTTATTTGCAATCACATAGCCTGGTGTCTAATTCTTTACGGAAATATAATGTTGGTAGCATACTTAAAGGTGAGGTGCAGTGTGGTGCGGCGGCAATACCACACAAAGAGCGAATAACTTGTATTGAAATAATGCAAAGACAGTTCCCAATAAACCCAGTGGGAAGACAGCCCAACTGGCAACACTTATGGATCCAGACAGCATGTAGAGAGCCGATTTCAGATGAACTGACAGCACCTGTTAGGAGGGGCAGAGTGCGGCCTGGCTGTCTCGTGCCTAAGCAGGAAGATGCTAGTTCTGTCCCTAACAGATGGGGTACCTGTCCCTACTCGTAAAATGCATGCAAAGTCTGTTTATCCATTAAAGTAAAAAATATACCCCCTTAGAAGAAGAAAGTATTGACAGCGCTTGAATGAATAAAAAATGAAGCAATATAATGTTACATATATTGCACTAATCAGATGTTTCCAGTCAGATCAAGACAACGTTCGATAATAAAGAATCCATCTGTCCTTCAATGCAATTATAATGCTGATCTAATAGACAGGATCTGATGAAAGACAACAGTGTATGTAGCTCTTTACACACTATCCTTTAAAGTCCAATAATGATGCTAATCATAGCACAGATAGAACATAAAATATAAAGAAAATTGAGCACACCGTCTAGATTTGATGGAACATAGCTAAAATGATACATCAAGTCCTTCTATTAGCAATTGCGTGCAAGTAGCTGACAGCGTAAGAGATGGGCTACTAATTCAACCGAGTGCACCTTCAGCAAATCACCTTGTGATAACCCCCTTTGTAAATGTGCTTACCAAAGGTAAGAATCAACAAGGCCTGTGATCCCTTTCCTAGGGTTAGTCTGCTCCTCAGCCGCTGTGTGGATCAGCTCTCCAAAGCCAGAATGTTTCAAAAGTCGTGGACATATCATGCAGAAGTACAAGGGGAGGCTTCCATAGTGTTATACTGTTTATTATAATTAAAAAAAACCCTAGTACAAGTTATGCTTACAAGAGAAACAAGATTAAAATGCAGCCATATCACAGTGCCAGTGTCAGCTCACCGCTGGTCGGAATTCAAACAGTCCCGCCCCATCGTGATGAGTCCCGGGACCATTTTTTCATATTATTGTTTGTTTTTGAGTGTTGGGGTCACTAGTAAATGGTTGCAGCTTTTCACTCGAACTAAATGGTGACATTAAGTGTCAACATAGCACATATATTTTGAATAGTTTTGTAATTTTTTGTCATTTTTTGTTATTTTGAATTACACAGCAGCGCACAAGTATTTTACATATAGATTCATCCCATAATTTCCCAATCCCTATCCAAGTTCTAACCCCTAATAAATAACAAAAACAAAGCATTGGACTGTTCTCTGACTCAAGTGTACCTGTGAAGATTCGGTGTGCCTGGCTTTGTAGGGTGGGGGATCCTATTCTACTTGTGGCTACTTAGGGGGTGTGCTTCATACTGAATGTCCCTCACATAGTGATATGTGAGCATTGTTCAATGCAGTTATACTGTGAGCCCAGGATGATAGGATCTCACACACCATGGGGGTATGCTCACATCCTAGGGGGTGTCCATGACTGCCTAGTCTCAGAGAAAGTGAGTTAAATGATAATGTCTGTCAGTCAACTTTCCTTGTGAAGTAGAGGACTTTCAGTGGGAGACAGCACCAGACTGAAGGTGAGTATTACAGCAAAAGCTGCCTATATATTTGTACTACTGCTGGTCTGTTTCTTCCTTTAACTAGAGTTCTATTTGAATAAGTGACAGGTAGACTTTAATTTATCTTACTAAGAGAAATACGTTTAGATGACCGAAAAAACGTTTTTTTCTGGACAAAGTTTCTGATTTTCAAAAATGGGTTAGTGGTTACTGAAGACGCTAACTCTTTTATGTTTCACAGCTGAATCCAGGGCTCGTCTTTAACTGCTTCACAGCGAATGCCAGTGGGCAGGAGACTAATGCAAAGAGAATTATCCTTTTTATTGCAATCACTCTTTTTTATTCCTACTACATCTCTTCATGAATTTTTTTTCTGTTACAGTGATAAAGACTGCAAAGCGACAGAAAGAAGGAGACTTATTGTAATTCACTAGTTAATTCTTACATTAATCATCCGTCAACCATTCAGGCTCATTGTCGAAGGCAAAGCAGACAAGTATAGATGTCACGAAGAGATTAGGGGAATAAAGTTTGTCTGGAATCGACATCACTAAATCCTATTAATGTGGATTTACTTATGACATTATTACATAAAGGGAAAATCTGGATGGCTCTGTAGTGTGTCTAGAATGAGAATATTCTGCCATAAAAAAGAATCACAATTAGGGATATGTTTCAGGTTTGGCACTCAGTGGCGTCCCGAGCTTTCATATTTAGGGGGGGCACATGGGGGGACAGGGACAAAAATAGGGGGGCAATATAAAATGCAAATAGATAGATAGATAGATAGATAGATAGATAGATAGATAGATAGATAGATAGATAGATAGATAGATAGATAGTTATTTTATCTATCCTGGGGCCCTTTACCCCTTTACTACGATCCCACAACGGCCCTTTCACATGTTCTGCAGTGAGCTCCCTTCCTACTGTATTTGGCCCCCCAGGGTGACAGAGAACAAGAGATATATGTCACCAGCATACCAAGAAAATATAAGGGTCCAAAGCAGTGGGAGAACTATCAGGGTTGCAAAGGTTGTCTTGCCACCGGGCCCTGGTGTTCTGTCACTGTGGGGTTCCCCAGCCTCCTCTTGCTGTCCTGCCCCTGCTATTGACAGCGCTGGTCTGGCATTTCTTGGAATTTACAGGCTGGTTCTCCTGTCCTAAGGGCGGGAGAAATCAGTCAGTTTTTTCAGTAACTGAGAGTCCTGGTGGAGTCCTTCCTGCAACTCACTCTTCTCCCTGCCAAAGAGGATGCAGGGGAAGGAGCAGATCGGGTGGCCGTGGTTGTGTGAGTGCTTGCATTATGCAGTGTCAGCAAGCAGAGGGAGGGGGAGGAATCACCCGCAGGAGCTGACTGGGGACGTTCTCCCTCTCAATAGAGACTGTGTTACCCCAGCGGTGGCCTGAGTAAGATGCGGCCTTTTTGTAAAAAAAAAAAAAAAAATAATAATTTTTTTTGGGGGGGGGCACATGGTGGGGCCCAGCATAATGTTGGGGGGGTCAGGGCCCCCTCTGGCCCCCCCTAGGGTCGCCATTGTTGGCACTTCATAGGTAAATCCTGAACTTATGACAGATTTAACGGTGCCAGATTTTTTTTGTCCTTAGACATTTCCCAGAGGCAAGGGGGTTTAACATGACTTCTATTAATTTGGGGGTTTCTTGATTTTTTTTTCTTTTGATAGGGCCTTTTTGTTAGTTTGGGGTACTCATTTGCATCTACAGTATTCTTGAAGCTGCATCACTTGAAAGGAAAATAAAAAGACTACTACTACTAATAATAATAATAATAACAAAAAAGTACAAGAACAGTGTGCACCTACACAACCTCACTCTATATTCAACGTCCCCTTAGTTAGTTATTTTTCCTAATTAAAACTGCCCTGCTGCTGACCAATTTTACACTGCTGTATCCTCTCCCCTATCTTAATTCTTGTTATAAAACCCCTATGTGTGCTCTTTGTCACTGTCAGGAGCATCTAGTGTTAATGATCCTCATTCCAACACCCGGGGTTTTGGCTATGGCACTCTCCTTGTCTGTCTGTCTACCTGCAAGGTGAATAATGTGATTAGTCTCTGTGTGCAAACCAAACTTGTTATAAGCCAGTCAAACCCTCACTCGCATGCTTGTGATAGAGAGTAATATGTGTGTTATTCCTGATCAAGCCCCCTGTCTGTCTGCCTTGCTCTGCTTGTTTTGGATTGATCTTGGACCGGATTTTGGACTATTCCCTGAACTCAGCCTGCCTCTTTACCTGGACTGTCATAGAACCACAATGCCTGTCTGCCAACCACAAGTACCTGTTTGCTTTGCTCAGTTCGCGCCTGCCCTGGCGTGGTGGCTAGGCACTATAGCATTGTGTATAAGACCTGGGGCCAACCCAGGTCTTATACACAAGAGGCCTGTTTGCCTTATGGGAAAGGTGGCTGCTATAGGTGAAGAACACAGTAGCCAGCTATAGTGTTTGACCACCTGTGTTGAGATAGATGTGACAGCCACTAGTACATTTGGGCTTAGCCTTGCTCATTAAACTTGTCTTGCTTGGGGCGTGGCCAAGATGGCGATGTGAGCGGCTGCTTCTCAGAGAGCTCCGCACATCGCTGACATAATCCGGATCCATCTGTCTTCTAAATCCTCCGGACACATCCCTGCTGTCTCTGGGGGGCTCACAGACCCTCTATCTCTTGAGGGGGAGGATAATTTTTTTGATCCGGGGCCGCGATCGGGTCCGCCGGACGCTCCGGCCTACCTCGAGGCACTAGGCCGCAGCCGCGGACTTTCCTGGCGGGCCGCGCCGCGATCCGGATGACCCCTGGCGCGGTCGGCGCCTCCGGAAACATCACGGCCCACCACGGGCCTCAGATAAAAGCTCAGGCCTAGCCACGGCCGCGGAATCGGCCCGGATTGCATCCTCAGGCCCTACAAACAGCTAGGCCGCATCCGCGGCCTCCCCTGAAGATCTGAGGCCGCTGGAACAGCTGAGGGTGACACTGACCCCAGAGATCTGGAGGGGGAGAGCCCAGGAATGCTGAGGGTCTCCATCTGGATTGTGGAGCAGGCCCTAGACCATCTCCTTCCCTGACACCCTGTGAGAGATACACTGAAAGTCCCTGTGGAAGTCCGAGGACAGCCCTGATTTTACTCAGCCTGCAGGTGAGGGGGCAAACTCTCTGGGGGGCACGTACAGCTCTAAATATACTGACTGCATACCCCTGAACCCCCCCCCCGATAGTCTCCCACAGCCAGCCACTAATTACTGCCCAGACCGGGGCCTTGCTAATCTGAATGAGGCGCAGATCTTCTAGTGCAAAATATAGCAAGGGGGGCAAAAGGTTGGCCTTTCCACCACAGTCGGACTTCCCCCAGATGCCCACCTGTCCCACTCCGGAGGCCCATACCACACGCAGCACACATAGAGCCTCACAGACAAGCATCATGGAGCCTGATGACTCTCGTCCCCCCTGGCTGGCGGACGTCATGGCGGCCATAGCAACTTGCCAATCCACATTAACAACAAAAATAGAGGCTGTTCAGCTGGATATGGGTCTAATCCGTCAAGACATAGACAAAATTAGGTCGCGAGTTACCGAGACGGAACAAAGATTGAGTAACACTGAAGATACCGTGGCGGAACATGGAGCAACACTCCGTACGCTCCAGACCAAAGTAAAGGCCTTAGAATACAGAGCTGAAGATGCGGAGAACAGAAACCGGCGCAATAATCTTCGTATTATCGGTTTACCGGAGGGGGCGGAGGGGAACAATCCTACCTCCTTCATAGAGGGCCTGCTGCGAGACCTCCTACCGGAAGCCCGTTGGTCACCCTACTACACAGTTGAGAGGGCACACCGTATACCGCCTAAGCCAGGGCCTCCTGGATCCCCTCCTCGCACCTTCATACTCCGTCTCCTTAATTTCAGAGACAGGGATGAAGTTCTTCGTGCCTCCAGAAATGTTGGGGACCTAAGATTTCAGAACACTAAACTGATGATTTTCCCTGACTATTCGGTAGAGACCCAAAAACTCAGGAAATCGTTTGACCAGGTTAAGGCCGCACTGAGATCACGCAACATTCGCTATAGTGTACTCTTCCCTGCTCGCTTGAGGGTCCAGGATGGCGAGACGACTCGATTTTTCACCACACCAAGGGAGGCCTCTGTCTGGCTGGATTCTCTGCCACAGATCCGTTGACCGACCGATCGGTACACACCGAATCTCCTCTTTATTCTTTACTTGTAACAACCTGGGCCCAAGTCTGAATTCACATACGAACTGGTCCATGGATGACTTAGTTTTGTTGCACAGGTTGTGCCCAGTTCATCCCCATGATGTGTTCAGACTTGAGGGGGGTAACCAACTATCCCCTTTTAGGAAAACTCTAAGTTAATGCCCCTGCCTAAGCATTTGGTCAGGAGACTGTTGAGCTATGAGGCTTCATGTTACCAGCATACCTGTATCCTCTTAGTGATGGATCGACTTCACTGTGGGGTCACAACACGATTTACTTCTTCTCTGTTTGACTTCTAATACCCCACAGCCTGTTATAATCCATTAGCGGAGTTCTCACACTCGAAGGGCCGCTTGAACTGTTGCTTGCCCCCCGTGTGCAATTTAGGGGGGTCGGGCTCGCCTCTTCCACGGACCCCTTGCTGCATCCGGCGAGCTGAATTGGTTTGGGATTGAAACTCGCCTCAGTTTGGGGGGGCTGGGTGGGGTGGGGGGTGTGGAAAGTTCCCCTAATGGGGCTGTTCTAATTTACGTTAGAAGTTGGACTGTTTTCAGTTTGGTTCTGTTTTTGTTTTACAATTGTTTTTTTAAAAAAATTGACTCATCAGCATTGCAATGTTTTCAGGTATGTCCGTTATGGGTCCGGGGGTCCAGTTCGGGAGCCACGACCTACATTGATCCTAACATTATTATCATTCTGAGTAACCATGTCCTCCCTTAATATTGTTTCCTGGAACACTAGGGGACTGAACTCCCCGGTTAAGCGTTCCCTGGTGTTCCAATTCCTTAAAGCTTACAACCCACATATATGTGTGCTCCAGGAGACGCATTTGATAGGAAGTAGAGTTTTGGCCCTCAAAAAACCGTGGGTGGGTTATCACTACCACTCCACGCACTCCAGTTTTTCCAGGGGTGTCACTATTCTGATATTGAAATCCCTTCCTTTCCGGCTCCTGGATTTGGCCCTGGACCCTGATGGTCGTTATGTCATCATACATGCTAAAATATACTCTCTAACGTGGACCATTGTGGGTTTATATTTGCCTCCTCCGGCTTCACTACTGGTGCTCAACCAGATCACCGGCAAGATAGCTGAATTTGCATCTGATAACAATATTATATTGGGTGATTTCAATCTAGTCCCTGATCCGGATCTTGATAGACTGGCGCCTGCGGGGTATCACCATCCTGGGTTGACTGAGTGGGCGGACACGTATGGCCTGACTGATGTGTGGAGGTGGAGACACCCCCAGACCAGGGCATACACATGCCACTCGGCCTCTCACAGGACGTTCTCCCGGATAGACTTAGTCTTCGCGGGAAGTCCGGTCCTCCCACGGGTTACAGATATACGAATACTCCCTAGAGGAATTTCTGACCACGCTCCCCTGCTGTTGTCATTGGACCTCTCACTGGGCCCTGTAGACAAGATATGGAGGCTCTCGAGGTTTTGGATTTCAGACACGGCCGTAGACTCTCAATTCAGAATGGAGCTGCTTGATTTCTGGGTGGTAAATGTGGGCTCGGCTGACCCCACAGTTGTCTGGGATGCATTTAAGGCCACGACGAGGGGACAATACCAGACCATTATAGCCAGAGTTCGTGGGGAGCGCAGGGCAGAGTTGGTAAGGGCTGAGAGAGAGGCGAGTTGTGCAGAGATCCTCTTTGTTCGTACCCGGGACCCTATACACTACTCACATTTACAATTTATGACATCGGAGGTGGTTCGTCTTCGTACCACTCTTACCCAGAAAAAATGCTGGCTCAATCCCAACGGATTTTTGAGCAGGGGGAGCGAGCGGGTCGCTTGTTGGCCTGGCTCTCCAGGGAGCAGGCGGGGGGGATGAGCATCTCCCACATCAGAGACCCTTCGGGACAGATAGTCCACACACCGGAAGAGATCAATAGCTGTTTCGCGGAATTCTATAAGTCTCTCTACATGTCCAGGGCAGACTATAGGGAGGAGGACCTGGTGGCATACTTAGACAGTATTGATGTCCCAACCCTTACGGTAACATATCGTGATAAGCTTGATGCCCCAATTACATCCTTGGAAATACTCCGGGCACTCAAATCAATGCAGACAGGGAAAACACCGGGACCCGATGGAATCCCTATAGAATTTTACAAACAATACGCTGCAGAACTAGTAGACAAGCTTCAGGACCTCTTCTCTGCGTCGATGCGCCTCGAGAGACTCCCGGATACAATGAGTGAAGCGATTATAGTGGTGATCCCCAAGCCCGGGAAGGACCCTACTTTATGCTCCTCGTATCGCCCCATATCTCTCCTGAATGTGGATGCAAAGGTCCTGGCAAAAGTACTGGCCAATAGGCTTAACCTTGTCATCACTGCCCTGATCCACAGAGATCAAACAGGCTTCATGCCCGGGAGAGGTACTGACATCAACATTAGGCGTCTTTATACTCATATAGACAGGGCGGATGGGGAGTCCGGAGGAGTGGTGGCTTCACTCGACGCAGAGAAGGCTTTTGATTCCGTCGAGTGGGGCTACTTATGGGAGGTGCTCTCGCGTTTTGGGTTTGGCCCGGGCTTCACAAAATGGCTCCGCATGCTATATCATAGTCCTTCAGCCAGAATACGCACCAATGGTTGTCTATCGGAGAAGTTTAAATTGTTTCGGGGTACGAGACAGGGGTGTCCCCTCTCCCCGGGCTTATTTGCCCTGGCGATGGAGCCCCTGGCTATACTGCTGCGGGCTGACCCCGGGGTGAGGGGGCTTCAGGTGGGCCCAATCGAGGAGAAGATTTCGCTGTATGCGGATGACGCTCTGCTCTATTTGGCGGACGCGTCGTCCTCCCTGCAGACTGCACTAGGTCTAATTAACCGATTCGGCGGGTACTCGGGGATCCGTATTAATTGGGATAAGTCGATACTGTTCCCGCTCCATCAGTCGACCCCTAGGATCCCACACGTGCAGCTTAAATGGGTAGAGGACTTCAAGTACCTAGGGATTAAGATTAGTGGTAAAGTCCATGATTATATGGACGATAATCTGCGACCACTTATGACACAGCTAACGGCTAGGTGTGCTTCTTGGCGTTCCCTCCCACTGACCCCGGTTGGCAGAGTAAATCTGCTAAAAATGATTTACCTTCCCAAATACTTATACTTTTTTCGCAACACACCCATCCATATCTCTAGGGCCTTTTTCCAGAGATTGGAGGGTCTGCTGATACACTTTGTGTGGGCTGGGAGGCCACCCAGAGTGGCCAAGCAGATCCTATATCTCCCATTATCCGGGGGGGGACTGGCACTACCGAACTTTCAAATTTATTACTGGGCAGCTGTTCTTGTTACGGTTCGGTGGTGGTTCTCCCAGCCCGCACAGAATCCTGCTGTTACTCTTGAAGCAGCCATTTTGGGTTCTTTTGCAGCCCTGAGCAACCTTCCGTTTCGTGGACTTCGGGCTAGTCAGTCCATGACAACTCTGATGCGAACCACTGTAAGGGTCTGGCAGGAGGCCAGGAGGATATATGGGAAACCCAATCATATCTCACCTCATATGCCCTTATGGGGCAATCCCATGCTCCCTCACCTTTATAGTATACCAGACCCCTCTATCTGGGCAAAAAAGGGTATCCTCACACTAAAACATATAGTTCAGGATGGTAGGCTTAAGACTTTTCAGGCCCTGAGGCAATCATTTTCTATCCCTTCCTCCTTCCAATTTAGATACTGGCAGCTAAAGCACGCTTTTGAGGCTCAGTTCCCTGCCCCCCTTATTTTGGAACCAGACTCCATTGAACGGCTCCTGATTTCTAGCGTGATGGGGAAGCCACTTTCAACGTTATATCTATACCTCACAGTAGAGTATGACACCAAACTAACCAAGACATGGGAAAAATGGAGGGTCGATATCCCTTCCTTGGATGAAGAGGAATGGAAGGAGTGTTTAATTTCCTACATTCCTTCCATGATAGCGGCGAAAGATAGGTTCATACAATTTAAGTTCCTACACAGAGCGTACTTCACCCCACAGAGACTGGCGCGCATTTATGATCAAAGGGACCCCAATTGTCAGAGATGTAGGCAGGAAGTGGGCACCTTTTGGCACATGGTCTGGTCCTGCCCCAAACTCAAACCCTTTTGGTTAGCAGTGGCCACCACACTGAGCTATGTCACAGGTTTGAATGTACCGGTTGACCCTCAGATACTATTGCTTAGCCATTTGGAGGATATTGAGGGAGACAGATATAGTAAACTGTGTCTTACCTTCGCATTATATTATGCTAGGCGTGAAATATTAATGGTATGGAAAAAGGCAGAGCCTCCTACTTTGGCATCATGGAAAAGGTCAGTGAACATGGTACTTCCCCTGTACAGATTGACATATGAAAGTAGGCAATGTCCAGGAAAGTTTGATAAGATCTGGTCCTCTTGGGTAGATGCCTCTGGGGCCCCGGAACCCCCTCTCGCATAATTATTATGCTATGAAACTGGTTGGAGGAAATCTAGTGTCTCTTTGACTGCTCTCCCGCTGCCTGTTCCCTCTTCCCCCCCCTTGCCTTTCCTTCGTTCTTCTTCCCCTCCCTCTTCCCCCCCCTTCCCCTCCCTCCCCTTTCCCCCTCCTTCCCCTCCCCCCCCCTTCCTCCTCCCTATCAGGTTGCATTGAAAATGGTTACTTATGTAAGCTTATCTACGATGCTATAATACTATAATGTATTAAGGTGTACTGTTAAGTGATACTTCTGATATTTGCACAATTGGAATATCTGATGGGCAATGACTACAGGTTGAAGGTTGATTTTAATGTCATTTTCTTCTATACTTTGAATGTTTTAAATCACTCTGTAAAGTAATGCTGATTTGTTTAATAAAATTTTCTGTTAAAAAAAAAAAACTTGTCTTGCTGCTGGCCAATTTTACACTGCTATAGTATCTGCGGTCTCCAAATTGTTGTAGTAAGACCCTGCCTTTGATTTTTGTCTTAAAGTAGAACTAAAGGCAAAACGTTTCATTTTAATTTTTGGATAGAGTGGAGAGGGATTAGAACCTTTGTCAGTTTTTATTGCTATCTGTGCCCCCATTTAAGAGATTCACTATCTCTGTTAGTCCCATTTCGCATTATCATTGAAAGTGAAAGTAAAAGAAAATACCCTAATTTTGGGTTGCCCCCAGAAAAGTAATAGAGGGGAGATCTTCCAATGGGGACACTAGTTCTGGTGACCTGGTGGTCCCCAAGGAATTCTCTTTATTTGCAGGGATTTCCTCTCACTTCCTGTTTGGCTACAGGACAGGAAGAGAAGGTATATCTCCGCAATGGAACACAGATGGGCATAAAAAATCTGACAGGGGTTAAAACCCTCCCTAGCTCTAAAATGAAAAAAATATACATGCCTATAGTTCTACTTTAAGTACATTTGGGTTTAGCCTTGCACATTTAAATTGTCCTGCTGCTGACCAATTTTATCCTGCTGTTAAAATCTATGTTCTCCTTGACCGAGAGAGTTTTAACAGGGTCGGCCTCACCTAACTACTGGCCAAGTTTTATTTGCCAGTAAAATTAGGCCTATTACTGTAAAACATAACGTCTCATTCAGGAGTCAGATAATATTTAATAATTATAGTTACAGTACACATTTGTTAAAAAACAAAAACAGGATAAAACAACATAGGGTTCCCCCTAGTGTTCAAACCATATCCTTATCCAGGCATGTATCCTGGATGGCCAGGGAAGAGAGGGCAGACCAGACCAAAAGTTTTTCAATTATGGGAAAACAAGGCGGAGGGGACAACAAAGCCTTTAACCCCCGCAAAGTACCCTTGTCCTAATGGTTAGGGACATGGACCTCTTTCCCACTGTTGGTGCCCCAAAAAGGAAGTGAGGGATATAAAAGGTTGCTTATGGAGGCACCTGGAAGCTGCCTTTACAGTAAGGGGCAACCAGATATCCACCCCTCCATGGGAAAAGAATAGAGGATTACATTAGTATTACCCATTACCACAAAGATTTAAAATTAAATAACCACACCAACAAACACCAAATTAAAAAGTCCTTAAATTTAATTTAAATAAAACAAATAAATACTCATATATAAAAAAAATTATGAAAAAAAAAATTAATGTTGCCAGAAGTATTTCCACGATAATCAGGGTGTCCAGTTGTGTAAATCCAGCATCAATGAAGATGACCCCTCACCCGCTGTTGTGTACATGCCACACTTCTATCACTAAATTACAGATTGCTGGCTGTGGTAATATAAATTGACAGCCAGGAATCCCAGGTGACATCATACACCAAAACTAGTCAATGTAAATTACAGCTGAGAATTCTGGCTGATGTCATTGCCCACAGGTCAGCATTCCCCCATATTGCCCTAACCTCCTTTTTGGGGCAGCAGAGGTGAAAAAGATACCCTTGTCCTTGATCATTGGGACAAGAGTACTTTGCAAGAGGGGAAGCTTTTGCCAGGTTTACACCAATGTTAAAAGGTACGTGGCATGTTCAGGTAGCAGAAGAGGGGAAATGCATACTTGTTGCCCCCCTCTTTCCTGCCCACCCAGGCTGCATGCCTAGGTAACAATCTAAACCTTAAGGGGTACCCATGCCATTCTCTCCCTTTTTAAAAATTTGAATGACTACATTCAAACTTGAATTTATCAGATTGGGGTGCTTCTGTATGTTAAGCAAGGTAATTGTAAAAGAAGCAAATAATATCATGTACTACCAGTACATGCTGTCGCTGAGATGGTCCATGAAAATCATACTGTTCTGTAACACCACGCACAGCTTGAAGGCATTTAAAAAATGTGTGTATTTTCAATGTTGCCTTTGAAGTCACATAAAAAGACCCTCTTTATGCCGAATGTTGTTTTTGAAAATTTGAGTTTGCATTTGTGTGGATCCTCCATGGCAGTGTCCAGCTTTTCATGCCTTTTTTGCATCCTCAATTGGCTTCATTGGGCTTGATTGTAGGTTCGGGTTCCCTGGCCTTAAACCAGAATTTGCTGAGCCTCATGAATTAAATCATGGAGAGAGATGAATGGCTAGTGACTTACATATCCAACTGATTATGTAAGCAAAGTAATAGATTGCACGTGGTACAGGTTGCATTTTCTATATCAATATTTGATGTAAATGACACCATGGGTTCACAGGAAATGGGCTGAATGACACTGGGCCACATGTCCTAATAAATAACAATGGAAAGCCAGCAACACCTTTGCATCCCTATGCCGGTAATAGATGACTGTCAAGGCCTGGATCTGAACCTGGGACCACTGTTGTGTCTGGCGGTAACTCTTCTTGCTGAGCCACCTGAGATGCTGGGCTGTTATCTGTCTGATTATTTTGACTTTCTTACCATGTCTCTTGTTTCGCTCTGGTCACTCCTGTTGCCGTCCGTATTTTATCCCCATCCCCTCTGCTGTATTTTGTAAATGTAGGGTCCTCTTCCTCCTAAAATCTTCCCCTGGTTTTGGGTGGTCCTTGAAGAAGCAAAAGGCAGTGTACATCACTGTACTGTAACTTCAGAGTACTACACTGATGCTGGATGAAAATAAAACTGTGCCTGCGCAATAAAATATCTATTAAAATCCTCAAAGTACCAATATATACTAAATAAAGTGCAATTAGTGTAAGTACCAACAATTTTATACAATCCTAACTTACAAACATCTCAAATACTCAATAAAGTGCTTTTGTACCATAACTAAAGTTACTGAAGTTTATGCAATTCATAGAATGTAAATCAAATCAAAGATAGTTCTTTAGTTTTCCAGAGGAAAAACAATTCATTAAAATAAAAATCATAATATATATATATTTATATATATATATATATATATATATATATATATATATATATACATACACAGTATGTATAATAAAAAATGATATTATTCTGTGTCCTGCGTCTATTTTCATTACTGTGATATTTTCTAGCAGTAAAAACAATATGCCCTTTTGTATATATCCTTCCAGGTTTATGTGGATCTTCCAATATTAATTACTAGAATTCTTCAATGTTAATCCATTGCCATCCTGGCTCCTCTTAGCTTTTTCTCCCGTATAGTACCCAAAAGAGAATAGTTCTCATTGTGTTTACTGTTATTTTTACTTTATTTTTCACAGTGTAAAAAAAATTAAATTGCCTGTATACATTTCAATGGATGCAGCCTCTGTGTACCTCTGATCCTCCAACAAAATGGTGTTCTGCTCACTTCCGGTTGCGGCGTGAGGTCACCAGCTCCTTCTCCCTACACATTACGTCACTATACCACGTGAATTTGTCCCCTGCTGACACTATGATAACCATTCTCTTTTAGGTCCTATACAGGAGAAAAAGCTAAGAGGAACTAGGATGGCAATGGATTAAGATTGAAGAATCCTAAGGATTAATATTGGAAGATAATATGGTGGAGGGAGAAGTGCACTACAAATACAAGCGACCCCATCATAT
This sequence comes from Lithobates clamitans, assembly GCA_037952925.1. Lineage (NCBI taxonomy): Eukaryota > Metazoa > Chordata > Amphibia > Anura > Ranidae > Lithobates > Lithobates clamitans. Next base: position 5,514,075 of record JBBGZY010000392.1, read on the forward strand.
TCACTGGTGGAGAAATATTCTACACGGGCACATTGTTTTTGCTGCTAGAAAATAACACAGTAATGAAAATGGACACAGGACACTGAATAGAACCAATTTTAATTATACACATATATATATATCTATATATATATATATGTATATCGATATATATATCGATATATATATATATATTTATTTATTTATTTTTTTGAATGAATTAATTTTTTTCCTTTGGAAAACAAATGAAGTATCTTTGATTTGATTTGCATTCAACTACTATGAATTGTGCAAATTTTAGTTATGGCATTTGAGTATTTGTGATTTATATAAATTAAGATTGTAAAAATTGTTGGTACTTACACTAATCACACTTTATTGATTATATAATGGTACTTTGAGGATTATAATAGATATTTTATTGTGCAGGCACAGTTTTTATTTTCATGTTGCAATACACTGGTGAAGTGTGAATACTGTCTTTGTGCCAGCAGCAGTATTTTATGCCGTAGTTATATACTTTGAATGGACACATACTTGTTAGAGCTGGAGTACCTTGTATAATGATGAATACACTGATGCTACCTCAGGGAGGCAGATCCATGACACTTTTCATAGTATGCCCTTCGTTTTTCTGGTTTGAATGACACTAAACACTAGCCGGAACTTCTTTTTAAAAAAGCCCAAATTTGGGCTGTAAGATAAACACTATATTGACAACACAAAGTAAAAATATCATAATTTCTCTAGTAAAAAAAGGGTAAATTTTAGTGGTCCCCTGTTAGTTGCTGATAGCAGTAATGATTTTTCCTCTCCGGTCATCAGACACTGATGATGCAATAACACGCAAGTGATAATGTTCATCAATAAACTAAAAATAAAACAACACATAGCTTCTGGACAAGGTTTTATTGCAGGTCATTCAAAATGGCAGATGGTAGCCTTGATGGCTTCTTGAGTTTCCATTAACAGATTAAGAAGGCGTGAAAAGGCTGCTTCCAAACCAAGAGTGGATTGTGAATGAATTGCGCCATTGATTTTGTTATCATTGACAGCAGAAGTTTTAAATAGCAACTGGAAAATATATTTTGCTGACCTCTTGATCTTAAAGGATCTGCTATGTACGTGAATGTAAAAAACTGTCTGTTACACATTTCCTATGTTCACCGTTCATATATTAACAGAGTAACCTTGGAATACAGTATTTCCTGAATATACGAAGGAAACAAAGGACAAAGGGTCCACTCACAACCAGACATTTTCCTGCAGTAAAAGGGATGCATTTGACCGCATGAATATGCATTTAAAATAGAAATATCATTCATTCCTATGTGGTTAGCTCACATCTATGTCATATTGTTTAAAAATAGGACATTTGAGATTTTGTGGAAAGAATAAGTCCAGATAAAATGTCTTTAGTTTGGAAAGAGTGGCTAAGAGTTATATGGGAACCATGCCCCTGCCTTCCTGAAGCTCCCCCAACCAGTATTTAAAAATGAATCTATATTCGTATGTTTCTCTTGCAGTCTTCAGGCCATTTCAGTAACATCAGAGGTCCTATTTCATCTTCTTTATTGGCAATGCCGGGTGGTCCTTGCTGAACTCACTGGTGCACTCATATGAGTGCCCCCAGGTGGAAGTGACAGGAAGTTGATTGGATGATAATAGGTATTATTCACCATGGAAAGCAGCCAGGACCAAGAATGGTGAGTCTGCGGGGGATAGAGCACGACAAAGGGTGAGTCATGCATTGAAAGCTACTTTTTGAGTTCAACATGTACAGTGACTTGAAAAAAGTATTCATACCCCTTGAAATGTTCCACATTTTGTCAACCAAAAAACATAAATGTATTTTATTGGGATTTTATGTGATAGACCAACACAAAGTGGCACATAATTGTGAAGTGGAAAGAAAATGATAAATGGTTATCAAAATTTTTAACAAACAAATATCAGAAAAGTGTGGCATGCATTTGTATTCAGCCCCCTTTATTCTGATACCCCTAAAATCTAGTGGAACCAATTGCCTTCAGAAGTCACCTAATTATTACCACCACGTGTGTGTAATTTAATATTAGTATAAATACAGTTGTTCTGTGAAGCCCACAGAAGTTTGTTAGAGAACCTTAGTGAACAAACAGCATTATGAAGCCCAGGGAACACACCAGACACATAAGAGATAAAGTTGTGGAGAAGTTTAAAGCAGGGTTAGGTTATAAGAAAAATATCCCAAGCTTTGAACATCTCACAAAGCACTGTTCAATCCATCATCCGAAAATGGAAAGAGTATGGTACAACTGCAAACCAACCAAGACACGGCCGTCCACCTAAATTGACAGATCGGGCAAGGAAAGCATTAACCAGAGAAGAAGCCAAGAGGCCCATGGTAACTCTGAAGGAGCTACAGAGATCCACAGCTCAGGTGGGAGAATCTGTCCACAGGACAACTATTAGTTGTGTGCTTCACAAATCTGGCCCTTATGGACGAGTGCCAAGAAGAAATCCATTGTTGAAAGAAAGCCATAAGTAGTCCCGTTTTCATATTGCGAAAAGCCATGTGGGGGACACAGCAAACATGTGGAAGAAGGTGCTCTGGTCAGAGGAGACCAAAATTGAATTTTTTGGCCTAAAAGAAAAAACGCTATGTGTGGCGGAAAATGAACACTGAACATCACCCTGAACACACAATCCCCACCGTGAAACATGGTGGTGGCAGCATCATGTTGTGGGGATGCTTTTCTTCAGCAGGGACAGGGAAGGGAGTTGATGGGAAGATGGATGGAGTCAAATACAGGGCAATCTTAGAAGAAAAACTTCCTTCCAGCAGGACAATGACCCTAAACATACAGCCAGAGCTACAATCAGTGGCCCATCCATTAGGGGCGCGCGGCCACCACCCCCCCTTTCCATGTGTCCGGCTCCCTGATCTACATGCAGGGCGCCGGACACATTGATTCCAATCAGGGTTTTTTTTTTTGAAGCATGTGATTAGAGCCAGAGGCTCTAATAGGCTTCAAAAAGGGTGGGCTCGGGACGCAGAGCACTGCAGCCAAAGCCCACCCAGTTGTGTGACAATAGAAAATGATTGGCAACCCGATTGGCGACCCAATTGGCCTAAAGGGGATCCGATCGGATTGGCTGCCAGGAGGAGGAAGGGGGAGAAGCTGACATCGCCCCCTGGTGCCCAGTGCGCTGCCTGTGAGATGGGGTAATGGGGTAAGTGTGGGGCCCCGACTACTGACTGACCTGGGGGGGGGTGATGGTGGGAGGATTGTTTGCTACACTGGCTACAATGGAATGGTTTAGATCAAAGCATATTCATGTGTTAGAATGGCCCAGTCAAAGTCCAGACCTAAATCCAATTGAGAATCTGTGGCAAGACTTCAAAATTGCTGTTCACAGACGCTCTCCATCCAATCTGACAGAACTTGGGCTAATTTGCAAAGAAAAATGGGCAAAAATGTCACTCTCTAGATGTGCAAAGCTGGTAGAGACATCCCCCAAAAAGACTTGCAGCTGTAATTGCAGTGAAAGGAGGTTCTACAAAGTGTTGACTCAAATGCACACCACACTTTTCACGTATTTATTTGTAAAAAATGTTGAAAACCATTTATCATTTTCCTTCCACTTCACAATTATGTGCCGCTTAGTTGGGGCATCGGCGGTAAAGCGCCGCTATTTTTTGCAATGCTTTACCGTTGTTTTTGTGGCCCTTTTCGGCTGCTAGCGGGGCGCTTTTAACCCCCCTAACGGGCAAAAAAGGGTTAAATGCACCTGCAGCGCTTTGCCAGCACTTCGGCGGCACTGCCCATTGATTTCAATTGCCAGGGGGGCTGTAGGAGTGGTGTATACATCGCTCCTACAGACTTTTTTTGGCATCCTGCCAGCGCACTGCTCCAGTGTGAAAGCACTCGGGAGAGGCTCTTTACAGGCGCTATGCTGGTGCTATTTTTACCGTCTTTAGCGCCTGTAAAGCGTGAATGCAGCCTTACAGTATGAGGAGGGAGGCCTTGCATGATGAATTTTTTCAGCTCTGTGGAGTTAAGTTTGGCCATCTGCTTTCCTAGAAGCCACACAACCTACATTTTTGCCACTAACCCAAAACATTAAAAGGATATCAATAACAAAAAATGCTTTGGTGGCGATAGCTCTGTCCCAGAATATGATAAATGTAAGATTAAAATGGTTTGGGCCTTTAGGTCCGCTCAAAGGTAATATGTTTTTGGGGGACAAAAGTTGCTTGCAAATGTTTAGAATGTCATTCTGTGATTTTGCAAATTTTTAGAAAAGTGTGGAAACAGCTGAGGTGTCAATTGGTGGGCTGTCTTTTGAACATAAATAGGCTGGCTTTTATAGAATGTCTGAGGTTAAGTTTCAAAATGGCTGATGTAGAGTATTGACACTGAGAGAAGATCATTTGGTTTAATAATAATCCTCCTTGCTCTATAAGAGGGGTCTCCAAACTGTGGCCTGAGGGCCAGATGTGGCCCTTTGCTTGCCTTTATCAATCCCTTGGAGCACTATTTCTCTCATTGACACCAACAATGGGGCATAATACCTGTCACTGATACCAAAAATAGGGCACTATTACTAAGACAGACTCCAACAATGGGGAACTATTCTTCCCACTGATACCAATGATGGAGCACCATTCCTCCCACTGACACCACTGATGGGGCACTATTACTTCTCCTGACACCAGTGATGGAGCATTATTCCTTCCCCTGATACCAACAATGGGGCAATAATCCTCCCGCTAATAACAATGATGGGGAATTGTATAATCCCTTTGACACCAAGGCAAATTCTACTCACACTAGCCACAGTCCAGCCCCAGTCTTGGTTCACACTAGCGCGACTTCAAAGTTGCCCAACTTTGAAGCCGCGCCGTACAGCGCAACTTCATTGCGGCTTGCAAACAACTTCTTTAACAGAAGTCAATGCAAGCTGCTCTAAAGTCGCCTCAAGTAGTGCAAGAACCTTTTTCTAAGTCAGAGCGACTTGAGTCGCTCCAATTAGAACAGTTCCATTGCACTGAATAGGGCGCGACTTGTCAGGGGACTAAGTCCTTTGACAGGTCGCCCCAGTGTAAACTGAGCCTTAAAGTCTAAAGGACAGTAAACTGGTCCTTTGTTTACAAAGTTTGGAGATCCCTGCTCTATAAAACTGTAATTTCAGTAATGACTTTTAAAATGAAATATAAATATCAAAAAAGGAATGCAAACAGTGAAAGGGGTGGAATATCCTAGCACTAGCAGTCAGTATAACCCTTTACATGACTCATAGCTGGTCATTGTGAGTGGGAAATCAAATTGCTACTGCTCAATGCTCAAGAAATCCCTAGCAACCTCAATAAGAACCTTGGTTGACTAAGGCCGGCCATACACAGTTCGAATCTCAGATGGTTCAGCAGGAACTGGATAAGATTCAAAACATTAATGGGCAGGCTGAATGTACCAAGTCGATCGATTGGTCAACGTGGGTGCAACCAGCCTGCTGGATTCAATTGCCATTTTCGCAAGCGCATTCTATAGGCGCTAGCAATAATCACTGTCTTCTCCTGGTGGGGACAGCTTTCCCCCCCCCCTGCCAGGAGAAGACATTGGCCCAGCAGGAGGGGGAATCGAGTGAATTTCTTTCCTGCGACCTACGCATCCTAAAGCCAGATAGCTGAGCTGCTTTGAGAACAACCTAAAAGATTTGAGACTGCTACAACTGGACATAGACATAACTGAATGTAGAGTACCCATACTCACTTAGCACAAATGGGGCAATCAGTATAGCGATTTGATAGAACCCAAAGTTAAAGCGGCAAAGTGCACCAATAAAGAATGTAGACTGCGCTCCTGTCAGAAACAATGCAATCAGGCCTAGACAAAAGTACAGTTAAATCTTGTTTAGTAATAAAAGTAAAAAGAACAAATGTAGTCAAAACATAGCCAAAGTTCAGTAACCGGAACTGATAGTCAGCCAAGCCAGAAGTAAGGGAGTAATGTAGTGGAACAGCAAGCAGGATCTGGAGCCAGAAGGGATGTCAGCAACGCAAGACTTGAACAGGATCGCAGGAGAGAGTTTCTGTGATGTTGACCAAGGTGGAGGCCTAAGTAGGCAGAACTGACGAGCAGGATATCAACAACAGCTGAGTAATTGTGGAGAGATAGGAGCTGGCAATTAGCCGAATGCTGAGTGGCCAGCTCAGAGAAGGAAGGGCCGAGCCCAGCCCTGATAGCTCCTTGTAGAGATGGACATTCACCGTGACTTGTTGGCAAGTGCGGGTGTGCATCCTGTGTGATGCAAATGTCATAATGACTTCTGAAACTGGTCCATGTAAATTCAGCTGCTCAGGTGTCACATGGATTTTATGTGCTCCACTGAAAAAAATGACTATAAAAGAGTTTTAGCACCTAAAAATAACAAGAGATTTGAAACTCTTTAACTATCCAGTTTATTGCAGCAATATATACACTCAATAGTTTTAATATGACAATGAATATTCTTTCCACTCTTATGGATAAACTATAGACAATGCTTTGAAAAGCTGTGGCACATAGAAGGCAATATCACTTAAAGCATAGCTACTGTCAAAATTCATATTGTTTTACTCAGATAGTTGCATTGTGGATCATCCCAGTATGGATTAAAATATGCATATTATCGTGCTACCAGCTTACTTTTATGAGCCTTAATGGCTATGCATTATGATTCAATGATTCAATGCCAGTATCCATTCTATTCTACCTACAGGATATCTAAACTTGCAATCACAGATTGCTCTTGAAGTACTCTTGTATGATGGTAAGCATTCAAAAATGGCTCTTCTGCTGTGAAGATGTGTGATTACCTGATACATAGGGCAAATTCATATATTTACTACACAGCTCTATTTGCTACCTTATATGAGCTGCGACAAACAATACATAATGGATATATTACAAGACAGCTTCATGAAAAAAGTAACTCTTATGCCGCGTACACACGGTCAGACTTTTCATCTACAAAAGTCCGACAGCCGGTCCGACAGACTTTCGGCGGACTTGCGGCGGACTTGCGGCGGACTTGTTGCAGACTTTCTAACGAACGGACTTGCCTACACACGACCACACAAAAGTCCGACGGATTCGTACGTGATGACGTACACCGGACTAAAATAAGGAAGTTGATAGCCAGTAGCCAATAGCTGCCCTAGCGTGGCTTTTTGTCCGTCGGACTAGCACACAGACGAGCGGATTTCGGGGTCCGTCGTAGTTACGACGTAAAGATTTGAAGCATGTTTCAAATCTAAAGTACGTCGGATTTGAGGCTAAAAAAGTACGTTGAAAGTCCGGAGAAGCCCACACACGATCGGATTACCAGCCAGCTTTAGTCCGTCAGCGTCCGTTGGACTTTTGTAGCTGAAAAGTCCGACCGTGTGTACGCGGCATTAGTTCACATATTCTTCATTTACTATGCAAATAGATTTTTTGTGCACGCGCCTCAGCACACTTAGCAGGGCTATATGTCCCCCTTTTTTAACTCCTAAAAGTTATGGCTGTCTGCCTCCCATGCAAATTTAGCAGATCAGTATGTATTGGTATAAACCAGTTTACTTGATAATAATTTTATGAATATTATACATGCCTAATAAATAAAGTTATTCTTTTAAGGCTACATTATATAGGGCTTTATTTGTTACATTGTTTACAAAGACCCTGCTTTATATTTTATAGGCTAAACACCCCTTATTTTGAAGACAACCTACCTCATAGACTCAAAGTCTAATGCCCTGTACACACGACTGGTTTTGCCGTCGGAATAAACTCTGAAGGTTTTTACGACGGAGTTCCGACGGAGTTCCGCTCAAGCTGCCTTGCATACACACGGTCACACCAAATTCCGACCGTCTAGAACGTGGTGACGTACAACACGTACGACAGGACTAGAAAACAGACGTTCAATAGCCAGTAGCCAATAGCTTCCGTCTCGTACTTGCTTAGTTTTTGGTGCGTCGGAACAGCATGCAGACAAGCGTTTTTTCCGATAGCAATTTGTTCCATCAGAAAAATATAGTACATGTTCTCTATCTAAGTCCGTCTGAATTTTCGTTAGAAGTCCGATGGGGCATACACACGATCAGAATATATGATGAAAAGCTCCCATCGGACTCTTTGTTTCAGAAAATTCCGCTCGTGTGTACAGGGCATTAGTGTACTAAATCTAATGTATATGCAGGGGAACTGGTGGAGAAGATGTACAGGAGGCAGCGCTGCTTTATTACCACAGCTTCATCTCTGCCATCTGACCCTAGAGAGAGGTGCGGATTGTGGATCTGAAGTGCATCGTCTTTCTGATGAGCGTGATTGGAAGAGACATGCGGTGTTTGCTACATTTGTAGCTCTGATTCTGGTGTCCATTACAGTGGGTGCTCATGTGTGCCCACAGACTGGAGGATCTTGCACCAATTTGTAGTGTATCAGCGGTGGATTGTTTTTTTTAGGTACATGTGGATGGACTTTATGTTAAAGGACTATTGATCTGCATATATACATAGAGATATACAGTGATTTACACTGAGGATTTTATATTTAAAATGCTGTGAAAAAGTATTTGCCCCCTTTTTGATTTTTTGACTCAGATCATCAAACAAATGTTATTATTACTCAAAGATAACCCGAGCAAATACAAAATGCAGTTTTTAAATGATGGTTTAATTTATTAGGGCAAAAAAGCTGTCCCAACCTGCCTGGCTTTATGTGAAAAAACAATTGCCCCCTAAACCTAATAACTGGTTGTGCCACCCTTGGCGGCAACAACTGCAAACAACCATGTGCGATAACTGGCAATGAGTCTTTCACATTGCTGTGGAGCAATTTTAGCCCACTCTTTTTTGGAGGGTTTTCCAGCATGAACGGCCTGTGTCAATTGGATCTCAATTGGATTTAAGTCTGGACTTTGACTGGGTCACTACAAAACCTAAATTTTGCTTTGTTTGAACCATTTGGAGGTGGACTTGCTGTTGCACTTGAGTTTGAGGTCACAAACTGATAGCCGGCCATTCTCCTTTAGGATTTTTTGGTAGAGCTCAGAATTCATGGTTCCATCAATTATGGTAAGTCATCCAGGTCCTGAAGCTGCAAAGCAGCCCCAGATCATCACGCTACCACCACCATGTCTGACTGTTGGTATGATGTTCTTGTTATGAAATGCCTTATTAGTTTTATGCCAGATGTAACGGGACGCACACTTTCCAAAAAGTTAAATTCTTGTCTCATCAGTCCACAAAATATTTGCCTAAAAGTCTTGGGGATAATCAAGATGTTTTTTAGGTAAATGCGAGATGAACCTTTATGTTCTTTTTGGTCAGCAGTGGCTTTGGCCTTGGAACTCTCCCATGGATGCCATTTTTGCCCAGTCTCTTTCTAATTGTTGAATTATGAACACTGATCTTACGTGAGGCAAGTGAGGCCTGCAGTTCTTTAGATGTTGTTCTGGGTTCTTTTATGACCTCTTGGATGAGTCGTTGGAGTAATTTTTGTAGGCTGGCCACTCCTGGGAAGGTTTACCACTGTTCCAACTTATTTTCATTTGTAGATAATGGCTCTCCCCATGGTTCACTGGAGTTCCAAAACCTTAGAAATGGTATTAAAACCCTTCCTAGACCGATACATGTATGTATATTACTTTGTTTCTAATCTGTTCTTGAATTTTTTTAGATTGTGGCATGATGTGTGGCTTTTTGTGATCTGTTAGCGTGCTTCACTTTTTCAGACAGCTTCTATTCTTGATTATACAGGTCTGGAAGTAATCAGGCCTGGGTGTGGCAAGTGAAATTTAACTCAGCTTTCCAAAAAATTGTGGTTAATCACAGTTCATTCATGATTCATCATGGGAGGGGTAATTATTTTTTCACATAGGGCCAGGTAGGTTTGAACAGGTTTTTTCCCCTAATAAATGAAATAATAATTTAAAACTGCATCTTGGGTTTACTTGGGTTATCTTTGTGTAATATTAAAATCTGTTTGATGATCTGAATCATTTAAGTGTGAGTTAAAAAAAAAATCAGGAAGGGGGCAAATACTTTTTCAAGGCACTGTATATGTAGCGGCATCGCCGACCTCCAAAGGGCTAATGGTGACCTCCAGAGTTAGGGAGAGTTGACATCCTTTCTTCACAGTATGGGTTACTAGGCATGGTGGGTGTAATGCAAATTGAAAACATGGGTGCCAGTCACTTTTTGGATGTGAACAAAAGAGATTTATTGTCTCTTAACAAGAATTGAGGGAGAGAGGGTTTAGGGCCAGGACACCCTTAGGCAGATGCAATAGCAATTGACAGACTCTGAGACAAAAATAGGCAGACAGCTATACAGGTGGAGGGCCTTTCAGCTGGATGCAGCAAATGTATTTGTAGAACTGCAGTCTCCTATGGCAACTGAACTTTGAACAGTCAATAGAGATCCATACACGTAACTCACAGTAACCCGTTATAGATCTTTTCTCACATTTTACAGTATCCTACTGTAGATCTTCACTCACTGAGCTCCCGGTCTCTCACTAGACTTCAAGATCCCAGTAGTCACTGGATCTCCTGAGCTCTTCCACAGCTGACCCGCTTTATTCTCCTCAAGCATCACCCCTGCTAACCCACTGGGTGTGGGTTGGCAATCTGCTGAAGCTTTCCCCTTTGTTCACCATCCCCAGGTAGTGAATAAGGCTGCTCTGGTACTTCTTCAGACTTCCATACACTGGCCTCTGATAACCGGAGTGGTTGTCCCTTAATGGCAACTGTGTCTCCTTTATCTCTGACCTTGATCCTCACTTGCCTCTGGTAACGGGAGTGGTCACCCCATGTGGCAACTGCTTCTCCCTCACCGCTGGCAACGATGCAGTTCCCCGTCCGGTGGAACCTCTGCAACTTAGTTGGGCTTCCGGCCGAATGCTCCAACCTTGTGCTGCTTCTCTCAAACCAGGATAGGCCTCTGACAGCCTAGCAGCCAGGTGCTCCGAGGATAGGCCTCAGGCTATGCAACCCGGAGCTTTATAACACACGTCCACCCAGACAGCCGTCCGGGTGGCACAGAACCGCGATCACATGACTCCTCCCGAATAAATAGGCTCTCCCAGCAGGCCAAGGGACTAAAGAAATCCCTGCCGATTGGCTGAGACAACCCATCCCCTCCTAGTTTGAATTAACTATGCCCTAGTCATTCTAATGCCACAGGCAACAATGCCACCTAGTGGCAGAAGAGAGAGTTGCATCAAATCCAGAGTTAGAGAAAAGCCAGTGAATCCCTATCAATCAGCCAGGCTAGTTAACAACTAGCAAGCTAAATTTGTAGCAACCCTGCCTACTACCTGGGTGCTACATATATATACACTATATTGCCAAAAGTATTGGGACTTTTGCCTTTACACGCACATTTAATGGCATACTTAGTCCGTAGGGCTCAATCAAGTTCAGTCAAGTTCCTCCAATCCAAACTCACTTATCCACATTATATTGTCAAAAGTATTGGGCCACCCCTCCAAATCATTTGGTGGATTATGGTGTGGGGTTGTTTTTCAGGGGTTGGGCTTGGCTCCTTAGTTCCAGTTAAGGGAACTCTTAAGGCGTCAGCATACCAAGACATTTTGGACAATTTCATGCTCCCAACTTTGTAGGAACAGTTTGGGGATGGCCCCTTCCTGTTCCAACATGACTACGCACCAGTGCAAAAACAAGGTCCATAAAGACAGGGATGAGCGAGTTGGGGTGGAGGAACTTGACTGGCCTGCCTCAACCCAATAGAACACCTTTGGGATGAATTAGAGCGGAGACTGCGAGCGGAGACACACTCCTAAACATTGTGGACAGCCTTCCCAGAACAGTTGAAGCTGTTCGAAGGACTGGACAACACGAGGGGGGGTTTATTTACTAAACGCAAATCCACTTTGAACTACAATTGCACTTGGAAGTGCAGTCACTGTAGATCTAAGGGGGACATACAAGGAAAATAAAAAACAGCATTTTAGCTTGCACATGGTTGGATAATAAAATCAGCAGAGCTTCCCCTCATTTCAGATCCCCTCAGATTTACAGCGACTGCACTTTCAAGTGCACTTGTAGTGCAGAGTGGATTTGCCTTCAGTAAATCAACCCCATAGACTTTCATTGTGGGAAGGTGCAGCAAATACAACCATTATTTGTATAAGATAATATGGCTCCTTTTATATACATTTCTAATTACAATTACTTTAAAACCCTAACACATGTTGATAAGATTATATACATCAAGAGGATCCCTTTACATATAAAAAGACTGTGGATTTCTTTTAACACCTTTTACTGAGAATAACTAGCGTGCGCTCAGAGCCATCGCTCAGTGTAGATAATTGTCTGCGTACCTTCAGTCAATTCAAAAATAGCTGCTACCATACAGAGAGAACTCATTGTGATCACTTAATGAGGGACAGGGTCAGGGAGATTCCCAATTATTGATAAAATGTGGCTGTGGCCTTTGTAGTTATCCCGCAGCGTTTTGCCGGAGTGACACATTGGCGATACACTCTCCATTCTTCATTCACAACACAGAGATAAGGCTGGTAAGCATGCATCAAGTCAACATAAACAGCATTATTCCATGACAGTAGCCATTCACAGATAACATCTCGGGTTCATTAAGCTGGAAGCCCCACATGATGTACGCTGCATTAGTTGACCTTTGTGCAGGTTGCTTATGGGTTCTTTCGCTGTATTTTCATTGATGAAGCGTACTGGTGTATATTATAATAAGATTTAACCATTTGTCTATATTTTCTTTTGCTGTCTGCCTGGAGCAATGTGTCCTAATACAGTTATTCCAAATTCATCCTCAAGTCCTGCCAACACTTCCAATCTACATAGATAGCTAAATTGCTCATTACGGCTGTCTTGACTAGGGTATTAAAGATGATTTGTCTCCAGTAATGCTTGACCACCACACCATTGCTTATCCATATCGAAATAACCACACATGACACAAAATTGGAGTTCAATGGCCTAAGCAGCCCTTTATTAACAAATTGTATTAATAACATATTAACATTCAATACAGTATGAATGAAGCCCTAAGGTCCTTGAGGCATCTTCCTGTAACAGAATAACACTGTTTGTTTGTATAATTTTGTATTTTCATATTAAAGGATTTATATTTTTATAAATGAGTAGGCTTCTCCTCAATCCCTAATAGTAACTTATTCTTGCTTCATGGTCGGCCCCATGAATTATCTCCTTTCTATGTAACAGAGTCCCTGTGTAAAACCAAAAAGTAGGTCTCCACCCGCAAAACAATGACTCAGAGACAGTAACACCAATGATCGCAGCTACAACCATGACTGATTAAGAGCTCACTGTCACTGAACCAAAAATAAATAAGGAGAGCTGAACCTAAGTCCTTATCAAAGTACATTTTGCCCATAATGACCACATTCAAGAACCTTATACCCCACCAGATGCTATGGCATATCAACACCAAACCCAGAACTGTCCCCAACAGAATGCAACATCATCCACCAAAACTAAACGGTGGAATGTTTTCCTAGCGCCAGCTCTCTTTTGGCTGAAGACTTCCTAGGACCCTCCTACTGACCATCCCCTGAAGCCCCTCTTGTTCCCATCTGACTCAAGACTGGTAAGTCCGCCTTAATTTCTTTTTACTTTACCCTACAAAAAAAACCTTCTATGCCAAACTTTTTTTTAACCCATGCATGTTGTCCCTGCATCCATGCTTCGCTTTTCTTACTCTGGATACAACTATATATATGAAAAAAAGCATTGTTAGTGGGATTTGAGAAGAGGTATATGAACCAATGTACTAAAATACCCTTAAATGAAGAGAGATTAAGAAAGTTCCTCAGGGCTCATTCAAGATTCTCGCTGGCAAAGAAACCAGTTCAATGCAAATATTACATGTACCCATGGCCAGCAACCGTTACAACCAGATTTGTGCCCTGTACGAATCAATAACCAGCACCGCCACTGTTCGCATGTAACTGCTCATTCAAGAGGCAACATGAAACGGGGGCCTCAAAACAGTTCTGGACGCCATCCGACTGCAGATTTCAGCAGCATCTGAATGCTGCAGTCTAGCTGCCTGAATGAATGAGCCCTAAAAGTAGAACTAATATATTATATATATATATATATATATATATATATATATATATATATATATATATATATATATATATATATGTATTATATATACACATACACACACACACACTATATTACCAAAAGTATTGGGACGTCTGCCTTTACACACACACACATGAACTTTAATGGAATCCCAGTCTTAGTCCGTAGGGTTCAATATTCAGTTGGCCCACCCGTTACAGCTATAACAGTTTTAACTCTTCTGGGAAGGCTGTCCACAAGGTTTGGTAGTGTGTCTATGGGAATGTTTGACCATTTTTCCAGAAACACATTTGTGAGGTCAGACACTGATGTAGACAAGAAGCCCTGGCTCGCAGTCTCCACTCAAATCCATCCCAAAGGTGTTCTATTGGGTTGAGGTCAGGACTCAAGCCAAGTTCAGGCCAGTAAAGTTCCTCCAGTTGTACAGATCAGTCAAGTTCCTCCACCCCAAACTCACTCATCCATGTCTTTTTGGACCTTGCTTTGTGCACTGGTCCAAATCATTTGGTGGAGCGGGAATTGTGGTGTGGGGTTGTTTTTTTAGGGGTTGGGCTTGGACCCTTAGTTCCAGTGAAAAGAACTCTTAAGGTGTCAGCATACAAAGACATTTTGGACAATTTCATGCTCCTAACTTTGTGGGAACAGTTTGGAGATGGCTCCTTCCTGTTCCAACATGACTGCACACCAGTGCACAAACAAGGTCCGCCCGGCTGATCTCTCAGAGAAGAATGAAGGATGAAGTCTTAAGCAAAAGACTGTCTTCAGGGAGACTGGCAGTCTCCCGCCTTGTCAGTCCCCAACAGTGCTGATCTACTCACTCTGACCACTCTTGCTCCTGTGCTTCCTGTGTGGTGGCAGGATCCTTCCAGCACCCAAGACCCAGCCCTAGACAGGACACCCCCCAGACTAGGAGGCACCCCTGAGGGCCACCGACAATCTCCTCAGCACTGTATCTCCATCTTCGACCTGACTGCCACTGCTGGCATGGCCCATGTCTATTTATGAGGTGAGCTCTGTCCCCTGCCAGCCAACTACTAGGGATTGGCCTGAGGCCTCATAAATATTCAAGGCAGCTCGTCCTAACCTCCACCTACAAATTCTAATAGATTCTTCAACCTTCTAGACCCGGGGGGGGGGGGCACCAGAGGAGCTGTCAGGATGAGTTATCCAGCCCGGAACTTCACTGAACCCTGACCAGGTTTCCATGACATTCTGAGCCAAACTAGAATTTACCTACTCTAAACTCTAACACACTCTACACTACTTCTAGCACACACTAGAGGGTGCTATAATTACACTCCGTTATAACCTCCAAAGATAAAACAAGCTGTATCTAAACCCCAAAACACCAAAAATGTAATATATTCCAGCTTACTAGTCCTTGGTGTGGGGGGCTGCATTTGTTTTCACGTTTATTTTATTTATTTTCACCTGGTAATCCTGCAAATACCTTGGCAGCTACATACATTTTCCACTGTATCTATGGAGCAAGCCATGGTTGTCACGCTGTCCTGCTGATGTCCGTATCTCTTTATCTCCATTACATGGAGGCAGGAAATTGTAGTTTATCGAAGGTAGCTAAGAATGAAGATATTCTTCAGTGCAGCTCACAAGGACACTGCATTTCTGGCAAGATCAACAAGTATTTTCTGTATTTGAATGTTTGCTTGAAAAAAAAAAAATGAATGTAGCCACCATGTCTAGGGACTGTAAGCTGCAATCTATTACATTTTCATTCTTGGGTTTAAAGTGGTTCCAAAGCCTTTAGGTTTTTCATCTTAACGCATTCTATGCATTAAGGTGAAAAACCTTCTGGGCGGCAAAATTCCAAGACCCCCCTTATACTTACCTTAGGCTGATCCGATCCAGCGATGTGCACAAGACCAGCTGCTCTCACCACTGTCTCCCTCCTCCCTGGGCGCCATTGGATCCCGCTTCTGCCAATCAAATGCTGGGCCAAGCGAGCGGGGGGGGCCAAGCCATCCGCTCTGTGTCAATAAACGCAGACAGGGTGGTTTTGGAGCGAGCACGCATGGGTGCCCCATGGAAAGCATCTTCACTATGGGGGCACTTGCCGAAGAAGAGGCGTGCCGGCGGGGGACCCCAAAAAAGGAGGATTGGGGCAGCTCTGTGCAAAACCATTGCAAGAGCAGGTAAGTATACCATATTTGTTATTTTAATTTAAAAAAATTAAGCTTTAATGTCGCTTTAATTATCTTTTAAGCTGGCCAGAGTTCAGAATTAAACAAAAATATTTTCTATAAACACTGTAAAATTCATATGATCAATTCTACATCATTACACATTATCCAAATGTTGCAGAAGAACTGAAAAGCTTCTACAGTGTGATCCGTAGGCAATGGAATCTGGTATTTTAAGTCAAACATCTGTTCGCCTGCAAACACTTTCAGTTTCTTCCAAGAAATCTGTCCTTTCCAGTATTTCTTTTTTTTTTTGCCCCCTAGAGACTAAAAAACATAGTTCCGAAATCTGTCAAACACCCAAGCCAAACCCTTTGTGGTTTAAGGAAATGCTCTGCCACCTAGTGGACAATGTTTCCTGCATTTAATTGATTTATTACAATTGCAAACAGCCTGCAATACAATGGCGCACCTTTCCCCAAAAGCGTATTAAAAAAAAAAAAAACATTGTTAATGTTAAGGATAAGACGTAGATTAAAAAAAAAGTCTCCATTAAAAAATACTCTCTAGATCATTTTGATTTAAATGAAACTGTATAATACTATTTTAAGAGCCCCTTTCTTATTCCCATCTTCAATAAACCATTTAATTAAACCTTATCTTTCTAATCACTTCTTGTTCTGCTCCACGGATCTGCAATTACTTGTTTCCTTCCTTCTCAGAGGATTTAAAACATTCTAGAATATTAACCCTAGATCTTTCGTGGGGGCAGTGAGGCTGAGTGGTCACTGGCCCTGAAACAGCGATGGAATTATATAGATTTTCGAAAGCAATTCATTTCTAAGCGCATGAAGCTCACCTTCTTCTTAATGTTCCCATCTTGAAACTGTTTCATTTCTTGCTGAGCCCGTGACCTTTTCAGTGCTGGCTTATCTGACTGACAGAGTGAGAGCTAGCTCGGGAATAAAGCAAATATTGCTCTCTATGGGAATTGTATGTTTACTAGTTAGTCTCCTATTACATTCTTATGAAAGATTAGCCTTCAGTTATTGCTGCTGAATTTTATGAAGAAAAACATTTATTTCAAATCAAATCCTTTTTTGGCCAACACCGAAGCACAATATGTGAGCTCTGAAAACTGTGACCAAAAAAAAAGCAGGCGGAAGGAAAAGGACAAGGGACCAGTAGGGATAAGCTTGGGATTGGCTTGAACGTGAATATTAGCTGTCTTCCCTTTGTTTGATAATAGCTTGCTAATAAGCCCTCCAAATGGCAAGAATTAAATAACGGAAATTTTCCTATCAAATACTTACCATAATTTTCCTTTCCTGATAGGCTCCATGGCAGCATATGTGTGGGTTAGCCCCGCTTCCATAACTACCCTATAGGACACCTTTCCCATAAATCTTTGCTCTGGACTACCAGCCATGTTCCGTAACTAGCCTAGTCCAAGCATTGGGAGGGGCTCCTGCTGCCATGGAGCCTATCAGGAAAGGAAAATTACGGTAAGTATTTGATAGGAAATTTTCCGTTTTCCTGACAGACTCCATGGCAGCATACGTGTGGGAAATAACTCACCATACACACCCAGATGGGAAAATGCTTGAGCAAAGGAAACAAATTTATTTGACACCGTCAACTGACAGTACTTGCAAACCAAAATTAATGGATGACAAAGCAGCTGGTTCAACACAGTAGTGAGACACAAATGTGTTGATAGATGACCAGGAAGCCGCTGTACAGATTACTTCAGGAGCAACATGTCGAGAAGCTGCCCAAGAGGTCGAGATACTCCAGGTTGAGTGTGCAGTCAGCCCTTTGCAACATAAGCTCTTTGAATGGTCTGTACGATCCAAGTCGCAATAGATCTAACTGAAGCCCACATTTCTTTATTTTTCCTGTGCAGAAGGATGAAAAGTGAATCGTTTGTCTAAAGGATGCCGTGATTTCCAGATATTGTTTCAGAGTGTGCCCCACATCAAGAGGATGGACATCTTGACTTTCTGTTGACCTAAAGGTGGGAAGCACAATTTATTGATTTTCGTGAAAAACTGAAGTTACTTTAGGGTTTGACCCCAGCATAGTAATTAATACTGCTCTGTCTGGAAAAAAAGTTAGAAAAGGCTCCTTTGAACCCAGGTTTCTGATTTCAGATACTCTTTTAGCTGCCACCAGGAAGGCAATTTTGAGTGTAAGATCCTTCACTGATAAAGGTTTGCCAGGATCTGATCCGAGCGAAGACAGGAAATCCAGGACAAGAGGAAGGTCCCACTTGGGAAACCTTGGCTTCCTTTGAGGTCTAAGCCTGCTAGCACCCTTGAAGAACTGGCGAACAAGAGAAAGATTAGCCCATGAAACTCCTGTGAATGCCGAGATGGCCCATACTTGAACCCGAAGTGAGCTTACTGATAGGGACAGGTCTAGACCTGACTGTAGAAAGCTAAGGATATCCTGAACTGCCGGAGCACTGCAAGGATTAGGCCTAGATGACATGTGACCTGTGAACCTGGTCCAGATACGTTCATAGACCCTATTGGTGCTTTTCCTTCTGGCATCAAGGAGGGTCGGAATGGCCTCTTCTGGACAACCTAAGGCCTTGAGCCTTCCCCTCTCAAGAACCAAACCCTGAGGTGCAAGTGAGAAGGACAGGGGTGCAAAGTTGTGCCTTGGGACGGTAGATCCGGTCTGAAAGGCAGAGACACTGAGTCTTGATAACTGAGGAGTGTTAGGAGAGGAAACCATGGCCTGTTGGGCCAGAACGGAGTTACTGCTATGACTTTCACTTTCTCTGTTCTCAGTCTGCAGAGAAACTGTAGTATCACCGGTACCGGAGGAAAGGCGTAAGCCATGCTGACTCTCCACTGGTTCGTGAGAGCATCAATGCCCAGCCCAGGTTGTTGGCATCTGAGGTTATCGTGACCCACATGATGGGAACTATTGAGTGACAATTGCGAAGGTTTTTCCCCTGGAGCCACCAAGGTAGAGACTCTTTCATAACTGGAGTAAAGTGGATGTGCTGACTCTTGCTGTTGGAACTCCATTGTTGAAGGAAACCTTCCTGGAAGGGCAGTGTGTGCCACTGAGCCCACTTCACCATGGGAAAAGTTGCTGCCATGGTGCCAATCACCTTCGGAAACTGGAGAGCAGAGAGATGAGATAAAGCGAGGGCTGAGCAGATTCTGTCCCGAATTACTACAATCTTCTCCTCGGGCAGAGAGATGGTACCCTCCACAGTGTTGAAGAGAGCACCCAGAAACATGAGGGACTGTGTGGGTTCCAGGTGACTCTTCTCCAGATTCAGGAGTCACCCAAACTATTGAAGAGTGGAGATGACCAGGCTCCTGTGCTATAGAAATTGACTCTTGTCTTCAGCTAGGAAAAGGAGATCATCTAGGTAGTGATGAAGATGAACGTCTTTGACTTGAAGCAGAGCCAACAGAACCTTGGAGAAAACATGAGGAGATGTTAGACCGAAGGGAAGACAGGTAAACTGTAAGTGACGATTTTATTTAAATTATATACTGGGGTATGGCGCTCCCTTTAGGATAATGGGATAGTGTGGTAGGGGGGATGGATGTATAATTCCTTGCCCCTAGAACCAGTTTGTAACTCCAATTATACCCCTATTGGTGGTACAGAACAGTGTTTCTCAACTCCAGTCCTCAAGGCGCCCCAACAGGTCATGTTTTCAGGATTTCCCTCAGATTAAACAGCTGTGGTAATTACTAAGGCAGTGAAACGGATCAAATCACTTGTGCAGAGTAATGGTAAGCCTGAAAACATGACCTGTTGGGGCGCCTTGAGGACTGGAGTTGAGAAACACTGGTACAGAATACCATCAACCCTATAAAGTGCAGAAAACCTAATGTGCAATAGTGCAATCTTCAGTGAAACATTTCATACCTCATACATGTGGTCACATTAAAATTATATATAAAGCCAAACGAAACATTTCCTATATCCATAAGTCACACATGTGACCGCCCTTGGGTAAAAAGGGGGGGTTAGAAGTGCTGAACCCCTAATTATATAATAGATCTTCGCCACCAAACCAGCATAAATAGTGGCTTGTTCGAAAAAACCATACATACACCTTAAACCAAATAAAATTCATAAAATATACCAGTGATCATAGTCCTAGATGTGCAAATCAATGATTTTCCCTATATCACATAAGCTCAGTGCAGGTGTGTGCATATCAATTATTATTAAGTAGTAAATAATTATAGTCCATATAGTAATCAAAATCTTCAAATACAATGTTCAGAATTTTCAAAGCTGTGACTGAAGTGCTCTCAGATGATATTAGTGACTTGTTGTGCTCCCCCTCACGGGTCCCCACTCACCGAATCCCGCAACCCCGAAAGCGGCAAACAGCATAGGGTATCACGGCCACAAACTCCTTTCCACCACGATCATCGGAGGTATCCGGGTTGATCTCCGCTCACTGTGTTGTATTTACGGTATGCTCTCAATGGTTCCCTGATCTGTGTATCAGCCTTGACGCTGATACACAGCATAATCCAACATAACCCAGGACACCAGGCGGATGACATAAATAGAAGCCTCCCCCAAAAAGGCAGATGCCAGCCTAATTTCTTGAAAAGGCGAGTTTTTGGCCACTTCACTGGAGATGCCTCTGAGGGACTCGTCCACGTTGTCCAACCATAATTCCAAAGCTTTAAAAACTGCGGCTAAGGCCAAAACTGGTTTACAGGCCAAATCCATATCCTTCATATCGGAATCAATCCATCTCTCCAAGGGATCCTTGAAGGAGACCGTATCTTCCAGAGGAAGAGTCACATACCTAACAAGTCTCATTAGTGCTGCATCCACCAAGGGGGCGACTCAAGGTGTTTAACCTCTTCTTCCTTGAAGGGACACAGTTTTTGCATTTTAGACTGCATAGAACTTTTTCTGTCCGTTTTACGCCATTCATCAGTGATAATGTCACCCACTTCAGTGAGGATAGGGAAAATATTAATGCTCCTTATTGAGAAAAATTTCCTCTGCTTAGGAGGGGAGGTTATAGGATCTTCCCAATTTAGAGCATCCTTAACAGCTCTCACCAAAGAGGGTGTATTCGAAGCCCATCCCTGGATCTTCTGCTTCCGACTCGCTATCCAAGGGAGGAACTGATAGATGGCTAGGCTGGGAAGACTCCCACGTCACGTGGACTGCCATGCACAGGGCAACTAGCAGGAAGGAAACTTAGACACAGGCAAAAGAGGTAAGACAAATAAAACAAATACAAACACTGCTGGCATGAAGGCGGCATAAATCTTACCACCACCTACGATTTATTAGGCCAAAGTCATTCCATACACACACCACACTTCAAAAGGCAGATAATGGCCGCCCGCAACAGCTAGGCAAACAGACCAGCGCGCTCTCGTCTGACAGACAGACAAGCTTTCAGTTCTTCAGCGCTACACTGCTTATACACTCCATAACCTGCTTAACAGACAAGGCTTATCAGAGGGAAATGACACTATGTCTCTTGGCCGATTCTGATCGTAGGGGATGTTGCCTTCAGGTAGGAGAACCAACTACATGGTCCTATGGAGGAGGACAAAAAAGGAACATGGCTGGTAGTCCAGAGCAAAGATTTATGGGGGAGGTGTCCTATAGGGTAGTTATGGAGGCGGGGCTAACCCACATGCTGCCCTGGAGCCTGTCAGGAAAACAACATTTGCCAGCCCATAGATATTAATTGGGTACTCTACAAAGTTTGTAAACTTTGAGCAAGATTTGCAGAACTGTTAATCAAACAAACCTAGACATATTCACTCATCCCTACTGGCCACTAATGATGAGCTTGGGTTCAGTCCAAACCCAAGTTTGCCTGAACTTGAAAGTCATTTGCCATTGCTGAGCTAATAAGTTGTGAGCAGGAGATTCCCCACCCTACAATTGCATGTAACCAAAGGTGCGGGGATGATCGTGATTTAATTGACCTAATATGGCCACGACTTGCAGGGAATGTCCACCATGCTTCACTGTTGCCTACAGACACTCATTATTGTAACGCTCTCCAGCCCTTCTGCGAACAAACTGCCTTCTGTTACAGCCAAATATTTCAAATTTTGTTTCAGTCCAGAGCACCCACTGCCAGTTTTCTGCACCCCAGTTCCTATGTTTTTGAGCATAGTTGAGTTGCTTAGCCTTATTTCCATGTTGGAGGTTTGACTTTTTGGCCGCAGTTCTTCCATGAAGACCACTTCTGTCCATACAGAAGTTTCAGCTTCGGACAGCAGATGGGTGTACCTGGTTCCCACTGCTTTCTATCAGTTCTGTGCTGATGGCACTGCTGGACATCTTCCAATGTTGAAGGAAAGTAAGCATGATGTGGCTTTTATCTGCTGTATTAAAGCAGAGTTCCACCCAAAAATGGAACTTCCGCTTTAAGTGCTGGTGACCCCCTGACATGCCACATTTGGCATGTCATTTTTTGGGGGGGAGAGCGGGTACCCTGTTTTTAGAGGCACCCAGCTACCACTTCCTCCCCTGGCTCTGCGGCACCGGAAGGAAGATCACCTCTTCCCCCTGCCTCCCTGAATCTTCTGGGACACGTCACAGGTCCCAGAAGATTGCCCGGCCATTCACATTGTGCAGCACAGCTCGCACCCGGCTGTGAAGCCACAGTTGGGTGTCCACAGTTAGAATGCTGGCTCTGCGGAGAGAAGAAGGAGAGGAGCGAGGCTTCCTGCACCCGCATCACTAGACCGTGGGACAGGTGAGTGTCCGATTATTAAAAGTCGGCAGCTACCCTTTTTGTAGCTGCTGACTTTTAAATGGGTGGAACTCCGCTTTAAGTTTTCTTGGCTGACCATTGTGTCTACGGTCCTCAATCTTACCCGTTTCTTTGTGCTTCTTCAAAAAAATTTGAACAGCATATCTTAAAACCCCAGTCTGCTTTGAAATATTTGCTTGGAAGAGACCTTGCTGATGCAGTATAACTACCTTGTGTCTTGTTGCTGTGCTCAGTCTTGCCATGGTGTAAGTCCTGTGACATGAACTGTCTTCCACAACCTTTCCTTAGAAGCTGAGTTTGGCTGTTCCTCACCCAGTTTTAGGCCCCCTACACAGCTATTTCTGTTTTAGTTAATGACTGTGTTTCAACCTCCATATGAAATTGATGCACCTGCTTGGTATAATTGGTTAATGATACACCTGACTCTAATCCTACAAAATCCCTGGCCTTGTTCAAGTGTACAAAGTGTGCAAGTGTAGTAATCATAGTGTAGTCACACCCAGTGGCGTAAGTAGAACCTTCAGGCCCCCGGTGCAAGAAACAATGAAGGGCCCCCCTGACCCCATGCTGCAGCCCTTGCCACTCATCCAGGGCCCTTTACTCCCATTGCGAGCTGCGGGATCTCCCTCAGGCTAGCAGTTTACTTCCCAAGTCTATACAGTGGAGAGGGGAGGGGCTTCTCACCCGGGCAGGTATCGGCTTCAGTGTACACTCACTTGTTTACTGATTAGGCAGGGGGCATTCATTTAATATGGGTGTAGTTCTACAAGAAGTGTCCCATTAACATATTTATGTGTTGGGGGAAGCTTTCCTCGTCTCTAACGCCCATTTCACACGGGCTGTTTGATCAGGTCCACCTGTCAGTTTTTCAAGCGGACCTGATCGGACACTCCATATACCTCTATGGAGTGGCGGATGCCAGTAGCAACATGTCTGCTGACATCCGCTGCTATCCGATGCGATGCTATTCCGTGAAATCCAGGCGGATGGAGACCCTATTTTCCATCTGTCTGGAGGATCGGATTGGATGAGATTGAATGAAAATGGACAGGCGGTCCGTTTTCATTCGATCTCCCCATAGAGGAGAGCGTGGGTCTGACAGGTCCATCTCCTCACAGTGAGCGGAGACGGACCTGTCATCCGTCGATCAGTGGGGATAAGCGCAGTCCGTCGGGCGGATCTGGCCCATGTGAAAGAGCCCTAAAATTTACTATTTAACTTTTGTGACGTGGTGAATAATGGGGAGAGATGCTGCTGTAGGTACCCGGGACACCCCATGAGAGATTTGGAGTACATTCTCTGAGTGCCCAGGGCTAGCGATGATACTGCATGTATCTATTATTATTGTCACTAGGACATTAGGATGCTTTTTGAGATATTATCATAATATGCATGAAGATGTAAAAAATTGCTAAAGTGACCATATATACTGTGACTGTTCTTTTATATTACTTTCTAATTCAAAATATTTTGTAGAAACCATCCTAGTAATCACATGACCTTGCCCCCTTCCTAGTAATGACATGACTTTGCCCCCCCCCCATCCTAGTAATGACATGACCTTGTCCCTCCCCCCCAACCTAGTAATGACATGACCTCACCCCCTCCCCTCACCCCCTCCCCCCATCCTAGAAATTACATGACCATGTCCCCTCCTAGTAATGACATGACCTCGCCCCCTCCCACCTATCCTAGTAATGACATGTCCCCAGTCAATGAGAGAAGAGGAAGGGTATGGACTGGGGAGAGGGCAAACAACTGGAAGCCGATTACTGGATTATAGAACTTGGCTGGGGTACTGGGGGACACAAGTCGGATTGCAGCTGGACTCCAGCTCTGGGATTTTGTGGAGGAAATCAAATGTAATACAACAGCAGAGAACAGAGCTGTGGGCCCCCTGGAGCTAGGTGCAGGGTCGCAATTGCAACCCCTGAGACCCCTGATGCTACGCCCATGGTGGAGGTGTACATTTGTAATGTAATTTTTATAAGGTGATGCTTGTGAGATAAAAGCAAGAGGAGTTGTGCTGAGATAGACCTGTATAGCAAGGAGATCAGCTTATGCAAGCAGATGAACAGATGATTCAATGACTAAATGAAACCTAGCAAAGTTTAATCTGGTGTACCAATCTGGTTTACTAATATCAGAGTATCTCCACCGTCTGCTCCAGTCTCTGACAGGGTATCTCAATGCAGCTTGAGCCTCGCATCTGCACCAGAAGGTGGAGCGGGCGCTATCACATTGGAGGCTGGCCACACCCCCTCTGAGTCCAGCCCAAACAAAATGCAAGCTTTAGCAGGCTCCGCCTCTGGCATGTTCTGCAGGAGTAGCAGCGAGTGTACCTGAGAGCCGCCTGATCCACTGCTGGAGAGGAGTTTGGGATCACTACAGATCAGGACAGTCGGCTAGTATGGAGGCTTCTTCCCTCTGCACTGAATAGACTGGAATATCAACTGATCACTGGAGTGAGATCCCACGGCTCGCAGGCATCACAGAGCTACCGATCGCCCCCTCCCACCCCTCCCCTGCATAGTGAAGTGACAACCAGATGTGCAGGGAGAGATGCTGGGTCCTGGACCCCCCTCACAGTGGTGGAACAGCAGGGCCTAGACGCAAGTGCGACTGGTGAGACCCTGGTAGTTCCACCACTGGTCACACCAAATATTGATTTGATTTAGATCTCTCTTCTGTTCGCTCACTTTGCATTTTGGAAATTGATAAGAATGAACAATTTAAATATATATTTTTGAAAGCATTCTTACTTTTCTGGCATTCCTACTTACTGGCATTTCTTAACACCTGCCTAAAACTTTTGCGCAGTACTGTGGCAGCACAAAGTGGGCCTTATGCTGTGCAGCCACATACATGCGTATCTGTGACAATACAAGTCCCATTTAGTCTCTGTCCTTGTTTCCCTGGATTACCTGTTCCCTGAACCAGCCAAGTTATCTAATGTTATGTGCCTGTACGGGACTATTCCTGTGTATATTTGCCTGATGTGCTCTGGTCATTCCTTGTGACACTGACATTGGAAATAACACTGTTATCACTGACCATACAGCACTTTATTACCCAGATTTAAGTGTGACTGCTGTCCCATGTTTCTAAGTTACCAGGCAGTCACACTTCTCCCAGACTGGCTTGTGGAACTATTATTGTTACCACGCCCGTCTCCTCTTTACTGTTCGTGTTATGTGTATCTTGCAGCAAGACCGGGGGCAAGGAGAAGAGGGGAGGGGGGAATTCCTCCAATAGCCTCCTTGCTGATCAGGTGGTCTATTGTTGAAATGTTTGAATACCTGTGTGTCCCTTATTGCTGATTGGACAGTTTATCCCACCCTGAATTAAAGGGAGGGGGGACGTCCCCTGAGTGTTGCCTTTCTGTACATGTGTTTGAATAAACAGTCTGATGTTTCACCCTACACTGAGTTACGATAAGTGAATGGGAGAGCTAAGGGGTCTTGGATCATGCTGGTACCAGGCAAGGAAGCTTATTTACGGGAACATAATCTTGTTGAGGAAGGGGGTCCGTCACAGTATCTTTCTTTGTGCTAGGAGTATGCCCCCCAGCACCGGGATCAAGCTGTCTGTTAGCTTCTGATAGGGTGCAGGTGGCATGAGCTGCTGATAACAAAATTACTGTGATAGTCAATGTCTGTTGGAGACTTTCTAGAATGGAAAATGTCTGTTAAACAGAAAATATAAGTATTAATTATAAAAGAGCAGATTTGATCTTGTTTGGTGTCAGTGTTAGCACCAGGGTCGTTAGCCTTCCGGCTTCACTGCTGGTTCCCTACTGTGCATGCGCAAAGCTCGCTGCGCTTTCTAATTGGCCCAACGGCGGGGGGAAGGAGGAAGCAGGCCAAGATTCCTGGGAGATCGGGCTGTGGCCCGTCTCCCGGAAGTGGGGAAGGGGACTAGTCAAAAACAGGTTTTCCCCCTGAAAGGTGCCAAATGTGACACCGGAGGAGGGGAGGAAGCTTATAAGCAGAAGTTCCACTTTTGGGTGGAATTATGCTTTAAAATGTATTATTATTATACAAGATTTATATAGCGCCAACAGTTTACGTAGCTTTTTACAACTTGAGGGTAGACAGTACAAATACAATACACTTTAATACAGTAGGAATTAGAGGGCCCTGCTCCTTAGAGCTTACAATCTAAGAGGGAAGGTCAAGAGATACAAGAAGTAATAACTGTGGGTGATGTGCTGATTGAGAAGATAAATGTACAGTTGTTAGGTGGGGGCCAGATAGGCTTCTCTGAAGAGATGAGTTTTCTATTTTACCTACCTCATTATTAACTGACTAATGATCATAGATAAAAACCCAAACAAAAAAAATACTGTACCATTAAAATACAGTATAATACATGGAAAATTTACAAATAAAATTGGGGTTGCAGTTCAGTGTATTCTGATATTTATTGATAAACGGGCTAATACAAGTAAGTGTTTGTTTTGTAAATTTTTTCACTGCTGTACTCAGTGTAAATTTGACTTATTACTTAGTTATAAAATTATTCCACTCCAAGCTGCATGTATATTTTGCATCCCCCTTAAGGCTTAAATCAACAGGGAAGCAATAAGCGCTTGTAACTATGCTAATTGTTTGCAGAATGTGTTATCCCCAACCACAGCTACACAACATCTGGCATGGGAATTATCAAGAACTTTTTTAAAACTTGGATGGACAGATCTGGGACAGTTTATACTGGCAAAAATGCAAATATATCTATCAAAACTGCAGAAAATGCATTTAAAGTAACACTTGTTTTCTCTGAGCAGAAACATTTTTTTACATTCATTACTGTCATTTTATTTATTTTGCCTGAGCAACTTCAGATGGTGGATTTAAAGTGTAGGAACAGAGTTTGAGATGGTTGGGGCTCTAACTACACCCAAGGGGAGCAAGGCCAGTCCTAAAGTGTGGATGAACTTGGGTGTTGTTGGAACTCGGAAGGTAGCTGTCAGTACCGAGCCAGTCAGCGGTGATGATTCCCTGTCCTGCATGTACACAGGTACATAGATTCTTCTGACATCATTGACCACAAGACCATATCAGGTCAATGTCATCGACCTAATATGGCCATTTTAGCAGTGGTGGCCTGTGCATTAAGGGCACACGGGCGCTGCCCCCTCTCTATGCCCCTTACCTATTTAAGAAATTTACCTATTTAAGAAATGTCACTCGCAGCCAGCGGGTGGCCGTGCTCGAGAATGGAGCAGGGTTTATATGCTACTTAGTGCCTTAGATAGAAAAAGCATTTGTTTCATGTATGTGAGCTCAACATTACAGATACAGACGGCCACTTAGTTTCAAAAAGTGTAATTGTTCTTTCAATGTCTGGCTAAGATACATGAAACAAATGCTCTTTATATCTAAGGCAATAAAGTTGCATATAAAAAAAAACCCTGTACTTTAAACTACAAAAGGAATACAAATGACCTGTAGGATCTGGAAAAAACATTGGACATACAACGACCTACCTGTCCACTACACTGCCCCACCTATCCACTACACTAACCTACCTGTCCACTACACTGCCCCATCTGTCCACTACACTAACCTACCTGTCCACTACACTAACCTACCTGTCCACTACACTGCCCCATCTGTGTACAAAACGAACCTACCTGTCCACTACACTAACCTACCTGTCCACTACACTGCCCCACCTGTCCACTATACTGCCCCACCTGTCCACTACACTAACCTACCTGTCCACTACACTGCCCCATCTGTCCACTACACTAACCTACCTGTCTACTACACTGCCCCACCTGTCCACTACACTACCTACCTGTCCGCTACACTGCCCCATCTGTCCACTACACTAACCTACCTGTCCACTACACTAACCTACCTGTCCACTACACTGCCCCATCTGTCCACTACACTAACCTACCTGTCCACTACACTGCCCCATCTGTCCACTACACTAACCTACCTGTCCACTACACTGCCCCATCTGTCCACTACACTAACCTACCTGTCCACTACACTGCCCTACCTGTCTAATACACTAACCTACCTGTCCACTACACTGCCCTACCTGTCTAATACACTAACCTACCTGTCCACTACACTGCCCCATTTGTCCACTACACTAACCTACCTGTCCACTACACTGCCCCATCTGTCCACTACACTAACCTACCTGTCCACTACACTGCCCTACCTGTCTAATACACTAACCTACCTGTCCACTACACTGCCCTACCTGTCTAATACACTAACCTACCTGTCCACTACACTGCCCCATCTGTCCACTACACTAACCTACCTGTCCACTACACTGCCCCCTCTGTCCACTACACTAACCTACCTGTCCACTACACTGCCCCATCTGTCCACTACACTAACCTACCTGTCCACTACACTGCCCTACCTGTCTACTACACTAACCTACCTGTCCACTACACTGCCCCATCTGTCCACTACACTAACCTACCTGTCCACTACACTGCCCCACCTGTCCACTACACTGCCCCACCTGTCCAATACACTAACTTATCTGTCCACTACACTGCCCCACCTATCCACTACACTAACCTACCTGTCCACTACACTGCCCCACCTATCCACTACACTAACCTACCTGTCCACTACACTGCCCTATCTGTCCACTACACTAACCTACCTGTCCACTACACTAACCTACCTGTCCACTACACTGCCCCACCTATCCACTACACTAACCTACCTGTCCACTACACTGCCCCATCTGTCCACCACACTGCCCCACCTCTCCACTACACTAACTTACCTGTTCACTACACTGCCCCACCTGTCCACTACACTAACCTACCTGTCCAATACACTGCCCCACCTATCCACTACACTAACCTACCTGTCCACTACACTGCCCCATCTGTCCACTACACTAACCTACCTGTCCACTACACTAACCTACCTGTCCACTACACTAACCTACCTGTCTACTACACTTCCCCATATGTCCACTACACTGCCCCACCTGTCCACTACACTAACTTACCTGTTCACTACATTAACTTACCTGTCCACTACACTAACCTACCTGTCCAGTACACTGCCCCACCTGTCTACTACACTAACTTACCTGTCCACTACACTGCCCCACCTGTCCACTACATTGCCCCACCTGTCCACTGCACTAACTTACCTGTCCACTACACTGCCCCACCTGTCCACTACACTGCCCTACCTGTCTACTACACTAACCTACCTGTCCACTACACTAACTTATCTGTCCACTACACCGCCCAACCTGTCCACTGCACTAACTTACCTGTCCACTACACTAACCTACCTGTCCACTACACTAACCTACCTGTCCACTACACTAACCTACCTGTCTACTACACTGCCCCACCTGTCCAATACACTGCCCCACCTGTCCACCACACTGCCGCACCTGTCCACTACACTAACTTATCTGTCCACTACACTGCCCCACCTGTCCACTGCACTAACTTACCTGTCCACTACACTAACCTACCTGTCCACTGCACTAACTTACCTGTCCACTACACTAATCTACCTGTCCACTATACTAACCTACCTGTCCACTACACTGCCCCACCTGTCCACTACACTAACCTACCTGTCCACTACACTGCCCCACCTGTCCACTACACTAACCTACCTGTCCAATACACTGCCCCATCTGTCCACTACATTAACCTACCTGTCCACTACACTAACCTACCTGTTCACTACACTGCCCCACCTGTCCACCACACTGCCGCACCTGTCCACTACACTAACTTATCTGTCCACTACACTGCCCCACCTGTCCACTGCACTAACTTACCTGTCCACTACACTAACTTACCTGTCCACTACACTAACCTACCTGTCCACTGCACTAACTTACCTGTCCACTACACTAATCTACCTGTCCACTATACTAACCTACCTGTCCACTACACTGCCCCACCTGTCCACTACACTAACCTACCTGTCCACTACACTGCCCCACCTGTCCACTACACTAACCTACCTGTCCAATACACTGCCCCATCTGTCCACTACATTAACCTACCTGTCCACTACACTAACCTACCTGTCCACTACACCGCCCCATCTGTCCACTACACTGCCCCACCTGTCCACTACACTAACTTATCTGTCCACTACACCGCCCCACCTGTCCACTGCACTAACTTACCTGTCCACTACACTAATCTACCTGTCCACTATACTAACCTACCTGTCCACTACACTGCCCCACCTGTCCTCTACACTAACTAACCTGTCCACTACACTGCCCCACCTGTCCACTACACTAACTTACCTGTCCATTACACTGCCCCACCTGTCAACTACACTGTCCCACCTATCCACTACACTGCCCCACCTGTCCACTACACTAACCTACCTGTCCACTACACTGCCCCACCTGTCCACTACACTAACCTACCTGTCCACTACACTGCTCCACCTGTCCATTACACTAACTTACCTGTCAACTACACTGCCCCACTTGTCCACTACACTAACCTACCTGTCCACTACACTAACCTACCTGTCCACTACACTGCCCCACCTGTCCACTACACTAACTTACCTGTCCACTACACTGCCCTACCTGTCCACTACACTTACCTACCTGTCCACTACACTAACCTACCTGTCCAATACACTGCCCCATCTGTCCACTACATTAACCTACCTGTCCACTACACTAACCTACCTGTCCACTACACTAACCTACCTGTCCACTACACTGCCCCACCTGTCCACTACACTAACCTACCTGTCCACTACACTGCCCCGCCTGTCCACTACACTAATTTACCTGTCTACTACACTGCCCTACCTGACCACTACACTGCCCAACCTGATCCCTACACTAACCTACCTGTCCACTACACTGCCCCACCTGTCCACTACGCTAACTTACCTGTCTACTACACTGCCCTACCTGACCACTACACTGCCCAACCTGATCCCTACAGTACACTGCCCTAACTGTCCACTACACTGTCCTACCTGTCCACTACACTGTCCTCCCTACCCACTAAACTTGCCTACCTACCCACTACACTTACCTACCTGATCACTACACTGACCTACCTGACCCCTACACTGACCTACCTACCCACTATACTGACCTGCCTTCCCACTACACTGACTTATCTGACCCCTATACTAACCTATCTGACCCCTACACTGACCTACCTGCCCACTACACTGACCTACC
Organism: Lithobates clamitans; assembly: GCA_037952925.1. NCBI lineage: Eukaryota > Metazoa > Chordata > Amphibia > Anura > Ranidae > Lithobates > Lithobates clamitans. The sequence continues at coordinate 5,546,268 of JBBGZY010000392.1, forward strand.
TGCCCACTACACTCCATCCTGCACTACTCCCCCACACATGTACAATCCAGGTAGATCGGTAGATTTTGCTCACCAGTCTCCAGGGCCTCCATGATGATTACCCATCAGATGAGAGTCCTCCCCCAGCCGTTCCTCGGTATCCCCCCACCATACGCTCATCTGCACTAAGCACCGCTCCTCCCCCTGACACACACATGGGCCATCCGAGTCCCACGCCTGAGGAATCATAGGGAACAGGCTCTACCACAGGAGTCCCTTGGCCTGGGGAGGATGCTGCGGAGCAGTGCCTTGCCTCGGGATATGCCTCATTGAAAGTGTATGGTGGGGCTGGTGGAAACACTAGTTGGCACAGTTGGGTGACTCTTGGGACAACAGTCATGGCAGCACAGGAATGATGTTGCACTCAGGAGAGAGCACTGGCTGTCCCCCCACGCTATACCACTGGGGCTGCCCAGGCCAGATGACGTCATCGGCAGATGCAGAATCGCTGACATCAGTTTCATTCCAGGACACTGTATTGCCCCGGAATGAAGGTGCCCGGGACCCGGGACAGACCTGCCAAATGCGGGACTGTCCTGGACAATCCGGGACACGTGGTCACCCTACCCCTCTCTCCTGCCACCCCACTATCACCAATAGATAGATAAATTCATGCATTGCATGAATCTATCTATGACCGCTGCTGCCACCCCCTATTCAGGCACAGGGTGCCTGAATTACAGAGGTGGAGGGTGTTTTTGAAGCACCTGATTAGAGCCATAGACTCTAATAGGCATCAAAAAAGTTGACCTGCGAGCGCCATGCTGGGCGCTCGCAGGTCACTCGGCTGTGTTAGAAAAGCGAATGACTATTCGCTTTCCTAACACTATACCAGGTGCTCAGGTCTGTTACCTGTCACCTGGCTGGCTGAAACGACAGGCGCCACTTTTGGATGCCTATCAGGAGAGGATGGGAGATGAGGACGGCAGGAGACGCATGGAGGACCCCGCTCGTTGCCGGTCCTCGGCTCTTTCCGGCGGCTCTCGTTTACTTTCGGTTTCACTCGTAGCCCCGAGCGGAGCTATCCGAACCTACTCGGATAGCTCCGCTCGGGGCTACGAGTGAAACCGAAAGTAAACGAGAGCCGCCGGAAAGAGCCGAGGACCGGCTCTGTGTATTTCGGCGCCGGCGGCGCCATTTTCTAATCGCGGTCCGCGATTTTGTTATTTTGACAGCTCGGATCGCAGGGGATCGGCGTATAACACGCACCTGCGACTTTCCCCTGATTTTAAGGGGAAAAAAGTGCGTGTTATACGCCGATAAATACGGTATTTAATTTTCTTTTGCTAGTAATGGCGGCAATCAGCAACTTATAGCGGAAATGCGATATTCTGACACTAACAGACACTTTTCGGGGACCAGTGACACTAATACAGCGATCAGTGCTAAAAAATATGGACTGTCAATGTACTAATGACACTGGCTGGGAAGGGGTTAACATCAGGGGCGATCAAAGGGTTAACTGTGTGCATAGCTGGTGTTTTACTACACTGTGTGTGCTACTTTTACTAGGGGAAGAGATGGATTTTATTCCCTGCTTTGCAGGAACACAGGATCCATGCCTTCCCTCTTGTCAGAATGGCAATCTGCCTTGTGGGTCAGTGGGTGCTGGAGGACATTGGTTACCGTGCACCCGCTGATTGGCTTCCGCTGTGTGTAATTACAGTGGAAGTGAGCCTCTGGCAGCGCACAAGCATGCCCCCCTACCCAGTAAGTTCTGGACGGACCCTCTGCACACTGCTATAGGAAAAACAAATGTGCAATATAGCGCCAAAGATTGCACATAAAATGGGATAAACAAAAAACTGTGCATCGCAGCTGCTCTAATTAATGGCAGGACCAAAAATGAAATAAACAAAAATAGGAAAAGCTGATCAAACTACTATAACACCCTATACATAATAAATTACATTGTGAGGAAATGTGATCATGAATAAAAAAAAGCAGCTGATACCGTGTTTCCCCGAAAATAAGCCCTGGTCTTATATTTATTTTGGCAACCAAAAACACACTAGGGCTTATTTTCTGGGGATGTCTTCTTTACGGTATGTACCGGTACAATGATCTTAAAGTAGTTGTCACCCTAAAAAAAAAAAAAAAACTGTTCCTTTAAAGCATGATAGATTGCGTCGTGCTTGTGCTGTGTCATTTATCCATGTCCTGTGTTCCCCTGTCTTCTCTCCCCTTCCCCTCCTTGTCAGGTCATAAATCAGTACTTTCACATAAACATCTTAAAATACTTATAGAATTATGTAATCCATTTTGTGTAGGCATGGGGTGCAGCATGTCTCTCTTTGTAATTGTTTTCAGGGAAATACCTTTTGTTACAGCTCCCCTGGGTGACACATGATCTGCCTGAGCTCTTCTCCACTCTGAGATCCCCGCTGACATCAGCCCGCTCCGTGCACTGAAGAGGGAGGGGCCGCAGACGTCAGCCGGGAGGAGAGCAGAAGAAGGAAGCGCCGATATCCCTGCTGCAGACGTCAGCTAGGAGGAGAGGAGAAGAGGGAAGCGCCGATATCCCCGCTGCAGACGTCAGCCGGGAGGAGAGCAGAAGAAGGAAGCGCCGATATCCCTGCTGCAGACGTCAGCTAGGAGGAGAGGAGAAGAGGGAAGCGCCGATATCCCCGCTGTAGACATCAACTAGGAGGAGAGGAGAAGACCTCCGGCGATTCTATAAATAAAGTATTTGCACAATGCAGTTACAAATGGAGACACACACACCTGATAGCGGTATAATCGTTCTGCAAGGTGGAATCAATTTTTTTTTAACGAACTTTACTAGGGCCTATTTTTGGGGTAGGGCTTATATTGCAGCCCTCCCTGAAAATCCTGCTAGGTCTTATTATCGGGGTAGGTCTTATTTTCAGGGAAACACGGTATAAGTGCAAATCAGTAAAGTGCTTCAAGTAAATAAATTCATAATACAGAAATCTGAATGACAATAATAAAATCCATCAAATTAGTGTTCCAAAAAATAAGTTTAGAAAAATAAAATGTTCATACAAAAATTCATATACGTGAAAAAACAGTTCATCAATAGTGGGTATGTAATGGTGACATTCAGTGATATCTTGTATGCCTGCTATTCACCCATTTCCAGAAAACGATGCAAAAGTAATCCCTCTTAAGGCCAGTCCTACACTGCTTTGCCACTGCAAATGCTATGGTGGACACCATGCCAACACGGGGCAAGGTGTTGGCATGGTGTCCACCGTAGCATTTGCAGTAGAAGAGCAGTGTAGGACTGGCCACAGGAGGGATTCATTTGACGCAGTTGGTTAGCTTAACCACTTCCCGCCCGGCCCATAGCAGATGACGGCCGGGCGGTGGTCCAGCTATCCCGACTGGGTGCCATATGACGTCCAGCAGGATAACATGCCGAAGCGCGCCCACGGGGGCGCACATTGCGGCGATCGGTGGAGCGGTGTGCCAGTCTGACACACCGCTCCACCGATCTTGGTAAAGAGCCTCCGGCGGAGGCTCTTTACCACGTGATCAGCTGTGTCCAATCACAGCTGATCACGATGTCAAAAGGAAGAGCCGTTGATCGGCTTTTCCTCACTCGCGTCTGACAGACACGAGTAGAGGAGAGCCGATTGGCGGTTCTCCTGACAGGGGGGGCCTGCGCTGATTGTTTATCAGCGCAGCCCCCCCTCAGATGACCACACTGGACCACCAGGGATCGCTATTAGAACCACCAGGGAAGGGGGCAACATGTGGATGGCCAGGTATGTACCCCATGGCCATCCACATATGCCTAATGTGCCCAGTCAGTGCCCAATCTGTGCCAATCAGTGCTCACAAATGGGCACTGATTGGCACCATTATATAGCACTGATGCCCAGCAATGCCACCCTTAGGGGCATCAGTGCCATCAATCAGTGTCATCAGTGCCACCCATCAGTGTCCATCGGTGCCACCTGTCAGTGCCCATCCGTGCCCATCAGTGCCCACCTATCAGTGCTCATCCATGCCACCTATCAGTGCCACCCATAAGTACCCATCAGTGCCACCCATAAGTACCCATCAATGCCACCTATGAGTGCCCATCGGTGCCACCTATGAGAGTCCATCAGTGCCGCATACCAGTGCCACCTATTAGTGCCCATCAGTGCGGCCTATCAGTGCCCATCATCAGTGCCTGTCAGTGCCACCTCATTGGTGCCACCTCATCGGTGCCCATCAGTGCCGCCGTATCAGTGCCCATCAGTGCAGCCATATCAGTACCCGTCATTGAAGAAGAAAACGTACTTATTTCAAAAAAATTTTTACAGAAACAAAGAAAAACTTGTTTTTTTTCAAAATTTTCTGTCTTTTTTTATTTGTTGCACAAAAAATAAAAACCGCAGAGGTGATAAAATACCATCAAAAGAAAGCTCTATTTGTGGGAACAAAATGATAAAAGAAGAGTGTAGCATGACCGCGCAATTGTCATTCAAATTGCGACAGCGCTGAAAGCTGAAAATTGGCCTGGGCAGGAAGGTGTCTAAGTATTGAAGTGGTTAAACATGTATTGCAATATGTGTGAACTAAAAATCTTTGGTTTTCATTGCATAGTTTGCTGGAAATGGTGTAGCAGTGTGCAGAAGGTCCATCCAGAATTTGTAGTGTTAATATATGGTCACACACACCTTTAGCACCTGGTAGTTTAAATACATGTACAAACTATTGGGATTTGAGCAGAGGTATATCTTTTCTCTCCCCTACCCGGAAGTGTTGGATCACGTATACCATATATACTCGAGTATAAGTTGACCCGAATATAAGCCAAGGCACCTAATTTTACCACAAAAAACTGGGAAAACGTATTGACTCGAGTATAAGCCTAGGGTGAGAAATGCGCAGCTATTGTAAGTGGAAAAGAGGGTCAACAATGCCCATTTGCAAGAATAAGTGAATAAATGATTTCGCGCAAAACACAGGGAAAATTATATAAAAAAGTGTATCATATGTGTGACGTGTAATACACACTAGGTCACCACATGATGCTAGTAGATAAATGCATCCGATGAGTAAATTAAACAAAATGTCCAATAGTGAAAATAAGTGTCATACATGGATCATAACATGATGATGAATAGATAAGAAACAAAAGTTCATTGGTGAAAGTGAATGAAGCAGGAAATATATCATCAACCGTGCTAATAATTAATAATGAAAGTTCTTTTCATGCTTGTAATAAAAATGTGAAAAAATATCCGTGCAGAAATCTTCATGCATCCGTGCTCACAGTGCCCTTACCTTAAGGGGCTTAAATAAAAGCCCTGTAGAAAGTGCTGAGTGCTGATGGGGATGACTGTTCTGGATGCTGTTGGTTAGTAGTGGCTCACTTGCAGTGGATGGATGTCCTTGGTAAATCCTCATGGGGCTCGATTCAGGGTTCCGGACATGATACCAAGGGTGTCGACTGCTGGGTGTAATGGTTTGCTGGGATTCCTACGCATTACGTACGCGTTACGTCACGTGACCTCGTGACTTCCTCAAGGCCTCCTCCCCTGAGGAAGTCACGAGGTCACGTGACGTAACACGTAGGAATCCCAGCAAGCCATTACACCCAGCAGTCGACACCCTTTGACCCAGTTGTTGACACTGTTGACCGGAAATATCGCACTAGCTGACAGCGGTGAGCCGCCTCATGCTGTGCCATTACTTGCACTGTATGCAAAGTGTGCGCTTTTTATTCCAACGATTTTTTATTCCAATAATTTTTTTACTACACTATTGGAGGCCCCCTTGTTTTCCCTTTTCTCTCTTCTTGGTATCATGTCCGGAACCCTGAATCGAGCCCCATGAGGATTTACCAAGAACATCCATCCACTGCAAGTGAGTCACCACTAACCAACAGCATCCAGAACAGTCATCCCCATCAGCACTCAGCACTTTCTACAGGGCTTTTATTTGAGCCCCCTAAGGTAAGGGCACTGTGAGCACGGATGCATGAAGATTTCTGCACGGATATTTTTTCACATTTTTATTACAAGCATGAAAAGAACTTTCATTATTAATTATTAGCACGGTTGATGATATATTTCCTGCTTCATTCACTTTCACCAATTAACTTTTGTTTCTTATCTATTCATCATCATGTTATGATCCATGTATGACACTTATTTTCACTATTGGACATTTTGTTTAATTTACTCATCGGATGCATTTATCTACTAGCATCATGTGGTGACCTAGTGTGTATTACACGTCACACATATGATACACTTTTTTATATAATTTTCCCTGTGTTTTGTGCAAAATCATTTATTCACTTATTCTTAGTTTTGCGGTGGTTGTGTACACTATACATTTTGCAGCATTACACTTTAGTGGGATTACACGTCAGTCTATTTATTGAGTAGTAGCGCAGTGGTCCTTTTAATTTTACAATGCCCATTTGCAGCCTCACTGTGACCATTTGCAGCCATAGGTCCCCCAAACTTCAAACTCGGTAGTTAAGGGTTCCTAGATGCCCCCTAGCTGCAGCCAAAATTTGGGGGTCTCTGGACCCAAAGGGTCCCGAAATGACATTGCTGCAGATGGACACAGTTGACCAACTTTGGGGCCCCGTATCTCGGGGCCACTTGGTACTAAGAACCCCAAATTTGGTGTGCAAACCCAGTGGAAAAAGCACTACAACTTATCCAAAGCTGTGGTTCCTATATCCAAGTGGCCCCAAGATACGGGGCCCCAAAGTCAGTTCAGAAAATGTCAAGCACGTTTCTGCAGAAGAGAATGACATTTTCCAAATGGACTTTGGGGCCCCGTATCTTGGGGCCACTTGATGCTAGGAACCCCAGCTTTGGATATGTTGTAGTGCTTGTTCCACTGGGTTTGCACACCAGATTTGGGGTGGGGATTAGCATCAAGTGGCTCTGAGATACGGGGCCCCAAAATCGGTTCGGAAAATGTAATTTTCTGCTGCGGAAAAGCGCTTGACTCGAGTATAAGCCGAGGGGGGCACTTTCAGCACAAAAAACTGTGCTGAAAAACTCGGCTTATACTTGAGTATATATATATATACATGATCCGGTGCACAGGTGCCACCCTGTAGCAGTAAAACTGTTATAGAACAGTCCGGAAGTGGTTAATACCACTTTAATTCATCTCTACACCAAATACGTTCTATAAGAGCAAATCTGAATATCTTTTATTATAGAACTACGTGCCATCTGTCATTAATACAAGACGACCTATCCAAAACTTTGTACAGATATTCTTTTCTGAGAACAGATGGTGACACAAAAAACTCAGTCATATGTGCAGTATTCTATAGAAGATAAGTATGGATAAAGAAGATGTTGTGCTGCTTTTATCAGCGTTCCCTGTAGTGTCTACATAAACTGTCTAGTACAGCCTGCAGCAAAAAAGAGATCAGACACGAGGTGGAGAAGATGTCCCCCCTGCCCACCCCACATCGGTATGGTTCGTCATATGTATATTTTTTCAGGCTAGTGCAGTTGGGGTCTTTGGAGGCATTTTAAAATAACCTGCTGTGAAGATGTTATTAGGGACCCATCTAAGGTATGGAGTCCCTGGTGGAATGCCAGTTATGGTGGATTAACTGGTAATTACAATGGTGGTATCTGCAGAACGTGGTTCTTCCTCGAGCCGATGTGATGCGGCTGTGGACCGTGGTAGTAGTACGCAGATACAAAGTGATAATTTGATATTTGGTGCTTCCAAGGATCAACAACCTTAATTTGATGGGTATTGTAGTATTTTGACTCGATGTCCGCCGGGTGCTTACGATCGTGTCACAGAGAGGTAGAACGGGGAGATGCTTTTGTAAACAAAGCATTTCCCCATTCTGCCTAATGACGGGACAGAGATCTACTGCTCTCTGTCATCGAGAGCAGTGATCGCTGTCATGTGAGGTGTAGCCCCTCCCCTCCAGAGTTAGAATCACTCCCTAGGACACACTTAACTCCTTCACCGCCCCCTAGTGGTTAACCCCTTCACTGCCAGTGTCATTTACACAGTAATCAATGCATTTTTATAGCACTGATCGCTGTATAAATGACAATGGTCCCAAAATAGTGTCAAAAGTGTCCGATCTGTCCGCCATAATGTCGCAGTCCCGATAAAAATCGCAGATCGCCGCCATTACTAATAAAAAAAATTAAAAATAAAAATGCCATAAAACGATCCCCTATTTTGTAGACGCTATAAATTTTGCGCAAACCAATCAATATAAGCTTATTGCGATTTTTTTTTCTTCTTTACCAAAAATATGTAGAAGAATACATATCGGCCTAAACTGAGGAAAGAAATCGTTTTTTTTTTTATGTATTTCTGGAGGATATTTATTATAGCAAAAAGTAAAAAATATTGCCTTTTTTTTTCAAAATTGTCGCTCTTTTTTTGTTTATAGAGCAAAAAACCACAGAGGCAATCAAATACCACCAAAAGAAAGCTCTACTTGTAGGGAAAAATGGACGTCAATTTTGTTTGGGTACAACGTTGCACGACCGCGCAATTGTCAGTTAAAACGATGCAGTGTCGAATCACAAAAAGTGCTCTGGTCAGGAAAGGGGTAAATCCTTCCGGGGCTGAAACGGTTAAAGAATGTTTGTTATATTTGTTAGTAGTTAATAAAGGGGCCGAAACGGCAAATTTTACGCTAACAATTTGGGTCATGTTTTTTTTCTGGTATATTTAGTTGGGGTAAGAGGGGAGGTGTTGGTAGCAGTTGGTAATACAAAAATATAGGATTACACCTGGGGTACTGTTATGTAAAACATGCACTCCATGAATCCCAGATTGGCAAGCTGACATGTCTGGTACATCCCAAGAGGTCTTCTGTGGTTGATATACATGTCTGTGGATTGTACAGTACAGCAAATCCAACTGTTATAGCTTACATGTCTTGTACAGGGCTGGGGCTTCTTTTCTGACTCTTAGATGCTTCTAATTGAAGCTACAATGCATGGATTGTAAGCGTTATGTACACTGCTCAAAAAGATTAAAGGAACACTAAAAACACATTGGATCTCAATGGAGAAAGATATCCTGCTGGATATCTATACTGATATGGACTGGGTAATGTGTTAGGAATGAAAGGATGCCAAATGGAAATGAAAATGATCAAACTACAGAGTGCTGAATTCAAAAACACTCCGAAAATTAAAGTGAAAAAATATGCTGCAGGCTAGTCCATTTTGCTGAAATTTCATTGCAGCAACTCAACATTGTACTCAGTAGTTTATATGGCCCCCACGTGCTTGTATGCATGCCTGACAACGTCAGGGCATGCTCCTAATGAGACAATGGATGGTGTCCTGGGGTATTTCCTCCCAGATCTGGACCAGGGCATCACTAAGCTCTTGAACAGACTGAGGTGCAACCTGGCGGCACTGGATGGACCGAAACATAATGTCCCAGAGGTGATCTATTGGATTTAGGTCAGGCGAGCATGGGGGCCATTCAATGGTATCAACTCCTTCATCCTCCAGGAACTGGCTGCATACCCCCTCCACATGAGGCCTGGCATTGTCATGCACCAAGAGGAACCCAGGACCCACTGCACCAGTGTAGGGTCTGACAATGGGTCCACGGATTTCATCCCGATACCTAATGACAGTCAGGGTGCCATTGTCTAGCCTGTGGAGGTCTGTGCGTCCCATGGATATGCCTCTCCAGACTATTACTCACCCACCACCAAACCTGTCATGCTGAACAATGCTACAGACAGCATAATGTTCTCCACGGCTTCTCCAGATCCTTTCAAGTCTGTCACATGTGCTCAGGGTGAACCTGCTCTCATCTGTGAAAAGCACAGAGCGCCTGTGGTGGACCTGCCAATTCTGGTGTTCAATGGCAAATGCCAATCAAGCTCCCTGGTGCTGGGCAGTGAGCACAGGGCCCACTAGAGGACTATAGGCCCTCAGGCCACCCTCATGAAGTCTGTTTCTGATTGTTTGGTCAGAGACATTCACAACAGTGGCCTGCTGGAGGTCATTTTGTAGAGCTTTGGCAGTCCTCATCCTGTTCCTCCTTGAACAAAGGAGCATATACCGGTCCTGCGGATGGGTTAAGGACCTTCTACGGCCCTGTTCAGTCTCCTGAAATCTCCTCCATGCTCTTGAGAGACACAGCAAACCTTCTGGCAATGGCATGTATTGATGTGCCATCCTGGAAGAGTTGGACTTCCTGTACAACCTCAATAAGGTCCAGTTATTGCCTCATGCTACCAGTATTGACGCAGCCCCTAGCCAAATGCAAAACTAGCGAAAAACATTCAGAAAAGATGAGTGGGGAAAAAAAATGCCTGTGGCCTCCAGCTGTAAAACCATTCCTGTTCTGGAGGTTGTTTCATTAACACCAAAGCTGCTGAAATTGATTAACAACCCCCTCTGCTACTTAACTGACCAGACCAGACCAATATACCAGGAGTTTAATTGACTTGATGTTATACTCTGATTAAAAAGTGTTTTTTAAATTTTTTTGACCAGTGTATATTACTACTAGCTCAGTTTCAGGCTTGCCATATCAATGGTTTAAGGGCTTGTCTCCACCGATGCCAAAAAGGGCAGTTTTGGGGTTTTATTTTGCCCCTGAAATGCCCAAAAAACACTTCATAAAACCACGATAATGCAACAGACAGGCATAGTACCCAGAGAAGCAAATAAATTCTGCAAATTATGGTATATAGGAGTGGCACCAGGGGCAACTTTTTACCTTCCCAACCCAAGGGCTTAAAAGAATGTGAGATGTGTTTGCTAGCGTTGAATAGGTAATATTAGTGGAAACAAGCTCTAGGTATCATTCACTTTAAGTTCTGCACTAAACCTGCCCCGCCTCCCTAGTCCTTCAGAATCAGAGATCAGAATCATATAAACCACCCCCAAACTAGGCATAGGTATGTAAGAATATTGAGAATAGCACTGTAAGGGCTTATTTACACTGGCATTGTCCTCTGAAGAGCAATTGGTGGTGGATTGCATTTTAGAGGGCATTTGACCAGCAGTAAGGGGGTGATATGTTGCTTCCCCACCACCTGCCTCACCATCTGCCAGAACCCCTAAAAGCTTGGAACACCTCCCCACCTTTGTGGGGCTGTTGCAGTGCAGCCCCATTCAATTAAATGTTCGGCGGGCAATACTGCCTGCCAAATGCGACACGTGCGTTGCCACATACTCCCATATGGCTACCTTTTCAGTTTAGGGCAATTGGCTGGGAGGAGGTAAATACATGGCACAACCACATGTTTCCAGTATACAGTATATTAAATCCGTGTTATAAAGTAATCCCAATTAGACTAAATTATCACACTAGACAGCGCTAATGTTGAGCAATTGAAACATGTGGCCAACAACACATAAAAGGACAGTCATATATCAAAAAAGTCCCTTAAAAGAAAGTCCCTTATATAGGGTAGTGATGTAAAGTTCAGGGTGTAGTTCAGATATTTAACAGGTGATCATGAAAACAGTCCTCCACATGCACCTTCCACCGATCACTACGAAATCCACCCGGTGACAAACACTCTCCCCCTAGGGGGTTAAACTCACCAGAAATGGGGAGCAATAAAGCCTTCAGAGTCAGTACTCTTTAACAGCAGTTTGTTGCCATCATCACTATACATAGGGTCACAGATTTGCAGGGCTCGTAATGAATCAAAGAAAACAGAAAAAAAGGTGCACATAGCGTAATCCTGTTTATTGACTCAGAATCCCTTGCACAAAGACAGACAGAGAAACCCCCCTTCAATAAAATACGTACATCAAATAAAATCAAAAGTGAGCAATCAATCGAACAGGCAGGTAATGTAAGTGTGTCAACTTCACCAAAGGATGTCAGCGCCGCTACACAGGAAAAGATGAATACTTCCTGGTTGTGCAGTTGACTCAGGTGGAGCGCACACGTCACTTCCTACGTCGCGTTAGCCACGCCCTGACGCGTTTCGTCACATCCTTGACTTCAACAGAGGGCGTGGCTACACGACGAGATGGCCAGCTTATATATCCCTCTACAGCCCGCCCAGCCAATCACCGCAAGACTCGGGTGCCGGTGGGTGCACGTCGCCGGCCCCAGCCTCACTGGCGGCTTATCATAGACAGTGCGGAGGGACATAAGGGCGCTGCACTAATCTAACATATAAATCTCACATACAATAAAATAAAGCTGATTATAAAATGGGCATAAGCAAGCTTGTAGTGAATACATTTGTCAATAACATCAGCATATGCATCTTAGCATTATGGGTTGACATTCACCAGCAGCAAGTGCTATTCTAAAAACGCACCATAAATAAAATACCAATGATGCATTTAAAGGTCATCTTTGGACAATCTAAAACCGAGCACAATGGTTAAAAATACATATACAAAATATAAATGTAAAAAGAAACCCTAAAACGGTTGTATTCTAAAGACATTCCTGCACTTTAACGCACATGTACACAATGGAAACAATGTCTTATTATATAAATATAGAAAAAGAGGGAACATCAAAGCATTAATAATGCTAGATAAAGACCTCTCTCAGTCATCCTCAAGCTATAAGGCTATTGCTAGTTTTAATGATTACACCAAAACCAGAAAATGATTAAAGAAAAAACATAAAATAAACATAAAAGATGCTACAAAATCGCATAATAAAGGAGGATAGAAAATCGCAAAAATATTGCAAAGGCAAAATTGATCGATATCTTATTTCTAAAAAACAGTAGTCATATAGGAGGCACTACTATAAAGAGAACAGGAATGTGCCATAATAAAGGAGGCTAAAAAAATCGCATAATAATATAAAAACAGAATTAATCCAAATCTTTTTGTAAGGATTGAGAAGTTGTACAAAATGTACTACTGTAAAAAGACCAAGCATATACCAGAGGTATAAGATACTTGAACAACACAAGAGCAATATCAGACTGCCTGCAAAACCACTAATAATAGATAAGGTCAACCGTTAATCGCAGATATTAGTAATCGCTTATAAAGCAGTTGATATCTAAGTCCACGTTAAGTCCCCTTGGCGATAAAGTATCAGCCAAGAAGATCCACTGGGTCTCTCTTCTTGACAGATCACGAACCAAATTGGAACCCCTCCATTTTGGCTTCAAATGATCTACACCCCAAAACTTGAGGCCCGAAGGATCTTGGTTATGTTTTAGCTTGAAATGAAGCGATACATTGTGGTCTTTGAAACCATCTTTTATGTTTGCTATGTGTTCTGCGATTCTGACCCTCAACAACCTTTTGGTGCGCCCTATATACATAAGGCCACAAGGGCATTGCATAGCGTACACAACATAAGCCGTATTGCACGTAATGAATTCGTTTATAGTGAATTCTCTACCATTAGAAGTAGATGTGAAGCTTTCCAGAGCCCTCATTGGTCTGCCAACTTCCCTACATGCCCGGCATCTCCTACAGCTATAGAACCCTTTTTTGTCCCAGAAGGTTAGAGGTCTGGAAGGGGGATCAAGTACTTTCCGCACTATCTTATCCGCAAAGCTGTGAGATCTTCTGTAAATAAATGTAGGCCTACATGGTAGGGATGGGCCCAATGTTTTGTCCATGCATAACACATGCCAATGGGCATTGAAAATGTCTTCCACCTCCCTGTATTGGGAGTGAAAACCTGAGATGAAGCTCCACTCATGGTTGTCACTGTTCTGGACCTTAGGTTGATCAACTAAAAAGGAATCTCTGGGTCGCACAGCCAACTCCTGAATAGTGGTGTCCAAAGCCCCCTCCACATATCCCTTTTCCACAAACTTTTTTTTGACAACTTGGGCCTGCCTTAGGAAGTCAGCATCCTCAGAACAGTTTCTTTTCACCCTGGTGAGCTGACCCTTAGGTATGTTTTTCAGCCACTTAGGGTGATGCCCGCTACTAGTAGGCAAGTAACTGTTGGAGTCTGTGGGTTTAAAATAAACTTTAGTACCCAGTCCATCACTTTGTCTAAAGATGTTTACATCCAAAAAATGAATGTCATTTTGACTAAAATCGCTGGTCAGCCTGATGTTGTTGTTATTGGAATTAAGTTCATTCAGGAATTCCTGCAAGCTATCACTGGACCATTCCCAGATAAAAAACAGGTCATCTATGTACCCCTTATATAACAAAAGCTGAGTGCGGGCAGTGGAGAATATCTTTTTATCTTCCCATTCCCCCATAAACAAATTTGCAATGCTTGGGGCAAATTTTGCCCCCATAGCAACACCTCTACGTTGGGAGAAAAAATGCCCACCAAACCAGAAAAAATTATGGCTTAGACAAAAGTCTAATGCGTTTCTAATAAAAACTTTCTGATTATGTGGCAAGTCATCCCGCTGGCAAAGGGCCCAATTAAGGGCTAGAAGGGCATCATCGTGTTGTATGATTGAGTAGAGAGATGCCACGTCAGCTGTTACTAAGTATAGTTCTTGTTTCCCTGTTAAATTCACCTGTTGCAGGATCTGTAGGAGACTCTTAGTGTCTCTCAAATACGCCTTGGTGCGTATAACACTTTCCTGAAGGAAGTGGTCAAGGTACTGGCCCATCCGAGATGTGATGGAGCCAATACCATTGACTATTGGTCTTCCTGGAGGCTTATTCAGATCCTTGTGGATCTTAGGCAAGGTGTAAATCGTGGGGATTCTGCTATCACTTGGTACAAGATACCTTCTTTCTTTGTTAGACAAAACCCCCATTGAGAAACCCATTTCAACTAGGTTCCTAAGATCCTTTTCATACTGTACAGTAGGGTCTTTAGATAGTCTCACATACGTTTCATCATCATTTAGCATCTCAGTGAGCTGATTCACATAAAAATCCTTATTCAAAATAACTGTCCCCGCCCCCCCTTGTCAGCTGGCCTGATGACTATCTCCTTCCTTTTCTCAAGCAAGGAGATCCCATCCATAATATGCTGGGGATTTACTTTCTTTTTTGGTACAAGCTGCTCTAAGTCGCGCAACACCAGTCCCTTAAAGACCTCAATGTGTTGGTTAGCGCTATTGAGGGGGTTGAACAAGGACCTGTTCTTAAGCCCACTGTCCACAGGTCCTGACTCATTCACAACCGACGGTCGGGGCGCTTTGTTTAGAAAATACTTTTTAATGTTAACTTTCCTCATGTACTTATGCACATCAATGAAAACATCGAACTTGTTAACGGGCCTTTGCAGGCCACATTTTAAACCTAAATGTAAGATATTAATTTCTTTGTGAGATAAAGTCGCATTACTCAGATTAAAAATGCCTCCTATTCCTGCTCTCTCCTTCTTTTTTTGGGCCCTTCTCCCTGCCCTGCAGCCCCTTGTTCTTCTCTCCACTGATTGGGGTAATAGGGATACTCGTCTTCCCGCCACGGATGCTCCCTCCGTGGAGGTGCATGGTATTCCTGTCTCAACCATCCCTGACCTGGAGGTCTCCCCCTTCTGTGAGAGTTCCCCCGGCCCCGTTTCTGCCACCCCCTCCCTCTCCCTAAAAAAGGACGGGGTGATTGATCAGCAGTTCTCTCTCCATTATCTCTTAAAGGGACAAATCTGTTATATACAGGGACTTGATAATTGCTAATATTAGGTGAATGACTATATGGTTGATAAGGTCCATTCATCCTGTCATTCCTTCTACCATAACCAGCATCCCCCCTATTAGGGGTGGCATGAGCATCAGCAGGGTGATTGGGTCTCTCAACTTTCTTGTTACCTCCAGCCTGAGTACCCATGCTGGGTGGTTTAATTATGCGATTATTTGGGCCATCTGCAGATGCCCCAATAGCATTGTTAGTCCCGCTAACGGGTATTTTAGATTGTTGCCAGATATACACAGAATTGGACCTGAAATCATTCAGGTCCCTATGGAACTTCTTCGCTTTCTTCTTCTGTGTATCTCTGTCAATCTTTTCAAGCTTCTTTTTTATACGAGTATTGAACTCTATTACTTGTTGGGTATCCTTCACAGGATCAAGCTGCAAGCGAAATTCATTAATTTTACCCTCCAAGATGGACATTTTTTTACGTTTCCGAGCCAGAACCAAGTCCTGCAATTTAAAACCCATACCGGTAAAGAACTCATACCATTCCTGCATAGATTCCGGGTCATCAAGTCCATCTTGGGGGGCTACCTCCCATCTCAAGCTTCTAACTATAATTTTTTCTTTAATGTACTGCTCGAATGTGCAAATGTCCCACCATGTGCGGACTTGCTTTTCTAGCACATTCCCCAAAGCAGTAAGTACCCCATTAATATTAGATTGTTCAGTAGCCTGCTCATTGATTGCAAAAATGGTGTTAATATAATTAATAATTCAATCGTTCTACTACTCAGGAACTGAAGAGCGTCCATGGCTGCTAAGAATAAGAGGCTACAAAGAAATTTAAATATATAATGCCGCGTACACACGGTCGGACTTTTCAGCTACAAAAGTCCAACGGACGCTGACGGACTAAAGCTGGCTGGTAATCCGATCGTGTGTGGGCTTCTTCGGACTTTCAACGTACTTTTTTAGCCTCAAATCCGACGTACTTTAGATTTGAAACATGCTTCAAATCTTTACGTCGTAACTACGACGGACCCCGAAGTCCGCTCGTCTGTATGCTAGTCCTACGGACAAAAAAACGACGCATGCTCATAAGCAAAAACTAAACAGAAGCACTCGGTCTAGTAAAACTAGTGTTCGTATTGTAGGTAGCACATTCATCACGCTGCAAAATCTGTGATCGTTGAATGCAGGGCATTTTATTTCTTCTTTACGAATGCTCTAAAGAACGAAGGTGTTTTGCTGTTCATAATCAGAGTTCTCCCAAACTGATTTCTGAATTCTTTTTCTCTTTGATCTCATGAATGATATAGTATGCTTTTTATAAACAATGTTTCCATACTAATAATACTTTTTCCCTTATTTTTTTATTTTTTTTTAGGTTTGTAAAGTTACCACAAAGAACCCATTATTCTTTTTTTTTTTTCTAGTGATTATTTTTTAGTTTTTAGATAAAGTTAACCCAAAGCACCGTTTTTGTTTATGTATATTTTTTTATTTTCAAGACTTACCACTTGAACATTATTAACATTAGTAATGTATTTTTGGTGTGTTTTTTTAAAACTCAATGAGATTGTTGTCCCTTGTTAATTTAACATTGTGTGTAAAATCAATGATTTAAAAGAAAACACATAAAGTCTTTTGCTAAACTCAAAAAATATCCATTTATTCATGGTCAAAATAAAATAAAGAGGAAGTCAACGCTGGAAAAAGTCGGTGTACAAGAAAATTGGGATCTTGAGGAGTCCATATAAGAGGGAGCACAATCTGGTCCAAGAATCCCAGAGATCAACAGCACCAGCAGATGATCTAGATGTCCCCAGACTGTGGTCCTACAACAGCCTGCGTCTTCTGTCAGACCAGACTGAACCCAGGTCATCACTTTCTTCTCTTCCCTGCAGCCTTTCCTCCACGCTGCCCTGCAGCCTTCCCTGCAGCCTTCCCTGTAGCCTTCTTTTGAGGCTGTGGCTCTGGTGTTTCAGTTGTGGCAGGAGGAGGAGGAGGAGGAGGAGGAGGAGGAGGAGGGGGGGCTGCCTCATGTAGTTGGGTGTTTTTTGTTAGCGTGCCCTGCAGCCCCTTATGGATTGTTTCCCCAAATAGGCGCTCACAAATGAGGCGCTGCTCCCAATCCATCTGAAGAAGCCTGCTGGCTAAGTAGCAGCCATAGGCTTCTTCCGCTTCGGGGGGGCTCGTTAAAAAACGGGTGGCCTGTTGCATGAGGCGCAGGGATGCGTCCTGTGTGACCATCCCCTTCCTGGCCCTTTTTTTGGGAAGGTGGAGGGGAGGCACTTGGGATTGGGTCAGGCTCCTACTGGGCCCAGCCACCTCACTTGGCCCAGCCACCTCACTTGGCCCAGCCACCTCACTGGGAACAGCCACCTCCTGCCTGACACTGGGCCCAGCCTCCTCCAGGATGATGGTGAATCCGGCCTCCTCCAGGCTGTCCATGGGCCCGGTCTCCTCCTGCCTGCCACTTTCCCCACATTCCTCCTGGATGGACTCATCCTGTGTATAAAAAAAGGACAATAGTTTTAGTTTATTTTTTTGGGTTCATCAATGACACACAGTTTGCTTCTCATGACTAGCAAATTCAATGTGAATACATCTCTTTAATAAAAGAGTCTAATCAGACACCCTAATTATTTCAAGCAGGTGCCAAACATATTTAGCCACTACTATCATTTGATATGTATACACAATTTGGAGTGCAAAATTATTTTAGACAATTATAACATCCAGTTAACATCATTAATATTAGTACAGTAAATATTTGTTAAAATAATTTACCTGACTCCAGATGGTCATATCCGGTTCATCCAGGATGGAAGACCCAGCTTGCTCCTCATCAGCCTCTGCTGGGGTGGAGGGAAGGGTGGAGGGAAGGGTGGAGGGAAGGGTGGAGGGAAGGGTTGAAAGTGATGCCCTGGCTTCATTCTGGTCATCAAGAAAACGGAGTTGATTGTAGTACCACAGCCTGGGTACATAAACATCATCTGCTGATGCTCCTGATCTCCTTGATTCCTGGATCTTCCTATGCTCCCTTTTATACATGTTCCTCAAGACCCCAATTTTCTTGAGCACTGTCTCCATTGTTGCTCCCGGGATGGTCGCCTGGACAAAGGACAGAAGTCTCTCCAGCGTTGACTTCCTCACATGCTTGGCATAATACTGAGGGTGTTTCACCTCCCACAAATTCCTCATCTCTCGATATTTTGAAATAAAAGAAGTAA